>CM061350.1:186683214-187352500 GCA_030867105.1 Liasis olivaceus
AAACTGCAGAAACAAAGCAAAACATCAGCCTTGCTAGGATTCGATTCCCCTTCAACAGTATGCCTCTGTCTGCATGTTGGGGTGGGTGGGTGGAAGGCAACACACTGCCATGAAGAGTCAGCCTTTTGGCACTGTAGATGGTGCATGTACAATGATGTAGTATTTAAATAAGCAGCAGTAATCAATACAGAGTATTTAAGGTTTATAATGGACAACAGAGCGTGCTTGTTTAAAAATTCAATTTTGGTTTTTAAACAGCATTCTTCTGGGTATATCAGATTCCCATATCCAACAGGCATCATAACACTATTACATTCAAAACCACACCAAATTAAAAACCCACAAACAAACAAACAAACAAAAAATAGGAACTCCTCCAAAGGATGGCATTCTAGGATATTTACCCGCATAATTATTTTCCACGTTATCAGTCGTGAATTCCATGAGTGCCATTTCCCCTTGTCCCTCCAAATTTCAAGAGATACGCTTCTGTTCTGCTCAAAGCCCCACATGGTTTCTATGTAAGCCATCTTAACAAAAGCAAGTAAGCAAACACAAAGAAGAGGTAAATGTTATAACCTTTGGAATTTCACACAGTAAAACGTCTAAGGTTTTACAGGTTTATGCTTCCCATGTAAGAACTATCTTGCAAGACCCGCATAGAAAGAGAGAAGGATCCTAAACTGGCTTCGCTTTTGTTTTGCGCAAAACGTGGGCATGATTGTACTCTGGGCAACTCTTCCCAAGACAGGCTTAGAATCCTTTGCACGTCAATAAGAAAATAAGGATACTTGAGGTGTCATCTCTTAAAAATATAATATATATATATATTCCAATAGTGATTTTTAAAAATCCATTCTTGCCACCTTTCAAGCTTTCTGGTTTTTAATTAACGGCAATTTTGTTCTCCTCCATGAAGTGAGGGAATTGGTGTTTTGGCACATTGTCTTCAGCAATGTTGCTTGGCTTTTCCATCTCTGAGCCAGTCACAGCTTGGGAACTATCCATCTTGGAAACTGTGGCAGAATTCATTGCTACATTGATTGCTGGACCTCCCGCAATTGTGGTTGGGAGAGAACGAATGCCTCCACTTTGGATCACAGAGATCTCATTGGTTTTCACGGCTAAGCCATTACTGAGCACTGCAGCATACTGGTTCCATGCTGACGGATCAAGGCTCACCGAAGGAGTCACCACATCCTTGGGGAACATTTCTGATACCTTCTTTGAATCACTGCCAAGCAGAGCCATCGGGTTATCAATGGACAGTCTTCTTCCTCGCCTGGTAGAATTGTTCCACATGTGAGTTCCAACATGGACCTTACGGAAAAGAATGTCAAAATTATATTCTGTGGATATGGATCTGGGCAAAACTTTGGCAAAAACAAATGGAAACTAAAGCACAGGTTCCAACGCCTGTTCCCTAACAGTGGTCACCACAGCATCTTGAGCAAAGCTCCCTCCCTCAACTTCTACAACTCCACAATTTTGATCTGGAGAGCAGTGTGTGTATCTGGTGAGCAACCAAAGACCCTGAAGCTGGTTTGAAGGTTCCTCTGCAGTTCAGACCTCTGGTGATAGCTAATTGTCTCTTACACAATCAGGAGAGAATGAAAAGGACTATTCTCACCCACTCTGGCCTCACCCCTTGGTAGCTTCTAGCCCTACTATCACATACTCCTTATCCATCATCCAAGGACATGTAACCTCCACAGAAAAAAAATGTTGCCTATCACTGATATGTAACTTGCCCCACATGTCCTAGCCAAAAAAAAGGAAATCAGGTATGCAATTAAAGAGAAAGGAGGCAATGACATGAGTCCTTCACAAGAAATAGAAACAAGAGATGACAACATCTCATGAATATGGCACATCCTGTAACATCTGCAACAAACAAGCCTTCTGTTCTACAATGGTCGTATTCTAGGTAACATGTTGAGTTTGCTTTTCATTATTCAAAACAAATCCAAAGATAAGCTGTTAGAACACTGCATCGGATGGGAGCAAGCAGAATTTAAAACATAAACGTAGGTCTTCTTTATACATTTCTTTAAGCTCAATATTTCTTAGAGGCAAGGGGGTAGGGAGAGATTAGGTTAACTGACTCTACTCCCCAAAGTCTATGCCAGCCTCACTCCCAAACTCTGCACCCTCCACATGTGTGGACCAACTGCTCACCCTCTCAGCAAGGCTAGCAGGAGAATTTAGGCACAGATCTGGAGGATGCTCAGTTTGAGAAAGGATGATCTACTCATTCAACAGGATGACTGCAAAGGTATTTTAGCTTACAAACAGCTAACTCCATGGGTGAAGGCACTCTATGTGTTTGGGTCCCTGTACACTGAGGCCTCCAATCTCATAAGCAGATAGGTTGATAGGTGTAGATATATTGTCAGACATCTTGCAGAACATGCAAATATTGGGGCAATGTAATCTGTACACGTGGTCCATATCACCCCTGAAGGAACACTGTTCTTGGTGGCCAGCTTTGTTACTGTTATCCCTTCCCTCCATACACGCTACAGAAAAAAGAGCAACCACATCAAGCATCATTCTTTATGTCTCTACTTATACGGATCACCATTTCTCAGTAATTTCTCCTATTCATTTGTTTGCAGTATGCAACAAGAAGCATAATGAAAAACCTTCACCAGGTTTTTTCCTCATTTGTTTTTTCACTACTAGTATTCGATAGCTTATGAAGTTCCATACTGGATGAACTATTCTAAACCCATAAAAAGGATTGTATGATAGGAGTCAGCTAGGCCATATTATACCCTTCATGTCAAAAATACAGAATTCTTTCATTAATTTATACCTCGTAGTCCTAGACTATTCTTTTGGAGGTTGAGGGAAAGGGACAGACCTCTAGTCAGTCTAAGAAATCTAAATATAAATAGATCAAGATCTTTCTTTCTCTATCACACAAAAACTCCTGTAGTTTGGAAGTACTAGTCAACTATCCAGAAAGGCTTGCTGTGCATTTGAGAATCATGAAACAGCAGTAAGTTATAGTGAGAATAAGAGAAATAGGAGAAGCTGTCCCTTGTCACCTGATGCCCTCTCCATGGATTGGAACTAGAAATGAATATGCTATTTGAGCATTCTGGGGGCTATAGCCCTAACAGATTTGAAGGAAGCTAAGTTGGAGGGGACTGCATATACTGAATTATAAATAATTATATGAATTAATCTATAATGAATGTTAAGAGCAGCAACTGCATCTGTTAGAGGAAAGGAGGCAAAGTCAGTTTTGGTAGAAAGTAAGGAAGATGACCTTGATGGAGATATGCAGGATGTGTGGTAGACAAAAGGGACTGAACCATTTCTGGAGTCCAGAACAACAAGGTAACAGTCAGACTTGCAAGATTCTGCTATTATAGCCAATCTCAATAAAAGTAGTTATAGCCTTCCTGGTCTGGTCTACCTAGTGGGGCTGACAGCGGTACAAGCCATACACCAACTGCTGACAGCCCCACAGGGTGAAAAAAATTGGGCTTTTACCACAGCCTCCAAAGCCAGTGTCTTGCAGTGCTACTCTTTCTATCTTCTACCAAATACCCAAGAAGATAATACCAGCTGAAGGGAATTCCTCAGATTTTGCACATTTCACCTACCTGTTTCACCAGGCTACTGAGGACTCCCAGCCTAGGACTTCCAAATCCTAAGACCAACAGTGAAAGAGGAGCTAAACACACATATCACTTCCTTCAGTTTGCTCACCTTGAGGTTCCCCTTTGTGGTAAAAGCTCTTCCACAGATGGTGCATGCAAATGGCTTTTCACCTGTGTGAGTCCGCTCATGGATCTGAAGAGCACTTGCTGAAGAGAAGTTCTTACCACATGTAGTGCAGATATGCTGCTTAGCAGTACGGCGAGGGGGTGGCACCAGAAGAGGAGGCACACTGGGTGACAATGCAGGAGGGGCAATAAAATGACTCGTGCTGATGGGGCGATCACTAGACATCTCCATTTTTATAAGAGCTGGTGGGGCTCTGATAAATGATGGGTGGATGCTGCTCCGGCCTGAAGAATAAAAAGATAAGTGTGTGTTGGTGTATGGCTTGTACCGCAAGTTCCATAAAAATCATCCAAGCCCAATTTTATTGTTAAAAACACAGTTGAGTGAATATGTGCAAGTCATAAGGTCATATGTTGAGGACAGAGAAGACCTGATGGAGATGAAAATAATTCAAAATGTGTGGGATGAAGACTTGAGGAATATATACTTTGACAGTTATGGGGTGTACACTTATCCCAGCAAAGCCTCTAGATCAAGGCTGGCTGGGGAATTCAGGGAGCTGAAGTCCACACATCTTCAGGTTGCCAAGGTTGAGAAACACTGCTCTAGATGGAACAGATTGTTGATAGGACGTCAGACTCTGAGAGACTGGCAAGTTCAGGAAACAAGATCCGCTGTGCCCTGATCAAGTAGCCTTACTTAATACTTAACTGTTTCGGACCCTATCTGAACAAAGGTGTCATTTTTTATACAACAAAAAATAGACAAACAACTCAGACATTAATTTTGCAGTGTGTGGTATCTTCCAGTCTGTTTACCTGGGCACAATCTTCCATTCTGCACTGGAAACTTGATTCATACGTAGGGATATCTCTACGTATTCTGAGATGGAAGTGCAGGGGGTGGGGGGGAGGGAGGGCTGGGGCTGATCTTATCCTACTCACATTGCCTGAAATCCAGCCTCAGGAAACAAATGGTCATGAATTCAGAGCATTTTAAGAGAAAGCCATTGCATTTAAGGTTTTTGCTGTTGCTGTAACAATCCACAAACACTTCCATTATCAAATGAAGACAGCAGTTCTGAGCACTTCAAATATAAGGCTTTGCAGATACGACTTCGCTCATGGAGGGGCATTTGTTGACTTGGTACACACAAATGGGGGAGAGGTTGTCCCCTAGGCCCCTAATCATGTGGGGTGCTGCAGGGTTCAACGTTCTCTCCCCTCTTTTTAACACCTACATGAAGCCTCATCCTCCAGTTTGGGCTTCAGTATCATCAATATGCTGATGATACCCAATTATATCTTTTGACCCCAGGCCTGCCAGGTGAGGCTATTGGAAGTCCTGTCCCAGGGCCTGGAAGCTGTGAAGGCCTGGATGGGGAGAACCAGCTCTGACTCAATCCTACCAAGATTGAGTGGCTGTGGATATTAGACCCCCCTGGATTCAAGGACTTTCCATACATACTATTGGATGGGGTAGCATTTCAAGAGTCGTGCACAATTTGGGGGTTCTCTTGAACTCACAGCTTCTACTTGAAGAGCAGGTGGCTGCTGTGGCCAAGGGGGCCTTCGCTTAGCTCCTTCTGATATGCCAGTTGGACTTCCTTCAGCAGTCGCTAATGCCCTAATCTCCTCAATGCACTCTATGTGGGGCTACCCCTGAAAATCACTCAAAGGCTTTAGTTGGTCCAGAACACAGCAGTGCAGGCAGTGATGGGCATTCCTCGGTATGCCCATGTGACACCATTGTTCTATGAGCTGCACTGGTTGCCAGTCTGCTTCTGAGGTGCGATTCAAGATGCTGGTTATGACCTATAAAGCCCTACATGGCATAGGGCCAGGTTACTTGAGGGACTGCCTATCTCCCATGACTTCTATCCAGCTGGTATATGCCAGCAGAGTTGGCATGCTGTGGGTCCCTTCAATTAAACAATGCCATCTATCAGGACCCAGGAAGCGTGCCTTCTCTGGCATTGCCTTTTGGAATGAGATCTACCTTGAAATCCATGTGGCTCCCTCCTTCTTGGCATTCTGTAAAGCCTTGAAGACATGGTTGTTCTTCCAGGCCCTGGAGTAAGATAGATAGGGCCCCAGGTTTTTCATTTCTGTTTTCTGTTTGTATATTGTGCCTTCTTGTTTTGGGGTTGTACTGGTTTTTATATTACTATGTGAACCACCCAGAGTCAGTTGGAGTCGGGTGGTGTCCAAATTGAATTAAATAAATAACGAATTAAATACATTGTGCTAAACCACAGAGTAGTACAGGCAGTCCCTGGGTTAAGAACATCCAAGTTACGGACAACTCATTCTTATGAACAGGCTGCCTGTTACTAAAAATGGTGGAGCATGTTCTCCTTCCTGGAGCCAATGAACCATTGAAGCCACACAATGTTTTCATGAACCGCTGAAGCTGAGCATTTTTAATATACAGGCTGTTTTCAGCATTTTCAGCAGTTCATGAAAACGTTGTGTGGCTTCAGTGGTTCATCGGCTCCAGGAAGGAGAATGCCATCTGCCATTTTTAGTAACAGGCAGCCCATTCGTAAGTATGAGTTCCGACTTACACAAATTCAAGTTAAAGACAGGCTTAGGAACAGAACTCATTCTTAACCTGTGGACTGCCTGTACAGATAGACTTGCTCTTCCACTTCATACCAGCTAAGTATCAATCATGGAGATTTTTTAAAAGCTGAACAGAGCTTCTGAATACACCGCAATAGCCTAATCTTTTCTGAACCCATCTTTCCTCCAAACTGAAAAAGCCATAACTCACATTTCACACTGCTAGGTTCAGCACAGAATACTTAATTCATTATCAGAATGCTTGACCAGGACCTAGGCTAGGACTAGGGAAGCCCAGTTTAAGTCCCCAGCCAGCCATGAAGTTCTCTGAGCTCAACATGATAAATGGTAAACTGAATCTGCTCAATTTTTCATCAGACTATGATTTTGTGCAGATATCTTTTTTTTTTTCCTGACTGGAATTTTTATGAACCATTTCAGTTGTTCAAGAAAAGCTTGAGGAAAATATAAAGAAGGGGAGGGGAAAGTAAACTGAGATAATAATTTGAATGGATGCATCATTTTTTAAAATTAGGGGACCCCCTCAAATGCCCATTCATCTCTTAGGTTCACCCTAGGAATGTATGGTTAAGTGCACTAGAGCACCCAGTAAGATTCAAATCAAATCAATTCAAAACTTTACTGCAAATGTATTTTCTGAACAGATCTGAAAAATAATTGAACTTACTTAGAAGCACCAAACTGAATCTGACTATATGATCTGAATCAATGATCTTACTCAGAAAAATCAGTTCTAATGGAAATTTAAACTTTGAATCAAATCTTTCCTTATGTTCCTTAGTTCACACACCACATTAAGCCATAGTTTGTTTAATTATAGTTTGTTGAATAAGATATTATTGACTGGATCCACTCCTAACAATAAGTCATAAACCACAGCTTACAAACCATGAACATTAAGTTCACACATTGGTCTAAGCCAAAACCAAACCAACCACATTATGGCTTAACATGCTATATGAACCAAGTCACTGTTTACACTTAGGAACATTTATTTTCCAGATATGAGCATTAGCTACCAAGCAAACTGTACAAGTTAGAGGAAAGAAAAATAGCCATAGATCCTATTTTACAGAGGACAGTTCTTTGTTGGAAGGACTGTCGTTCTTCATTTGAAGGGCTACCTGCCTGCTAAGTCTAGTTAAAGAGAGAACAAGAAGAGTCTTGTAGTTAGCCATCAATGTCTAACAACTAGATGCCAGATCAACATCCTCCTCACCCTGGTGGGACACATTAGAACATGGTGTATAAATCAGAACACATGTATTTTCTGCATATCAGAATCTGCTTTTGCTCTCATTTTGGGTGGGTACCTTTCCTCTTTTGGCGATGCATAAAAGGCCACCCTTCTGAAATGAGAATTTCTCAAGATTCCTACTTTGATTTATAATTCCATATCATGTAGTGTGAGAAGCCAGGATGTTGTCTGGATAATTTGGCCACAGTTCCCATCCCATCCCACCCTGCGCGCAAGGCCAACATAACTACCTGGAAAAAAGAGAGTTAATAATTCAAAACATCCACATGATGCCAAGTTGAGTAGTAGTACTTTCCCACTTGTTCCTACAGCCATGAGTTTTATTTTAAGTGGTTTTAAGAAAAAGAAAACTAGAGAATTTTCTTGCCTAGGAAATTAATCCACATTTACCTGTCTTTCATAAAGTGAATTCTATATTATACATTGTCTAGCTAGGCTGACTTTGGATTTAATATTGCTGCCCCTGAAAAACATGGCAGAGACCAAGGCAGGGAAGGGAATAATACAGCCATGCAAACAGGATAGCTACTGATTACTCACTTTGCTCATGTCTTTGGTGAGAGATATGGAGGTTTTTTAAGATTTCAAGAGCAATTGATTTTGATCAAATAGGTAGGTGTCATTTTTCACAGTCAATACTCCTGCAAGTAATAGGTACTAGAGAAAAACATGGTGATTGGGGTTTATGAACTAAAGCTTTCTGGCCTGGGAGGGTCCTGGCATAGACAGCAAACATTTACCGTATTTTTCCGTCAATAAGACACCCCCATGTACAAGACAACCCCCACTTTTCCAACCCAAAATTAAGAAATCAATATTTTAAAGATAGTGCAGAACACATTTTTATTTAGTAATTAGGTAACATTGACCTGATACACTCGGTGGGAGGAGGTCCAAACCGTCTCTCTGCAGCTCTATTTCCAGGCTCTTTTGCATAACTGATTACATTCAATCAAGAGTGAAACTGCCGATAGCTTGTCTCTGCAAACAGACTTCCTCTAATTGGTTTGTTCAGCATCAGCTGACGTCAGTTACATAAGGCTCGTGATTGGAGGAAGCCTGTTTGTGAGACAGTATGGGCAGTTTTGCAACCGCACGGTTCTCTCCTCGGCTTACTTCTTTGAATAAGACGCCCTTCAATTTTTAGGGTAAGGATTTTAGAAAAAAGTATTGTCTTATAGTCAGAAAAATACGGTAACTCCACCCATATATTTAAAACACAATAATTTCACAGTAATTGATAGGATTTTTGCTTCCCTTTTAAGTGACTCACCGTATTCTCCATTTGGGAAGTATAACCCAGGTTCCTCTTTGATCACCTTTCGACCAATGTTACTGTATGTTAGATCCAAAGCACGCTCTCTTTCTGTGGGTGGGACTTCAGGACCTTCAGCCTTACTTCCCGCTACCCCATCTTCTTGGATATTAAAACATGGTGACTTTGATCTGGTGCTCTCTGCCTGACTGTTGGTTGGAGACATGGCTAGAAAGGAAGCCGATTCAGAGGTGATGGGGCTACGGCTACCATTTTGATAGTCCAGATCACCTGCCACTGAGGAAGAATCATTGGTCATGCCATCACTCTCTGCTGATCCGTTATCACTGGACTTCAAACTGCTCTGCCGCTGTAAAGTCAAAGCTGAATTCACAATTTTCATCTGGTTTTCTAGCACTGAAATACTGGAAGGGACAGATGTTGAAGGATCAGTCTGAGCATTGCAAGGTTTAGAAGAATGGCTTAGACTGTTTGGTGATTCCAGATCTCTGTCCACTTCCATGCTTTCCACGTTACTCTCTAAGCAACATGGATCTCCATTTTTCTCAGCTGAAGTAGCCTCTGTGTCATTATCAGGTGTGTTTTCTGCCACTGGGGTGTTGGGGATCTGCCCTCCCATATGCATACGGATGTGCTGCTGCAGCACCACTGCATTTGTAAATTTCTTTTGGCAGATGGGGCAGGAGTGCTGCATCTTCAGGGGGGTATTTGCACGGTGCACGCCATAATGCGTTTTGAGGTTGCCTTTGGTGGAAAAAGCACGGCCGCAAATCTTACACTTGAAAGGCCTCTCGCCCGTGTGAGTGCGGTAATGCATTTTGAGGGAGCTCTGGCAACTGAGAACCCTATGGCAGATCAAACACTCATTGGGGTCAGCTGTGGCTTTGTCAATGTTCTCCACCAATAGCTGGAGCTTTGTTGTTTCAGAGCCTTGCTCACCAACCTGGCATCCGTGGAAAGCACTCCCACTGCAGCCGGCCTGCGGAGAGCCCTGGTTCTGTTCAGCTCCTGATTCGTGACTGGCTGCACCTGATGAAGAATCTCCTTCACTTTCTGGAGAAGGCCGAGGCTGGACATCACTCAGAAGTGTACTGGAAAAAAGATCCTTGCTACTTGTGGGGTTGGAAGCATTTGGTGGTAAGACAGGGCCTACAGAGCTAGGCAGGGTGGTCAAAATAGGTTTGGAATCCACAATAAGGTTAGATTCATCTAATGGGACAGACATCCCATAGGGTATGCCGGTGCTGGTGGGCACATTATCTAGGTGTTCAGGCACAGGATAAGGATTCATTTTGATATGAGGGTATTTGTCTTTATGCCGTTGGAAATGCACTTTCAGATTGCCTTTGGTGGTGAAACGATTGCCACAAATGTTGCACTTGTAGGGCCTCTCCCCAGTGTGGGAACGGAGGTGGATCTGCAGAGCGCTGTCGTTGCCGAAGACCTTGCCGCAGAACTTGCACTTGTGTTTGAAGAACGGCTCCTCCACGCTTGGTTTACTTTCAGAGACACTGACATTTGATACTTTCCCTTTCCCCTTCTTTGAGGGGTCGATGGCTGGGGAGACAGTGGAAAGGGGATTCTGGAAGATGACTGAGCTGGCTGATTGAGGTAGCAAAGGGCTCAGAAAGCGAGACATGGAGCCTGGCAAGCCTCGACTTGCATCAGGCTTCAAGGAGAGGGCAGGAGCAAGCCCACTGGCCATCGAGACGGCTGTCGGAATACCAATACTTGAATGAGGTAGTTTGCCTTGCTTCAAGGATTCCAGGGATAGGCTTGGATTCCCAGCTTTCTGTCCAATTAAAGCAACAGCAGCTGACAGCTGCTGGGACATATGAGCACCCAAAGCTTTGAGGGGTTCTGCAGCAGCAACTGAAGGATGTAGGACATTGGGGGCCATCATGGCAATTTGGATGCGGATCTGTTCTGTGAGCTGGAGTTGCTGGAGTTGCTGCTGCTGTAGGCACATCAACTGCTCCAGTATCATTGGAATGGCACTGAGGCCAGCCACAGATGGGGAGAGAGACTCTGAGGTACACTGGTTGACAGCCACTTTAGTGCCACGTATAGTTTGTAAAGTCACATTAGTGTTTGGTACTTTGGGTTTCGGGAGGAAGCTTAGCCCATGAGCTGTGGGGGCAACAGAGGGCTCTGTTTTTAGATATGTCACTCCTGAAGGTTCAGATCTAGCTTTCTCTTCTCTCTTTTCTGCAGAAGTAGGGCAGCTCTTCATGTGACTCTCCTCGGCCAACCTACCCTCCATTTGGCTCGTTGGAAAAGTCCCCATAGAGCTGTCAGGGAAGGCTTCTAAGGACACTGCCCCTTCACTGTCGTTCATGATGAGGACAGGTGGTGTTTTAGTGCAATTTTTCTTATGCTCAAGAAATTCAGAGAGGTCAAAGAACTCAGCACAGCATTTCTCACAGACATGGGTTTCTTCTGTTCGACATCTTTTGGAATTCATTTCACCTCTGTCACCTGGGATATCTTGTGGACTTCCTAGAAAGACATCAGAAAGAGAGAAAGATCTGAGTGGCATTACACCACTGACAGCATAAGCAAGAGGCCTTTGTGGGATGATTTTACAGGATAGAAATACACAGATCTGTACATTCTTTTATCCAAATACAGTTTCCATGCCTGCTGTAGATTAAAGCAATTTGAGTCCCTGTGAATTATACTAGGATAAAGACAAGTCTATTAGATGGGTGAATTGCTTTCCAATACACCATTTCTCCTGGCAAACCTCCTAAATAAGGGTGAGGCTGTCTTTGTGACAGTGGCAAAATTAGCTGCCCACCATTTTGATTTCCCACAGTGTTTGAATCTAGTACTGCTTATGAAGTAGCTACATGCTCAGGACAACATCTATGACAGCTTTTGCCTATTTGACCATCTCCAGATTTGATGGGATTGTAGAATTTCCCATTAGCTTGGATAAGACCCTCCAGCTGGGAATTCTGGAACTTGCAGTCCTTTGCTTCTGTTAACGTGTCTGATGGAATATGAGGGTGGCCTTGGAAGTCAGGGGAAAGAGATGCCCCCCAAGGAACCATCAGATTAAAGAGAAAGGAGTCTGCAACAGGGTAACGGTCAAAGATAGAAACTTAGGAAAGACCCGCCCTAACTACTCAGGCAGTAAATAGGGAGGGCGGGAGACTTGTGCTTTCAGACTTGCAAGATTCTGTGAATATAGCCTTACAATAAAGTAGAATTAGTTCATCTAGTCTTGTTTCCTGTCTGGTTTACCTGGGAGGACTGACATCAGTTGTGCTGCTGTGGGCTGAGGTAAATTCTGCCCCAGTTGCTGTGTTAGTTGTAGCATGGCATTCTGTAAATTAGTCATCTGTGTGTCTACTTGCTGCTGGTGCTGCAACAACGCTGCTGCCAGATGTTCTGTGGATAGTGGGGTTCCTTGAGGAACAGAGGCCATTCTCAAAATTCAAAGAGTAGGAGACTTTCAAGATCGATGTCAACCCTCCCAGGTAAACCAGGCAGGAAACAAGACTAGATGAACTAATTCTACTTTATTGTAAGGCTATATTAACAGAATCTTGCAAGTCTGAAAGCACATATCTCCCACCCTCCCTATTTACTGCTTGAGTAGTGAGGGTGGGTCTTTCCTAAGTTTCTTTCTTTGACCATTACCCTGTTGCAGACTCCTTTCTATTTTATCTGATCATTCTTTAGGTGGCATCTCTTTCCCCGTCTTCCAAGGCCACCCTCACATTCCATCACAAGATGTCAAGCTAAGGAAGGGTGATTTTTGAGAGGCAGCAGCAACCACTAAAATACCATCAGTTTCAGGAAACCTAAATGTGAGTCTTCTGAAATAAATTGGAAAAGCAATTTCCTTGCAAGTAGCCCTACAGATTATACAAGCATCTTCTAACTTTGAATGGAATAGAATCCAGATGCTAAGTGAAAGGAAGCCCAAATCATTCAAGCTTCCCCAAACTATTTTTCTGATATTGCTAGGCGACCACTGAACTTAGGATTTCATTTCAATTATTTGGTATACATATGAAACAATATTGTGGGAAGCACTCCCTGTGTCTTGTAGAGGGAGAGAGGTAGGTGCACTTTCTACCTCTGCAAGAAGAGATGGACATGAATGCACATGCTAGATCTCGGAAGCCATATTGCTTTGTTATGTTATATATGGTAAGAATCCCATTGTGAGATTATGCAATAATTTCACCAAGTTAGTTTTTCTTATGAATGCTCCCCCATGTGGCAAAATTAATATTTTCATTATCAGAAGAAGGCTGAAGAATCTGTAATCAAACTGATAGGACGAATACCAATGGTTATGATGGGGGAAATGCTCATAAGAAAGGATTGCTACATGAAGTAAATAGGCTAATATCTTGGTCTTTGTGACATAGTAAGGGCTGAAACATGTATAGTTCTTAGAGAAATGGTGCTGCAATAAACTATGTCCTCTTCACACTGAAATTCACAATCAATGAGTTTGCAAGGAATGTATGAATGGGGTTCTTGCCCTGTTTTGTAGGATTTTAGAGGTATAAAATATTTTTTGGGGAAAAAACCCATTGGAGGACACCTTAAAACTTAGGGAACACAAATGGAACAAAGTGTTTGGCACCTTAAATGCAGCACTCTGTGCGGCAGTATTTTCTTACTGATATCAGAACTGAACGACTAGTAGGAGCAAACATGTGATCCAAGAGAGTGTGCTACGCAATACCAACCGCAGCAGCCCACGCCCCTCCAGCCAAAGATAATTACGTATTCATTTTGTGTTTATCCTGGTATTTCTCAAAAGATCTTAGGTAGATGCAGGATCCTTTTCTTATTCTCAGTTGCATTCTCCTTGTGAGAAAGGTGAAAGTGGGAGAAAGGGAAGTAGGTCAGAGTTGGGGTGTAGACTCTATGTGAATTTGATCTTTAGTCTCATTCAGCTCGCAACACGCAGCACCATTCTTTTGGCAACTGATGCTGTTGCCTTCAGTCTTGGAAGAACAGCTTGTACCCTTCCTCAAGCAAATAGAGATCCCACTGTCTTCTATTCTACTAATAGAAGTATTGGCAACCGATGGTTCACATGAAGCTCCCTAGCTGCTATAGCACGCCCAACACAGTAGTGTCTGATGATGATGATGATGATGATGATGATGATGATGATGATGATTGCATTTTTGATGGCAAAACAAGGGGCAAAAAACTGTTTTAAGACCAGCAATTCATCTCCAAAACCCCAATACATCTACCTAAAAGAGTTGAAATTTTAATGGCACCACATCATATCCATGGCTTCTCTAGCCCTCAAAGACTGAAAAATATTTAAAACTCAGAATGCAGTCCTAACACTAAATGTTTGCTTGCTTCTGTGGCAAATGATCACCAGGTTTTTCCTATGCTCCTACTTTTCCAAACTTTTATCCTTCTTTCAGTCATCAGTGTTCTTGCTTTTATGTTTGTTAAGTTCCAGTGAAGTGTAAGTCACAGCTGGTGGCAGTACCAAGCCACTTTGGCTGATCTTGAAAAAGGTGGACCTGATTAGTACTTGGAAAAAAGACCACCAGCAAGTCCCAGGAAAATAAACTAGACTGAGAAATCTAAAAAACATTCCAGAAGGCAACAATGGCAAACCACTTCTGAACTATTGTCAAGAAAACTATATGGACACATCCATGCAGTGACCAGGAACTGAATTCAACAAAAGGAGACTTTACTTTTACCTTAATGCAATAATTCTCAAAATGTGGCTCATGGAAGTCCACCAGGTGGTCTGCCACAGCCTCCTGATGTTCATGGACCAGAGCACTCAATCCCTGCCCAAGTGCCCTGACAGTCAGCTTAGTCATGATAATGGATCAGTGGCTGAACACTGGTTCATTGAAAACAGATTTGAGCTGAAGATCTAGTTGCCCCTAGCCCGCTAGTATTCAAAAGAGTTCTAATGGAGTACATTCTTGACCAGCAAGTTTGTGCTAAGAGTCTTTGTTGCTGTGGCATTGGGTACATAAAACAATCCAATTAGTAAATAGTAGCATTCTTAATTCTGCAATACATTTTAATACATCATTTAATTTTAAAGGCCTTTAAAGATGGAGCAGGTGGGAAAGGAATACATGAATACAACCACAATCAGTCTTGTGTGCTAAAAAAATGTGAACTCCTATGCTGTTAAAGACAAAAACAGAGGGAGTGGAGTGCTTAATTGGGTAGTTCACATATTTTCTGAATAGTTATTAGTGGCCCATGACTGCAGGAAATACTGCCTCAGCAAAACTTTGAAACATGAACTATATGAAGTAGAAGTGTTTGAAAAGCAGCATTTTGATATATTTGTAGCTAGCAGTTAGCCTAAGTAAGATTGCTTTGAAGCTCATTCATCAAGCTTTTAAATATAAACTTTATACAAGTAAATGACAAATTTACAAAGAAAAGCTAGAAGGGCTGTTTTTTTTAACAATTCACTCATTTTAAGAATAAACATCAGGTTCACTGTTAACAATTACGAACATGTTGTACAGGTAACTACAGAGTTCCTCCACCCACAGATGGGTAGAGGCACACTGAATCATTTATACCAATAAAAGTTTTATGGAAGATGCAGAAGAAAGTGTCACATTCTGCTGGAACAAGAGATTCATGTTTTCCCCCCCTCTAAAAGAAAACTGTTTGCGTATTTTAATGCCAAGACACACAAAAATGGCTTATCAGACAGCAGTGGAAAAAGTGGTTTTGAAACATTTCTTTGAACTCGAGCGACTAAAAACTCCACAGGAATATGACCCCAGGTCTTAGCCTGATTTGCAAACTCTCCAGAATATGTTTCTTAACTAGAGTTCAAAACTAACACTAGGATTCAAGTAGAAGAATGCTGCTAAATAAGCCTTACAGTGTGCCTTGTGGTGTCCATTTCTTGTGGGTCTAACTTCCAACCCAGCCCACTCTTTCTCCTGGACCCAGGACTGACTAGAAATGCCAGTGGAGGAGAGAAAAATGGGAGATGAGGGGAAAAAGTGCAGATACAGTCATCTTCAACCAGCAAGGACTTACATTTGTGCAGGTCTAGGGAAGGGCAAGACCAGGGGCATGCAAACCTTTTGGAGCCAGTACTCACACTTCAGATTTTGAGAGTGAACCATGGGTGACCTCACAAAATAGCTGCTATAGAGAGCAGTGGATGCCACTGGGAGTGCCACAATGGGCATTTACTATGCCATAAATGACAAAGTACCCATTTCTTAGAAGGCCAAATCATGAGATTCTGTTCTTCCAGTGGGTTTCTCTAGGTTCTTCCAATGAGTTTCACCACTCCAGCTTGACTATTTCATGGGCATACTTGCCATCAAAGCACAGAACTGCAGCCACCCACTGTTTTAATTTTCTAAGTATGCCTACGGGATCTATTGGGCCTAGGTAAACTCTTGAGAATGAAGCATGATGCTTGGCTTTATAGTATTCCAATGTCCAATTTCATTTTCTTTTAATGAGAAGAATCTTGAAATGACAGATGGGCCAAGAGCTTGTGAGGGTCGGATGCTAAGCTGTCAACCACCATGTTGACCATCAACAGCTGGTTTTACCTGTGAAGCTTGGACAGAAGAATCATAACCAAGAGTGCCTCCCTTAAAACTCAAAGAGAAAAGAAACATTTTGCCAACCCTTTTCAAATGAATTTCCATCCAATTGGTTGCCATGGAACTATAAACATCTTTATAGAACAAAACATGAAGCATGCAGAAAAACTAACACAAGTCAAATTGTCTTGTTCTTACTTCATGCTAAACTATGAAGGGTTTTGGTCTTCCTGTGTTATACGAACTCAGCTCTTATAGTAGCATGCTCTGTAAAGCCAACTAACTATGGGTAGGGTTTTTTTGTTTTTTGTTTTTTTAAAAGTGGCCACACAACGTGGGAAGCCTCTGAAGAAATTATATGTGAAACAAACATTAGAAAAAAGATTTGTATTCAAACGGTGGCCTTCTGTTTGGAAAGGGCTTTCTTTTTTTAAATGTCAGAGGACATCTGCCAACTGAAAGGGTTTTAAAAAATAAATTTGAAATAGTCTCCCTTTTCTCTGCAGGCTCCATATCACTCTCAAAGAGCTCTGGAAGGACCTACCTACCTCCTGGAGCAGATCTACGGAAGCGGAAGCTGAAGAAGAAACAATGAAAAGTACGTCTCCCCATATCCATTAAAGATGAACGGCTCTGCTAGATACCACGTATTTCCAGTTCTGTTTAACTGTCTTGTTTTTCAAAATAAAATAAAATCTGAGACTAACTTGATTTCAGCTCCATAATGCAGATGTGGGGGTTTAACCCCCCCCCGATTAATCTTAACATGTGCAGCGTGCAAAGTGTCTAAGCAATCATCAGCCTGATGCTTGTTAGCATTTCCTGCCTCAGCTGGAAGGCAGATAGTATTTTTTGGCACGAGGAGAAGGATGCTTGCAACACGAACGTGCGATCGCTTGCAAATCAACAAACCACAAAGAATAAGCCGCTACTTAATCAAGCACATTTGTTGGGGAATGCAAGTTGCTGAAAAAGAAGAGATTTTAAACTGAACAAAAAGAGTTGGTTAAACTAAAGGGTGGATTTATTCTAGAATAAGATAGGACATTTTTTAAAAAATCATCCCATTTCAGACATTCCAGACACCTGCTAGCAATTATATAATGTATCCTTGCCCTTTTCCCACACCATCCATAGAACTTTAACCAGGCTGGAGGGTTGAAGGAGGCAAGGACAAAGCTGGTGGGCCTTTGTAAGAGAAAGTGGACTTTGCTTGTCATATCAATGAACATCCCACAAGTCCTCGATAGCTATAAACTTCCTTCCTTTTGGGAAGAAGAAGTACATTGTCTCTTTTCCCCTTCCAGAAAGGTTTTCATGAGCAATACTATCCAGGTTGGATAGCCAATATCATTACATGAGAGCCAACATGGTGTAGTGGTAAAGTTATTGGGTTTTGGACCAGGGAGGCCCAGGTTACCTGACTAATGAACTCATGGCATGCCTTGAAACCAGGCTCTCAGTCTAATTCACTCACAAGGTAGTTGTGGGAATAAAATTAGGGAAGAACCTCATGAAAGCTGTCCTGAGTTCTCAAAGAAAAGGAGGAATCTAAATTTAGTAAATGATTCAGTTAGGCTCAAGATACAAGTTCTACCACATCGACACACCTTTCAGGCTTGTGAGGATGTAGCAAAATTGATTACACTGCTTGGGCAAATGTTGCAGATCTCCATATGGACAGTTTAGCTATCACTCCCTCCCAGGTTTATTTTAACTATGATTTGTTTAATATATAATTGGCTGGGTTTACAAATAAGACTCAACCATAAGCTCCTACTCAAAAATGCCAGCAGAGATGTTTATAAGGGGATGGCAAAAAAGCAAGATGGCAGCCACAAGCCATGCCTCTTGTTTAACATGCACTGCATTTGATTGTGTAGTCATGGCCACCAACTTGACTTTTTTTTTTTGAAGCTATATGACAGCCAGGTCCTCAGCTCACCAACTTTTCCCTGAAAACTCTACCCACTGAATTGTGATACTTCTGAACAAGAGCCAAACTCTCTTCACTTTTAAATGAAATGATTGACTAGAGAAACAAATGTTCTATTGATCTTCCATGTCCCACAGCAACTCATCTGTTCTAGCAGAGAGTGTTTGGTATCCCTCAAAATGGAAAGAGGGTGAAAATAGTTTCTCATTCAAGAACTGATTAACGTGATGTCACAGTTTACATACAGTACTGTGCAAAAGTTTTAGGCAGGTGTGAAAAAATGATGTAAAGAATGCTTTCAAAAATATATATTGTAATTGTTTATGTTTATCAATTTACAAAACGCAAAGTGAGTGAACAGAAGAGAAATCCAAATCAAATCAATATTTGATGTGACCACCCTTTGCCTTCAAAACAGCATCAATTCTTCTAGGTACATTTGCACCTACAAGTGCACCTCCTTTTTTTGAAGGAACTCGGCAGGTAGGTTGTTCCAAACATTTTGGAGAACTAACCACAGATCTCCTGTGGATGTAGGCTGCCTCAAATCCTTCTGTTTCTTCATGTAATCCCAGACAGACTCCATGATGTTGAGATCAGGGCTCTGTGGGGGCCAATCCATCACTTCTGGGACTCCTTGTTCTTTACACTGAAGATAGTTCTTAATGACATTGGCTGTATGTTTGGGGTCATTGTCCTGCTGCAGAATAAATTTGGGGCCAATCACATGCCTCCCTGACGGTATGGCATGCCTGTATTTCTCAGCATTGAGGACACCATTGATCCTGACCAAATCTCCAACTCCATTTGCAGAAATGCAGCCCCAAACTTGCAAGGAACCTCCACCATGCTTCACCGTTGCCTGCAGACACTCATTATTGTACTGCTCTCCAGCCCTTTGGTGAACAAATTGCCTCCTGCTACAGCCAAATATTTCAAATTTTGACTCATCAATCCAGAGCACCTGCTGCCATTTTGCTGCACCCCAGTTCCTATGTTTTCGTGTATAGTTGAGTCACTTAGCCTTGTTTCCACGTCGGAGGTATGGCTTTTTGGCCACAATTCTTCCATGAAGACCACTTCTGGCCAGACTTCTCTGGACAGTAGATGGGTGTACCTGAGTCCCACTGGTTTCCACCAGTCCTGTGCTGATGGCCCTGCTGGACATCTTCTGATGTCCAAGGGAAGCAAGCATGATGTGTCTTCCATCTGCTGCATTAAGTTTCCTTGGCCAACCACTGGGTCTATGGTCCTAACATTGCCTGTTTCTTTGTGCTTCTTCGAAAGAGCTTGAACAGCAGATCTTGAAACCCCAGCCTGCTTTGAAATTTTTGCCTGGGAGAGACCTTGCTGATGCAGTATAACTACCTTGTGTCTTGTTGCTGTGCTCAGTCTTGCCATGGTGTATGACCCATGACATGAAACTGTCTTCCACAACCTCACCTTAGTAGCAGAGTTTGGCTGTTCCTCACCCAGTTTTAAGCCTCCTACACAGCTGTTTCTGTTTCAGTTAATGACTATGTTTCAACCTACATATGAAATTGATGATCATTAGCACCTGCTTGGTATAATTGGTTCATGATACACCTGACTCTAATCCTACAAGATCCCTGACTTTGTGCAAGTGTACAAAGTGTGCAAGTGTAAGAATTGATGCTGGTTTGAAGGCAAAGGGTAGTCACACCAAATATTGATTTGATTTAGATTTCTCTTCTGTTTGCTCACTTTGCATTTTGTAAACTGATAAACATAAACAATTACAATATATATTTTTGAAAGCATTCTTACTTTACAGCATTTTTTCACACCTGCCAAAAACATTTGCACAGTACTGTATGGAGGTCACTGCAGGTTGCACCATTTTAGCAGAGGTACAGAAAGATGTGCAATGCAAACAATCCCCTTGGAAATAACACCCCATATTTAACCTGCAGACTCTCACGTGGATGCTGTCAATTTGCAGCATGTATATCTAACTTTCCCTATTCCAAATTTACTTTGGACAATCACAAGGTTAAAAGAATTGAACCCAACTAGTTGCTAGTAAAAGCAGCCAACCAAAAGTCAAACTAGGTCAATGGTTGGGGATGTGGCAGTTCAAGTCTTAACTTGCTATTGCACCTATGCCATGTATTTTTATGACACTCATATGTTGGGGATGGAACCATTATCAGAAACATACCAGTTGGAATGGATGCATCCGCGGCCTTCAGTAATGAAAGAGCGGTGGTACAAGAGCTTTGCAAATAAACCTACAGAGATTACAAGCGTTTTGAAAAATGTAATAGTTCACCTGAAGCCATGAATTAGCCACTTTCATTAAAAGCTTGAAAGAACTAACCTTTTTTCCAACTGGCACATGCATACATGAATTCTAGCTCTGATGATGAGAAGCAGAACTTATTTTTTTTAGGACAATCAGGTAAGTAGATGCTGACAAACCTCAGAAATACTGGCAAGATTAGCCCTCTTCAGTTCAAGGACCTGAACATGTGCAGAGAGTGGGGCTGCAATATAGCCCTGCCTCCTCCATTCCTGAACCTCCAACATTCAGCAGGGATCTGAAAGGAAAGTCTCCTCATGTTGATTTGAATATGCATGCAGTTCTCTATGTGATCCAGAATTCTAATAAATCAGACTTCCAAATCATGCAAACAGCTATTCTTGCATTCAACCAAAGATATATACAGCATTCCTGTAGACTTTCAGGCGATTACATGGTGGACAGCAAAAGGAAGGGCATCATGTGTGCCCCATTCTTTATCCATTTTGCACTCTCTATACGTTCAATGAACAGGGCTAGATATGATTCTAAAGCTTGAAGACCAAATACAGTATATAATATTGAGGAATCCAGAAAGGTAAAGCCATTGAGTTTTATGTATAGTGTAGAAGAATGCTTACAATGGTATATTAACTCCAGACGATTCACACTGCAGAAGAAGCTACACAAAAGAAGCCAGCTACCAATCTTTGCACAACAATTCCCCAACTATGAGGAACCAAGGTCTAGTAAGTGTCCCCACTATGTCAAAAAGTACCAGTCTAGGGCAGCTTGGTACTTTTTGACATAGGAGCAGGTCACTCACCTGTAATCTGCTCCATACAAAGAATGATAAATCTAAGTTCAAAAGAAACAATCAGGGGAACCTCCTAATACTAGGGGAGGCCAGTATGAATTTTGGGCAGGGAGAATCAGCAAAGAAAATTCTGACACGCTTTTTCTGTGATTATCTGAGATAAGACTATGATAAGAGATAAAGAAGATCCAGCAGCTTTGAGAATGGGGAGGAGGAAACGAGAGGAATAGATGGGATGTTGAATTCTCCAACCACCATTTTATAATTTTCCATCCAGTGTATCTAATATTAGGTTATGTTCTTGAGTAAGGGCTACCTGTCAACCATGATTCAGCCAGATAAGTAAATCCAGGCAATAAGGAAACAAATGAGCAAACAAAAATAAAATTAGACCAGCACAACTGTGACTCACCAAATTGTGTCACACTGTTCCTACACCCATTATCTTGCAGTCCTCCAGAAGACATGATGCATCTTCCATTTTGCTACAGGAGATGGGTATAGATAAATAATTCACAAACCAAAGAAGGTGAGGCTGAGCTTGATAGGTCACAGATCATACAGGCCTGGTTTTAAATCTTAGTTGCCTAGTAGACTGCTTCCTGCTATAGAGAAAGCCTACATGGGAAGAGATTGGAGGGCAACATGCAACTCTCCCCAAATACTTGTGATCCTAGTACCATTTTGAGCACATTTACTTAGACTTGAACAGACATAATCAAAACACCCATGCGTTAAGAGTGCCTTTTACAACCCCAAAAGAAACAAAAAAATCTGAATCAGCACAAAAGCCTACTTAGCCCACTTAAAAGCCTACTTAGCCCAGCATCCTGCTTTCTCACCATGGTCAATTAAGAATCCTCATAAACCACAAGCGGGGTTTGAAGGCAATACCTCTAATCCACTGTTGTTGCCCAGCAATGTGCATTGAAATGCCCAGACAAGTTCATGCATTAGGCCAGTGTTGTCCAAACTTGGCCACTTTAAGATGAGTGGACTTCAACTCCCAGAATTCTCCAGCCAGCCATGCTGGTTGGAGAATTCTGGGAGTTGAAGTCCACTCATCTTAAAGTGGCCAAGTTTGGACAACACTGCATTAGGCTAAGCCATACCCTGCTTTACTTTGGTTTAGCAAGCTGTGTGAATCTTGTCATCATGACTGATAAGCCATGGTTAAAGACTTAGCATGATGTACAAATGCCAGCCAATTATGCCTTTTTTCAGTCACTGGAGTGCGTGAGAGCAGCCCTCACCATTAAAAATGAAGTTTCATGGAGTTTAACATACCTATTTTTACCTCTTCTTTTGTCCAAACAGTATCACCATTTTTGAGCAGTTTGCCACTGAAACTGGGTATGATCTAGGAGGGATTGGGTGACTATCAAAAAAACAAATAAAAAGAGGACTGCTATTCACCTTGCTTTTGAACAAATATAATCTGGTTCCCTCCAAGTACAATGAATTTCATATTCCATAATCCCATGTTGGTTAAGAATTAAAAGACTCGATGTTCAACATACCTAAGTTGAGAACAGCTATTTTATCATTTATCAGAATGTAAATCTATCCATTACTTAGACAAGAAACCAGAAAGAATAGCTCATCCAAGCCTCCCTCCGTCCTCTCAAATTTGAGAAAATACTGTAGAAGACAGGTCTAGGTGTAGGCTGAAATTTAGATTTAAATTGGGCATACTCTCTGGGGATGATAGGAGTTAGGATTCCAATGTGTGTGGAAAAAATCACATTGGAGAAGGGTAATCTAAGGTATTTTAACCCCACATCCAATGTGTGACTATCAGATTCTGTAGCCCTTTCCAAAATGTATAGGCATTTTCTCTCTTAAGATGTTGTAAACTTATGAATAACTCAAATGCACTGAACTCAGCAGAGAAATTTAGATTCACAAGAAATAGGAAGCAGTTCTTAAAGTGTAGATGAGATCATGCTATATTGAGGCCCGATGCTATAAACTGGGCATCAGTATTTAGCACAAGTCTATGAAGTTTTCCCTGGTGCCCTTTGATAATCTGATTTAATTTACTCAAGTGCTTACAAGTGCTGATATGATCCAATTTGTTCCAAAAGAATTCTCATGCTTCAGAGAATTATTATATTCATCCTACTCCATTATGAGGATTAGTTTTTAAAAATTTGTTTTCGAAAGTTGTCCGCCAAGGCATAGATTGTAATTCCCAAATAGGGCACAATTCAGCCAAGGTTAAGCACTTTGAGATCTCATTTCTTGGCAGAATATGGATGGTTTTGCTCCTATTAGAATTATACCATTGTCAACACTGTGATCAGATCATGTTACAAGTCAACATCTCTGTCCCACAAAGCAAGCCTTTTACCTGTCCCACAAAAGATCTGCATTAACCACCTGGCCAATACCAAAAGCCACTAACACCAAATTGTTTCTTGGGTAGACATTTGACCAATTATTTCATGCACATGGTAGGATTTGGTATGGGGAGTGGGGAAGGAAGGGTGTTGCTTTATTTGGTTAAACATTTCCAGTATTCCAAGCATGACTAAAGATAACACCATTAGATATTCTCAGAGTTAAATCAATACTAATTAGTTACACATGTGGGCCAGTGAGCTTTTGTGTTCAACTGTAACAAAAAATTAAAATGTATGAGGCTTTTGATTCTGCTTTCAGCAGTTTAAGTTAAAACACAAATCAAATTGTCACAGCAGTTTCTGAGTATCATGCCACATGTCAAGCAGATGATAAAAGTCTCCTGGATGTTAAAGTCTTGCACCAAATTCGGAAAAATGCAAAACACCAACACATTTGTGGAGAGATCGGAGATTGCTAAACGTGTTTACTTGCAAATAAGCCACGCAGAAGAGAAAGGAATTTACCCACTTGTAAACGGGCTTGGATACGCATGTCATATTAACTATTTGAAGGAATGGCAGACCTTTTTTTTTTCCCAAGTGACAAAACTTTTTAAGAAACATAAAGCTTTAGTGAAGAAGTCCACCAAGGCTACTAAACATGAATTTAAAGGATTAAAGAGAGAGAGGGAAAATGTTGGAATCATCAACAGTCATTTGGATGGATCAAATTAAATAAATCTGCATGTTTATATCAGAGCGAGCTGCCTTCTAAGCAAAACAGACAAACAGATACAGGAAACAAAAGACACTTAAAATAAAATTAGACTGATGGCATTTCACAAAAACAGGGTCACAACTGAGGTGTTATCTATGCACAAAAGAGTCATGACTTCATCCTTATTGGCTAATACCGCATTCCTGCCAGGAGCATTCGATAAGCATTTAAAAAGCATTATGATAAACATATCAAAAAGCATTGATAAACATAACACTATCTAGCTATGTAAAATACTGCAAGATCCATAAAAGAATTCTTAACGAGTCATCTGGGCTGAGTTTGAATTGAAAGATCAGAGCTGGGGGGAAAAAAGTGGACATCAAACAAGCCACTACAAGCCATAAGCCATGTATTTGAGTAATAACAGAATATCTCATTCGATTGCAAACGGCTTGCACTGCACCGCTGGGGAACAGAGAGAGAGAGAAAGAGAGAGAGAGAAGAGGGGAACAAGTTGCTTCTACCTTATCCAAGAATCATTTCTTCCTCCGCACCGCCTCGCTTCCACCACCAAGCCCCTCCAATTATAAACAAGGCAACTCCAGACCACACTTAACACTAGGGCAGTGTTTTAAGACCAAGCAAAACAGCCCCAAACCTTGCTGCCAAGGTCAATTGCAGGAGAGTCCTAATTGTAAGCTTGACATCAACTTACCACCCACAGAAGGCAGGAGGAGGCAAAGGTTAGAGCAGAAGTTTGTCAAAAGTGTCATAAGCTGTGAGGCTTCGGCGTAAAGGCCCAATCACTGCAGCCAATATAGTGTTTCACTTGCATTAAAAAAAAGGTGGGGGCAGAAAGAAAATCATCACGAAGGCACCTCCCCACCTCCCTTACCTTCCCAGTACCCTTCTCTGGTAAGCACTAAACTACTTTTTTGCTGAAAGAAACTTTTTTTTACCAAGGAAGGCTTGTTTTGCTTCATCTTTTCCTTTCTAAAATAAAATAATCTCATGCTTGTTTGGGGTGGGATATTTGGAGATCTCTTTCACACCAGTATCTGTCAAAAAGTGATTGATGGAATAAGGAAGAGCTCTCCCCACACTGTTTTACATTTGTTTTTACCTTTCAAATTTAATCCTTAAACAAACAAACAAACAAACTGAAGATGCTCTAGTTATTCATATGGAAAAATATTGTCAGTCATAACCTGCATATTAAGAAAAAGAAATTTGGCTTAAGGACAGTTTAGCAGTTGCAATGGGCAATAAAATCCTTTGGACAGTGGGAAATGCTAATTTTCAGTATGAAGTGGTAGCTCTTAAGTAAATCACCTATTTTTTAACCCATCAAATTGATTGCCATTCCCACTCCACCCCCACCCCCAAAATTCACATGATATTCTTTTGCAAATTTCTATCTGCATTTCATTTCAGGCCAAAAAAAATTTTTTTGATTTAATTATGCCTCCCTCCCAGATGCAGGAAGATGTCCCCAAGAAATCTTTTTTACGATTTTCATACCTGAAAGTGCATCAGCGGGATATAACTAAGCTCTTAGACTTGTTCCATGCCGACTGTTAACAGTCTGATATCCTCTATCAGTTTCTCACCTTTAAAAAAATTCTCCACACCATTTAAGTACAATCCCCCAATATAAAAATAAAGGGTAAGAAATCTGCATTAATGCATCACGATTTCCATTCTTTGGAAAGCACTTATTATTAGATTTTTATCCTGCCTTTATTTTTGGATAAGTAAAGATACCTAATGCCTCCACCTCCTATCTTCCCCACAACAACAACCCTGTGAGGTAGGCCTGCCTGAGAGAGAAGGATGGCCCAAAGTCACCCAGCCAGCTTCTATCCTTAAGGCAGGACTAGAACTCAGAGTCTCCTGGTTTCTAGCCAGCACCTTAGCCACTACACCAGATTGGCCCTCTTATAAACCCTCTGAAGCAGTAGCTAAGGTTAAATATGAAATCTACAGGTTCAATTCCCTACAGTACTTGACTACTACTATCTCTCAGGGTTATCCTGAGGTTACAAATGGAAGAAGAAACAAGGGCCGCATTGACACAACACACACAGAACCATCAACCGTTCACTAGCCACAATAGTGAGGTTCAGTTTACAAAGGCCGAACCAAACTAACCACATTAAGGCTTATATTTTCTGATATATTGTAAAGCAGAACAGCTATTCCACAGCAGATCAAGGTGTTACCGGCCTCCAATAACTCTGCCACATTAAATCCTACAATCCTTAAAGTACACAAGATGCTTGTTTGCCTATCTGAGTACTGGCCAATTTTTTGGATTAGGACTCCCACAATCCCAGACTGATGGCCATATTGGCTGGAGCTGACCAGAGCTGATGTCCCAAATATCCGGTTCTCTCTTCCTGAGCACTTCCCTTTCAGAGCTGGAATGTATGGAGAACCACAGTGGGGTTCAGACAGTGTGTTGAACTATAATTTGCTTAATATTTTTTTACTGGATAAATGAACCCACTCTAGCTGGGTTCACACAACACGGGAGCCAAGCACGTTTTGGCTTTGTTGTGTGTCAATTCAGCCAGAGAGTTTAAAGAAATTTGGGAGATCAAACCTCCTGCTCAGCGCAGATTCTAACAGTGGTTTAATAGACTGGCTGAACTGGATCTGCTGCAATTTGCTGTTATATAGGAGCTGGTCCAACTCATTTGAAAGGCACCAAGTGCAAGTTTTTTTTGTTTTTTGTTTTGTTTTTTAATGTTACAGTAGCATCATCAGCTTATTCTCTATTCAAAAAACTCATTCAGTAAATCTTTAGCAGCGTCCTGCGAAGATAGGCGTCTGGGTGTCGCTGTCCATTTAATCTGATCCTTCAGACCCTAGGCATTAAAAACCCCAAAGCGGTGAAAATAAATCCACATTTCTAACCCGACCGGCCATGCAACACAGGCCGCGTCCCCGAGGTGGCGCAGCAGAGCAATCGAAACGTCCCGGATCCGCACGAGAAACAAACAATTCAGGGCGATTTAAGAAGAGTGGATGCTTTTCCTAGATTGATAACATACTCAAAGATTTATCAAGACGTTGCCTTTTCTCTCTCCCCGCCTCATTTCTTCTATGTTACAGGGTTCCGCAACGCCAAAGCGACAACCCAATAATGCCGAAGCCTTGCTGCAAATTAATTTGTGCGTGTGATATTTAAGAAGTATTATTTTGGAACCCGGGTGCCCTGCAGCGGGAGCACGAATACACTTAAGCAGGCACATCTAAGTAATCTTCCGATTACTCTCGCTCCCCCCTCCAGCACGCAACTCCAAAGGAGTTATTAACCCTTTTGTTTCAAGACAGACTCCGGGGTGGGTTCTCCAGCTGCCGGCAGCGAGATTTACATGTGGAAACATCACCTCCAACGCGCCCCCCCCCCGCGCCAGCTCCATCCTAACCAGATGCACAAAGGAAAAACAGTCATGCATTAAACATGGGATTTATAGCCTTCTGGCTCGCTCCCCGTTTTCTTAAATCACCATTAACCGGGCTCAACAATTGCACATTTGGACTGAAAAGAAAGAGGCAGAAGGGGAGGGGGAAAGAGACTCAAACCTGCGGCTTGCACCCAGTACTGCACCCCCTTTCCAAAATATACATTTCTATCAATTGTGATGGCGGATCATTTATCATGGGATCTTCACCTTCCCCCCTCCCGCTTCCTTAAAATAAAATTAAAAGAGGACCTCATCCCAAAGTTTGCATTTATGCCTGAGGAGCTGGGGAGAGATCTCAAATAAATCTGGGAGAGAGGCATATGGATTAGGGAAATATCTTAGACGTAGTTTCCAATATCTATTTTAAAGTATTAGATTGTCTCCCCACCCCCACATCCGAAACTGCAAAGCTCAGGACTGTATGCTAAACTGGCCATTCCTAAAGTGTCTTCCCTCCCTGGTGAGTCCATTCATCTCCTATGCGCCCCCCCCTTAAAAAAAAGAAAGAAAAAAGAGGGGTCATGGATCTGAAATCCAGTTTTCCAAAACCTTTCAGGTTTCAAAGCCCCCATCTCAAATTCAGCGCACCATCCTGAAAGGTAAAGCCCCCCAATTTATATTTTGCCCAGTTCTGAGCTTTTACCAACTGCTTCTCTTTCAGTAACCCCCACCCCCATATCAAAATCATTTAAATCTGCGAAAAGGTAAAAACATGATCATTCTTTCTAGGCTATCAGTTATAAGAGATCAGCATTAGGAGGAGAAGAAAAAGAAAGTCGTTGCAAGCAGCTACTTCGGCAAGATTTTAAAAGCTCGCTGTCCTCCCCCCCCCCGCACCATATTAGCTCACGGGAGTTATTTTAGGAAGTCGGAAATCAAAGATGGCTGGAGGTCAGGCTACAAAGGTCCCGAGCGATTGTAATCTCTCTCGGCGAGTTTTTAGTTATTAAAAGGGAGAAGCAGCAGCCCGTCCAAATAGGGACACAAACGGGGGGGGGGGGGGGAGGGGATATCACAAAAGGTATTTCGCAGTGTTCCTCTCGGCGGTCCCCTCCCTTCCAGAAATATCTAGGGAGTTACCTTCTGGCCGCGACTCTTAGCATATAAGGATACGATTGCCCCAAAGTAATCTTGGGGAGGGGGGAGATGCTAGAGACACCCTACAGTTAGGAGGCGAAAAACTTTTCCCAACCGGAGGGGGTTTGGGGGAAAGAGAATCGCCCACCAGGAAAACCTGGATTTTTTGAAAGAAAAATAGTCTGAGTTAAGAGTTCGATTCCCCCCATAAATTAAATTTTTTCCGAAGCTAGTTCCAGCACGGACTCGTAAAGGGAACCAAGGAACAGGGAAAGAATAAAAAAAAAAGGGGGGGGGGGGCTCACGTTAAGAAATAAAGATATACACACACTCTTTCCGATCTGCTCCCGCATTCGTGAGAAATCAGGATGAAACAGAAGTGGTCCAGATACAGAAAGGGTCTGTTTGGCTCAGGATCCCGGTCAAGGAACCCCGATGCGCAGCGGGGTAGGTGGGAGAAAGAACCACTCACACGCGCACAAAAGCAAGCAACCCCCACCCCCGCCTCAAATCCGATCCCCTAGTTGATTTCTTTTTCCCATCAATTAAAGTTGGTAATTGACCGGCGTTCCCTCGGTCTTCCCTTACCATTTGCTACATCCGGGGACTGCTGCTCGTCCGAATGGATGTGCTGGGGCTTCGCCTGCTTGCGCCTCGACATGGTGCACACGCATCGGGAGCAAAATAGTAGCAATTATTTTCTTCTTCACAACAAATTCCTGGAGTTGGGAAATTACTCCCAAAGAGCGGAATGCGCATGTCAGAGCAATTATGATTATCAATAATGCATTGCGATTTATCATGGGTCCCTGACAGCTGATTGGCCTGAGTCCAAGAGCTCACAGATTATTCAAATAAGGTCCATTGATCAGGGAGCAGAAGGGGACGCTGGGCACTGTAGTCTCCCTCGCCCGCTCCAGTCCGCCGGGCTCGCCCGTGTAATTGAAGCGTGGACGCCGGACGCCGCGCGCAGGCGAGGGGTTTCGCGCAGGAGGCTCGACGGCCCGATTGGGTGGCATTTCCCTGAAGGGAAGGGAGCGGGAAAAGAGCCGAGCGGCAGCTCTCGGGTCCATCTTTGAAAGTAAACAAACAGCCGGGGCAGAACTGGTTTTCCTAGGCGGGCGCCCTTATCTTCCCTGGCATTGTCTTCTGCCTCCACGGGGAAGTTGAGGTCTGCTTGTGTGCGCGCGCGCGGCAGGGATCCTGCGAAGCATCCCCAGCTGGAGAGACGGGATTGTTCCCTCCCCCGTTACACGAAAGAAAACCGCTTCTCTTCTGTCCTCCCCCGGAGGAAGCGCCCGTGCGGACTTATCCTCTGCTTCTTTCCGTCAAGAAAGGGAGGGGGAGAAAAACAAAAAAGCGCCGGCTTCAAAGCGCCGCGCAGATTTACTCGGAAATCAGAGCCATCGAGCTCGATAGGAGAAGTGGGGGGGGGGGGGGGAAGGAAAATGGTAAAATCTCTATTAGGCGTTGAGCTGATCCTTTTTTTTTTTTTTCCAATTAGTTCAGTGAGAGTTGCTTCCTGCGGCTGGACTCTCGAAGGCTCGTTGGGGGGGGGGCTCACATCTAGGCTGCAAAAGATCCGGAGGACCGTTAGGTGGCAGAAGAGAGCTGCAGAAAGCTCTCTCGGCTGCCGCTTTGTGGCCGTCCAGATGTGTGCAGCCCAGATGGGGTAGCTCCGGGTTTGCGGGTTCTTTAGCTGACCTGCCTTGGAAGGGGGATGGATTTTCATTTTGAGAAAGGAGGGATTCCTTAAAAACAAAGGGATCGGTACAGAGGACTTGAAGCCTGCATGAATCCGACAATCCGGTTTCAAGCAAATGTTCAAGATAAGGTGGTCCTTGGGGATAAAGGACAAGCTTGCTAAGATTTCCAAACTGTGAATGGATTACTTTGTAAAAGGTCGCAAGTACAATTCTGCACTGTGACATAGAATATGCAGCCTTTACACTAGGTGTATTTCCATAATGTGCTTACCCAAAGTTAACTAAACTATGGTTTATTGAGTTAACCCACTGTTCTTAGTTTGTGTGACACGCTAAGTTGAGTTCATCAAACACAATTTCTGAATTGCTTTCTGGAATCAAATAGTACATTAAACACAGTAAATCACAAAAAAACATAACCTGTTATAGTGAAGAAAATTTAACTGGTTGTGTGTATGCTGAATCCCTAACTCATTGGCTTAAGTGTGGTGTATGAATTCAGCCATGAAATCCTAAACCAATCTCCTAGCTGAGTTTGACTAGTTTGTGGTTCAGTTTGCTCCAATGAAGAACAAAATTAATAGGAAGCACATATGCATTCCTCTTGAATGGCAAGATGTTTTGCAGACACAATGGTCACAATAGACAACAACAGTAATTTATTTTGTGTTCATGCATCTTTCTAAGCCCAAAGCAAACAAGCTGCACTGTAGCTTTATATGATACTTGAACCAAGCCAGTGTTTTGGTTAGAAAAGATTCCCTGGTCTTGGTTTATTAGTTGTTACTGCCCCACTCTAACCTAGTTCACACTTTCCACTAAGCCATAAAATGGTTTGTTTGAGTTTGGCTTAAGGTTGTATGGTATATTTTTTGTGTGTGTACATGTGTGTGCACCTGCCTTTGAGTCAGACTTGACTCCTGACAACTGCCTGAACAAGTCCCTGCAGTTTTCTTGGCAAGATTTCGGAAGTAGTTTGCCATTGTCTGCTTCCTAGGGCTGACAGAGAGTGACTGGCCCAAGGCAGGCCTAGAACTCAAGATCTCCCAGTTTCTAGCCTGATGCCTTAACCACTACACCAGACTGGCTCCCATATTCAGTAGGTGATGGTTAAAGAAACTGTGGTTTATTGCCATGTGTGAACCTAGTCACTCTCCAAACTGGCAGACACAGGAGAATTGAACTAAGGCTGATTTTGATGACCTACATAAAGCCATCTAGTAAGTATACACGGCACCTTCTTTAATCATATGTTTGTTACTCCTTTTCTAGATCCAACACTCATGCTGTTAGGGTTCCCTCTCCAGCAAGCCTTTTTCCCCCCAGCTGATTAAGGTCTAAAAGATTTTGTTTAAAAAGTTGCAAATGACACAAAGCTGAGATGACTGATAGTCTAAAATGTACAGTATAAGGAAAATTCAAGATAATTATGGTAGGTTAGAGATGTGTGAGGTGGTTATTAATGCAGTTAGTCTGTGTCAACAGTAGTTTCCAGATGATAGGAAATCATAGTTTCACTATATTCTGCTTCTTTTATTCACTTACTATCTATAACTTCAGTGTTGTTTGAAACAAATTAATTCTAAGTGGCTTACAAAATCAAGAATTTCTGTATCTCAAGTATGGTGCAGAGATATTATGAAAGGCTCAGAGTAATTGAAACAGGTACAGAAAAAACAAAAGATTTATACAAGGAACTGAGTCTATTAAATATTGAGAAAAGATGACTGAGGGGAGAGATCCCTTTCAAATATCTGAAAGGATGCTACATAGAAGAAGTTTAACCTCTGATGTCCATCATTCCAGAAGGCAGAACATGGAGTCATGGTTTTAAGTTACAATAAGGCAGATTCTGGCAGAATATTAGAAAAAGCCACCCAACCATAAGCACAATTCAACAAAGGAATCAATCTCCAAAGGAGATAATGAACTCTTCTCAGTCAATGAGTTCAACAGAAAGTGGACAACTGTCTATCCTGCAAGGAGCAGGAGTTGGACTCAGTGGATGAAATGGCCCTTCCAACCAATTCCTTGTCTAGAGAAAGTTTCCATTTTCCAATGGGGGGGGGGGGGAGCCTTGTTGAATTTCTTACAGCAATGCAAAGAGAAACAGGAACCTGTCTGGCAGTGGCCCGAGAGTCATTTGCCGAATATGCTTTAATTTGGGTTTGTGCATTGAACAAGGGGTTGGATTTAATAACTGAAATGGCCTCCTCAATTGTATGATTCTAAGGAGTTCATCCAGCAAATAATGACGGAAAAACTGGGGCTTCAGGTAGAATGTGGGACAAATTTTGTCCAACAACAACAATGGGTGCTTACTAAATAAATTAAAAACACACACACACACACACACCCCTTTGGATATGGGTTTGATCAGTGCCAGGAACTCATTTTTTGGCCATGTGCCAGTCATTTTTTGGACAATTTGAACTCATTAGGATGGGTTAACACAATTAACATAAAGGAGAAGACTATTGGTTTAATGATAAATAATATAGTTTGCAAAACTTTTGCGCCAGTGTAAAATAATTATTTTCAAGCACCCAAAGAGGTTTGTTGTCTTTAGAGATGTAGTCTAAACTTACCTTTCAGCTGAATTATTTTACATATAGAAACGTGCACATACACTCCCTTCACTTTTATACTGATATACCAAATGTGAATGTCAAAATGCTTGCATGACAAACAACAATTTTGAATAATGTCAACTGTGGTTAAAACTGGTTCTCCCACAATAAGCACAGAAATAGCAAGTTGGAAAGGCTTGGATCCAAATCCTTGTGGAGCACTGATACATTGAGTAAGACCAAGGAAAAAAAGCTTGAATAGAACTACTCTGAAATAAATGGCTTAAGGAATTTTCCACTGGGATGTGATCATTGGTATAGACTAACATTACAGATTAATCTAGGTATAAATTCATCTACAATCTACTTATCTGGGAGTAGGTTCAGTTGAATATGATTGGATTTACTTCAAAGTAAATATAGAAAACAGCTATATATCATTTTATTTTGATAAGCCAAATTAAGTTTGCAGCTTCAGGTAATGCAGTAGCTATACATGTGGTGAAAAGGCTTAAAAATGTAGATGATAATTTGTAATACAAGTAGTAAATAAAAGAAGTAATGTCAAACATTTCCATCCTCTGAGGAGAGTTTTTAAGTTCAGTGTATCTGAAGAAGTCTCAGGCAAGTTTAAGGAAAAGTTTTCTGAAGAGAGCATCATTTAAAAAGCGAATTATATCCTATAGCATGGATAAACAACAATTCTGTGGTCAAGGCCCCCCTTAGCTTTTTATGGTGTGCTAGGGGCCTGCATACCCTCAGTTCAAAACCTAATTTGATTTCATTATGTTTTTTACTCCTCAATTGCATATTTAACAGTTCCCCCTTTCCGTGACACCAAAAGCAGGGATTTTACCACAGCTTCTGGGGCCACACCCTGGGATTTCATCAGCCACGGCTGCTGCATCTCTGTTTATTGGGGTTCCTTGAGAACACCCATGACAACTGGGAAAATCCTGGCAGATGTCCATTTTTCTTACGAACATGCTTAGCTAAGAAGAAAAAACAGAGAAGGAAAGGCTCACGGCTAATAGACTGTACTAGGATCCCTCCCTGCTGTTGTGGATAACGTACATCCACCTTGTTCAGTGTTATGTCTTTGCATAGCCATCATGGGCAAAGACTATGTTTTTTGTAATTTTGAGGGCTGAAAGGCACCCCATTAGGAGTGCTTAAAATACATCTGATGGGGTTCTTGACAGTGATATGGAATCCAGTGGAAGTAAATGATCATAGGGATTCATGAAAAGCAACAATGTATAGGCCCCGATGATGTCCTTCAAAATGGAAAGGGCTTCTGCGTGGAATAAGACAAGGACTTGTTCTCTGCTCCTGAACTGAGGGAGGTCTAGATCTAATAATGGGTTAAAGTTACAGAAAGCTAGAGTTCAAAGGTAGGTTATGACTGGATGCTGGGAGAAGCTTCCTTATGGTGAGAGGGAGCAGACAATGCAGCCAGTTATCTTGGGCAGCTGGATTGATTCTTTGTACCTCCAAGCAGAGGCTCAAGAGGGTTACATAACACACTGAGTAGCAGACTGCAAATTATGTTTTTTTAAAACTGGTTTAGCTCTTTATTATAATCATGTTTCTACCTGCACACCCCAGTGATTTAATTCTATGATTATTGCTATGCAGAATTTGCATTGCACTTAGTATGATTTTTACAGAAAAATTTACACACTCTAGAAAAACCTGTCAAACAGACAGCCTGCCATTTTAAGGGGGAAAAAGAAAAGACACACTGTAGAAACAAATCAATCAGTGGAACTCGATTTGATAAGATGTTATGCCCACCACCCTGAACAGGATGAGGTAGTTACATTGGTTGCTAATAATTGTGTGTTAAAAGTGAGTTCCAGTATTGTTGACTGTAGGCTTCTAACCACCAAATGGTTGTTAATAATCTCACAGATGAAACTCCTAATGTGGAGAAAATTGTGAAATCTGTCTTCTGTTGTTAAAATCAGGGGGGAAAAATCCATCCTATTTTGGAAAAAACTCCAAAGAAAGCGCAGTAATTAAAGCACACCCAAGAACGTGTTGAATGCTCTCATTAGAAATGAAGCAGCATTGGTATGACTGTCCTTCTTACACAATCAAATAAATAGGATGCTGAAGTGGACGAAGCATGAGGGGTCAACATGCATACCTCTCCAAAGGTGTCTGTGGGACCCCATGTATATGGATATCCCAAAATCACACAAATTGCCAGAGTTTATTATTTTTCAGGGATCTTGCCCCAGAACTCTTGTAGGCTTTCAAGGGCAGGAATACTGACATCTCACTGCATTGGGCAATTCTCATGTGATTTGGGCCATTATTTATTTGGAAATTTGATACTTAAAGGAACCATTGAAGCTAAATCATGGTTTATTTTAAGCAAAGGATTTTGAATAAATCACAGTCAATTGAATGCACACATCAAATTAAATCAACAAAACAAGATTTGTAAATCACAATGCCTGGGTTCAGTAATATACTCAGCCAAAGCTAAAGTAACCATATTATAGTTAGTATGATAGCGATTATGTGATTGAAAGAGTGATTGAGTTGACTCCCATCCTGATGATGTTCTGAAAGGCACTGAAAACCTGGTTTGTTCTCCCCAGCCTTGAGGCAGGGTGATTGGTGAACCTCTGTAAGATTTTCTCTTGTAAGGTATTCTTCTACTTTGTATGTTTTTTTTCTTGGATACATATTTGTTCTTTATTTTACTGTTGTGGCATTTTATTATATAAAGTTAGTTGAAGTCAGGCATGTTTTAAACCTATTTGTTAATTTTAAAATAAACAAATACTTAATTTAAAAATAAATAAATAGATATCAATGGAGGCGAATATGTGTAGCTCAGGTTGAACTGTGGAGTCCTTGGGGTTCTCTGAGCTTGGTTCTTTTCTCTTTGCAATGTTTTGCAAGAAAAGAACCAAGCTCAGAGAACCCCAAGGACTCCATAAATAGATATTTAATCTTAAAATAAATAAATATTTAATTTTAAAATAAATAAATATTTAATTTTAAAATAAATAAATATTTAATTTTAAAATAAATAAATACTTAATTTTGAAATAAATAAGATGAGCCAGCTTCATATCCATATATCTGAACTTTAGGAGTTGATAGTAAGTACTGTTTTTAGATTGATATGTAGAGGTCGGTAACCTATGCCATGTCAAAGGTTGCTGAACTACAATTCCCAGCAGCAGCCGTACTTCCTTGGGGTCAAGGTGCTCCAATTCAGCAGCATCTCGTATGCTACAGGCAGTGGCATACACAGATGTGTATACCAAATTCTACAAGATGGTGGGTGTGTTGTTGTGATCCACACCTTCTCAGTGTGTGTTGATGTGTAAAAGGATTGCAGCCTGTATCATGGCGTCATCTTGCAGATTTTGACGACCCCCCACACTCCCTGATGATCCTGTCTATAGGTTGTCTACCTCTGCCCTAAACCAAGGCATACTTTGCATATTATCTGAATCTGCACGTGGTTATTCAATAGTGGATTCTTCTTCTAGTCTCCAGATATAGAGCTAGAAGAAAATTACCAAGTTTTCCAGCTTAAGTCCTGATGGCTTCATAAACACATCCATCAGGACTTAAGCTGGAAAACAATCCCATACAGTACTTCTCTAGAACATGGAGCTTAACTATATTACTTACGCAGGCTGGGTTCTAAACTTTAAGGTGGTTTTTGTTTACTTTTGGTTTAGCATGTTGTATGAACCCAGCACTGTGGCTTATAAATCATGACTAATGTCTTAAGATGATGGGTAAACTCAAATGTGGTTTATTAAATCATGGTTAAGCAGGCTTTGGCTTAGTGCAAAATGTGAGCCAGGAGAGAGAGAACATGAGCATCCAGTGAGCCTCATGAGATTTGCTTCGGCAGCACAAATGTGTACAATGTGGAACTGGAAAATCAAAGAGCGCCTTTGTGATGAGAAAAATTGGAGAAGTGTGGGGGAGGAAATTCTCATGTGTGTTTGTTTGCTTTACCTATTTTCATGACCATGATTTCTGCTAACAATTCTCCAATAACTATTTTCTCACTGTCTTTTGGAATGCACTTTGATCAACCTACAAGGAGGAATCGACACAGTCATAGTAAGAAATGAACTGATATCTGGAACAGGTAACTTTGAGCAAACTTCTGTTAGTATAAAAGAAAGCTGAAAAGGTTTATAGGAACTGTAATATTTTGAAAGAGACCCGAACTGGCTCCACTGCCTGGAAGAATGACAAGTATGTGGGCTAGGCAAAGAAACAAACAAACTCTGGGATGTTTGTTAAAACGCCTAAGCTTTTCATCTCATCCAAGGTAAACAGCATCAGATCTATTTTTCACAGTATGAAACAACAGCCCCTGCTCTAGAGGGAAGAAGAGATTGGTGGAAAGCAGGGATTAATTCCATCCACTGTTAAGGCTCAGACATGACTCTAGGCATGGATTGTCCAACCAGATTGATCTGCAAACTTCTGCCATGTGAAACTCATGCATGCATAAGACTTGAATTGTATGATGCGCAGGGAGAAAAGAGTGGAATTTTAGCTCGCACTTCCCATCCAGGCCATGTAGAACTGGACCGGCAAACTATGGCCCATGGCAGGCCCATTTTTCCTAGCCCCCAGATCCCCAAGATCATCAACAATTTCTCAGTTTGGAGCAGACTTTTTAGCTTTCTTTTTTAAAAAAAAATAAATACAGTAACTCTAAAAATAGATACATGAAGACTCTGGTAAGTTTAATATCTATTTTGAGTGAAGCCTCTCCGCATTTCTCAAGTAAAAAAGGGCTAAAAATGTTAATCTCCCTGCTCTAGTGACATTTCTGAGTCAGTACCATGTTTCCTGTGGCTCTCAAAGGCTGGAAAATAATGTAGAATGAACTGTCCTTTAAATGTGGGAGAGGGGAAAGCCCCACTTCTGATCTAAAATGTGATCTGATACATATAAGGATCCAAGGACTTAATTCACTTTTTTCAGACAGGTATTTTGGGAAAGAAGGCAACATCTATGATCATCAGTGTGGTATATTGGCTGGACAGGTTCTAAGTAAAACTGAGACACACATTTCCAAGAGACACCAATGTAGATTTGAGCCAAAGCCCAGTGATCAAATGGTTACTCAGCTACCATGAAGCTCTTTTGATGACCTTAGCCCACATGTGCCATAGGTCAGCAGGCCAAATGCATGGCCCAGGAGAGATTGCTATACTGCAGCTCCCATAATCTCTTGCTGTTACCTTTGCTACCTGGAGCTAATGAAGTGGTAGATATAATGAAAGTATCTGGAAGATATCAATTGGTATATCCTTGCCATGAAGTTATGTTCTGGATTCCAACTCCGTCATCTCCATGCAACTTGCCAAATTATCAGGGGTTATGGGAATTAGAGTCCAAACAACTGGAAAACACTAACTTGCCTACCCCTGGCTCTGAATAGGCAAGAACATGTCCATATCCCTGCAGAACAGTGAAGTTTGCTGAGTGGCCTTGAGCTGCTTCTACTGCCTGAGATTGCACATCATGAAATATATTTTGTTAAATCACAGTTTATGGAATAAACCTCAATTGGCTATGTTCTCACAATAGAGTCATAGAATCATAGGGTTGGAAGGGACCTTGGAGGTCTTCTAGTCCAACCCCCTGCCCAATGTTCTCTTAATCTAAGAGAACATTAAGCCAAAGCCAAACAGACCATCTGATGGCTTAGTGTAAATCAGGTCTTTTAGCTTCATCTATTAAGTAGATAAAACAGAGAAGGGAGAGACTCCTATCTGTTGCTTTTAGCTCCCTGGAGAAAAGTTGATTCTGATTGTACTGAACCATCCTAGGCCAACAAAGACACAGCTGCTCAGCCAGATGTACTTTGAGAGTATCTTCCACGGATAAAAAAAGAATGAACCCATCTATGGAGGAAAGACTCAGCACTGAAGAAAGGTCAAATTAGCTCACAAGATATCTGGCTCCTGGCTGTAAAAATACAATAATGTATTTATATTTATTTAATGTAATTATTTAAATAAATAAATACTCTTTTTTTTTTTAGTCTTTTGTAACATTTGTAATCAAGGTCTAAGGCATCCAGCTCAGTCTGATTCTGGGGAGGTGGTCTATTTAGCCCCTCATAACTTAATCAGGAGCAGTCTGCAGCCTATTGAAATCAGAAGTGAACAATGCAACCCTTTATAGAAACACTGGAATGATCAAAGGGCCTATTGCAAAACAATTGCAGTGAACAACTGAATAACAATACCATTTCCGGATTTATGGTGGGAAATGCAAGATTATATGCCCATTGGCTTTATAGACATATAACATTTTAAAATAATATCCTTACCCCTCGCCCCTGAAAGAGGAAGAACAGAATATCCCAGCCCTGCCTTTTTTGATAATGTTATAATGTGATGGTTCTGCCCTCCACCCCCAATTTTAGCCTTCAGCAATCAAAATAATAATGAGACTTCAAAAAGATTGCCCATGCAGGGAGGTCTGCAGGCAGGGGGGTCAAAAATCTAGTTGGTGGCCATGCCTGAGCTATTGAAGTCCTCCCTCTTTTTATGTGCATCACAAATACAATACATTTTTTAAAAGGCCAGGCTTTAATCATGTGATGGCAGCCACCATTTTGTATTTTTTGACCCCACCCCTTTCTGGATGCCCCTGTCAGACAATCCCAACAATAAATAAATGTATGGAGCATAAGTTTGGTTGGGGTGTCTGTGTCTGTGTCTGTGTGTGTGTGTGTGTATGTGTGTGAGAGAGAGAGAGAGAGAGAGAGAACCACTGCATATGTGAGTAAACCAGCCTGTAATTTCTTACCATCCAAAGTCTCTTAAAGTTAATTATATCTCTGAGATCATTGGAAGCTATGTGTTCAAATTATGAAACATTACTCATGCAATGAAATATTCATCATGAGTGAATAAAATATTCTAAAGCAACATCTAAATGGGTGGTAACAGAACAACATGTCAACTCAGAACCAAATAAAATTAGCTGCGTCGCACAAGACTTATAATCTGGTTGTGAATTACCCTATTCTTTGAATTTGCACAGTGTATTTAACCATAAACTAACCAAACAGAGTGGGTTTGCATTGTATGCAAAATCACCAGAATACTAACTAAGGTTCCGGCTGACCAAGCTAAGCCTCTGCTGGATCTTCATTTGGTATGGTTAAATGTGTTTTAGGGTGTTTAAGACCGAGCTTTGCTCCTATATGAATGGATTTGATTACAGCCACCAAAGTATCTTTTGCAGTCTTGTTCAGAGATGTTTTAAAACTTCCTGAGTCAAAAATGATGCATAGAATAGGAAATAAATTCTGGATACTTTTCTTCAACAAGCTAGCAATTAATCTTGTGATTCGTCATCTTTGATGTTTTGTTTTATGGCCAATTTCATAAGGGGTTTAATTAAGCATCTATTTTTGGTCAGAATAATTTCAATTAAGATAAAACATAATACTTTGGGAAGGAGAAATATTTTCATGCAAATTTTCCCAAGTTGCAAAAATTCAACATCATGTTCTTTTATGTTTTAGAAGGAAAAAAAGATTGAGGAAATATTCCATGCAATAAGTCCATAAAGATTCCCAAGTATACACCTATGGGATTTTTTAATTTTGTAATTGCATGTTTTGATAAATTAATATATTCAGATGATGTTGAAAGATGGATGCATTTCTTTTTCACTTCGTTCATCAATGATAGGAGGTTATAACCCTTCTTGCCAAAGCCTGTGAATGGCTAATCAGAAACAAATCCTATTGTGTTCAATAGGATTGATAGAAGAAAACATGTAAGATAGGACAACTTCAAGAGCCTTATTATTAGGGATGTGGTTTTCATAATTACCGTATTTTTCCGTCAATAAGACGCCCCCATGTACAAGATGACCCCCACTTTTCCAACCCCAAATTAAGAAATCAATATTTTAAAGATAATGCAGAACACATTTTTATTTAGTAATTAGTTAACATTGACCTGCTACACTCGGTGGGAGGAGGTCCAAACAGTCTCTCTGCAGCTCTGTTTCCATGCTCTTTTGCATAACTGATTACATTCAAGCACGAGTGAAACTGCCGATAGCTCGTCTCTGCAAACAGCCTTCCTCTAATTGGTTTGTTCAGCATCAGCTGATGTCAGTTACATAAGGCTCGTGATTGGAGGAAGTCTGTTTGGGAGACAAGCTATTTCACTCCTGATTGGAGAGTAGCAATAGGAGGAAGCCTGCCTGCAGAGACAAAGTATGGGCAGTTTTGCCACCGCGCGGTTCTCTCCTCGCTGACTCCCTTGAATAAGACGCCCTTCAATTTTTAGGGTAAGGATTTTAGAAAAAAGTATCCTCTTATAGTCGGAAAAATACGGTAACCACATTAAATTTCCAAAATTAACCAAAATTTTGGAGTCTGTCTTTTCCACTGAAAAAACAAAGTAAATCTTGACGAGTGTAAAAAACCACGCTAAAATCCATTTAAAGACTGCTTAAAATGCCTTTATTTGGTCTCTTCAAAGGCTGCAGAAGTAACACATATTTTTATGTATATATTTAGCAATGCATAGTTGACGACTCAGAGATTACAATCAGATGTCAAAGAATGCACATTTTAACCGACTATGCTATTCATCATCCAACCTATTTAGAAAAGGGTTTTCCAATTTAATCTACTTCCTAGGTAATTTCGTTTCCTAAATCTAGTGTTAGATTTCTTTTGCATGTCCCTCTGAGGCAAAGGCAGTTACTACTATGGAAATCTTTTCTGATGTCAGACCATTATTCATGTACAAATACAGTGGTACCTCGGTTCACAAATTTAATTCATTCCACGACTCTGGTCGCGAACCAAATTGGTCGTGAACCGAATCAAATTTTCCCATAAGGTTCAATGTAAATACAGTTAATCCATTCTGAACCATATGTATTTTTTTTTTAAACCACAAAAATATGAAACAAAGTACAGTACAGTATGAAGGGAGAGAACACTAACCTTGCTCGAGGCGACTTCTGGCGTGGAGGACAGGAAGGCGGGTGGGGAGGCGGTTACTGTTTGGAGGGAGAGTCCCCCTCCCTACAGGAAGCCACGACCATGTGTCACAGCAGGGAAAATGGCCGTGGGTCGTGTTCGTCACCCGATGCGGAGTTCGCGAACAGAAGCAAAATTTTGCGAACGGTGCTGTTCGTGAACCGAATTGTTCGTGAACAGAAGCGTTCATGAACCGAGGTATTACTGTATCTATGAAGTGCCAGGCATTCTGATCATACACTTCCTGTTACATCTTCTGATGCATCCATTGGTGGCCACTGCAGGTGACAGCATCCCCAGCTCAGCTTCTGCTAACTTCATGGGCACATGTATTTCCTTGGCAACAATATGAAAATGGATTGCTTTTGCTTTTTCCGATAGCCTTAAGATCCCTTGATGGTTCCCCAACTAAGTACTCTCTAGATTGGACCCTGCTTAGGTTTTTCAACATTAACCAAGGTTGACTAGGTGATGCCAACTACAGACTGCTGCCAAAGGCATGACCATGTATCTGGTACTCCTTTCTGTTGTGATCATCATCACCCTAGAAAAGGAATCTCAAGAAAGTGAACTCCATGGGTCATGAATCTACTGAATGGCTACAGTTATGGCAACAAAGTTCTTGTACTCTCTCCTCAATCAAGACTGTGTTCTTCTATAATCTGCCAGAGCTGACTCTTTGTCAATTACCTGTAACATGGGAGTGGTGGTAATACATGTTTATTTTCTACTGATAAAAAAGAGATACAGGTTGGTAGTTTTTTCTGCTACTTGCATTATTGAAACTTCTAGAAGAACTAACTCCAGTGAGTCTGCAGAAATACAATATATATAGATGCTGTAGACCAAGGTAATCAAGTAACAGCACAAGATTACAAGCATGCTTAATCAATCCCTTAACAATAATAACACACTATAATGCACAGCTGTTTCTGACTGTATAGGAATCTCCTCAGCTTCCCATGTGGCCTTGTGGCTTGTCAGTTGCCCATCTGTGTTTATCGAGTTAATATATTTATATGTCCCTTAATATAACTAGACTGATACATTGAACCAAGCCACATAACTGTAGTTGGTGGAATAAGATATAATTGGCTGAGTTCACACATCTCACACTAAGACAAAACCACATTATTCTTTAGTGTGCTGTCTATGTTTCCAGGTTAGTTCTTCCAGTCCTGTAGTTTTCAAAAGTGCTCATCAAACTTGGTATTATACCAGAAGCATCTGTCCAGATCCTTCAAGGCATTTGCCCAAGTGTGGTAGGTTCCGGTGGGCTGAAAATTACTTTGCATATCAGGTTTAAAATGGAACTTTGAATGCAGAAAAAAGGGTGGTATAGGTGTGTGATACAACAGCCCAATATCCAGGACAATGTAGAAATAATATATTATTCCTCCCCCCACCCCATGCTAGGGTGCTTTAATCAAAGACCACAGAAGCGAGTGGTGCACAGATCTGCTTTTCTCATTCTCCTCTTCCAGTGAGAACCTATCCAGTATAAGATACCTTATACAGGTATCTGAAGTCCATTGATTCATTGTACTAGGGCTTCTGAAATCCTGATCTCAAAGAAATTATATATATATATATATATATATATATATATATATATCCCCATACACAGCATAATATCCTTTCACCAACGGATAGGAGTTAGCTCTTGCTGGAATTCCAATTAATTGTAGATGACCAGGGAAACTGCATGCCTTTAACCCTCCCACCCCTCCCCTTTGTTTATCATTTGGAGCTTAATGTTACCTGCATCTAAAGGTAACCTGACCTCTCAAAACTTGGACTGACTTCCTGATTTATTTATTTGTGCTAAATCTCTCTGTTCAGGGTTGACAGTGGAGAGGAATCAAACAAAGCCTCCCCCCCACCCCTTGTGTCACAGGAGTAAGCAGAGGGCAAAAGAAAACAACATGATTCCCAGTCTTAGATGCCCCTTTTAAAAAAATAGCTGCTTGGAAAGGTTGAACTGAAAAGTTAAAAAAACAAAAACAAAAAACAACTTCCTAAAAGATGACAGGGGCAAACAATCTGACTTGAAGGAAACCTTACTTTTACTTAAAAAGAGCTTTGTTTGTCATCCCCTCCCCACCACAAATATGCATATCAACTTCATCCAGTCCTGCAGTTTCCTGACATCCTGGATGGGGATTGATGAAACTTGTAATCTAACTCATCAATAATGTTGGGGAAGGCCATGTCCTTATTTTATCACACCTTTTCTATACCTTTGAAAGCTTGAGGCCAAATGATAAGTATGTATAAAAGATCATCATGATTATTCTTCCAATCCAAAGAAAGGTTGGAAATGCATTTTATAAAGGGATTTGGCTTGACTGTCAGGCAGAAAAATTACTTTCCAAAACCAGAACCAAGTTTGATGTAAGGGGCTGACATTGGCCAAAGAAAGACTGAGGTTGAAAATGGGCTGGATCCAGTTGGGGGCTGTGGAGAAAAAATATCCAGAAAAAATTCTAGTGTATCTTTATAGGAGAGTTGGGTGGGTGGTGGCAGCACCTGCAGGTGGGGAGCAAGGGGGTCGACTCATGAAAGCAGAATCGTAGCATCATGAGGCAAGCCCTGCCCCATTTCTGTGTGCTTTGCAAAGTTGCATCCTCAAAGAGGCGGGGCTTCTAAGGCGATGTCACTGTTGGCATTCTGACAAAGGCATTGACAGTCTGCAGATGCTGCTCAGCAGTGGCTCATACTGCTGACTTCTAAGCCCCGCCCTCTTTCTGGCCATGTGATCTAGAGCAGGCCTATTATGAAGGGGTCAGAAGGAATTCCAGAAGCCATGCTCTGCATGCTTTCTTTATGTTGTTTTTTAAAATCTGCAGATGCTGATTAGGCTAAGGATTCACCTGGGTCCTTACAGCATCACCATATGAAATTCTACTCCAGTTTGAAATCAGCTCCAGAGCTGTTATTCCACAACATAGCTGCATCCAAGAGTTAAGCCTATCTATTTCTGGCTTAGCTTCAATGAATTTTGCATTGCTTTGAAATATGGAGCTTATGGGCAGTCCAGTTCTTCACTGAGAGGACTTCTTACCTCACCCTGCTGGCTCCTGAATTCAACCATTACATGTTCTCTCTTGGTCCTTCCCCAGGTGACTGGGGAACTTCCATGTCAAGACAGGCTCTTGAAAGCTCCAAGAAGTAGTCTACAGCAGTCAACTGATTGCTTCTTGCAGAGAAGAGAGCTGTTATCAATTTTACCCCAGCTTAATGTACATCCAGGAAGAGTTGCAAGCATCTGCTAATAGTCAAAACAGCCTGCATCAATCCCAGCTGCAGACTCTTACTGCAAACAATCATGGTTAGAACTACCATGAACAGTTCAGGTTGCAAATATGTGGAAATGCTCTTTTGGTTTCACAGCTGGAAGGGTCTTTTAAATAGAAACAAAGGGAATCGTGATCCTGAAGCCAGGTAGGTTTCCTTCATAGCAACTACTCATATTTATTTGCAAGTGCACACAACATCCTAAAACCATCAATAGTGACATGGCATCTCACAATTTATTTTTCTTTTGTGTGGGGTGTGGCAAGAGGAATGTTGTTTTTTCAAGAGCCAGACTAGCTAAGGGGAAAGTCTTTTGTGTTGACTCAGTGGTCAACTAAGGGAGGATCGTGGTGTTCTCTCTTGGTGTTTCATGGACAGCAGGAACAAGTAAGAAAAATTGGGAATCAGCTTCAAACTGGTGATAGTGTGGAAATGCCCTTAGATCTGCTAATAATAGTGTAGTTGGAGGCAAATGGTTTTTTTTCTGTCTAATCTTGGGAGGAATGGGGGAAGGTTGTCTTAATTTCAGGCAGGTGGATGCCTGAACTTGGCCCACCATATAACTAGCAAACAAAGTACTTTCATGATAGAAGTCTTGTAAGATGTATTCAAGAAGGGCACAGAATTGATGGGCTTCCTTGATTTAATCAGGCATAGTAATTTCACTGCTTGTGAAATTCCATATTTTTAAACCACCATCATTTCAGTCCTGGGGGACTCTCTCTCATGAATTTGCTCATAAAACTGCAGTGCCACAAAGGAAGTAGGATACCAGTTCAGGGTACCATGCCCTGCCTTGAGGGTAACAATTTTGCAGGATTGCTATTTACAGCATCTGGTGATTTCTCTCACTGCAGTGAAATGAAAATGGCCATAATGTCCAACTTCAGATCACAAGCAGCACAACAGCATTCTTACAATGTTACATTCGGTAGTTGCCATCTCTGGAGGATGTGGGCTATTATGTTCAGAACTTGTTATATTTTTTTGTTGCTGTATTTTTTAAACTGTATACTGAATCTGAAGTTATAAGCTGCTTAGAGTCATTTTTGATTGAAGCAGCATATAAATCTCAAATGGCCTCATTTGTAGAATGAGCTAGAATATCTTCAGATGCAGCAGGATTGGCTTACTACAAAACTCAGCAACCTTTTAAGGTGGCAGGCTGCCATTGTATAAATTTGCATGCTTGGTGTCGGGAGGGAGGGATGGATAGATTTTTTTTTAAAAAAAGTCTCACTAATTAAAGTTTGTGTAGTGCTTTGGATTCCAATACAAAAGATGCTTTGGAGTAAGCAGTGGCAAACACCTAGCACTTGCAGCAACTCCTTAAGCCAAAAGCTTATTTTCCTGGGATTGCTGTGAAAAGCAGCTGTGCAATTGTGGGAAAAGATGCAGCTGCTTTAAAGAGTTGTAGACAAGTGCTATGTGAGTACCCCTGTGTGCTCCAAAGTATCCTATGTGAGTACCCCTGAGTGCTCCAAAATATTTTGAATCTAAAGCACTGTACAGCTCTAATAGAGAGACAAGATCGCACTGTTTCCAGCTTGTCGTTACAAATGCTCACACCATTTTGAAGAAGACAAATAATGCACATTACAGTTCAGTATTCAGACAGGCCATTAAGTCTATAATCTAAATCAATTTCTCCAATTGGTGTCCTACAAAAATGTTTGAACTCAAATTCCCAGGCAGTAGATATACCATCTTAGTGAAGGCTAATCTAAAATTACCTAATTGAGCTGCTGATTATACCTTTGGTCATAATGTCCTCTCCTGCTGGTTCCTTAGTTAGTGTGGTAACTCAGAGTTTCAATATCTGAGTTACTCAACATCTCCTGAAAACTGGACAAGATTAGTAATCACCCTGATATAGTTAAAACTGATGGGAGGAGGGGATAAATGGCAATTTCTTATATTGACCAAGCTTCCTTAATTCCTCCTCCTTTTATGGCTTGGAAATTATGTATTGATTTTGGTGGGCTTCTTTCTGCAATCACAAAAGAAAAACTAAATTACTTGCTGCAAAAGAAAAAAAACCTTATTTGTTCATCTTTTGGAAGAGAAACAAGATTTTTTGTGTTTGTGTATGGAAGAAATACAAATGCATGAAACAAGAAAAAGAGGAACAAAATAAGATGATGCAGGGATCAATATAGGGAGTTCAGTCAAAAGGTTCATCATGTATGTTTGACAGCAGACTCACCTGCCCAGAAAAAGAGCAAAGTTGAATAGGGACCATCCTGAAGGAGGGAGGCTACCCTGGCTGCAGGGGTTTCTAGAGGGAAGATGCAGGGCTTTGATCACATAGTTGTGGCCACCATCTTGACTTTCTTGACCCCTTGAAGACACCCCTGCCTGGGTGGTACAGAGCATTCTAGCAAATCAGTGCTTTATAATTGTTATTATCACCCAAAGCTGAGAAAGCCATGGAAGTACACTACATGTTCTCCAGATTCCAGATGTGGGCACCAGGCCAAAAAGTTGGGGATGACTAGCAACACACTGCGATGTGGTGACTAAAGTCATAAGCCTGCCAGATATCTACATTGGATCACACTACCAAAATTTGAAGAGCTCTGATGCATGCATACTCTAGTAACCTGCAAACTGTGGTTATAGAAGGGAGATTTGAGAAAATCCCATATAATGAATGCCTTTGTCACTGTAAGTCACCAACCATTGAAAGAACAGCCCATATGCTTCTATACTGTTAATCCTATTGAGATCTACAACACGAATTTATCATACCTTCATTAACTCAATATCCAGGCTGTACTGATTCTTTTATCTCTTAATTTTTAGCTGACCAGAGTGATGCACACTCTTATAATATCAAGTTTTGTTTAATAGCCAGCAAGATTTGACAAGCCTTCACTAGGAACAGTATGACTTGATTAAATTTGTTCCAAATTTATAATAACTGTTCATTCTCCTATTTACCTGTTTCTAGCTATGTTTATGAAGGTCTTTTCACTGAAGCCTTAGTCTCAATGTTCAAAATGGTGTCCCTGAACTAAAAAAGTTTTGTCTGCACTTGCTGTATTCAACTTACCTTCTATTCTATTTTGCTTTATATAATAATAATACCCAATTCCCAGTCCCAAATCTTCAAAACAAATAACTTTATTACAGCCATAAGGCCAGAAAGCAGTGATATAAAACCTAAAAAGTAAGTGAATATAAATATACATATATTCAATTTACAAGTAGTAAGTATAAATATAAGATACATAACAAGGAATAAGAATAAAATATAGAATATAAAAGTACAACTTTTAAAAGTTTAAAAACAACAGAATAAAATAGAAGTAAGTGAATGAGAATTCAAATCTTCAGCTATGGCAAATAGAACATATAGAGGTGCAAAAGTGGGCAACCTGGAGGGATCTATTTGGGTTCTTCTCGGATGAGAGGAGCAAGAAAGAGAAGTTGCCCTCTGTGCTTGCAGATGTCTTCAGGATGGGGTAGATGGGCGTCATCCTAGAATTCCAGATCTTGCCCATCCCTAGATTAATGTGTTCAGTCTGTCATCTCCATCCTGAGACTGACTTTAAATAGCAGATCTCATGGCTGAAACCCTGGCTCTAATTTTGGGATTTCTTACCCTTTTTTCTTCTCCTTCCTTGATAAAGAGTCATACAGAATTTTTTTTTAAATGTAGACTTATCTAGGCTATTTTCCTTAGAGATCAGCACAGCTATCGTTGCTTTTCCCTTTTTCAAAAAAGGGGCATAGGAGTTTTATTATTTGTAAGTTGCCTATGAAGTCATGCTAGGAGGTAGGAAGAATTGTTGCCTTCAGCTTGTATGACTGAGCCATCTGCGATTCCATCCTGGACAATCACTGTACATTGCCATCACAAAGGCAGCACCCAGCATATAAGCAGCCCCTTTGACTGAAGGCTGTATGAAAACAGCAGTACACTGATTTCACAAGACTTGCTTCACCAGTGAGTATTTTGTCTGGGCTAAATATGAAGTAATGCTGAAAGTTCAGTTTGATGCACTGGAATTTTTGTGAACATTAACTCTTAATATCAGCTGAACTGCTTACCATAATCATCTCGTTGACTAAATCCTTTGTGTTGCTTATTCATTTATTATTATTTCTGGGCACTCAATAATATGCAAAGACAATATAAAATGCTTGATTTAAAGCTGAGCCTTATATGAAACTGATTGTTCATACATCAAACTGGCAAGGCTTCTATCATCATAAAGATCTCCTGTCCCCTTCCATGCTAGCTTGTTAAGTTTTGAATGGACAAAATCACACCCACATCCACAAAGTTTATAAGAAGCAAATATAAAACAGCTGGAATACGCAAAAAATATAAAGCAATTTTTTTTACAAGAACATAAGCTAGGAGTGTCTTCCTTGATTCCATCTAATTATTGTCATCCAATAAACATCTAAGAATATAATCCTGGTTTATTGCAAGGCATGTAGCTTTGATACAAAGGGGAAAAATGAACAGTGATGGATAAGAAGAATGGATCTTGACAAAGATGAGCCAGAAAATGAATACAAGAAGCACAGAAAGAGATTGCTTTGTCACATCCTAGACTTCTGAAAGAGAGACCAGGATCACATATGACACTAAGTAAATTGTAATATGTTTTATATGTTTTTAGCTTAGCATGATATGCAAATAGGCAATGAATATTCAGTTTGTTTTAGGGCAGTAAACCATAATTTGAAACTATGCATTGGCAAGCTGGTGTTGGCTTGCTGATCATCACGGTAGCTTAGTGTGATATACATATGGAGAATTTGTGGTTTCTGTTCTATTTCCTGGTTTATTTTTGGTTTGTTAATAATGTTCATCCCAAACATCTTTTCTCTGAAACTGATTCCTTGATTTTTGTGAAGTTTACTTTAAATATGTTAAAGGCTGTGGGCTTCATTTAATGTCTAGTTAATTATTTCTTATTTGAATGTGAAAAGAACTTTCCTCTAAGTAACCCAAGAAATCCAGCTCTTGCTTGGGGGTATTTATTTGTTATGGAGCCCTTACCCACTCTACTCACCCTTTCCATCTCAGTCCTAGATATGGAAGAAAATAAAAGCTGGTCAGATGCATAAGTGGCTGTTGTTGGCCATCAGTTCATTCCTCTGCTTGTTCTGGTTGATGAGACCCTCCTTCCTTCCTTCCTTCCTTCCTTCCTTCCTTCCTTCCTTCCTTCCTTCCTTCCTTCCTTCCTTCCTTCCTTCCTTCCTTCCTTCTTCTCTATGTGTACGGATTGCTAGAATATACTAAAGCTTTCATCCTATCTGAGTGCTCAGCAGTGCCTTCTGCTATGACATGGCTAGCCAGTGGCCTGAAAATGAGGACATTTTTGCTAGCACCAGAACTAGGTCTACCATATCTGCATTGCATCCACATAACCACTAGGTGGCAGCAAAGAGGTGGAGTTATCTATCCCACCTTGCTGCCATCTGGTGGTCCTCCAAAACTGTACATGTAGTAGCTCTAACTGGAATCCAGCACAAGTAGAAAATCTGTGCCTATTACAAAGGTGTTCAGGGAGTGTGCAAGCTAATCTTGACTTTAGCTTCTGTGCTGAGTTTTTCTGTGTGTTCAGATTTTTAATGATTTTATATGTTTCTCCCCTTATTTGTTGTTTATGACAGTTTTACTGTTGCATTTTTTGCCTACTTGAAGGTTTTGGGATTGAAAGGCAAGGGAGAATTCTCAAATAAACCACAATATTAATAGCCTAAGAAGTAAATAAAAATAGGCTTGTATCTAATATTGCAGCTTATGTATTTCTTTACAATGGAGCAATTCAGATAAATGTATGTGGGTCACTAAAACAAAATGGCTAAAACATTTCACTTTACATTTGTAACTTCTTGACTGATACCCCTCTATATTTTGGTAGCCACCAAAGGCCAAGTTAGATACAATGTTATTAATGACTTTATATAGACTTTAATTCTTAGCTCCTAAGAATGGTGTCAGTGAAGATTGATAATCACTGAACTGTTTATTTGCAGTAGAAAAAAAGTTCCCATTGGTGCTAACAGAAGGCTTGCTACTTTTCAGTGTAGATTAAGAAGTAGAGGGTAAAGGGTTAAATTCTCCTTTTTCCCTTGCTATTGTCCCAATCTCTTTTTATTCTGCCAACAGCATGCCTGATATTTATTTAAAAATAAAATACTAATAGTACTGCACCGTGTATTTCAAAATATATTAAAGTTTCACAGGAGAAGTGCTGCAAAATAATTAAGATATCCTAGTTTATATAATCAAAAATTATGCTGCTCAAATAGCTTTTGAGCAGAGCAATTTCCATTAATTTAACTGTCTTCCCATTTTTATTTTTTCATATTTCACAGTTTCTCTGGCAAGGCTTATTGGACAAGCAAGAAAATATTCTATGAATCCTTTCTCACTGCATGTAAACAGAGCATCTTCAGATAATGCCTTCTGTATGGTCAAAGAATGCACATGGAGGGGTGGGAGGGTAGAAACAGGCAGCAACTTCAGCTGATCTCACCCATGTTCAACTCTTCAGCTTTTGAAGAAATTGGAAAAAATGGGCAGATGTATGTGCATAACTCCAGTTCCTGAATGGAAATTTTGATTCTGCAGACCAGCTGATCCTTTGGAGAGTATGTGATCTAAGCCTCAGCTGTTGCTTTGCTAGGTGTGGTCAGTGCAGTTAGCCTAATTCTGCTACTTTGCACATTCACTTAAAAACATAATATTTGCAGCCCTTTAGGTTAGGCCTCTATTGTACTTAAAAATTTGTGGCCTTGATGTAATTGATCTGCATGAAGAACCAATTGAAGCATTTAATTGGATCTGCAGCTCGGTTCTAAGCTTTTCATAATATATAAGTCCTAACCAATTCAGTTTTGGCTCTGCTGAGATGTAGTTGAAATTGTAGCAGTTAGTATTCCAGTTTCCCCACTGACGGGCACATTAGCCTCTCCCCGTCTCTCAGCTGATGAACTCAAGGCAACCATTACAGTACTTCCTACTACCCCAAACTTCTATTTAGAACATTTTGGAAAACTTCCCTATCCAACTTTCGGCGTGATATTTTGCAGCCAGCTGGTTCTCCTAGGGAAGAGGAACCAATTTTCTTTGTCAGTTTTCCTTCTGTTTGCTTCACCTGGGTACTATCTGCTGGAAAAAGTTGCAAGGCTCTGCAAACAGGCAAAACAGCCGGTATCAATTTTGACTGCATTTTCTTACTTTTACCCCAGTAGCAACAAGCAACTTTGCTTAAAGCTATTGTGAAAAGTACAGTGGTACCTCGCGTTACGAACTTAATCCATTCCGTGACTCTGATCGCAACTCGATTTGGTCGCAACGCAAGGTAAATTTCCCCATAAGGTTCAATGTAAATACGGTTAATCCGTTCCGCCCTCCGAATTTGGTCGCACCGCGAGGCAAATTTCCCCACTTTTTTCTTCAAAGCCTTATTCTTGCCAAGCCCGCTCTGCATTTTCTTTGGAGCCATGCTGACAAGCACACCAAAAACCTTCCAAACGCCACAAAACACACCAGAAGCCTCACCGAACGTCTCCTTGCTACCGCGATCTCGCCCACAGGAAGCCGCGACCGCGTGGCAGCAGGGCAAATGGCCGCGGATCCGGTTCGTAGTTCGAGGCGGAGTTCACATGGTGAGGTAAATTTTTGGGGCAGGAGCTGGTCGTATCCCAAAAAATTCGTAAGGAGGGGCGTTCGTAACCCGAGGTACCACTGTATCTGGTTGAAAAAATGGCAACGTACTATCTTTTTGGCTTCATAGTTCACAATGGCTTCTAAACTGAAACAAAAGGAATGGTGCTTTTGCTGTTGGGTAGTTTTCCCTAGTAGGAACTGCTCAGGTTTTTTGTTTGTCTTTGCAAAGAGCTGGAAAAATACAGATATGTACTGGAAAACATGTATATAAGGGAAATTTTGTTACTGCAAGAGCTATGGCAATTTGGCAAGCAATACTTTTTTGCATGCTGATTTTTTTGTACATTTCTACTGGTTGGCTGGAGGAAACAATGATGTCTTTTGCACATGTCTACTCAGAAGCCAGTTTCACTTTATGCACTTCCAACTGAGTGTGGATAAAATTGAAGGTTCAGTCATGGCTAACGTTAACCAGATTGGAGCTAGCAGATACAAGTTTAGCTTTCAAGAAGGGTTTTAAAAAATGAAAAAAAAAACAAAAACCAAAAAACCACGCAATAAATCTTAGATGAGAAGAATGCAAATAGGAAAGGTAACAGGTGAACCTGTCATTAAAATGCATTTTTATTGTAACACCCAAAGAGGATAGTATGTCAGTGTGATATATTAGTCCAAATAAAGTGACAGCTTTTTTATAAACAGAAAGATGTCTCAGCAAGACTGAGCTTAACTAAGTGGGCAGATCCAATCAGGCCTCTTGCCATCCCAATACTTTGCCAAATTGCTTTTGATTTATTGTAGTTATGAGTTTTAAAAGGATGTAAAAGGATATGGTTTTCTTGAAAGGAGGGAGAAAAACAGTAGTCCTCAACTAGTGTCCATGAAGGCTATAGCTCACACCGTGATGTCAGTAAGACAGTGGATTACGCTGGTCTCATCAAAATTCTGATTTAGAGGTCTTTCTGATGATGTACCTCATTTGAAAGATAATCACAACTGAGTAGAGAAATGGAACTAACTGCTCAGGGAGGATCAGCCTTTTAAGGGTGGGCCAAACATTTAGCTAGGGCAATGAAACGCTGCTAAATCAGCCTTTCCTACCTTCCTTTCTTCTTTCCTTTCTTCCTTTCCTGCCTCCAGGTGCACTGGGGGAATTGGAGAATTAGTTCCTAAGATATCTGAAAGGCATCAGATCTTTTATTTATTTGCTTATTCCTTTCAAATGTTCCATGCCACTTCAGTCATCAAATTCTAAGTGGCTCACATATAAAGGCAGTATCAGCAAAATAAATATACAGCAACCATATTCATATCTTCCACATATAAAAATCAATCATAATCATCCATAATCTTCCAACACATAATACTGTAAATCATCAGAATTTAGTCATCCATCACAGGATTCTTCCACTGCCCATGCCTCAGTCCCCAAATGATTTTACAAATGTCCTAATAGTAGGAGTAAGAGGGCAGAGCTTATATCTGATGGGAGGGAATTCCATAGGAGATTGCAGAAAAAGCTTGCTTCTGAGTTCTGTCCTGCTGCATTTGGGAGAGAGCAGGAACTCTCAGCAAGTCCCCTCTGTGGGCATGTCTTGGGCAGGGAAGGAGTAAAGCGGTCTTGCAAGTAGTCAAGCCTCAAGCCATGTAGGACTTTCGTTATGACCAGCAACTTGATTACCCAGAAATAAACTACCAACCGATACAACTCCTGCAGTGTTGGTGTTATATGGCAATAATGGGTTGTCTTTGTTAGTATGCAGACCAATGCATTTTGTACTACTTGTAGTTTCTGGGTGGTTTACATGCTTTTCCTTGTAAAGCATTTTATACTTGTCTATGAGTATAAGGATATACTCGTATCCATGAGATGATGAGGGTATGCATAGGTGTAGCCAGCAACCTCTGTTCTAGGAACAGATGCAACTAGCACACCAGTTGAATATGGCCACAGCCTCCATTTGCTGTTCTAGCTGTAGCTGAGAGTCAAGGAAGAATCTCAAGCTCTCACTAGGGGACACTAAACTAATCCAAATCTAAATATGGTATCATACCAGAATCAGTTAGCTTCTGAACCCACAGCTACTCCAACTTGTTAGGTTAAACCTCAGTCTATTTCTCCCCACCAAGATTCACAGCCATTAGGTCAGAACTTACCACATCTATCCAGATCTTCTTGGATAGAGATGTACAACTGGCTATCATCAGCATATTGATGATAGCATACCCTAAAATGTTGGATGACCTCCTCTACCAGCTTCATGTAGATGATAATAAAGTAGAGAAGACAGTCAAGTCCTGTGGCACCTCTTACTTAAGTGCCCAAGACTTGACTTCTCCTGTCACCCCCCCCCCCACCCCCCACAAAAAGAAACTGTCCACTTGGAAGGGAGGAAATACTAGAGAATTGTGCTCCTAACTCTCAGCCTTTGCTTGATCCAGAAGGTTGATGGTACTGAAAGTTGCTGAAAGATCCAGCAGGACCTGTAGGATCACATTCCCCCTATCTAAACCCTACCATAGGTTGTCAATGAAAATAGCCAATGTGGTTTTCATTCCATGATTGAGTTTGAATCTTGATTGAAAAAGGTCTAAAGGATCCGTGCCTTCGAAGCTGATGTCCCACCACCTTCTCAATCACCTTTACAAAGAAAAGAGAATTGAAAACTGGGCAATAGTTATTCAAAACTGCTGGATCCATGTTTGGCCTCTTGATGCAGGAAGGCTGTGCTTGACGAAGAGTTCCCAAACTTTTGCAGGCATGTCATGGACTTTCTCATAAAATAGCTGTTATAGAGAATTTGCCTATCAACTGATTGATGAGAATACTCTTCACCATCCCCTCTAACATTAATTTCTCATAATACCCTCTACCAATTCGGAAATTTAACTTTTCTGAGGGCAGTTGGACATACATCCATTCAAGCCTGAAGCTGCAGCCAGTCTCCATCTTTATTTTCTAGGAATGGCCTTGAAGCTGAGAGACATTCTTGAACATAAAGTTATTGTTGGATGATTTGCTAGTTTTCTAAATATATTATTGATTTCAGCCCAACTCAATCCACTGTAGGATTGATGAATTGTAGAATCATAGGATTGGAGGTCTTCTCATCCTACTACTCAGGGCAGGAATTCTCAGATAATCCCAGACAAAAGGCTCTACAATCTACAATATGGCTAAGTAAAGTCTGTCTTATATGGGGGGGGGGGGGGGGGGGGGAGGGTAGGGAGGGAGAGAGAAACTAGTTTGAGTGGGAGATGATGAACACAAAGAGGAATCTATTTGTTCCCCTCTTTTTGATGATGAACGTGAAGGAGAATGATGAACGTGAAGAGGAAACTATTTGTTCCCCTCTTTTTAGTTAGGCTCAGTGTTTTAGATACCAAAGGGTGTGTGTGTGTGTCATGAAAGTGTGGGTGGTTGCTGTGACTCGGAGCTCCACATCTTTGTTATGTGTGCATGATACAATTCATGAAAAAGGGGTAGCTTCAATTATGCAGCTACAGCTGTCATCTTGATTTTTTTTTTCACCCCTTCTGTAGATGTCCCTGGCCAGGAGTTACTGAGCATTTATATTTTTTACCCCTGTTAATATTTTTTTTAAAGTAGACCTGTTTAAGTTATGGCCAAGAAGTGTTCTAAGAAATAATTAAAGTTACCACCAACATCAAGCTGGATTTACAAGAAGTTGTCTTGTAAAGCTTGTGGTATTCTGAAAAATATTTGTCAACTGAGAAATAAAATGAAATAAAAAACAAGCCAAAGAGGAATGTCTGTGAATTGACATGCTGTTAAAAAAAAAACCCTGTAGTCATGTGGGTGGGCTGAATTGTGTACGTATGTTTTCTTTTTAAGAGATGCACAGAGAGGGTTCAGCTTCTTTATTGGGAAGCAACTGTTCTGTATCTGAACTTTTCCCCAGGCAAAGTAAAATATTTTGCTTATACAGATTTTTCATAAACATTTCTTGGGATGTACAGGGGGCGCGTGACCAAGGAGGTGCATTAGGAGTAAGCTAAACAGGATGGTATAAACATAAGAATGGCTTGTAATAGGAGACTAAATGATCTGGCCTTTCTGCTTGTAGAAATTACTATTTTGTTTGCATAAATACAGCTCTGCTAGCAATTGAGAGCCAGTGTGGTCCTTCTGCAGGAATAGTTCTGTTTAAAAAAAGAACCGTTCTCACCACTGTGGAGGAAGGCAGGTGGTCAGGCAAGGTGAGAAGAAAAACTGGTCCACTCCAGAGGTCGTCTGCCTGAGGACAAAAAATTGGACTTTTTCATTTCTTTCCTATTTATTTATCTCTTTCCTTTTCCTTTCCTTTCTTTTTCTTGTATACAATACAAATTTGTATTGTTTTTACTTTGCAAAAAAACTTCTTTAATAAAAATTAATTTTAAAAGAAGGAAACCATGGCTGTACTGGTGCTAAGAAAACTGTGTGGTGTTCATGAAGTCAGTGGGAGCCATGCCCAGTTCAGAAGATATTTAGATTCATACAGCACTGGATCCAGAATTTAGCTTTTAGAAATAGCACCCTGTGGTGTTGCATAATCTCTAAAAATTGAAAATGCAAATTACGAATGATTCTCTTTTGATGCAGTTGAACTTTTGGGATACTACGCTGAAAGTTGGCTTTATTCCACTATTAGGGGAGGTGTTAGCTGCTCTACTGTTAAGCAAGAATAGAAAATGTCCAGTCTTGCCACCTTTGGGAGCCAGGCTAAGATATAATATAGGATTAAACAGAGAAGAAAAACCAGATTTTCTAGATTTACCATTGTGGTTCCTTTTGATATAATTTATTGTATGAATTGCAGGCAATTTACTGACAGTTATATCTGGAAAAGTTTTGAAGTAACTCCTCTCTCCACTCCAGATACATCTATTGCACTGGTGGGGAGGAAGGGGAATGATGAAAGCAATGCCATGCTAATGCAACACAAACTCTGCCCCTTTTGTAAGTGCATTGTGACCTTGTATGCATGTACAAAAGGGGAAGAGTTTGCGTTACAAAGATGCAATGGTACTTTTGTTACTTTGATAAAGTGATGGATCGTGCAGGCACCTATGCCTCAGCCTTTAATTATTGCGAGGTTATACATGTCTGCAGGTAGAGTGCATCACTTTAAAATAGGTCTTCGCTTTAGTAAGGGTGTAAGTCCTATTTTATAGAGAGGGCTCTCTATGTGCACAGCTGTCAAGATCCAGTTTAAAAGACTATTAAAAAGGAAGCTGTGGGTGGGAACTTTGAAGCTATCCATCAGCATTTGGTATTCTGGTGACAAGTGGAGCAGGTACATAAGTCTCATGAGGAAGAAATGTATTGTCTTTCTATTTAAACAGAATATTTTAGAACTTTGTGGAGAATAAATGATATATATATATATAGTCATAAAGGACACGAAACAGAAGGCAGGAGGTTGTGATCTAGATAATAGTATAATATAAATTTTATTGAGCTGTTCCTGGGAAGGAAAGAGGTGGGTGGTATGACCTAAGCCCACAATGTCTGCAAATGTTCTATCTCCATTCAGTGTTAAGGCCTGAAGTGGAAGTTTAAGCACATTCAGTTTATAAGGTAAAGTTCTGATCACGGAAAGGGCAATTGGCTAGACAGGCTTAAAATAATCTTGCAGATCTTTGTGCTCATCAAAAAAGCATCTGAAATTCCTTTCTTTCTGTAGAAACAGGTTGGGGTGTGCAGCTTTGATCCTCCCTACGTGTATTTCTATGGAACATGTAAAAGACAAAGGGAATAAGGAGGTAGATTAAACACAGGAAGACTATGCAGTTAAGAAAATCAGGACATTTCCATGCATGGCATTGGCACCGTTTTGGATTAACTCTACATCCCTGTAACCCCACATGATTTCCTGTTGGGCAACTAAATCAGTTTACTTCTGGTGCTGCTACTGTATAGTGCTCTGAAGACAGGGTTCAAAGTTCAAGTCCAGAAGTCATGAGAACAAATACAGGTTGGTTTCAAACTCTTTTGGAGGTTTTGGGAAGAGAAAATTGGGGTGTTGAAGTAGAACAGATGCCAGTGTACTGGGGTATGATTAGGGTTTTGGAGTGGACTGGGCCAAGCCAGATTCAAGTCTTTGTTCCATCATAGATCTCACCAGGTGATTGACTATCTTTGCACAATGTGCTTACCCTGGTTGACTCAATTTTATGAGTTCACATATCACAATCAACCATAGATTCACCATCCAGGCTGGATTCACACAAGGCTCAAATGTGGTTACTGCCTTATCCTTTACTGTGTCATGTGAATGCAACCACCATCTCTTACGCCAACCTACTTTACAAGGTTATTGTAGGACTGAAGTAAGGAAAGACTATCATGTCTCTGTTGAGTTGAGCCTGGAAACAGTTTTCCACTGCCTTCTTCTGGGAACATTTCCAACCCAGTCTAGTCAACAACCCTGGGTTTTCCTAGGCTTTCCAATGCAAATACTAACCAGGTCTGACCATGCTTAATTTTCTTTTGAGATGGGTCAATGTCATTTAGATGCTGTCACCTGAACTGGATCCCAAGAAAATCAGGGTATAAATATATTAATAAATTCCACAGGGTATAAATATATTAATAAACAAGATAATGGTAGCATTTATACTTGGGCTTATTAGGGCAGCTTCCTTAACCTGGCACCATTTGGATGTGTTGAGAAGCCCTGAATACCAGTTTGGAGCTGTAGTCTCCATACACAGGAATGGCATTAGGAGTAGCCCTGGGAAATGCTTTTAAGGAATGAGGACTAAGAAACTGTGCCAGAGTCAAAGAAGTTTTCCATTGGTAATTGAAACAAGCACAAAACAAAACACCCCAGCCCCAGCCCTCTAGTATATGAATACTTAAAGAAATGCAGTGGGGAGGAGAGGCTGATTCCTTTGCCCGGTAGATTACTCTAATGCTGGGCTGTGTGTTTTGTGTCTGTGGCTAGGTGTTAAATTAATTATTGCTGTGGGAATGTTGACTGAAGTAGAGAGGGAAACAACAGCTGTGGAAACCATTCTCGATCAAATAACACTCCAGTGGCATTTCCAATTAAAGCAAACCAGGCCTTTCCCACCTAAGGAGCAGAGTCAATTTCCATGAAGAGTAAACAGGAATACTGCTTATGCCCATCTTACTACTAACCTCCTGTCCATTCCTTCTCCTCTCTTTCACCCCTCCCTCCTCAGGATTATATTTCCCTGATTATTTGGGGCTTCCTTAGCTGATGAAGTTCTTAATACAGTTCTCTAGCACTTCACAAGGCTGTATTTTGATTTAATGTGTATTTATGGCCTTAGAGTCTTGCAGAAAATCTCTAGGGACTTGTGGCTTTGATGCTTCTCTCTGTCTTGATAACAAACTCCAGAAAGCAAGATTAAAAAAGAATTGGTTGTTCCATGGAAAAATATAGAACAAAGGGACTGAGGATGGAGAGAGACATTCCTGGAATCTCTTTGCAAGGTTTGCTCCAATATGAAGGGTCACCTAGAGATCTTCTGAGAATTTTGTGATCTATTACATTTTACAAATGCAAAGCAAGATATTTTGCTGAGTGGGCTATCTGACAACCAGATTCTTTTTGCAGAAAATTAATTTCTTCTTCTGTTAAAAAATCTTGTGATTATTTTTGTTTTCTGAACATATATTTTGTATTCAGAATATTCTCCATATTTATGGATTATGTTTATTACCCAGAGATCTTCTGAGAACTCTGTGCTCTATTAGATTTTACACTGATGCTTCTGAAGTAATCAAAAGCATTTCAGTGGCATTCATCCTTAATGTAAAAACTTGCAGATCCCTAATTGGCTTTTTTGCCCCAGGATATGCATGCTTTCTATTTAGAATCATTTATGAAATTATAAATTACATGTTATTTTACTTAAGTATTTTAATCTTGTAATGTAATTAGGTCCTAGGAGTCGAATAATGAAGGACAGCATAGTTCCTTAACAAATAAACAAAGAAATAATTTGTACAGTTTGTCTTCATGTATTCTTAGCTCAGGAAGTAACACCAATAAACACAAAAACAGTGTAAAAGAGGAAGTGGCTTTTTCACATTTATTATGCAGTCCTATACATTTTCTACATGGCCTATTTCTTCAGACATGGGATTAGGGAATGCAATTTTAGCCATTCACATTTGTTTTTGGAAGCATATGGGGAAGAAATCTATCTGATCCAAGTTATTAAAACACTCAGTGTAAGTATTTTATTCCACAAATTTATTTCACAAAATTCCACAAATAGAGCCATTTCCATGTTCATAATTCAGGTGAGAACACTTGGTTGGATTTATTACAAAAGTAAAACACTCCACTTTGCTGGTCGGAAGGACTAATATTCCTGCTTAAGATTCAAAGGGATTGTTAGATCTTCTTTTCATCAGTTACATGATTTTACCACTGATTTTTTTTGTTTTTTTTTGTTCTGGAAAAATGCATTCCTTGTTAAGGAGAACCACAGCTATGTGCTGCTTTCTCCATGCTCTGAATAGACATTGCAAAGACCTCTGGACTCTAAGGACAATTTATCAGGACATGTTTTCTAGGCAGGTAGGTTGGTTTCTGACCAAATGGATGGAATGAATTTGACTGTATTGTTGAGTGAGGAAAACAAGCAACAGGTCCATGTGTTAACATGAGCCTGAATCTGAAAGAACGTTGAGCTGAACTCCTGCTTTATAGTAGGTTGTACCATTTATTGAGATGGCCAGCCACAACAGAAGAAAGGCTCTAAGGTATATGCAGAAGATTGATAGTTAGTAGGGTAGTTTCCACTGCGAAAGTTGAGGATTCTGTCCCTATTTAGATCTGATTCCCTTAATAGTAGAGATCTAACCTATTTTCTCTGTTACCCTAGATTCTAATTGGGCACGTTATATGACTAGCATGGTTTGGTATATATATATATATTTATAGTGATACAAATAATAATACAGACAGTACAAATAGTGGCCGGCTGTCCCTGCCCTGATTTTCCATCTTGGATTTTTCTGTTTCTAGTATTGTTTTAATTGTATATATAGTATGTATTTTGTATATATTTATAGTTTTAATGTGTTTGTAAGCCGCCCAGAGTCCCCTATTGTGGGGGAGATGGGCGGGGGAGAAATCCAATAAATAAAATAAAAATAAAAATAAAATAATAATTACATGCAAAACTACTAAATTTCATTTCATTTCAAGTATGTATATATAACTATATAACAAAAATTAAATAAAACAATTAAAACTAAAAAATGAAGTTAAAGGACAGGAAAAAAAGAGAAAAAGAACAGGAATATATATATAGAGCAGCTGGATAGCGAAGTGGTTAGAACACCGCCTTTGATGCAGGAGACTGGGGTTCAAATCCCGGCTGGTACCTACCTTACCAGTAGGGGTCCTTGGGCAAAGACCCCCTAACGCTTCGCCTGCCTACCTCAAATATGAGAGTGACACGAACTAAGAGAGTCATGCCGGCTTGGACGTCGCCTGGATTAATAAGGTCCACGTCAGATGTTGGGGAACCAGGACAATCTGATGTTAAGTGGGCTACTGGAACAAACCATACATGGACGAGACAAGAGAACTTGGAATTGATGGAATGCTACTACAACAGCAGACCTAATGAGAGGGGATATATGAAATGTATGAGGGAGCTATGGATAGACAGAAGGCCTACATCCACACTAACTGAGAAACAACTAGTTACCCAGCGCTTCAACATAGTGAAGAGGAAGCTGCTTTCACAACTTGAGATAGACCAACTCTACATTACAACCCGGACTCAAGCAGACCTAGAAGAACAAGCAGATGTGCAGCCAACACCTGAAGCTGGAATGTCACTGCTACCCCTTCCATTACAATGCACAGCAGCTGATATGAGGCATAAGATCATGGATAAACTAGCTACAGTCAACCCTCGAGTCTGATTACCAAGGCTCAGTGGAGAAGTACCATCAGATAGTATGCTAGAAGATGCCAACAGAGCCCTCCAGACAATCCCTACTACCACCATAACTGAAACCAATGAATTGGTATATGCTACAGCCGCTGTAATACTGGAAATGGTTGGCTACATGATCAAGAAGAACAGCAGTACATACCCACCCTGGAAAATGAGATTGGAGGCTAGGATCAAGGCAGCTTGGAGAGAAGTCAGTCAGCTGGTGGAACTACAGAAGCGTGTGGAGATTAGGGATAAGACTCAGCTACTGAAAAAATACATGGGCCTGACTCCATCTGAAGCCCTAGAGACTGCTAAACAAAGGCTCACAGCACTGGCTACCAGGCTAAGGAGATACACTAGAGAAGCAGAGGCCAAGAACATAAAAGTGCAACCACAGAGTAACAGCTGAGCCACCAGCAGCGGAAACTGAACAGTACTGGAAGAACATATGGGAGAAAGAGAAGACACATAACAGCAGTGCAAAGTGGCTGCAGGACCTGAAAGCAGACCACAGCAATCTCCCAGAACAGGAACCAGTCACCATCACAGTAGCAGACATCCAACAGCGGGTCAAGAACATGAAAAGCTGGACAGCACCTGGCCCGGACATGATCCACACCTACTGGCTAAAGAAACTAACAGCAGTGCATGAACGCCTAGCAGCACAGATGAACCAAATGCTAGCAGCAGGTTCTCACCCGGACTGGCTAACACAAGGAAGGACAGTGCTGATCATGAAAGACCCCCACAAGGGAACAGCACCATCCAACTACCGGCCAATAACCTGCCTCCCCACAACATGGAAAGTTCTATCAGGCATCATAGCTGCCAAGCTATAAGACCATATGGGCCAGTACATGAGCACAGCTCAGAAGGGCATTGGGAACAACACCAGAGGCTCAAAACACCAGTTACTCATAGATAGAGCAGTTGCCCAAGGCTCAAGGTCGAGGCAGACCAATCGGAGCACAGCCTGGATTGACTACAGGAAAGCCTATGACTCAATGCCGCACACATGGATCTGTGAATGCCTGGCACTATACAAAGTCAACAGGACACTAAGGACCTTCCTCAAGCACTCAGTGGGACTGTGGAAGACAACACTGGAAGTGAACTCAAGACAGCTCGCACAAGTGGCCATCAAGTGCGGCATATACCAAGGTGATGCACTGTCCCCACTGCTGTTCTGCATAGGCTTAAACCCCCTCAGCCAGATAATCACAAGGTCTGGATATGGGTACAAGTTCAACAGTGGAATCACCATCAGCCATCTCCTCTACATGGATGACATCAAGCTGTATGCTAAGAGTGAACGAGACATCGACTCACTGATTCACCTGACACAGATCTACAGCGAGGACATTGGGATGTCATTCGGACTGGAGAAGTGTGGCAGGATGATAGTAAAGAGAGGGAAGGTAGTTAAGACTGATGGAATGGAACTACCAGTGGGCCATATAGCAGACATAGAAACCAGCTATAAATACCTTGGTGTCACACAGTCACACGGGAAACATGAGGAGGAGGCAAGGAAGAGAGCAACATCCAAGTACCACCAAAGGATAAGACAGGTCCTGAAGAGCCAGCTCAATGGGAAGAACAAGATCCATGCCATCAACATGTACCCCCTGCCAGTCATCAGATACCCTACCAGTATAGTGAGCTGGCCAAAGGAAGACATGGAGGCTGCCGATGTGAAGACCTGGAAGCTCCTCACAATGTACGGAGGTTTCCACCCCAAGTCCAACACCCAGAGACTGTACACCAGCCGCAAAGAGGGCGGGCGGGGTCTGATGAGTGTCAAAGCCACAGCCCTGGATGAAACCCGGAGTATCCAGGAGTACATCAGTAAGATGGCACCCAAAGATGAGCTGCTGAGAGAATGCTTCAGGCAGCAGCAGACATGGGAGGAAGTTCAAGCGGAGGAAATACCATTGCAAGACAAGCCCCTGCATGGGATGTACCATCGACAGATAGCTGAGGTGGCTGACATTGGGAAATCCTATCAGTGGCTGGAAAGGGCCGGACTAAAAGACAGCACTGAGGCACTGATCATAGCAGCACAAGAACAGGCACTAAGCACCAGATCCATAGGAGCAGGGGTCTACCACACTAGACAGGACCCAAGGTGCAGATTGTGCAAAGAAGCTTCAGAGACAGTCCAACACATAGTGGCAGGGTGTAAGATGCAGGCAGGAACAGCGTACACTGAATGGCACAACCAAGTAGCTGGCATTGTGTACAGGAACATCTGCACAGCATATGAGCTAGACCCCCCCAAGTCCAGATGGGAGATTCCACAGAAGGTCGTGGAGAATAAAAGGGCTAAGATCCTGTGGGACTTCCAGATCCAGACGGACAGGCAGGTACTGGCCAATCAACCAGACATCGTGGTAGTAGACAAAGACCAGAAGACAGTGGTAGTGATAGATGTAGCAGTGCCAAGTGACAGCAACATCAGGAAGAAGGAACATGAGAAGCTGGAGAAGTACCAGGGCCTGAAGGAGAAAATCGAGAGGATGTGGAAAGTCAAGGCCAAAGTGGTCCCAGTGGTGGTAGGAGTACTTGGGGCCGTGACTCCTAAGCTGGGAGAGTGGCTCCAACAGATCCCAGGAACAACATCAGAGCTCTCTGTGCAGAAGAGTGCAGTGCTAGGAACAGCTAAGATACTGCGCAGAACCCTCAAACTCCCAGGCCTCTGGTAGAGGACCCGAGATTGAGGAAGACACATACCACCCATAGGGGTGAGAAGGGATTTTTTTTAATATATATATATATATATATATATATATATATATATATATATATACACACATACATACATACATACATACATACAAATATAAATAAATAGCAAAGCTTCAGAATAATAATAGTATAGTATATTCAATTTTTAAATAGGGAATTTGGTGTAGACCATACGGAATCATATTATTTGACAACCTCTTATGGACTCTTTGCTGAAAATGGAAAAAAATGAACTGGTGATTTATGGATTTATTGATTAAAAAGGGTTCAATATGGGAAGAAGGGAATTATGATGTAACTTTAAAGAGGGAGGAGAGACAGTAAGTTTGTAAGTGCTGTAAAGATCTTAAACTGCTTCTTTCTCTTTTTCTTTACTTTATATTATTTCATGTTTATCTTTGATTTCTGTGAAAATCTTTAATAAAAATTATATAAAAAAGGAATCTTGTTGTTTGATGTTGCCTCTCCTTTGATAGAAGGCTGTCTTGAAGTCTGAGAGCTGATGTATATCATGAAACCAAAAATCTGGTACCCACAAATCTTCCAAGAATACAAAATCACCTTTTTTGCAATTGACCAAGCAGGATATATCCAAAGCTCTTCATACATAGACAAGTTCCAAATTTTTGGAATATAATCTAAGATTACATTAACATCTCTGAACCTTAACTTCCTTCCAAGAACCTTGTTAGTATAGCTTTATATCCAGCCATTGTGATCTGTAAAATTATGGTTTATGGTGTAAAGGTTATATGAGAACCAGGCCATCATAGCTTTTAAATCATAGTTTAAAAATCCTAGCAGAGTTTTATCTATAAATTCAGCTACTGTCTTTAGTTCTCCCTGTTGTTCTGCAAACTTTTAATTTTAAATGGGCTGTATTTTTAACAAGTTAATGGAGTACTGCTATAACTCATTGTATTAGCTGGCTTTATGATTTATATTTTTGTGGTTCAATGTATCTTTTACTGTATGAAGTAGTTTGTGAAGGCTTCACACTAAAGAATAATATATATATTATTATAGAAAGCACGTACATATTATTCTTTACTGTGTAGCCTTCACATATGTACATTACTTCATATGTGTACATACGTTATATGTATGTTATTATAGAAAGCGAGAGCCGGTTTGGTATAGTGGTCAGGCTAGAAGCCAAGAGACTGTGAATTCTAGTCTCTCCTAGGCACAAAGCCAGCTGGGTAACCTTGGGCCAGTCACTTTCTCTCAGCCCTAGGAAAAAGGCAGTGGCAGATCACTTCTGAAAAACCTTGCCAAGAAAACAGCAGAAACTTGTATAGGCAATCTCTGAGAATCAGACACGACTGAACAGATTAAAAAATATATATAGAAAGCATGGTAAGTACTGTTATTTATTATATTTCTAAATCTGCCCCTTCTCTGAGCTTGATTGTGAAACCATCTGAACAGGAAAAGTTTCTGAGCACACTAAAAAGAAAAAAACAGTAGAAGTGTACAATGCAATTACTAAAGAGCACAGAATGATAACAATAAGCAATCTGGATGTAATAGCATCTAAATTTTATAATCTTCCCCATACCTTCTACCACTATCCTCATGGTTCCACTGTGATCCACAAGCCTTGTTTATAGTCTCTACCTGCTTTGCTGAAGAGATTACAGAGATCTGAACCGTGGATATTCAGTTTCCCAGCCCATCCTCTTAGCTGCTGCACTACATAAAAAATCAGAAATGAATTTCATATAAGCATGGTAAGTTAGCAGTACTGAAATCATAAAACTAATGAAAGCGCAGGGCTGGTACAATCACCAAAAGGAACACAAGTAGCTTTCTTGAGCAAGATTAGACTGATAGACTATATATTTAGTGATGGTATGAAAGGTAATCTTAGATAAGACCTTCTCGCAGAAGTTTGTGAAAGCATACTTTAAAAATCAGGGTGACAGAATTATAACAAGAGGATGTGAAAGAGGCGAAATTTATTTGGTATAACCTATAGAAAGATTTTATTGCTGAACCAAGAGCATTATAAATCAGCCCCTCTGTAAATGCAGTAAAACCATTGTTTAGTCTGCATGATTCATACCCCAAACCTCACTATTCTGTGTTTTGATCTTATTGCTGCAATAAACTGTCTAGACAGCAATTAACAATCTGTGTTTCCTTCAGATGTTTTGGGTGCTATTGTGGGTTGAGGAACTCACAGCACTTGCAGGCCAAACTACCTGTCTATGCCTATTGATGATCAGTTTTGAATATTTTGAACAGCTAACCACTTTAGGGGACTTTTCTTATGGGTGGAATCACAGTGAATGGACTGTTTGGCTGGAAAGAGGAATTTAGATTGATGTGTAGACATGAAAGGAAATAGTGGACAAAGAAAGTAATAGTATTTCTAACATCTGCAGTTTTTTGTTCAATTTTTCAAAGCATTAAACAGGGTTAAGCTTATGCATTTTATGATAAGGCATTGAAATAATGCCACTGAACTTTTCTTTTTCCTACTTTTCAACTTAATACCTTTACCCCTCAATAATGGTGGGTATATTATAGGCCATTTGTAGCTTGCATGTGTTAGTGGCTAATTAGTTTCTATTTGTCTATTTAATTATTTCATTAAATTTGTTATGGCCGCCCATTCCAATAGACTCTGGGTGGCTTACAAAGTCTAATATGTACTTAAAGCAATTAAAAACATAGACAGAACAATTAATCTGACCAATTTAATTGAATAATGTCACAATATATTTCAAAATGAATTTATATATTAAGGCTACTCTTCCTTTGCTGGACAGCATAACAATTCTTCTCTAGGTTTAGCTGTAGGCATTGGTTTGGATCTAGGCCAACCTTGCCTAGCTACACATCTCAAGAATAGTGTTCAATGATGCTGGCTGGAAATTTTCAAGACTTGTAGTTGCCAACATATGGATAGCATCAGCTTGGAGAAAGTTAATTTAAATTAACAGTGGTTTCAGACAGTATTGTTAGGCATTGACTCTGCCTCACTGAATTTTGTAGAATTTTGTAAGGGGTGATATATAATATTCTCTGCCACTTGTATTTCCTCACCACTTCATCCTTCTTTTTAAATATTAGGAGGAAAAAAAAAACCTGCTAAGGGAATCAGAATAACCTCATAGTGCTTTTGACTGGTAGCACTAAGACCCAACGTTTCTAGAAGCATGTCTAGTTGATCATATATACAAATTATCACAACTAATTAAGTGCCCAATGATTTCAAAGGAATACGTTAGACTGGGAGTAATTCATTCTGTTGTGCAAGCTAGTTATCTTGGGATCTATTTCGGGCATATTGAAAGATATGAAAAAAGATTGCATCCTGTGTGTACCATTGTGAATTATATCCCTTCATTTTGTGTGTGGATGACACCATTGCAAAGAGGTAGGGTTATTCTGTTCAGCTGCATAGTAATCTGAAAAAAAAGTCAAGCTATAGTGATCTCAAAAATAAAATAAAATTCAGATTGAAACTTTTTGGATGAATTTAAAATACTGATTGCAGATGTTTTCAGAACATTAAAGGGATGGCCAAAAGGTTAGAAAATGTGAGAGATAAGTCACAAGCCAGTTTTCTCAGAGAGATGCCAGTTAGGTCAACAACCAACAATTTCTTGGCTTCAAGGCCAGGATGTGCAAGACAAAGAGTCCGCTGTAAGAGCAATGGGTTAAACTGCAGTGGGTGTAAGAAGAGAACTGCACCTTCATACTGACAGGCCAATCAACTATTTAATGCAGTTTCATTCTAATTTGCAATATAGGTTCTTAGCTGCCCCATGTAGAGAATTTGAAAGACTTCAGTGGAGTCTAAGCCAAGTGGCCTAAATAAGCAGTGCAAGAGGGGAGATTGAAATTTACTGCTAAATTCTGGTTTGGGGAGGGTGTTGGCAAGTTTAAAATTTTATTTGGCTGACCTTAGTATCTCTCTTTACAGAAAAAGCCTGTGCAATTCTTTTCATATTTCTTTCCTGTCTCTATCTATAGAAAAATAAATATTTTCTTAGGTAGAAGAATCAGTTTACTTAAAGCAGCAGCAGCAGGAGCAGCAGTGAAATATATTCCTAGGGTAAGAATTCCAACTGTTGTTTGTGGATGGGAAGTAGTTCATTGATATCTAGCAGTAAGTAATTCACACTTGAAGAACTTTTGTTCTGACATGGATTTACAGATATACGAAACATAAATGAGAAGTATAGCATTAAACTGAGGTTTCCCATACCTTACTGCTTGAAACATTTTGGATAAGCTAATGTGGCGAAAGCATTTCTCACCACATCTCCAGCACAACTCAGGCCTAGAAGGGTTTATCACTCTATGATACCTAAATTGGTCACTGGCCAGGAAGAGCAATCAGTGGGCAAAAAATAGGTTTCTGTGCTTGAACTTCTTCTGGATTGAGTCCCAAATAAATTGTATGGAGGTTTTCTCAACCAAAAGACCTAAATGAAGACCAGGTAATCCATAATTTCATTAAATTAATGAATGAAATCCTTTATTTCAATCATCCCATTTACAGAGAATATCTTTGATTTAAATTTAAGATTCATAATCAGTTTAGTTTACAGAAGGCTCTGCCCTTGTCTCCTGACATATTCCCAGCTATGAACTTCTACTTTTTTTTTTGGTGCCTTCAAGTCAGTATTGATTCCTGGTGACTCCCTGCAGTTTTCTTGGCAAGATTTTTCAGACGTGGTTTTCCGTTGCCACTTCCTAGGACTGAGAGAGAGTGATTAGCCCAAGGTCACCTAGCTGGCTTTCATATCTAAGGTGGAATTAAAACTCACGGCCTCCCGGTTTCTGGCCTGATACCTTAACCACTAGACCAAACTTTCTAGCCATAGTATTCTTAATTGCCTAGAGATCATGATTTTGTTCCTTTCTCTCTTGTTGTCCATTACACTCAGGAGCTTTTCTGAGGTGCTATTTATCTCTCCTTTTCAAGAATCAGTTCATGATCTGTCTTTTTCTTGAACCTTTTGGCTATACCTCTTGTATTGTCCAAAAGAAAGCTTAACAGGGTCAGCCTCTACATATTTATTCAAAGGTAAGACTTACTCCCAAATGTATACATCGGATTGTAGCTTTGGAGCAGTTCCTCATCCTCCTCACCAGCTCAGAAAGCTTCAGTATTGTTGAACATCTGTCTTGCAATAGGAAGGTCCCAGGTTCTATTCCTGGCATACCCAGATAATCTGGGAAAGTCTTTGATCTGGAATATTAGAGAGCTACTGCCAGATCACATATATAAGGTTGAGACAGAATCCTAGAATGGAAGGAGCCACTTGTCTCAGTGAGAGAAATCCAAATTCCAGCATTCCAGACCAGTATTTCTCAATGTCAACAACTTTAAGATGTGTGGACTTCAACTCCCAGAATTCCCATGCTGGCTGGGGGAATTCTGGGAGTTGAAGTCCACACATCTTAAAACTGCTGAGGTTGAGAAACACTGCTGTAGACAGAAGGCTGTCTAGTTCTGTTTGAACACAACCAATGAACAGGAGCTCATGACTGCTCTGGGTAACTGATTCCATTGTTGATCTACTTTTACTGTTAGGAAGTTTTTTTAACATTCAATCATAATCTGCTTTCCTGTAATTGAAATATATGATCTCATGTCTTATACTCTGGGTTGAGAGAGAAGAGGTCTTCTATGTAACATCTTTTCAGATATTTGAAAAGTGCTATCCTCCCGTCTGTTGACTTTTCTCAAGACTAAATATTCCCTGCTTCTTCAATCTTTCTTAGACTTTGTTCCTAATCCACTGATCATCCACTATACTACATATCAAGCCAATTAAAGGCCTACAGGCTACATTTACACATTCACACAACATGCTAAAACATATCAGTGTGTTTTACCTGTTTGTGAATAATCATATATACTCATGTATAAACCCACCTGTGGATAAGCCGACCCTCACAATTTTACTATGTTTTAATTTTCACAATTGGCTTATCCATGGGTAATCCACGAATAATCCACAAATTATTCATTTTTCATGGTATTTTTCTGAAAAATTCAAGGGTCACGTTATCTGTGGATGGGCTTATGCATGAGTATATATGGGATGTACAAGTACAGGTGGTCCTTGATCTTTGACCACAATAGGGACTGGAATTTGGATTGCTAAGCAATTTGGTCATTAAGTGAATCGGAGCTGATTTTACAATCTTTTTTATGTTGTTAAATGAATCACTGTGGTCATTCAGTGAATCACATGGTTGTTAAGCAAATCATGTGGTCGTTAAACAAATCCAGCTTCCCCAACGGGCACTTTTTGCTGGAATTCACTAACAACTACATGATTTGCTTAATGACTGTCGTAAAAAAGGTCACAGATTGTGATCACATGACTGTGGGGTTGTAAAGCACTTTTCCAAGGCCGTCGTAACTCTGGACCATTGTTAAACGAATGGTTGTTAAGCAAGGACTATGTGTACTTTTAAAAAGTATTACCATATAGACTCATGGATAAACCCATCCATGGATAAGCTGAAAACAATTTTCAGAGTGTATTTTGGCACTTAAAATTCTTGGCTTATTTGGGAGTATATATGGTACATTTTCTGTGAACCTAGACAGTTTGATTATTTTATGATTCAAGGTAATGGGCAAACTCAGCAAATGGGTTAATTTGAGCTGTGCGATCCTTGTCTTTCTCTTCCTGTCAGTTGCCTTCTCTTCAAATGTTTTCTAATTTTTGTGTATAATATTTTTATAACACATACTATGGACGTTTTATTTATGAGCCAAATATTGTATCTGCTGATGGTCCCTTAGTATTGTTACTATTCATTTCACAGCTAGAATTCAATTATCTAAAAAAGGTTTTGAAATGAGATAACTTTCAAAGGAGATAAATTAAGATAAATTAAACTTAAGACAAAATTTTAAAATATATATATATTCCCATACAAATTCTAAATTGATATATTTACTAATTTAAGATACATCTTGAACTGAGAAAGAAAATGAAAACATTGTAAGTCCAAAGTGAATCATTCCGAGGTGGTCAGATTTTTATGAAAGTCTAAATCTGATATGGATTAATTAAAGGGTAAAATTGTGGATAAGCAATTTTTTTAAAAAAAATTGTTTAAATTGCAGCTGTCAGTTGTAATCAGCTGGGCTCAGGTGGATCCTTATGAAGAGAGTATATAGTTTAAGCATATTCATTAGATTGGGATGAGAGGTTACATACCACTTCCTGTTATTCAATCGGCATAAAGAATAGTATTGATAAAAACGTGCTAATAATTCTTCCTTTCTGTGTGAAACGCATAACCCAGTCCCTTCAGCCACTTCCTGAAAGCAGTTTTAGAAATATCACTTGTGCCGTTCTTTGGATTACTGTTTCAGCTAGTAAACCAAGATGAAGTGTACCATCAGATTATAGCTTTGTTTTGGAAAAAAAAAAAGCTTTTCCTCAACCACGCCCCCACTGTGGGTGGCTTGCATCTTACAATAAGTGATTCATAGAAGTAATGGAAGAAAAATGTTTTATCTTCTCTTTTTCCCCTACCTCACTCAATTTGGGACAATTTCTTCCTCACCCAACAGAACTTCCCCTTAGAATTCATTTGATATTGATCAGCAAGATGGGCGCCTCAGTTGGCTGAAGAGGATTTTTTAAGCCTGCAGGAAGCAGAATGTGATGGGCGAGTTTCTCTGTTTCCTTGTGTTAATTTCTTTTAGGATCCAAGCCATTGTACCAGGAGATTGGGAAACCAAAGCCTGGAAGCATTTTTATTTTTTTTTGGTGATGGGGCTGGCCCCCTGGAATGGTGTCCCACAACATTGTCTGCCTTTTCTGATGCCATACATATATATACATACACACACACATACACACATACATACATACATACATACATATATACTGTATGTTTTAATTGTCTTATGTTATATTGTTATTGCACATGCTTAATGTTTGTGAGCTGAGTCCTTGTAACTGCAGTGGGTTATTATTATTATGGTTGGTCGCACAGTCAGCCAGATGATTGGCCTGGATTTGGCATTTTTATCTACCTAGCTAGTCCTTCCCTGGGGTAGGCAGATGTTGTTGTTTGATGGTGTTAAAGGTATCGTCGCAGGATATAAGCCTTTTGCAATTGACTGGTGGTGATTTTGTCAATGCAAGAATGGTAGCAACAATGATACATGGGAATATCTGCAAGAAATACCATTTGCCATTGTTATTACTGTTATTGTTGTTATTATTATTATTATACCACTCAACTCCCAGTGACTTATTTAATAAATATTATTAGGAGTGCATTAAATCTAAGAATAGCAGCTAAAACCAAAGATTTACATAATAATACAGCGGTACCTCAAGATACGAATTTAATCCGTTCCGTGACTCTGATCGCAAGTCGAATTGGTCGCATCCTGAAGCACGTTTTCCCATAGGGTTCAATGTAAATACGGTTAATCTGTTCCACCCTCTGAATTTGGTTGCATCCTGAAGCAAATTTCCCCATAAGGTTCAATGTAATTACGGCTAATCCGCCCTCCGAATTTGGTCGCATCCTGAAGCACATGTCCCCAAGTGGCTAGGAAATTCCCCAGGCGCACTTTAGTCAGCCCTAGCACAGAAAAAGGAAGTGCTAATGAAATCTGAGAAAGGCTTCCGCGCGCACAGCTTCCCCCCCCCTGCTGATTCTTCTTAATTCCACGCTCTTCCCTCCCTGCATAGCCCTTGGTGCGCGGGACAAAAGCACAGTGAAAGGAATGGGGGGAAGGCTTATGTCGCGCGCACAGCGGAGCGGGAGCTTCCCCACCCCCGTCCTGCTGCTTAATTCCTCGCTCTTCCCTCCCTGCATAGCCCTTGGCGCGCGGGACAAAAGCACACTGAAAGGAATGGGGGGAAGGCTTATGTAGCGCGCACACACAGCCGGGAGCGGGAGCTTCCCCCCCCCCCCGATTCCTCCGCGCTCTTTCCTTTCTCCATAGCGACAAAAGCACAGTGAAAGCAATCACCAGGCCAAGGGCTATGGCCAAAGGAAAAAGCAAATTTCCCCATAAGGTTCAATGTAAATACAAACAGTTCTGAAACATATGCATTTTATTTTTAAACCACAAAAACATTAAAAAAAGCACAGTATGAAGAGGGAGAATGGGGTGGGGAGGCAGTTATTGTTTGGAGGGAGAGTCCCCCTCCAAAGGGACTTCGGGGAGATCTCCTTCAGGGGTTTCCTCTCTTCTTTGCCTCTTAGCTGCAAAGCCTTATTCTTGCCACGCCCACTCTGCATTTTCTTTGGAGCCATGCTGACAAGCACACCAAAAACCTTCCAAACGCCACAAAACACACCACAAGCCTCACCGAACGCCTCCTTGCTACCGCGATCTCGCCCACAGGAAGCCGCGACCACGTGGCAGCAGGGCAAATGGCTTTTCCTTTTCCTTTTTCCTTTCTCCATAGTGACAAAAGCACAGTGAAAGCAATATCAGCGCGCACGCACAGCCGGGAGCGGGAGCTCCCCCCCCCCCCGCGCACTCAGATTTCATTAGCAGTTCCTCTTTCTGCATTGCTTTCCTTGGGCTTTTGTCCTCCCGCTCACATTTCATTAGCACTTCCTCTTGGAAGCCGCGACCACATGGCAGCAGGGCAAATGGCCGCGGATCCGGTTCGTAGCTTGAGGCAGAGTTCGCATGTTGAGGTAAATTTTTGCGGCCGGAGCTGGTCGTATCTTGAAATTTTCATAAGATGGGGCGTTCGTATCTTGAGGTACCACTGTATTTAGCTTTTGTCATCTTAAGAGATTTTATATTTCTTTCTCAAAGTGGGTCACTAATGCCACCCGCAAATTGCTATTGAAGGGATATTGAGAAATGGTCATTTCGCTGCTAATACTCATAGCCACAGCATTACACTGGCCAGCTTTACACAGCCAACTAAGACATAATGTGGCTTAATTCTGCCTTTGTGTACTCATTTTTAAATCATGGTTTGTGACCTACCATATTCTGAAGTGAACTTAGACAATTATGGTTTATTTAATATGGCTTAAAACCATATGCAAACCAGCTCACTATGTTATCATGCAAAAACTTATGATAAATGTATTTATCTCTTACCTTTATTCACTAACTTTCCTCTATGGGAGTCACCACCATTTATTCTGACAATCCATCTGTGAGTAGGTTGGACTGAGTGAGAGAGATTGCTTCCAAATCACTCAATTCTGACTGAATAGAAATTTGAACTTGGGTCTTTCCAATTGTAGTCCAAAACTCTTGTTATCCCAACACTCACTCTCTGTCTGTCTGTCTGCCTATCTATCTAGTTTCTTTTTCCAGCTTGCTAAAAACTCAGAGTCTGACATATAATGACACATTATTTCAGCTTTGCATGGGAGTTACCTTTATCTTAGTAAGACCATTCACTTTTCTTGTTTTTGCTCTTCATTTCCATAAACAATATGTGTGGTTCTCCATGCCATTCAGTCTGCAAATAAAGGCACAAGGCTAAGCAAATTTGCTTCACACCAATTATATTTGTGAGGTCACAAGAGTTAAGCATTAAAGAGTACTGTTAGGAAGGAGCATTCGGAAGCAGTGTGATTTGCCCTGTAAAGTGGGGAAAAAAAACATGTGGCTTGGCAGAATAAAACATTTAACTGTGAGGCCTTTATCTGTTAATAAAAGGTTAATAAAAGAAGAATCCTTCATCCTTAACTCTTATGAGTTACTCCTTTTTTACTCTACACCCCAGATGCACTGCTACAGTTCTTTGTTTGGATAGCATTGATAAGCCCTGTTCCTGGAGAAAAACAGCACTTTTCCAGTATCATTGTTTGCATGCTATTTTGCTGCCTTTTGAAATAGCATATTTGGGACAATGAATCCCCCCATGTTTTTTAAATGTCTTTATTTAAGTGCATGTAAGTGAAAAAGAGATGTATCACATTAATTGATTCTATGTACTCCTTTATTCAGATGTGTTATTGGCAAATTATGAACAAAATCAATTTTTTGTTGAGATAGAAAAGAAATCCAAAGTTCATCCAGTGAACTAGGTGATACCTTTTTGAGCACTAATCAAAAGAATGTTAAAGGACACACTCATTTTCAAGTTCTCCAGAACTCTTCATTGGCATAGTAAAAACAGAAAATAGAGAACAATAAAGGTGTTTTTAAAAAAATAGGCTGGATGTTTAAAACCATGGGGTTTCTGGTTTCACGCCAATCCCAAGATAGAGGCAATGGATTGAATGCAAAGTCATTCTTGTTGGTATCAGATTACATCAGCGTTAGGAGACAAAGGAAAGAGTACTACTTTACCAACTCTGAAAATAGTTGAGGATGCTTTTAAGCATGGGGGTGGGGTAGATAAGCATCCAGGCAGGTATATTCAGTAAAGCAGGATCAATTCCTCTACAGCAAATGTACTCCATGGAGACTTGGGCAGAGAAGCAGAGAGTTCATGGAGCAGCAGGAAATCATTTCGATCAGGGAAACAGACTTCAGAGTATCAACATCTACCTTGTTTTTTTACTAGAAGCCAATCAAGTGCAAAACAGTGGCAGGAACGGGAATTAATTAAGAATGAGTGAAGGAGGTGCCTCCAAGAAAGTCTAGGGTTGTTGGTAAGCTGCGAAGTTGCTAAAGCATGGTGGAAGAAGGTAATGGCAAACTACTTTCATATTTTTGCCAAGAAAATGTCTATGAAATCATGAGAAATTGGGCAATGAGCATGAAATTGAGCAAACTCAGGGAGGCAGTGAAAGATAGGAAGGCCTGGCGCAATATGGTTCATAGGGTCACGAAGAGTCGGACACGACTTAACGACTGAACAACAACAAAGAAGACTTTCTTTACCAGCTCAAAAATAATTTCCCACAAAGTACCATATTTTTCCGACAATAAGACGCCCCCATGTACAAGACGACCCCCATTTTTCCAACCCCACATTAAGAAATCAATATTTTAAAGATAGTGTGGAACACATTTTTATTTAGTAATTAGTTAACATTTACCTGATACACTCGGTGGGAGGAGGTCCAAACCGTCTCTTGCAGCTCTATTTCCATGCTCTTTTGCATAACTGATTACTTTCAAGTACGAGTGAAACTGCCGATAGCTTGTCTCTGCAAACAGCCTTCCTCTAATTGGTTTGTTCAGCATCAGCTGATATCAGTTACATCAGGCTCGTGATTGGAGGAGGTCTGTTTGGGAGACAAGCTATTTCACTCGTGATTGGAGGCTAGCAATAGGAGGAAGCCTGCCTGCAGAGACAAAGTATGGGCAGTTTTGCCACCGCGTGGTTCTCTCCTCGCTGACTCCCTTGAATAAGACGCCCTTCAATTTTTAGGGTAAGGATTTTAGGAAAAAGTATCATCTTATAGTCGGAAAAATACGGTATTCTATTCTTGCTCGTTGCCCAACATTCTTTTTCAGTAATCAATGGTGGAGGGAAATAATATTTTTATAGATTGCTATGGTTAGACTAGTAGAACTAGGAAATCTCTTGCTGAACTTCTGCAGATTACTTAGAGAACTTCCAATACTTCCTGATCTACCTTTTGATCACTACTGCTTTAAATTTTGCAGTTGCAGGTCAGCATTCTGAAACCACTGTCACATGAAGATATTGGCAATTGGTATGCAGCAAATATGAAAATGTAGGAAGACATGTTGTGGCCAAATGATAGAGGAAACATCTTAATTGTAGATGAAAGCTGTTTGATTATAGAGGAGGCTATAAGAGATGTTTAGCAGCAAAAGGACTAATAATACAATAAGATGAGCAGGTAGCTCCATTTCAGAAGTATCTTAGGATGGAAAAATTTCTCTGTCCAACTCTAACAAGCCACTCCCAATTAGGAGAAACAGTATTGGGCTATAAAGACTAATGTATAATACAGGCATGAGTATTAAAATATTTATTCATTCTTTCCATTTGTATTCCATTTATATTGACCAATCAATAAGACTTTTGGTGGTTCACAACAAATAAATGCAATGGCCATACAATAAAACATTCATGGAAAATATATAAAACAGGTCATAAAATCAAAATAAGAAATAACAATCAAACCATCAATCACTAATTCACAGGCATAATCTCAGTCACAATATACCCTCCAAAACAATGTGGTTTCTAACAGCTACCAGAAGGTTAATTCAGTATATAATTCAGTAATATGGGGCAAGGCTGACATCTGAGAGCCAGTTTGGTTTAGTGGCAAAAGGCACTCAGCTAGAAATCTGGAGATTGTGAGTTCTAGTCCCGCTTTAGGCACAAAGCCAGTTGGGTGACTTTGAGCCGGTCATTCTGTCTCAGTCCTAGGAAAAAGGCCATGGCAAACCACTTCCAAAAAATCTGGCCAAGAAAACTGTAGGGACTCATCCAGGGAGTTGTCAGGAGTCAAGACAGATTTAAAGGTATCAAAAAAACAAAAAAAGTCTGACATTCCCAAGGAAGCTGTTGCACAATATGGATCTGGCCACTGAAAAATAGCAACCCCACACTTCATATTTCTTCACTTTATGATAGTGGTACCCCAAGTAGTTTCCCCTAGAGGAATGCATGAAATCAGGTGGGTTGATTTTCCGAAGGACACTAACTCTAGCATGCTGCAATGCTCTTCCCACAGGAGTTTTGGAGGGCCAATACAAAAAAGTCCCATTTGAGCTGAGATTGTGCCCCCGTGGACAAGGGGCTATTGAAACTACAGCTCATGTCCTGCTATACTGTACCCTCTATAAGGACTCACAGACCCATTTTGTAACTCCCTATTTGGTAAGATACCTGAGAAATTCTGAGCTTTTTAATGTACAGTTGTTGCTATTTGATCAGTATGATTCAGTTTCTTTGAACATAGCTAAATTTTGTTACACTGTCTGTAAAATTAGGTAGACTTTGATTGCCCACTGATGACCCCACCATTAACTATAATATATTATCATGTTTTGTTTTATTTCATTATGAATGCATTTTTATTTGTAATTCTGGTCTTGATTGATTTGGTGGGTTGACTTCAGTTGAAGGGGATGTCTTCTAGGTAGGTTGGAGTCAAGTCATACAGAGGGATAGAGATTAAAACCAGAAGCCAGTATAACAGGCTCATGGTGATACCATGATTGGATGGATGTCAGCTAACAATCAGGCTGCTGAAGTAGTTGAAGCTTCTAATCATCTTTAAAGACAACCCAATCTGGCAGTCCACCTATATGGTGATGAGGACCTATTGCAAGGTCTTCCCACTCCAGCTAGGGCTGTGACTGGGATGCAAGCCAAAGCTGAGCAACACAGAGACCCAGCTGAAACTTCTACCAGCCTGTATAGCAGTGGCTGCAAATCCAGGACACATAAATCACAATCCTGCTCCCTCAGAGGTAGTGCCACTCAATCAAGAGACAACAGTGAAGCTGTTATGGAATCTCTATATACCAATATCAACTCCCTCTTCTTGGGATTCAACTTCAGCCTGTTCTGTCCCATCTAGATTCTGACAGCCTCCAGATACTGGGTCAAGATAACTCTGCATGATGTATAATTGGGTATTGTCAGCATACTGATAATATGAACAAGCAGCAGTTTCATGTAGATGTTATAAACAGTGGGGAGGCCACCCCACTAGAGAGCAAACATAAAGTCCATCAAAAGTTATAACAGGACCTGGAGGGATACATTACCTCCATCCATGTCTTGATGAAGGTCTTCCACCAGAGTAATAAATATTGTCTGTCTCATGTTTAGGCCTGAATATTTTGAGAATTTGCTGGGGGAAGGAAGTGTTGTTAAGCACTGGTAGAACACCCTTAGAAATGTATCCTGGATAATTAAGTTTTTGCTAGTTGTTGTGAGACACCCATATTAAATTTCCCCGTTGTATACAACTAGTCCTCAGAGGACAGGAAATGTTTGCTGTGTTGTGAAGAGAAAGAATAAGAGTGAAACAAGATCACATTCGTCAGCTATAACATTCTAATACCTTGCTAACATATATCAACATTTTTGTAAGCTGATTAACCTGTTTGCTGAATGTATTCTGTACATCAAATAGTAAAAGATAGATTTTGACTGAAACATCTTTTCCCTTCCTTTTCAAATCTATTTACTTGTGTGAAAGCAAATACTGCTTTCTTCCTCACATGTCACACATGCATCCAGAAAGCTGGCAGTAAAAGGAACTTCATAACATAAATATAGGTGCTTTACACTTCAAATATAAAATTAATAAATCTTATAATTATGGCTTGGTAGTATCAACTTGACAAAGACACCTTGGAGCACAGTAAAAAGAACTTTTTTTAGCTCAAGACCTTATCATACTTAGAGAAAACATGTGGAAACCATGTAATTTCAATAATCTACTTGGAGTTTTGCAAAGTCTAGAACCAACTCATTGTTAAATTTCACTGGGAAGTTGATAGAATACCAATTTCTTAGCTGCCTTAGTGCAATAATAAAATCCAATGCAATGTTAAATCATTTCAATAAAACCAGTGACAATGAAAGGGTGTTTCAAAATATTCTGTTGTTAAAAATGATAAAAAATATTTATTTATTTATTTATTTGATTTACATAGGCACCCATCTTACACATGTGACTCTGGGTGGTTTACAATAAAATGGATAAAAACAAATAAAATACATAATATAAAATAAAAACACATAGCAGCCGAGCATCATAAAGTAGCCACCAACAAAGCCAAGAAACAGGATCTATCACACACCCAGGTTCAGGCACAAAACCAGGTTTTTAGGGCCTTGTGAAAGGCCAGTTTGGTTGGGGCTAACCTAATCTCAGGGGGAATATTGTTGCAAAGGATGGTGCCATGGCAGAAAAGGCCCACCTTCTGGGCCCCACCAGCCAACACTCCTTAACCGACAGCACCCGCAACAAGCCCCTCCTGCTGGACCAGGTGGGATGGGTAGAAACAACTGGGGAAAGACAGTCTCATAAGTAGCCCAGTCCCAAGCCATGAAAGGCTTTAAAGCTTTAAGGCTTTAACTGCCAGCACCTTGAATTGCACTGGAAGCACACTGGCAACAGCGCAGCTTGTAGAGCAGTGGTGTCACATGTGCCAAAAAACTGACACTATTAATTGCCCACGCCACCACATTCTGCACCTGCTGAAGCTTCTGAATGCAAATGTTGGATTAGGAGTGGGGAAAGCCTGGTTCAAGTCTACAGTCAGGCCTGGTAGCTCTCTGAGTCGCTTGGGGCTTAACCTTTCTCACAGAATTGTTCTGAGGAAAAATGGAGGGGGAGGCTATGTATGTGATGGCCTTGAGGTACTGGAGGCAGGCAGGATGTAGTTCTAATGAATAAAAGTGACCATCAGCTGAGTTTTTAGAAAGGACACTCTTGCTCTTGGATGTTTATACATTCCCACATTTCCTTGCTTGTTCTTTCTGGTTTTATAAAAAGGTTTGTCAGGCCTAGCCCAAGGAACTCCAGGAGACCATGCAGATTCAGTTCAGCAATGTTTATTAGCTACAACCTCTAGCAAGAATCTTCCCAGACTGAAACTAGTTCCCAAGGTCAGCCAGTCAAAACAGAGTGAATTCCTCAGGGAGGTGCCAGCCTCATCCTCTTATCTCTTCCTCACCCCTCAGGAGACGAAAGAGGATGCTTCCCTCCCTGAGTCTGGCCTTCATAATTCCATTCCATCACAGTTTTCCCTTTTCTTTCTTTTCTCTCTATTATACATCTCTTGTGTGCTATGTCTTCTGAGATTATGATCCTGAGGGCAGGGCCTCTCTCTCTCTTTTAACTGACTGGAAAGCAAGATAAAAATGTGGTAAAGATCACTTGCTCTGGATGTGTCCCTTCTTCCAGCTAGACAACGCAGTTAAGGCCTGGAACCATTTATTTTCCCCTTTGTCCCCATGATGTGCCTTCATCTTGCCCTCACCCCTTGGGTGCCCTTAGCTATACCAGGATCAAATTAGTGTTTTCCCCTTTTTTCTGATACTGTTCAAGATCATCTTCAAGTTAATGCTTTGCCACCTTGGAGGTGTCTTGCAGAGACTGGGAACAGGAGTAACTGAGGCAGGATAAGCATAGGTAGCATATCTGCTGGCTCAAGAATGTATAACACTATAATTCAGAAGTGGGAACAGGCCCTCTCTCTGTACTTGTTATCTGAAAAACAGGATAACATGCAGTCATGTTGTTCACCGTGGGGGAGAGGAAGAACCTTTTCAGTGTTGACAGAAAGTGTCCCCGGAACAGGGCTGGTCCTAGAGTGAAGCATATCGAGGCATCACCTTAAGGCAACACACAACTGAGGTGATGCTTCAATATGCTTAACTGAGGTGAATGAATTGTTGGAAGCTCTGGGATGTGCCTTCTTAGTTTGTCTGCCGCCCTTAAATATAGTGGAAGATGTAGCTAAGATTCAGATCTCGGTGTAATTGGCTGCTGTTTGGGTAATCGGGACATCCATCTTGTCTTCACCTCAAGCAGCAAGGTATCTTGAATTGACCCATGACAAGGCTGTAGAGTTAGAAAAGGTCTAGGCCAGTGTTTTTCAAATGTGGCAACTTTAAGATGTGTGGACTTCAACGCCCAGAATTCCCCAGCCAGCATCTTAGAACTAAAATCTGTCACATGGCAGCATTTAGCCAAAGATATTTTGAAGTGGTATACATACATTTGCTAACGCATCATTAAATAAAAACATAATAATAAAGTACATTTATTATGTATTTTAAATATTATTTACAATACAACTTTGCTGAAACCTGTTTTCTAGAAAACATATCCATACCCAAAATTCATGCAAAGAAGATCTAGGTAGAGTGTCAGTACAAAGTTCAATAAAAGAGGTGTTACTGGAGTGGGAAGGATATCCCACAACACTATAAAGCTAGTATAAAGATAGAAATTAATCAGGATAAAACTGATCAGGAAACAAGAAGTAAGACAAATTCTTGACAGCCATATTGTTATAACCTGGGCATGTTCACACTGAAATAGGCCATGGGTTGGGAGATCTTCCAGTTGAAACAACTTATCAGATACCACATACCAGCAGTAGGGTTAGAGCTAAAGGTGGGCACATCAGAACCAAAAAGGTGGAGTGGAAACCAAAGTGGGGAGCGTTTACCAAGTAAGTGGCATTTGAAACAAGGCTGAGGCCCAGGGAAACTGGGCAAAATCTTCATGTGGCCCCTAAATTATAGACATGCTTTTAAAGGACCACAGAATTAAGATCCTGTTATCATTTGATTTGCAATGATTGTTCCTATTTTTCATTGCAGGGGGATCACGTGCATACATGTGTATGTGACAAGAGGACTACATTCTGCTGACAATGAAATATACATGAAGCTCTCTACACGACAGTGAAACACAACAAAGTAAAATTGAAAAAGGATATTTGAAGAATTTGGAATATGCTGAAGAGGAATAAATAAAATGCAAAAATATAATAAAACAGTATCAGACAAATTGCAGACAGACAATAGAGCAAAGTGCAAAGAAACATTAACTAAGAGATGCTTCCTAATAAATCTGGCAAACAGCAGATGGGAAAATTGCTGTAGCTTTTCTGGACACAATTTCCATCAGTTCTGACCATTGCCTAAAGCTAATGGGAAATGTAATCCAACAAATCTGGAGGACATCAATTTGGTGAAAGCGGCTCTGAGAAATTAAGATGATTCAAAGATACAATTGACTGGAAATTGGAAGGAAGTCAACAGGGAGGCTGAATATATCTGCATGAAGTACTGCATGTGAAAGAATAAGGTGGGGAAAAAAGAAAAGGAGGAGAGGTATTTTAAACTGACACAAGTGTAATGGTTATCCATAGACCAATCTATGGACTGAGAAGGAGAAATACTGTTCACAGGTACAGCACTGCACAAAGGTTTGGCATTTTAAAAAAGCAGATAATTCTTTAAAAAAACCTGTTTTTGGTTCACATATGTGGACTGATTTTTTAATTATTTAGACAAAGAAAAGAGTGTGGATAGCTGTACCTTGTGCTGTGTTGACTTGCCCTGAGATGTCTGGGGGAAGCAAAATGCTGGGCTGGATGGAGCATTGATCTAAGCCAGCATGTCATTCTTATGCTCTAATAACTTCAGTAAATGATGCACAAACATCTAAAGAAGGGAACTTCTAAGCCCTGCTGAATATCTTCTTTTCTAATGATTGTCCCAGGAAGGGATAGCATTAGAGACCATAAATTGTCTTCTGGCTTTTCAACACTTTAGAAGCTCTGTTGTAGCTCCCACAATAGGAGGAGAGAGGGAGGGAGGGAAGGGATGGCTCTTAACAGCTCATTAAGACATTTTTCCCTTTTTGGGTCCAAATGGAAATAATAATAAAAAGGAGACTCTTAAAAGAATGCCTTACTTTTATTTAGATTAAAAAAAAAACAGCACAGAAAAATATAAGGAAGGTATAATGACTTGGAAATTCAGTTAGGAGACTTGATGCAGTTAACTTGTGTAACTTTTTATGTTAACTTACATTCTCAGGAAGATTCAGTCAAGGGGAGAGACAGAGAAAGTAGCTGATATGACTTTTTGAGCAGAAAATGATTATCTCAAAAGGTAATTGTTCCTGTGATTAGAATTAAATCTTCCTTAGGAAATTTTTACTTGGCCAGATGAGACTCAAATATCTTAATGCTCAACCTGACTTAAATAGAGCTTGTCCTTGCATAGACAAACATGTACTTGTTTATTGTAGGCTATACAGAGACCACTGATTCAGAAATTTAAGTTAGTATGTTAGTAGCTTTTTGAGTGTCATTAGTATTGAACACCTACACTAAAATCAAGAAATGTTCTAGAGCTTGCTGTAGACTATTAAATGGTATGGAGGTGTGTTTGTGCGTTTTGGTGTATTAAAGTGCTGGTATCTTTTGCTTAAAATTTAACTCCCTAAATTTCTCTTTTATCTTTTCTCATGTAAAAAGCTAAAAACTGCATTCCCAAATAATAATGACCTAGGTAGGTTGGGCCCATCTGTTAATAATTTCCCCTGCCTCCAGTTCCACTCCTGGGCTTTGTTAAATCTTTCCTTTATCTAGTTCTATTTTATTCCAGCCTTCTCTACTTTGTTGCCTTATTAAAGGCTCTCCCCTTCATGCTTATGACCTTAGTTCACTAAATTGATTAAGACAAAGCAGGCAATCCTATATACCATGGGCAGGTACTCCTGAATTAGGGAGTATTTTTGAGGAGATATAGAATTACAGCTGCTGGATAGTTATAATTCCTAGGCACCTACTCAAAAGTAAATGCCACTTAAATCCCCTCCACCCCCCAGTTAAGATTCTTTCTCACGCAGAGGAACTTAATATGCCCACCTTAACATGTACTCAGTCTCATGACTTCTTGCATGCATATGTTAAGGATTTAGGATTTAGGAGAAGAGAATATAAATATATTTTAGTTCCATTTGACATACATGGAAAAATATTTGTGGAATATAAACAAATAAAGAGCTAACTTATTTAAGCCTGTATATTTCATGGCTGAACTTTAGTATTGACAGCAGTGAAGATTTACAGTCAGAGTTTTAAGAATGCACTTGTACCATCAGATTACAAATTAGATTGCTAGGAAAGTGACACGTAACTGACCCTCATCTTGCTCTATGCCCTGGTCTTGTTTTTGCTAGTCTTATTTAAACAATTTTCTTGTTTAATTTGGATTTTATCTCTCCCCCTGCCCCTGGAAATTTCAAGATGTACTCCATCCCAATATGCAAATATATATACATAAAGTATCCAAGTCTTATTCATTACCTACAGTTCTCCATAATTCAAAAGCCAATTACTTTTGAATAGTGCATCTCTAGTGTATGTGTGTGCCTTCCAATCAGTGTTGACTCCTGGAGGCTGCCTGGACAAGTCCCTGCAGTTTTCTTGGCAGGAGTTCAGAAGTGGTTTGCCATTGCCTTCTTCATAGGGCTGAGATTGTATAACTGGCCCAGGGTTACCCAGCTGGCCTCATGCCTCAGGTGGAACTAGAACTCACTGTCTCTCTAGTGCTTTGAACACTACACCAAACTGGCCCTCTACTAGAGAGAGCCAGTATCTCTAGAGCAGTGTTTCTCAACCTTGGCCACTTGAAGATGTGTGGACTTCAACTCCCAGAACTCCCCAGCCAGCCATGAATTTGCTGCCGTCATTGCCAATTTGTATCTTGCCTCTTTGGCATCTATTCTGACTCACTGTCAAATGGCACTGTCCTGGTTTTAAGCAAAGTGATTGGTTGAGTCCTCTGGCTGTGCTCTGCTCCCTCTTCTGCACATTATCAGCTGGTGGGAAAAATATCTGCCAATCATGGTGCCCCAACAGTAATGGGGCAAATCTTGCTGAAGGACTCCATCTGCATCTCTAGATTTCTTCTTTGGCTCTTCTTCTTATGCCCCATTCTATCATAATCCAAACTGAATACAACTGTTTAACAACACCAGTACATTGGAATTCCAAAGGAGGCTGAATCAGAAACAGCATATCCTTCTCTTTCTTTCTATAGGCAATGTATGCCAACTTCCAAATTGCTCCACGAAGGAATAAGAAGCTGGTGGTGATTCCCTCACTTCACTGTTATGATGTTTCACTGGTAAGTATTTTATTATTACATTGTTTCAAGCCCCAACAAGTAGTTTTCTTTACATTTCCCATGCCCCTCTGTTTGGCTCCAGGGGAACCCAGGAGAAAGGTGGCAGACAAAGCTGACCCAAATGTGGTGGAGAAGGGGCATGCCTGCATAAGTCTGAAATGTCCAGTAAGCATCTCTCTGATCCCATCCACTACAGATCATCTGATTTCCCTTTTGTTCTAATGGGGCAGTGAAGTGCAAGAGATGTAACACATCTTGCAGCTGTCACTGGATGCTGTTGGTCTAAGGGGGAAAACACTATTTCAGCAACACCAATGTAGCTAAAAGCAACTGAAGCCTGAGTGATTCATGAGCTGGGATAAGATGAAGGCAACATCATTGGGGCACAGCAGAAAAAAGATGTTGCTCGGATCTCTTTGTACCATGGCATGTGGTAAGGAGGAAAGGCTCAGAAATGTTTTGAGTCAAATGTTTGACTGTATTAAAGTACAAGATTCCTTCTGTAGGATTGCTTTATAACAGGTTATGTCACGATTTTAGGCTGACATGGGAATTATGTCCCTTTCCCCAAGTCTGTCCTTCTAAATGAAAAGAATATTATAAGCAACTGGATTTGACATTTTATTATGCAAGCCAAGAAGGCTTTGTGGGGTTGAGGAGAGAAGTGATACCTTGGAATATTTTTCTAACATTCTACAAACCAGTAAGAGGTCCCTCTGAGATTGCTGGGGTGGGAAATTTTGCTTTGGTAGAAATGACAAATGACATACTGCCATGGTGAATCCTGAAACATTTTGGAGAGAACTGCCTGTTAAAATGTTTACCATTTGTCCATGCCTGCAATTCTGCTTTCCCCAATGTTTGCTATCCCCCAGATTTAAAGTAAGGATTGATTTGATAGTGCTTGGTTGGCAAATTGCCTTGCAAAAAGAAAGGGAAAAGTAGCAAGGTTACATTGTGAATGGCCCTGGGGGGTGGAGGGGGGGGGGAGAAACTGCTGAGCTGCACCATATGGACTGCTGTATGGCAAAGAATATGCTTTATTGGCATGGCTTGAAGGTTTACAAGCAATCTTCTTGAAGTTTTAATGGTTGCTTGGGTGATTTATCCTGTCTTCAGAGTTGTGGTAGTGAGGAGGCACCCAGTTCCTGAGCTTTTGCTTTCTTTTATTATCAGAACCTTTAATCTTTCCTACAATTCACCTCCATCGACCATAAATAACTCCATTATAGACCACACAAAAGAAATATGTAACCATTCTCATGTAAGTTTGAATGTTCCATATCATGCATTTACAAATTGAGTTGATAATTTAAAGCTGTGTATATTTTGGGAGAATGGGGATAAAGTCAGTTTCATTCTTAGCTGGGCACAACACCACCCTAAGGCCAATTGGTCAAGTATTCTATGGTTTAATGATTTACCAGGATAGAAAAATGCATATTACAATTCCTTGAAAGTTTCTGTGCTTTTGTCTATACTTCTGTATATTGAATTCTCAAAATTTAATTTTACAGTAGTGGCTTGTCTTGACCGTAGTAAAGAACAATACGATCAATAGAACCTAGGTGAATTTTTACCTCTTCCATCCTCATGACTCCATCAGATGAGATTTGCCTCATAGCTGAGGTTTCTTTGATTACTGAATTTATAATTGCATAGAAGAAATATATGATTTTTTAAAAATCAAAATTAAATGCATGGGTAATTTCTACAACATATTTTTATGGGGTCTTTTATAAGCAGGAATATAAATACTATTAAAGTTATGCTATGTGAACTGATATTTACATCCAATCTAGATTTAGAAAAATTAATATTTTCATATTCCCTCACTTTTGCCAACAATAATAATGCCAAAATGTTAAAGTTTCTGTAAATATTTAGGAACCCTGATGCATCATCTTTAACTTATATAAGTCTTTAGATGAGATGTTTACTATAAGTACTCATTTTCATGTCTAGATAAAAATGTCAGATTTTTACCTGCTAGCCCTACCACCATAGAAAGACAAAATTTCAACTCACCAGAAATCTACTGATATATCTACTTTCTGCCAGCAGACAAAGTAGTTCACATGCAATAATTAGAATATTAAGATCAGATTAAAAATCTGCCTGTTGGTGAACTTAATCCTGAAAGAAAGCATGCATTTATTTTGCAGCTTTGCATAATTGGTTTTATTGTTTTGCATAATTAACAGAAGTTTATTTGAAGGTTTTAGTTTTGGGAACATTTCCCTGTGTTTCTTTCTTCAAAGTAAATTTTAAAAAAACATGAACTAAGTTTGCTTCTATGGAATGCTTAATGAGTAGCTACAAACACATTCAGAATTCATTTGAAAGATTCATTAGCATGCTTAACTATCACTTGCACTGGCAAAAGGCTGTTAACTAGCAATTTTACAAGCTTCTCACACATGAAAATGCTTTAATTTTTTTAGCTAAAAGATTGAGAAGATATAATTAAAACTTAATGCCAACTCTATAAAAGCTCCTAAGTTTCCCAACACACCCATGAAGAGGTGATGTGGCAAAGGTACGTTTTGGTGAAGCCTGAAGAAAAATAAGCAGATTCCATTGTGAATTGTAATATGTACAAGTAGAAATAAAAATTTTAGTTAGTGAGAATACTGTAGATTTTTAAAAAGATGCCTGTATAAACCATCATTCTTGGTTGACTTAGATACTTAGCAGAAGCAGATGTAGTTAGTACTTGGGGAGACACCAGGAAATATCAGGGCTGCAGTCTAGGCTGGAAAGTAAAAAAAAAATCCTAAAGAAGGCAGTGGCATACGGTAGCCAAGAAAAAAGTTGCAAAAAAGGTGAAGAACTTGAATGAAACAGATCTGGACACTTTCTAGTTAGGTTTCAGACCTGAGTACAGAACTGAGACCACATTGATCACTCTTGTAGATGACTTCTGGAAGGATCCAGATATGGGGAGTGTGCCCTTTCCGGTCCTCCTCGGTCTCCCAGCTGCCCTTGATTCCAGTGATTATTACATTCTTCTGGACCAACTTTCAGTGTTGGGCGGGGGGCATTGCTTTGCAGTGGTCCTCCTCCTTCCTGAGCAGGTAGAAGTCGGGGGCAGGAGAACTGAAGTTGAACCACAGTACTCATGAAACAATTGACAAGAGCCAGAATGGGCTTGCCATAAACAAGTATACCAGAATAAACATACCTACTTTTTTAACAGAGTATTAGCGTAATAGATTTTGGGTATGCCATGGACACCGAACTCAGCAAAGCATTCAAAGCATTGTCTATCCTCATTAATAAAATGGAAAAATGTAAACTAAATGATGTACTTTTTCAATGGATTATAATCAGCTAAATGACTGTAGAGTACTTATAAATGTCTCCACATCAGCTTAGAGAATATTACTGAGAGTATTATTGAGTTGAGAACTCTGTGTAAACTGCAGAAGACACAAAACTATGAAATATTGACAAAGTGGAGTAAGTCCAAGATGGTGAGGGGCTGGAAACCAAATCCCATGAGGAATAGTTGAAGGAACTAGGTAAGAATGGTCTGCAGAAGAAAAGCCTGAGGGGAGATATGATAGCAGTCTTCAGATATCTGAAGAACTGTCATATCAAGGAAGAAATAAGCTTGTTCATTGGCACCCTGGAAGACAGGCAGAACCAATGGGCTGACATTACAGGGAAATACAACCAGGTTAGAGATTAGGAATAATTTTTTGATGTCAACCAATGGGATAGGTTGCCTCATGAAACAGTCTGTTCTCTTTCATTGGAGGTTTTCAAACAGAGACTGGATAGCTGTCTGTCTGAAATGCTTTAATGGATCCTGCACTGAGAAGAGGGCGGGACTAAATTACTTCTAAGGTACTTTCCAAAACTATGATTCTGTGATTTTACTTCCTCCTCTCCCACACAAAAAAATGAGAAAGTGGTTATAATTTGCCTTAATTTATAATAGTACGATCTTAAGGAGTTTAATGGACTGCACAATCAGGAGCTACCCGTCACTGACATAAGGATGCTTTTAGATTTTGAAAACGTTGGAAACCCAGTAAAAGACCCTTCGGGGTGTAACCTTTATCTACATCACAGAGTTTTTCCTCTGAGATTGCCATGCCAACATCTTATCTACTTCATCAACAAGTAAGACAATTTCTCTAAACCTTTATGCTTGCAACCAATACTTTATTTTATAACCTTCCGATCACATAATCAAGAATAATTGTAACTTAAATGCTTAGACTATGTTATCAATAAATCTTCTTGAAAATATGTTTGACTAAGATGACTCATGAGATCCTGCAACTTGAAGGAATCTGGAAAATACATTGCAAGGATTTTGAGACATTTTGTATCATAATTTGGACCAAAGTTTTATACATTTCTGTAACCTTGATTGATTGATTATGTGTCATCTAGTCAGTGTCAACTCTCAGCAACCACATAGATAGATTTTCTCCATGATGGTCTGTCCCTAACCTGGTCCTTCAAATCCTCCAATGATGCATCCATTGCTACTGTAACGGAGTCCATCCACCTTGATACTGATTGCCCTTTTTTCTTCCATCTATAATATTGGAATCTCCAATATGGTAATGTGTGTTCATACTGTACTGTGAACACTTATTTTGGTCTCCACTGGGCCTTTTTAAAACTTTCATTGATAACGCAATAAAATATGAAGCTGACATATAAGCCTCCAACAATATCTTTATTTCTGGGCACAGAAAGGGTATGGCATTTTGCAAGAAGCCACTCTGCAGTTCCAACCATCTTCTATGACTCCAGCTGAAATATGAAAGGGAGTTCCCACAGGTTTAGAACTGTATGTGAGAGCAACCCAGGGGTCTCAATTACATACAGTTGTACATACATACAACTCCCTGTTTGCAGAGTGGGGTTAAAAAAAAGTTAAGATAGCAGCCACAATTGTGCGATTGAAGCTTGGCCTGTTTTTGATGTGTAATCGAACCATTGTAGCTCCATCTTGACTTTTTTGACTATACTCTGTGGCAACCCTGCCTGAGCCCATGTGCTGAAAATGAGACGTGAACGAAGGTCAGTGCAGGAAGGGAACAAAAATATTAACTTCTTATCTAAACTCTAAGGTGTAGAACTTCCATCTTTTTTTGATTTAGAATTTCTGCTTTGCATAGCCTCTTTATCCATATATAATAAGAACAACTTATTTAGCAATTCCACTTTCTAAACATCTTGTAGAGTGCCATGGAGATAGCCTTGAATATTCAGAAGCAAGGGCAGAAGCATTCCTGAAGTCTTGGGGAAAGAATATAGTGTTAGGGAGAGGCTCGGGCTGGCTCCTCCCTGACTCACTGGGTGGGAGAGAAGGTAAAATACAGACTTGCAAGATTCAGTTACTGTCGCCCAGCTCAATAAAGTATACATAGTTATAGCCTTCCTGTGGAATCGGTTTCTTCATCAGGTCCATCTTGTAGGGCTGACACATCTTGACTGTAGTTGAAGTAGTAGTCTCTTTTATGGAAAACTGTCAATTTGCGATGAGTTTTTAGGCTGCTATACAACACTTTGTTGCTTTGGCTATCTTTCAAAATGGATAGAGGAGCACCGATTGTGTTCATCTTTTTGCCACAAAATCTTGGGCCACTTTTTAATGTTAGCCAATTTATTTGTTTGTTTGTTTGTTTGTGACATATAAACCAGAGGTGTAAAGAAATCTTGTGAGATGTGACAAGCTTTTTGCTGCTTTCTCTTTTGAAACTTGATCATTGTACTCTTCAGTTCCTTTGCCTTCACATACACGCATCATCTTTCATTACTGAGCTAAATAACTGATAGAGAAAAGAGGGCTTTATTTATGTATTTACAAAATGAAATACAAAACTTAAACAACAAGAACAATGAAAAAAGAAACGCTAATGCTAATAAAAAGTTACACACACGTGCACACACAAAATTGGGAGTGATATATGCGTAGTCATGAGTCCAAATACAAACATTTGAATCTTCTATTGCTGTCAGTTCAAATTGACATTGGTCTAGCAAAGGACAGATTTTTAAGAATATACCACCGATATTAGAGCTGAAAGATGGTGATCAGATTTGACTATATTTATCCTTTATTTTAGAATTTTTCTTAACACTTCTCTTAACTCTTTCCTTCTTCCTGCTGATTTTTATTCCAACACAATTTCCCTCAGTTTTGAGTACTGATGAAATGAAAGATGCACTTGAGTTTCCCTGTACTTTTGCCATAACAAACCTGGCAACTATCAGTTAGTACTTAATCAATTTTTTATGCAGCATCAATTTATATTCATTAGGGAACGTGGGCAGAGTAAACCAACAGCAAGATTCATTGGGAAAGATTATGTAGTAATTTTCCCAATGTCTTCAAACAAAAATACAGGCTTACAGGGCATTGCAAGATATGATAAAATGATTAGATTATTGTTAACAGTCAATGCATCACTTACTTAATAAAGGCTCAAGTGCAATCCTAATTATGTGGAAGACATTTTTTTTCATTTAGATCAGCTTTCTCCAAACTGTGCCTTGCAAGCAGGTTGGATGTCTGCCCTAGTTATCCCTAGACAGTCTGGTAATAAGGTACATACTGATTTAGATGGTCCCATTTTCCTCTAAAATCTCATATTAGTGGATTCTTTGTCTCAGTTTTACTTGAAATGCTATGCCCTGGCTGCAGTTCATTAGGACTGTAATGTAATGTCATTAATTAATTAATTAATGTCTGGGAACTGAAAAGTGCTTTAAGGTGCTTATCTCAATCCTCAAGTCATGGTGGAAATAATTTTTAGAGACCTGTAGCATCACAAGGAAGAGAATGAGCAGCATTATTTCTGATCTAAGATTTTGCTTCTGCTTTATTTCTCCTTTAAATGTAGTCATTTTTTTGTTTTTTCCCTTACCCTCTTTGTAATGGGCTGTCTATATCTTGATTCTCAGACTTCACTGCTATCTGTACCTTGTTTGAAGTAAAAGCTTAGAAAGTAGTTGGGCTTTCGTTAGTTTATGACCGCAGTAACAGGCAACAATCAAGCAAACATCACAGCAAGCTAGAAATGGAAAATGCATAAGTCAAATCATCATAGCAACCTTGTGGGCACCTTGCTTAAGAGGAAGATGTTATCTTCTTTTCAATATTACTTAGCTCTGCACCAGAGGAAGAGATAAGACAATAGGAATGCATCAACTGGTCTTTTTCAGAATTCAAGCTAGTTTCGAGACTGTGGTCTAAAGTTGTTCTTAAAGAAAAAAAAAGGTGTTGTGTTTGGAGTCGTATCAGGAAAATTATGAGCACTGTTAACTAAGTAATTTGAACTGATTAATTAAATGCCCTTTTAACTAGTTCATTGCCTAACTGATGAAATAGTTTTTGAATAGTTTTTCTCACATTCCCTGTTATACAACTTTACTAGGCTAAATATTATTTGTACAATTAACAATTATGTGAATGCTACTTAAAAATAAGTTGCAGGTATCAAGAACCTGGTCATTAAAGAATTTCCCTCTTTTTTAAAAAAAAAAATAGTGACTTTACTTTTCCAATGTCTAATGTTTACCTAATTAAGATTTTGTACATGCCATGTTTCACAAGCCTAAAATTAACATGTCATGACCAAACACTGACATATCTACTGTACGTCTACAATTTAGAGAGCAGGGGAAATGACCTTGACAAAAATATTCAAGAACTGTTACCTATGCAAAGAGGACTAAACATTTTTTATGTCCTGGGAAATGAGATAATATTGTGGGAAGCCAGAGAGCTGGAGAAGTAATTGTACAATCATGGAAGGGCATTTCACATATTCTTAGGTTACCTCACACAAGAACTTCTGTTTATAAGGATTTCACTGAAATCCTCTTCTCCTTTAAAGGAATGAAAATAAAAGTATCTTCCATCAAACTGCATAAGAACTAAGAGAAAAAAATGCTCAAAGTTTTGTTTTTTGGCATGGTACTATTTTGTGTCAAACCAAGAAACCCCTATTCCTGCCTTGCAAACCATACATTGATACATTGGCTGGTTCTTTCTGTATCCCAGTCTCCTAGTCACAGCTTTTATTTTTTCCTGTTTGAGCTTTTTAAATATTTTCCAAAGGTCGGTAGATGTGTGTGTGTGTATCCGTAATTTCTGCAAATCTCAGATTTCTCCTAAACCTGGCAATATCTCCTTTGTATTTCTCAGATCAGCTCCAGCCTCACTCTAATTCTCTTGGCATAAGCAACAAAATTCAGAAATAAAGGGAATGATGGACAAAAGAAAGCATTCAGCACATAAACCAATATGTAGAACAAGGATTAGAAAGATAATCCTTCTGATGTTGTTGAACTCCAGTTCCCATAATGCCTCACTATTGGCCAAACTGGCTAGGCCTAATGGAACTTGGAGTTCAACAACATCTGAAATTCCACATGTTTCCTTCACCACAGGTGTCCACAGGGAGGCAGAAGGAGGGCAAGTGATAAAATGTTTGTTGTGATATCATGATGCAAACTTCACTTGGTAGGTACTTGGGTGTGATGGTGTGTTGCAAATACAAAAAGGTGGAGCTTATGTTGTGACATTACAACCCATATGTCATCAATCTGGCATCATTGTGACTAGCTGCAGACACCTATGTACAACTTTGGAGGAGACTCAGCCTAAACCAGAAAGCCTGGGGACTTTCAGTGGAAGTTCTTTAGGAATGTTTTTGATGGCTGCTGCCCTTTTTTCATCTTTTTAAAAAATGCTGTACTTTGTATTGTTAGCTTGTCATTGATTATTCTTTCATTCACAAGTTCATTTTAAAATTAATTTTAAAAACACTGGGTTAAGAGTGAGTGCTTGAGGTGACTTCTTCTTGAGATGAAATGCGATTAGCTCAGATAATTATCCACTTAATGAGCTAATCAAACTTGAAGTTAAGAGCTTTTTTGCATTCCTTTTTCTAAATCAGACTAAATGAAGTTGACGTTTATGTGAATGAATGTGTGTTCTGCAGTATGAAGATTTGTTTAATGATTATGCCTCCTCAAAATTGTTTCACCAATCTTAATTAATTCCCGTCATAATAAGTCAATACACTGAAACAATGAGAATTCACATATGTTCAAATTTAAGTCATGTGCTTAATTAACCATTTGAAACTTAGTTTGAATCAAAGAGTCACCAGATCAATGGGGTAGGAAAGCCTACAAATATATTACTAAAATACAGCTATTTGTTTCCTGCCAGGACAATAAAATAAATTGCAATTTACTGTGTATGTTTTATTTTGTTTTTAATTAGTTGGTGACCAGTTAGTTTCCAGATACAAGATAATGATTTGCATCCTTTTATAGTATCTAAATATCTGGAAGTTTCTCTTTAAAGTATGCATATTTAGAATTTCTGGAGTTGAAGTCCAACACATATGGAAGAAACCCAACTGAGGAAGGATAAACTAGCTAGAAAACAAAACAGACCAATTGATTTGCTATTCAGGTTTAGAAAAAAGAATCTGTAAAAAAAAAATTAATGGTTTTATTTGTGTGTGTGTGTTCGTGTGTGTGTATTCTCTCTCTCTCCCTCTTACGCAAACACACAAATGTATAGTATGTTGGCTAATTCCTGAATGGAAAGAAAGGGGGGAAAGTCATAAATTTCACAGGAAAACAACAACATAACCCTGCTGTTTAAGTCCTAAAGACCAAAACAAACAAAACCATGTCCTTCATCTCTCCAGGAAACTACAAAAGCTGTGGATTAACTGTTTGTGTTTAAGAAATAAACTATTCTGAAATGGAATATATCCAGAGGGTACTAGAGCAATAAACACAGAAGCTGTTGATGATACTCAACACTTTCATTTACTCTGATGGTATCCTAACTAGTAATGACCAGGTACTCCTGATTTGGACCCATATTGCTTTGGAAAGCCTTGTGCCCACTGATCACCTTGAGGTTCTGTGCTGGAAATGCTATGGTTACCTGTGGCTAGGTAAGCACAAGGACATCTTGGCTTTGGTTTGGTATGCACATTCAAAAATACATGGAAGAATATCCTCCATCCAATCATTTATTAATTAAAGCATTTCATTCCATCGTTTCACCCAGAAAGCCTCAAGTGATCAATACAAATATTTGGTTCCTCTTTACCATCAAGAGTCTATTTAATAGATGGCATCTAATATGTCTCATTGATTTCAGCTATGAGCATGACTTCACTAGATTCAGCCAAGAAGGAAGGATAAAGAGCAACTCTTTCCTCTGTGGGAAATTAGATGCCAGCTATGTGTGTACTAATTGTTTGGGTGTTTTTGCCTAGAGTTTTCTTTGGGAGGAGGGTTACTTTGAGCATAGGAAATTTGATTCTTCCTTTTGAGCTTTGTGGGCACATATTTGCAATGGCATTTGGCACTGACATCCCATGGCTTGTACTCTCAGCAAAAAGAGAGCCAATATGAAATTATGGTTAAGGCATTGGACTAGGACTGGGAAGACCAGGTTTAAATCCATCATTAGTTGTGGAAACTCATTGAGTGACTTTGCGCTAGTCACTACTTCCCAGCTCCCCATTGCTCTTGGGGTTGTTGTGGGGACATGCTGGAGGAGGGAGTGCTGTGTGTGATGTCTTGAGCTAGCAAACAAACAAACAAAATCAACCTCAGGCTCTTCAACCTTTCCCCATTCTACCTGCAATGCATTCATCATGGAGAATATTGGCCATTGAGAATTATATTAGATGGAAATAAACAAAAATAATTGAACCCAAAGAGCTTTAGTTGAATATTTGTTTCATCTCTAGTTATTTGAAGGTCTTTAATAACCTTCTTGAAGCTAGTAACTTCCAGTTGTATTGAGTTTAAAACCTAGAAACTTCAGTTTTCCGTAGTCTCAAGACATCTGTAGAGTAACAGTTTGGAAAAAAGTCCTGTCAGTGGATTCATTTTCTGGAATTGTGAATAGAATTCTAAAGTCAGTCTTCTTAGACTATACAGCTTAATGAATGAACCCAGATGAATGAACTGCTTTCTGGTTTAACCAACTTCACAGTAATGCTTTATAGATAAGAAATAAAAAGTTTAATAGTGTTGTAGAAATTATTATATGCCCATTTTCTTCTCTGTAAACTGATGGGTAATTCTGAGGCAGATTTTGATTTAGAATTAATTTGAAGCAAATTTGGGATTGCAGTATCTTGATGTCTTGAGAAAGAAAGGGAAGAAAACTCAATGGCTTTTGATGCTATACTTTCACTGTCCCCATCAAGGCTAATTATTTAATTTTAGGGCTTTCCTTTCCTCAATTCTCATTCATTTCCCTGGTTATGATCTTTAATGAAAAATCCCTGCTGTGTTTAGTACGAACCATTTGGTGCCCCTGTGTCAGGGGAGGAAAAGAACAACATTCAATAAAGCTGAAGGTTTTTATTATCACATCGTAAATGAACAAATGGCATCTGTCAATACAAAGAAACACAAGGGGGTATGGAAAAAAAGCTTAGTTATTGCACTCTGGGTGTGCTGCTAAAGTAACAAGATGGCTTTTTATTAATGCTGGTTATAAGCATTCCTCATCAACCTATTATTCCCTTTTGTGCCATGCAAAGATAACTGTAAAGATGAGAATGGGGAAAATAACTGTTACAAATTTAGTCTGTCATTTGCTACACAGAATTGGACATTGTTGTAACAGTGAACATGGGTATCGTTATCTTGCCAGCTGTATCACATACTAAACTGAAGTTTCATTTTGGCCATCATTCAGGGTCTCACTTTGTAAGTCATTAAGTACTCAAGTTGTTTTAAGTGTCACATCCATCGTAGTGTTAATATTTAGGCAACGGCCACCTTTCACAGCATGAAGATGTTTATAGGCAGCAGGATATACTCATGCTAAACAGGTAAAAACACCAAGAGTGAATATTCACATTAGACTGGATATGAGCTTTTGTACTATGGAGGCTGGGGGAAGGGTGGGGGGAACAGCAGCCAAGGAGGGGGGGTTTGATGGTGGAAGTAAACAGCCGTTGGGAAAGGCCGATCAGAAATGGTTAAAGTGGATTTCTTTAGCAAACCACTTGGTCTTTCAATCTGCAGCAGGTATAGGCATGAAGAGGCTGAATACAAAAGAAAGCATTTTTCCCTACTCCATACATATTGAGAAGTCCCAGGGCAGGAAGAAAGGATCTGTTTACTCCTGTTTACTCCTTCACACACATTCACAGACAAGCATATTCAATGCAGCTCAATTTTACTGTGTTTTCCCCACCTATTTGTGCAAGAGATCACTGGATCTTGAGTCATTTATAGATCCATAGTGCATTGGCAGGCAGACCTTGAACGAGGTAGCCACTGAACTGTAGCAGGAGGTGGGAAATAGGCAAGGATTTGACAGCATGAGCCCTTATTTCAGACTGAGTTTAAAAGACTAAGTTTCAAAACTGCAATATATTTCACATAGAGATCTCGTAGAAGCCATGGTAACATGGTATTTTGTGATGTCATCATTCACATGCCATGAATTATGGAATTTGAGTAATAATGGCATGACATATGTGATCCCCCCCCCCCCACTTGCTGCCCTTGTGGACACCTGTGGTACTAGGATTAGTATTTTTGATTATTTTTTTTTTAATTTGGTATGTGCTTATATTTAAGTGGATTACAAAACCTGTTGTTCCCTGATGTCAAGCCCCATGAAGGTGGGCACAATCAAGGAAGCGAGAACTACACAGATTTCAGTAAAGAGTAAATACAAAACATTGGAAACTACAAGAGGGGTTTATAGTGAGTTCATTAAGGCAGGGTCTCTTGGAATGATTTGAAATGTTTCTTCCTGGGTTTCTTGTCACCTGGGCTAAGTTGCCATTTAAAAGATAAACTGTCAACTGTATAGCCTTGAATGGTTATATCCATCATTCTATTCTCCTCCTCCTGCTCCTCCTCCTTCAAATTTATATGCAGTTCTTCCATTCCTTTCCCAGCCTTTCCATAATTTCTCACACCTGGTGTAGTAGATTGTGTTGAGAGTGATGGGGGGGGGGGGGATAAGATCCTAGATTTCTCCAACCCTAGTCTAGCCTCTTAACCACTACATCACATTAGCTCTGTCACTTCTAACTTCCTTCTCCATGTTCATTGTATACTATTACAAACTTTCCCATATTTTTGTATCATTATTAGGCAGCTTGCCACTAATTGTTGCAGGCAGTCCAGTTATCGTCATTCAAGACAGAATTTGTTTGGCTGTTCAGATGTGTGTGTGTGAATGTTGTGAGTCCCTGCCAGACACTGCCCATGTGTCAGCCGTTTGAGGTAGGCCAGGTCAGAAAACAGACCCCTAAGGATTACAGGATTACAGGGTGGCTATATATACATTTGATAAATAAAATAAATGTTGTAGGGTATAATAAAAAGAAAGAAAGAGAAGAAGAGGATGACCATCAGCAAGTTGGAAAGCTTCATTACAGTGGTGATGGGTCAACCCTTGGAAGACCTGAAAGACCAGGTTGGGGACAGATCCTCCTGGAGAAAATCTGTGTCATTGCTAATCAGGTAGAATGGGCAGGCTTTTTAAAAATTAAAATTATGATAATATGCTGCTATACGGACCTTTAGAAAGAAAAAGGCTCTTCTCAAAGCATATTGGCACAAGCCAAATGTGCTGCTTTGAAGAGTTAAAGTAACTGCATTCTCTGGAAATATTTGCACACCTGTTTCAAAGGCTGTCTGCAGTTGTTTGACACGTGCATGTACAGCCCAAGCAGAAATATTATTTGTTCATATTTGACAAACAAATATTATTTGTTCATGCAAATGCATATGGAAACACACAGGGAATGCCTTCAAAGCAGCTGTGTCTGAGCCTTCCAAAAGATGCCGTTTTTTTAAAACTTCAAGCTTTGTGTTTTGAGTGCTTTGTTTGTGTCAGTGTTGTGCTTTGCAAAACATTCTTTTCAGATGCTTTCCACAGCATTAAAATGTGTGTGAGAGAGGGGAAAAACACTCTTTCAGTGGTAATGCAAAGACCTAGAACAAAAATAGCTTAGTAACGTTTCAACTGCAAACATAACAGACTTGAACTGAACTTAAAATGTCCGTACTCAAGCAGTTCTGTCATTCTAACTGGTATGGACAGAATGTAGTGGGATAAAATCTTAGCCAAAGCACTGACAGCAGCCCACAAGGTTCTTCTATACTTGCTAGCAAGTGGTAAATCTTTATGTGGCAGAAGAGAAAATCTATAAAATCCATTGAGAGCTATCATGATGAGCTCTATCTCATGAGTTTAAGCTACGACAGTTCGCAGCACTTAGCCAATCTTGGCTGACCCCCCAAAGCTAAGCACAGTTAGACCTGGCTAATACCTGGATGAGAGGCCACAGGGAAATCCCAGGGCTTTGTAACAAGCCATGATGATGTCAAAATGATGACATGGGCACAATTACATACTTGTATAATTCTGATGCTATCTGATGCAAGTACCTAAGATATATCCTGATGCAAGTGTCATCATTTGCCCCACTCTACACCCCCATGGACCTCATGGCATTCTACTTCCAAACTGTTGCTAAGAAAACTACATGGCCATGGAGTTGCCCTGAATAGAGCTGAACCTGACATTTTCCATTAATTTAATCTAATGTAAATCAACTTTCAATTCAATTTTATTTGGCTTTTTTTCCTAGGCCTTAGCCTGCCACTCAAAGGCCAGATATGACTTTTCCCTGAAAAAGAGTATGTCCAATTGCATATAGTGTAGAAAGTCTGTCTCAGTATCATATAGTGTAGAGAGACGCTATTCGGACATATCTTGCTGTGAGTGTAGGCTCCATGTTTAAGATGTGCATTTCCATGAAATGTAACTGCCCATTAAAGGGAAGATTGGCTGCAAGAGAAGTGAGAGTATGTTCACATTGCTTTTTATACACATGTTGGAATATACTGTATGTTTTGATGTTTAACAATGAATCTGTTGTGCGTAGACATTTTGCAAGCCCCCAAAAGAAAGCAGTTGAAGTCAGCTAGATGAAAGCTTTCTTTCTCACCATCTTGCTCTTCCCAGTCAACAGTTTTAAAACATTCCTCCCTCCACCAAACACAGATGTAAGATGTGTGCAGATCTCTACCAAAGAACATTGTAAAACAGAAAGAAACCTGTTAATGCTGGGAAAGAGGATACACAGATTCTTCTGCACTTGCAAATTACCAAAAAAAAAAAAAAAAAAAAAATGTGCAGGGTTCCCATGACATCAAAGCAGGAATTTCTAAAGTTATTGCCACAGCAGTTCCCAGTTTAATATAGTGTAATTGTATGAAAACAAGAATGGGGGTTGCTTGGACAAATCAAACAGAGAAAACCAATTTTCAGAATAAATGAAACTTAGAACCACTGTACCATGTCAGCTGAAAACCATAGTTTCAGCTCTTAAACACTAAAAAAGCAGTAAGCTTTCAGCGCAAAGAATGATTATTTTTTTTGTTTTGAATAGGCATGGAAAAAAAAGCAGCGTCACCTTGGCATTGTAAAGCAGTTACTGAGAACAGAAAAGAAAGACTTCGGAATGTATGATTGTGCCAATGAAGCACCTCTTTTTGAGTTGTTGATTTTTTCCCCAGCTCCTGTGGCTGCTTTCGAAGCTGACCCTAGCTTCCCTGCATAGTTTGAATGATTCAAAAAGAGGTGTTTCTTATACACTCCCTCCCCTGTGTTCCAAAGCACCTCTTTGAGGATTTGCACAGTCCCATTAGTCCTAGCTTCAGTCAGATTTAATGTTACATTATACAATCTTTTACCAGGGGAATTCTGGAAGTTGAAGTTCACATATCATAAAGTTGCTAAGGTTGAGAAACGCTGGACTAGACTGATGTGCACAACATAATCTATGAATACTTAGGAAACTAGGAATATATTTTCTTCCTTTTTTAATGAAGTGTGTGCGTGAATTTGCCTTGCTCTCAGATCATTCATAGCTTCATCAACTGAATGATTTCACTTTGCATTCTGAAAAGCAAGTTTGTTTGTTGAATTTGTTACAATCAAATGACTTTGGACAGTGTACAACAAAATAAAAACAAACCACTACTACATAGAAATAAATTATAAAAATAAATGCCTTGATGCATTAAAACACAAATGCACAGATGAACACCCACAGCCAGTCAGGTGGAATAAAAAGTTTGAATAGTTTTCTGAAATATGAGAAGAGAATGTGCTGTTATAGCCTCCAGGGGAAGCATATTCTGTAATACTGGTGCTGCCCCAGAGAAGCCCTGCTACCTTCTCCAAGTCTCATGAACCTCATAGAGAAGAGGATCTCTCAGAAGACCTTTTGCAAATGATTTCAGTGGATGGGTGGAGTTGATTTTGGTACAGTGTGTAACGTCAAATTTATGGACTATGTAGGTATCAAAGCATCTCAGTCTGTGCTCAGTAGTGTAGTATTGTGGCACTTCTGAACCAATAACATTCATAATCTACAGATGCAGCATCATAAATCTGACTGTGGGTAATATGATTATATTACTAGCAATTTTAATTATGATTATTAAACAATGGAGAGATGAAAACCCTTGATATTCTACCATGTATCATTCAGTGATCTATCACTAAGCATTGACATATTGCTGCCCACCTATATTCTCTACCATATGAAAAGCTCAAGGCAAGCCCTGCCACAGCTTGGAGAGACCTCCGGCAAGCCGTACCATGAATGGGACATTATAAAAGAGATGAAATCAGAAATAAATGTCTGAATGATGCAGTAAGTCTTTGTATGGCTGTCCTGCTCAGGGATAGGGCAAATTCATCATCTGAGCTTTGGTTCAGTCAGCAAAGTATCTTGGATTATCTATGCTTGGGGCTGAGAATTTGGAGAACTGCCTTATAGTGCTTCCTCCTGACCTGAAGCTTTCATAGCAGAGTGTCTAAACATCCTTCACTGTATTTATCTGGGAGCATCTGGCTAGAAATGCTGGCAGTGAATGCCAATGTTAGTAGTTAAAGCAGCCATTCCAGGACATAGACATGAATGTATTTCATTATTAGAATAAATAGCTGTGTTGTCCATTTTTGTCTTAGGTATGTGGCTAGTATCACTCTTTCCATTGATGCACATTTTATGGCCATTTATTAGAGTGAGAATTGGATAATATAGGAAAGTGGCACCTATGCAACTACTTATTTGCACCTCTCAACCTGTCTGCTGTTTAAAGATATCCAGTTATTGCTGCATAAGAGATTTCATGAACTTATGAACTTATGAAAATGATTACTCATGGAAAGAAACCATGATAGATGATAGATGGGTGCTTTTCCCTTCCCAAAGATGTGAAGACAGTTGTCAGCTTGGAATTGCCACTCTTTTCTGCATGATTTCTCTGTGACCTTCCCCAGCACACAGATGGCAGGGATGATAATTACCTGTTGAATTTCTTGCTATTGTGCAACTCTGAAAGACCTGGGCATCCTGCCTGCCACCCTCCACAGCTTTAAAACGTTTTGATTGATTAACTGTCTGGCTTTTAACTGGTTAATCAATTAATGTTTCTACTAATCAGTGCAAGTATCTGACAGCCCCATAGATTACTTATAAAGCTGGATGGTGAAACAAACAAATCAAACATTTTATTCTACTGTGATCCAAAAAGAATTTTCAGGGACTGGTGGAAAAAGATAGAGGTACATGAGATTATGGAAGAAAAAAACAGAGAAAAGAATTCTTAAATTCTTCAGCACTGGTAAGGCTTATAGAACAATGGATTGTTTTCTACAAGGGTGAGCAAATTCTGGGCTTTGATCTTAGACAATACATTGACATACTGGCTAGGATGGAAGGAAATCAGTGTAGAGGGAGATATATATCTCACTTTGTGCAGGTTTTTTTTTTTTAAATCTCAAAGGGGTTTGTTAACATGAATGTGGGCATTTTGCAATAGTACTTGTCCCCATAAAGGCATTATGAAGATCTCCAAATTCTCTAAATACCAGCATTTCCAGACTCTGTGTCCTCCAACTGTGTTGGACTACATAATTACCATTTGTCTAAGATTATGGGACTTTATATTTATCAGATCTGTGCACTGTTGTAATCTCATAGTAGACTTTATACACACACACACACATACATACACAAACACAGCAATAAATAATATATTATATGAAATATACAGTCATAATATAATATCATGACAACCTAATCTACCAAGCTAGGAGTGCCCACTCTCCTTATTCCCTGAAAGCTGTCTGCACCCAACTTATCCAGCTTCATGGTAGGTATCAACCTGGCCTCAGAGACGGGGGGAAAAGTATTCCATAGAGCGGAGGCCGTCTTTAAAAAATACTGTATTTCTTCCACATCCCTGCTTCTCTTAACCCACCCACCCCCATAATATTAATTAGCTTAATAGCTTGTCCCATGAGGCATATATTGGATGAGTCAATTCCACTTGAAATAGGCAGTCCTGAAGATATCTGGGAGCCAACCATATAGGGCTTCATAAGTTAAAACCAAGATTTGAATGGTTTCTGGAAGCCTAATGGAAGCCAAGGCTGTGGTTGCAGCACATTTGCTTTGTGTTTGTAGCAGCTTTTATCTGCCAGGGTAATTTTGCACCAAGTGCAGTTTCTGAGTGGTCTTCAAAGGCAGCCCCATGTAAAGCACCTTGCAGTAGTCCAAATTTGGGGGACGAGGGCATGAGTTAGCATGACCTGCTTGGTGAGTTGGATGATGCTGGGTGGGGGAAGGATGCTGTAACAGATACAACATCCTTCAGCAGAACTCTTAATATTCTAGTTGGAAACCCTTGCTAGATTCCAAAAATGCACTGATCTTTGCAAACATCCATTGTGGGGCATCTGCAGGGGAGTAAGCAAGGGGGCAAATGACAAAATGTGCATCATGACACAGCAATACATCTCTTCTTTTATCACTTGGATGGCAACACTGCATATAAGTATATGGGAGTGCAAATTGCATTGTGACATCATAATGTGCATTTCATTATTTTAACCAAAATCTTGGCAGGTGACCTTGCCATTAGGGAATATTCACAGTGAGCAAAACAGATGTGTTATGTGTGCAATTTGTTATCTTTAAGATACCACAAGAGTTTTTTCTTGTTCTAGAAAAAAATAACTTCCTATTCCTCCTGTGGTCCCAATCCTCAATTGCCATGTTCAGACATCACAAGTCCAGCTAATAGTATTTCTTGATGGCAGGGAAATGGATATGATTTTTTTTTTCATAAGAGAAAAGAAAGTTAGGTTCTCTGTAGCCTATTCTAATGTGAAATCTTTTCTGTAGTTTACTCAGTGATGACTTTGGAGAGAACATAATGAAGGAAGGTCAAGCCTTGGGAAAGATATGTAAATGTTTCAACATCACTTTTAATGGTTGCTTTCTATATCACCTTTGTCCAAAAGGGCTTTATTGTTAGAAACATCCATCTTTTTTCCTCTTTGTTCCTTAAAGCAGCCAAATAATAGCAATATTAATAATAATTCCCTGCAAACTCCAGACAGCCATTTAAAGTTATTCACAATCCCAGATCTAGTTATATACATTAGTCCTATGACCATCATCTCGGCAATAGTCCATTGTTAAAATCCATTTATTTTTGTCAATATTGACATCTGACCATGGTTTTAGTCTCACCTCCGCCTCTTGCCTGTACTCTCCCATCCAACTTTGCATTAGGAAAGCAATTGAAAAGCCTAATGCATGGAAAGTGAATCTTTTGTATTCTTCATAATGCTCCATTTTCCCTCCTCCTTTGGATCTACCAAAGCTGTCCAAACAAGAGCTAGATTTTTCCCTTTCAGACGAGAATAATAGAAACTTTAAATGAAATCAGAAGATTACTAGACCTGTTAGAAATGTAGAGATTTTGCCATAAAAGTGTGCGCGCACACACACACACACACACACAGTCTAGCCCTTTTGCAAACACATTTGTTCAATAGTGTTAAAAATAAGCAACAGTCTTTGGAAAGAGAACATTTCAGATTAAAGTTTCACATGAATTGCTATATAGTTTATATTTAATGTTATGAGTCATTCTTCTATGGACATTTTGATATTTTACAGCTTTTTTTTTTTTTTTTTCCCCAGAGGGGTGTCAAAAGCAACATATGAAGAAGTTTTGAGGAACGTGGCAGGCACTGTACGTGAGTGTGTTCAAAGCAGGAAGTGGAGCACATTCAAAGTAAACACAGGTTTTTTCTGAAATCCCAACAATTCTTTTGTACATTAATTTCTTTCCACCCATACTAATAGCACCCCTATTCTGCAACCTCATCCAGTCTTGAAACCATTACGCATAAATTTTACGTACCGTATTTACTAGCTACGTGCAAATTATTTGACAAGTCACTTTACTTGTGGGTGAAATGCCTGCCTGGATTTGACCTTGAAGACATAATATGTCCATGTGTGTGTTTATGTATACTCATGCACCTGTACATGCATACATACAAACATATACATGTATATGCTATAATTTTTTTCAGTTCAATATCTATAATGTGGTAATTACAGCATCAGTTCTGCAAGTCTAAAGAAATTGTTGAGATGTGCCTATTTGCTTATTTCCTCTAATCCTGTTTGGGTCTGAGTGGAGCAAAGAGAAATTTAGATTGAAAAATGTGATTTCCTGATTGCATAGCTTATAAATTTTGGGTAAACTGCTTTTTCTGGATGTTGAGGTTGCACTAAGCTTTTCCTAGATTTACAGGGTGATCTTCACATCTTTCCAGCCTTGAGAAGAATGATAACTCACATGCATGGGAAGAAAAATTCTACTCCAACGTTCAGAATGAAATCTGTGCTGTCAGAATGAAATGGCAAACCTTAGCAATCAGCTGTGTTCTTGTAGCAGTCTCAGACAGAGGCAACAGTTGCACCATAGCAGAATTAACCGGATTATTTGGCAGAGTGTGGCAGCTACTCCATGCAGCAGATGCTGTCTACGTGGAGGGAGCAGAGGTGCCAACTACTCCTTGACTGATTCCCTCTGTTGATGAAAGATGCCTTGCACATCCTGAGTGGTACTTCAAAGTCCATCAGCGGATGATAGGTCTATTAGCAGGGCCAAGGAAGTCCCAGTTAACTTACGTGGGTTGAACCTGATGTAGAGACACTTCTGGTGTCTTGCTTCAGTCAGCGAAGTGGAGCTGGCCCTATATCATGGTATGCATCCAATAACTGCCATATAGACACATTAGTGGTTTCCATGTAGCTCTTGAGTAGCGCAGAGATGCATAGAGAAGGGTATTTTAGGGCCTATCATGGATGAACTCAGAAGATGGGGCAGTGGAGGGAGGCTTGTGAATCTGAGCATAGCAAGTCACAAAGCATTAATTTAGCAGAAGGCAACCTGGAGTTGCTGCCTTCTGGCCTCCCAGGAAGCTTCATACCATCAAATAAGCAGACTTTGCAACAAAGCATTAAACTATAACCACTCCTAAGGATGCCTTTGGGCCTTAGATACAACCCAGAGGCATTCTTATAAGTAAAGTTTATGCTAGAAGTAGATGATCAGCTCCCAATTTAATTATTATTTTTAATTAAATGGCCACACACTTAAACAATGAAAATACTTTGGTTTGGAGGCTTGCTGGGCACTGAGAAGTATCGGCTGCACTTTGGTGCCATGGACATTTTGTTGCCTACCCTTCAGATAGTTTCATGGCTACTTCCAGAATTGATGGGAGGGGGGCAGGAAAAATACTAATAATCAATTTTCATGTTGGAGTGACGAAATGCCTTTTTCTTGTTTTGATCTCTTTTAGACCAATGTTGGGCTTTCCCCCACAACCTGGGTGCATTATGTTGAATGCCCAAGATTATCAGACAGGTTTGTTACAGGTTCGATCATAGGTTTTGCTGTTCCTTTGAACTTTGCACAAGTACCTTTTTCTTACTAAGTAGATGTTCATTCTTTCATATGCACATCTGAATGGGCTTGTTATTTCAAGCAGGCGAATGCTGTATCCTAAAGATAATGAAACACCCACCGAAAATGACAAAAAGCAGGAAACGATCACAGGTTTATGTGTTTATTGGATGGATGGATGGATGGACAGATGGACAGACAGACAGACAATCCAAATTGTTTCAGATATTCTCTTTTCATTCACCAGATTTGATTAATCTGATCTTGCCCACTTAGAGAAACCAGAATTTTGTATCAAGGCCAATTTTGGAAGAAAACTCTAACCTTTTATTGAACTCAGCTGGAACTCCATTTTCAGGAAAAAAACAGGATTGAGGCCCCAAGCTGGAATTGTCTATTTTGTAAAACAGTTGTAATATGCCATAATCAAATGTACAGTTAGGCTGTAGACTCAGTAGCCACACAGATGTCTTCTCTTTAATGGCAGTACATATTTTCCTTAGTTCTAACCTAATAAGCCAGCTGTGTTATAGTTGGGGGCATTTGAGTCATCCAGCTGCCCTAAAGTTCTGCCTTGATAGTCAGAAGTAATATTCAATTTCTGAGGCTGACCAGGGTCACGGCCTGAGAGGGGAACTGCATAATTCAAACTAAGTCACTGTACAAAATTCACTCTCTTAATTCAGGGATTCTGACATCACTCAAGAGATAACTGGTTCCTACTGTATGATATAAAAACCTTCTTTGTAGCACATTGGATCCTCCTGTCTCTACTTACTGCCAGATAATTGGATTAATAACTTTCTTTGCCCATCCCTGCCCTGAGCCTCTGTGGCATCAGCTTTAACTTAGAATGGTAGTTTAGGATGGTAGGATGGAGACAGGAGGTTATCAGTTTTTTAAAAAAATTACAAAAAGTTTTGACAACCACAACACCCTATGAATGCATATCTTTTATCCAAGCTTGGTGGGTTCCCCTCTTTATACTTTAGTTAAGTGTTCTATAGGTTCTCACTTGTCTACTTCTTAGCTTATTACATATACCTATAATGCTATGCCTTAATTTCGATGCTCTATGTACTAGAGTTATCTTTTTTGACAGTGTTTCATATAACTACTTTATTTCACTCCTGTCCTCATCAGCCAGCCGAGGTCAAAGTAACATGTACAGTAAGGAATTGAAGCTCCCAGGTGTTCCACTGCAGCATTTTTACTTGCTCTTGAGGCTAGTTCTTGGGCCTGCTGTTGGCCTTCTGGCAATGCTCTTCTGTTGGCAGCTAGTGACTGAGCTGTTGCTTCTAATCTGGTGCTGAGACCTCAGGTTCCTTTTCAGCTGCCGCCAGTACTCTGAGCAGTCAAGGAGTAGTTGGCAGTACTCTGGGCTTCCTTACATGGTTGTCAGGGCTCTGGACTTCCCTGGTGTAATGGCCAGCATGTTCTGATGTTCTTTGCCACCAGTGCAGTGTTCTCTTCTTCTGCTACCAATATTCCATGGAAACACCTTTGACTTCTTCGTTATCTTCATGGACAGCAGCTCTTCTTGTCACTCCTCTTCTTGTCACTTCTCCTCAGCTCTCTACTTGGTTGATGACCAATTATTCTTTCCCATGGCTGCAGGTTTTTAGAGGCAGCCAAGCCTCCTTGTAAGGGCCATCTCATACATCTTGAAGGATACAATCCATTCCTCATAAATGCAGTTGAACATGCAAGAGGGGTTCGTCATAGAACTCAAAACTAAAGCCACTTTCAGAGCTAGACTCCATATATTAATTTCCTGTTATATCTTTACTTGATATTCAGTGCTGCTTTCAGCAGTTTCTTACATACAGATTCTTTTTTGCTGAAGGGCGGAGGGGGGAGAGTTATGGTTTTTGTTTTTAAACTATTGTAGGGCTCGCGTTCTAGTTTTCATGGATTTCTTACCTTAAATGATGGGAAATTATGCTCTCAATTTTTGTTGACTCTGAGGGCTGCAAAAACAAGGTCCGCATATATTTCTGAGGTATATGTTATCTAACCCTATTTTACATAATTTAAAAAGCAAAAATTTTCCTGGTTTTATAAAAAATGTATTTATATGACTTAAAGGATTTCAGCACATTCACAGAAACAGGCACAGTAAAAAAAAGATTGGTGAAAATGGGATTAAAAAATAGCAACCACAGCAGTGGTTAAAGTGAAAATCTGACGACCTCCATCATTCATATATATGATAAGGGCATGTCTTCCCCCCTTCCCCGCTACAATGGGCCTTGTGCTATTCTTCTGAAATAATATACAATTTTCATGCGGTTTGGGGGAAAAAAATCCAAATCAAGCAGGGTAAATATAGGATAACAATGACTGGATGATGGCATAATGTGAATGCCACATAAAATGTGAACAAAGCTGAGAAATTCCACATGAAATGTTCTCATATGGAAACATCCATTCTTTAATTGGGATTAAGGGAAGAGCTTTCTAGAAAAGGTGGGATTTGAAAGAACTAGCAGAAACAACTTTCTTCTGGGACCTTCTTTGAAGTGTACCTTTAAAACCAAATATAATAGGAAATGGTCCTATTGTGTGTGGGGGTTTTTTTGTAATTTGCAATGAGGTCATGGCAATTCTGATGTTCAGTGATTAAACTCAGCCATCAATTACCCAAGGAACACATTGGTGTCCTTATTAATGCAGATGTAAAGCCTTAGTAACTTCCATCGCTCATAAAATTATGAAGTGCTGCCTTGCTGGAGTTTGGGGGAGAATGACAAGCATTCGGTATTGTGATTCCAATCAGACTGTAGCTGCCAAAAACCTTTCTTAGCCTTTACAGATAACATTTGTGAATTGATCCCTCATTAGTATGCAGTAGGCATGGGAAAATGATAAACTCCTATTAACACTGTCATGGCAACTGAAAAAAATGGGTGCTTTGGATGAAAAGCCATGGGCCTCTCTCCTTTCTTCTGTTTGACATCTGCTGTTTAACACACAAAATTGTATTATGGTGATGCAGACTGGTGTGATATGTATATGAGGGAGACAGAGAATTAAGGCCCTGGTTAGTGGTTTCTTACTGAAAGCTGCTGCTTGCAAGCTCACCTCTGAATCTGGCCTGTAACCTGCCCTAAAAACAATGGAAATCTATTTACTGTTTACCATCATTAAGAGACATCCTAAGAGTCTATTTTTTCTTAACACGATAACCAATAATAGATACAAAGGGTAGAAAAACACAAATCGGGCTATCTTCTTATTTATTCCAGAATATTATTCACTTGTCTAGCTAAGAGTACAGAGGCTTGCTTGCCTATGGATATTTGAAAAGGACTTCTTGCAATGGTTAATGTGGCCTTTGTTTTAAAGGAGATTCATGTCCTCTCCTGAAGTATGAACATGACCTGACCAGCTTATCATGAAAGCAATGCTTTGATCAGGGCAAATTATGTGGGACTTCTTCAGGGCAGGATGTTAGAGAAAACTTTTATTTATTTATAAAAGATGTTGTTCTTATGAAATTTTCCACTTGCTTTTTTGCTAACCCAGCAGTCTCAGAAGCAAGGATAAAAACAAGCTTATCTGAATCAAAAGCAAACTGTAGAAACACACCCATTGCTGGTTTACGCACATTTTCCCAAGAATTACACAATATTGTCTTTATGGAGTTTGTGAAGGATACAGTATCTTAATGACCTGCTTTCAGCCCACAGCAGCAATGCCAGTTGTGCAACACAATGAGTTTTCAGCAACATGTCAACATTTTGGAGTAATGGTTCCAGAATGTAAAGTATGTCCTGACTTTTTTTTTCTTTTTTTTTTTGCTGAGAGGATCATTTGTTATGGCAAGTCTTACTAACAGCAGGAGCATAGTGCCGTGCGTTTGTTCTTTATGCTGCAGAGAAATAAATTTAAGTGCATTTTCAGATTAAATGATAGGCTTGGAAGATCCTCTAGTCATATAAACTCCTCTTGGCATCCATCCCTGTAAATACAATTCACAATAAAAAAGAAAATTTGTCTCTGGGTAGGAAGGCAGAGGAAATACTAAGTAACAACTTTATTCAGTATTTCCAGTGCAGGGCGAAATGATGAAAAAGTCAGTATCTAATCCTGACTGTTAATTAGTTGAGATGGCACTATTTTTCTTAGGATCCAAATTTCATTGGGAAGCAGAAGAACAAAAAAAATTAACACTTCCATTAAATCAGAAGTCAAATGATGCTCTGGGTCCTATGGGACTGTGGTGCTTTTACGTGAACCGTCAACCAAGACTCCAGGGATCTACAGTGCAAAGGAATGTGTCAACCCAGCCAGCCTCCCTTGGCACAATTTCTGTTCCACCAAAGTTCTGGGGCTTTAGTTAGGCAGTCAACAGAGTCTATTGGAGTTGGGCAGCGAATGAATTCAAATAAGTAAATAAGTAAATAAAGTCCAGGATCTGGTTTGGATACAGGGTCATGTGACTCTGCAGCATGAAAACAAGGGAGAGGTGGGCATCAGTCCCTATAAAACCCTTCGTTTTAGGCCTATTTGACATTCTCAACAATTTGTCATTTGCTTCACTATCCATTCTGCCTGATTTCATCTAATTCATTTCATATCTCATCTCCAGCCCATCCGTGATTGTCTTTCTTGCCTCTGGCCCTCACTTTTTTCTGCCGAAGCTGGTACCCAGCCCATTTACAAAACACCTCTGATAGACAGTATAACTCATCTTATAGTCATCTTGTATAATTCCTTTTAAAAAAGGTGGATATGTAAGATTCTTGGAGTACTACAGATTTTTTACAAGATTTTAAAAGCTCTGAAACTTTCTCCAACTCTAAATTCCCAGTGACCAATTTTTTAATTTTAATTTCATTATATATTTAATATATTTAAATAAATATTTGGATACCCACCCACCCCCTCCTCTTTTGACTGTCAGACCATCAGTGAAGACTTGACTGTTACTTCAAGGGGCTGTTCTGACTTTCTCTCTGAATGAGTAATTGTTTTCAATTGTGCTTGTGTGTATGGTGGCTTTATAATGCATGATCTTGATTTTAGTTTTTGATTATTATATATTTTAACCCAAATTATGGATTTGGGGAGTTGTATGCTGCTCGGAATTGGCTGACTGGAGCAGTCCTATTAGCCTGTAAATAAGTAAGCAATAAGAGTTGAAGAAATGTTGCAGAATGGTCTAAACATATTTTGTGAAATAGGGCATTCTATACTTTTTGTGCTTGGTTCAGCCTTGACTGCTCTTGTTATGTTCTATTATATGCTTTTAATTTTTTTTTCTTAGTAGCCAAAGGAAGTTGGAAGGAGCATTTTAGGGACTGGTATGGGAGTTACAGTGATATATCAACTATTGGAATTGGAATGTATGCTATGCATATTAGTGACCAAGGGGAAAAATGAGAAAAAGGTAGTCATAAATGTTGTGAGGATGCTAAAAAAAGGATATGGTTTCAGGTGTAGATGGTATAACTGGAGAAATATTAAAATAGGGATTTATTTAGCTTATGGAGAAGCTGTGTGATTTCTTAAATATGTGTGTGAAAAGTGTGTCTTTGGCTGATGATTGAAAGAATGTCATTCTTGTGCCCCTATTCAATGGAAAAGGTAACAAGACTGAACACAAAAACTACAGGGTGTTGGTTTGTTTAGTGGGTCTGTGAAGGTGTTTGGCAGAAATATGTTTGAAAATGACAAGATGTATTATGAGCAAAGTATGGGAAGTGCAGCACAGGTAACTGAGATATGTATTCATGAGAAAAGGAATGTTTACTGTATATTTCTTGATTTACCGAAATGAAATGAATAGGTTTGAAGTATGGAAGGATTTGCGTGAATATGGAGTTGAAAATGGGTTACTGCATGTGATAAAAGTAGAATATGATGGAAGTAAAGCATGTCTGGGAATATACTGAATGCTTAATAAATGGTTCAGTACAGTACAGAATACAAACATGACAGGTATATGATGTCCCTTAGTTGTTTAAATGTATTTATGGAGAAATATCCAGGAATGCTTGTGATGACATTTGAAGTATATGGGTCAGGGATGTGAATGCAGACAATGCCATACTGCTATCTGAGAACCTGAATTATTTGCAGCGAATGTTAGATAGATTATATGATGCAACAAAGAGCAGAAAGCTGAAATAAATATGTTGAAGACTAAGGTGCTAAATAGGACAAATGGATGACTGTAAGTGAATGGTGAAAAATTAAAGCAAAGCAGATTAATTTGTATACTTTGAATGTTTACTGAAGATGGGAAAATGGAGGAATTTTAAAATGTGTAAATGCTATTAGAAAGGTAACTGGCAATATGTGTTCTGTTGAAAGGAATAAATATTTGTGGAAAGAAATGAAAATGGTTGTATATAAAAGCATGCTTCTGCCCTCTTTGGTATATGGAAGTGAGAGTTAGGTATGTTTGAAAGAAGAAGAAAGTATGTGAGACAGAATCAAATATGAACGGGAACTTTATGAATGTGGCTTGAATGCAAAAGTAAGTGACCAGAAGTGGTGAGGTGGTTTGGTCATATAGAGAGAATGAATGAGGGTCAAATAGAGGAAGGAAGAGTGAATGGATTAAATGCAAGCAGAAGACCAAGAAAATCTTATGTAGATGAAATTGATGAGGCCATCCAAAAAGGAGAAATGAGAAGTTAAAAGATCAAAAGACCCTGTAAGGACATGATGGAAGAAAAGATGATTTGTAAGTATAGAAAGGTATGGAGAAGAATGGGGTTGTTGTAAACTAATTTTAGCTACATTTCTTTTCCATTTTATTATCTCATGCCCCATGCCCAGGACCAGACGCTGGATGCTGATGTGACTGATGCAACTGATGTGATCAACGGGAAAGATCAATGGAGGAAGAAAGCCCAATGTGCCGACTCCCTTGCGACCGCTGCTGGCCACATAGAATAGGTTGTAAAATGTTAGATAAAGCTAAATGTTGTAAAAATGTTAAGTTGTAAAATGTTAGAATGCTGTACTATGTGAGCCGCCCAGAGTCCCCCATTAGGGGAGATGGGTGGAGATGATGATGATGATGATGATGATGATGATGATTCCACTCTCACCCCTATGGGTGGTACGTGTCTTCCTCAATCTCGGATCCTCCACCAGAGGCCTGGGAGTTTGAGGGTTCTGCGCAGTATCTTAGCTGTTCCTTCTGGACAGAGAGCTCTGATCTGTTGGAGCCATTCTCCCAGCTTAGGAGTCACGGCCCCGAGTGCTCCTACCACCACTGGGACCACTTTGGCCTTTACTTTCCATATCCTCTCTATTTCCTCCTTCAGGCCCTGGTACTTCTCCAGCTTGTCATGCTCCTTCTTCCTGATGTTGCTGTCACTTGGCACTGCTACATCTATCATTACTGCTGTCTTCTGGTCTTTGTCTACCACGATGTCTGGTTGATTGGCAATGGTATTTCCTCCACTTGAATTTCCTCCCATGTCTGCTGCTGCCTCAGGCATTCTCTCAGCAGCTCATCTTTGGGTGCCATCTTACTCATGTACTCCTGGATACTCCAGGTTTCATCCAGGACAGTGGCTTTGACACTCATCAGACCCCGTCTGCCCTCTTTGTAGCTGGTGTACAGTCTCTGGGTGTTGGACTTGGGGTGGAAACCTCCATACATTGTGAGGAGCTTCCAGGTCTTCACATCGGCAGCCTCCATGTCTTCCTTTGGCCAGCTCACTATACCGGCAGGGTATCTGATGACTGGCAGGGCGTACATGTTGATGGCATGGATCTTGTTCTTCCCATTGAGCTGGCTCTTCAGGACCTGTCTTATCCTTTGGTGGTACCTAGATGTTGCTGTCTTCCTTGTCTCCTCCTCATGGTTCCCATGTGACTGTGGGACACCAAGGTATTTATAGCTGGTCTCTATGTCTGCTATGTGGCCCACTGATAGTTCCACTCCATTGGTCTTAACTACCTTCCCTCTCTTTACTATCATTCTGCCACACTTCTCCAGTCCGAATGACATCCCAATGTCCTCGCTGTAGATCCATGTCAGCTGGATCAATGAGTCAATGTCTGGTTCACTCTTAGCATACAGCTTGATGTCATCCATGTAGAGGAGGTGGCTAATGGTGATTCCACTCTTGAACTTGTACCCATATCCAGACCTTGTGATTATCTGGCTGAGGGGGTTTAAGCCTATGCAGAACAGCAGTGGGGACAGTGCATCACCTTGGTATATGCCGACCTTGATGACCACTTGTGCAAGCTGTCTTGAGTTGACTTCCAGTGTTATCTTCCACAGTCCCATTGAGTTCTTGAGGAAGGTCCTTAGTGTCCTGCTGACTTTGTATAGTGCCAGGCATTCACAGTTCCATGTGCATGGCATTGAGTTATAGGCTTTCCTATATAGGCTACATAAGCCTATATATTAGGCTTACTAGTTCTTACTCCTCTTCTGCACCTTGCATGCTACTGCTCACTCAAAAAAGGGAATAGTGGATGCTTATATGTCTATGTATGAATAGCCAAAGCACCAGTTTTTCTCTATATTGGCATTAGGGTCAGAGTTATGGAAATATAATCTAGCTATATCCATCCATCCATAACACAGTTTCTGCCCTTTCAATTTCCAACTGAAAATGAGCCAAACATTTTGCCCTTTTATTTCCATAGCATGATATGACTTGTGGCCCATTGAAAGAGGGCAAGACCTACATTCAGCCCATGGATTGCCAAAAGGCCTGTTCTGTTGGGCCAAAGTGTACTTAGTTCTGTACTGGAATTTCCTACTCTATGATTTAAGCATATTTCCTGCAAATGTTGCAAACATTGTATTTCAGAGTACATTTCAGGAGTGACTTGTTGAAAGTCCTTGGTTTCTCTATCCTTCGTTTTGCTAACAATGAGAAATCTCCCTTTTGTTATGACAGTTTTACAAGTGCTGTTGTGCATTACAAATGAGTAGTTTTATGCCTCTCCTGAACAATTAATTTATTACAATACAGCAGAGCTGATCATATCTGCTTCTCTTGCATATTTCAGAGCCACCCTTTTAATTACATAAATTTCTTTTTGTGTTTCTAGAACTGGATGGAGATAAAAGAGTCATACTTTTGATTGCATTACAGTCACTCAATTTGCTGAGCAGGCTGGTTCAGTGACTCTGTCAGCCTTTTTTATTTTGTTTTTAAGAGTCTACAAATCTTCAGGCTGCAAATTAATCACTTCATCACATCTCAGTGCAGGGAAGAAAAATGTAACAGGGAAAATAGAGCTGATAATAGCACTGTCACTTATGACATGTGACCACAACTTCCTGCCTTCACAGTCACCAATGCAAGAGAAGTGACTACACCAGTGAATTGAATGTGGTTCAGCTGTCAATCAATACCTGTCCTACCATTAGGCAGAGTGAGATATTTACCTCAAGTAGCAGATGCTGAGAAACAGGGACGGGTGGCTGGATGTCAGAGCCATATGTAATGGTGTACAACCATTTCTAGTCTTCCTTTCAACCCTTTAGCTAGGTGTAGTGAAAGAGGCTACCCTCTGCCTATGTCAAAGAATAATTCAGTGATAAACAATAATTCTAGTATGCTTTTGGTTGTGAATAAAAAGGACATGCTATTTTAGTCTCAAGCAGCAAATGCCTAGGGATGACATTTTTTCAGACATTCATTCCCCATAGAGACTGACACTCCTTCCATTTGTATGCATTCATCTGTTCAGATCCTGCATGTACAGTTGCACACATGGATGTTCAGTGCATGCAATCAGGGACCACAAACAAAAAATGTCTTGATGTACCATGCTGCTTAAAGCCTCTTTCTCCCCCCTTTTCATTTTTGTAAAGAACAGCATTGAATATTTGACATGATTTTAAACATTTCTGTTTAAAAGGTTTCTGAAAAGCTCAACAATGTTGAAGAGGTTGGAGGACAGAATGCATGATGACATCGTGAGGAAAAGCGACTCATCACAAAGATATATTTTATCTGCAAATATACAGAACTACCTCTTAGATGCAGTATAAGATCTTGATCCTAAAGAGCAGCTGTCTTGTTCCAAGAACATTACATTAATCTTCATCCTATGGATAAAAGAACTTTCAGTTCGGGATGTGGCCTGAATGACTATAACCTGGGCTGCCCATTAACTCTGCTTATCGCAATGCTTTTGCACCCACCTGGCAGGTTGGGGACTGAGTTAGACTTTATGTTCTCAAAGCAAATAATCAAATGAAGGAAATATGGAAATAATAGGTTTAATCTTCATAATGTAACTGGAATTTTCTAGCCATATATAAAACCACCAGCTTCCAACTAAGTTATGACAGTTAAACCTAATATTTCCAGACTCTTGGAATTACTTGATTAATTCATGGCTGGGTCTTATCCATTTGTTATCTCTCTTTCGCTGTGTCTTATAATTTGCAAAGGGGTTAGTTGGCTGCAGTAACCAGGCAACAGTGTCTTGTGGCACTTAGAGGCTGATAGGCTGGATATAAAGAATTTGTATCAGGTGCAGAGAGAGCTGAAGGCCATTGAATCCATCAGAATACTTTGCACGCTCCCATAAATCCAATACATTGGGTTCATACAATTTATGACATTTAAACAGTTTGAAATTAAGATTTCAAAAGAACATGTACAACTTTGGACAACATTATAGAAGTAATATATGCGTGGTGTTGACAGGACAAGGGAGCAGTCCTGGATCATGAGAATGCACAGTGGAAGAAATACTACTTCTAAAGGTTGGTCGTCGGCTTCCAATATGAGACAGATTTCTACCTTTCATTTACTTTTTCCCTCTCATGGACACCATTCCAGAGCTAGTGCCCCTTTTCTCCCTTGTTAGGGGCATCTGAGGAATAAGAATCTTGGAGAAATGTGGACATTTGGGTTAATAAAAGCTTTGCCCTGATACAGAAGATCTTGAAGGTTTTTTCCCCCCTTACTTATGACTAACATGCAATCTTTGCTTTTGATCCAACCAGAAGGATTCCCCACACCCTTCTGTCTTATTAATACTGACCTTGAAACTACTAATAGCTGAGATAAGATATTTGTGTACATTGATGTACATGTACTTTTCCCTTAATCATCATGCAAACACCATCCTAATCTATTTCTCTCCTTCACATTTGATTTCCAAGACTCTTTTGTCTTTGAAGATTGCCTTTAAGCTTAGTAACTAATGAAGCAGCTTGATCCCAAGGGTAAATAACATATTTCACATGCATTGAGGGTGGTTTCATTTTTCCCTGGCTTTATGGAGTAATCATCTGCATTGTACTTCCTTGATTAGTCACATGCTTAAGGCGTGCACAGCTTGTCCATGTGTTTGCAGTCATTTGAAAAATCTGTTTTCAGTAAAACAAGATTTGCGCAATTGTTCACAACCATAAAGTCATCTTCTCACTAAATTCTACACCATATTGTTTATTTCTTTAAGAGGGCCTGCATGGTGTAGTGGTTAAAGTAATAGATTTGGAGCAGGGAGACCCAGGTTCTAGTCTTCCCTTAGGGATGAGAGCTAGCTGAGGAATCTTCAACCAGTCACTTTCTCTCAGACCCCAAACGGCATCAAGCTCTGTGACAGATTGACTGAAGAACAAACCACTCATTGCATTGTGGGTGGGTTTGCCATTTTATTATCACAACTTTATTTTGGCAAGAAGAAATAGTGGCTGAGTTTATGCATTGCAATAAACCATGGTTTGTTTAGCTCCATTTTATTGAATAACTACAGTGATCTGCATCTGCATATCACACTACAACATGAATTACAGTGGCTGTTTTGGCTTATAATTATAAAGGCTGTTTTGGCCTAGCTCAATGTGTGATTCCAGACAGTGAACATATCTGCCCTACATAATTATATGAGTAGTCCTCACATAACAAATGACCTGTTTAGTGACCATTCAAAGTTACAATGGCACTGAAAAAGTAACTTTACAACCAGTCCTTGCACTTATGATTATTGCAGCCTCTTGGCAGTCACGTAATCGAGATTTTGGTGCTTTGCAACTGGCAGGTGTTTATGACCATCCCAGTGTCCTGCAGTCACGTGATTGCCATTTGCGCACTTCAAAACTGGTTTCTGACAAGCAGAGTCAATGGAGAAGCTGGCAGTAAAATCGCAAGTTGTGGTCACGTGATGTCTCACTTAACAACCATGGTGGAAGTGAGGTTGTAAGTCCATTATGGTCATGTGACATCTCATTTAATGACCACATCACTTAGTGATGGAACTGCTGGTTGCAATTTTGGTCGTTAAGTGAGGACTACCTGTAATGAGTTTGTACCACTATGGCTTTCCCCAAGAGATACTTGGAGTCATAGTGTGTGAGGATGCTGATTTTTTAAAAATTACAAATCCAGAGTTCCCCTTATATTTCCCAGGCCTTCCTATCAAATGAACTCTGCTCTGTAACAAAACTATTGTTTGTTCTGTCTTAAACCACATTCCTCTTAGATACTACAAACACTCTAAACTGGGACTAAAGGCACTGAACAGACAAAAGCAAACAATTCTTTAATTGCTATTTAATGAGGTGCATTTCAAATTAAAATTTAACTGAAGCTGTCCCTCTCTGAAAGGTGTTTTATTACTGATTGCATGGGTGAGTCAGTACAACCAATACTCAACCTTAGTAGCATATCAAATGCTTCAATTAAGCCATGACAGAAGGCATACTGGCAGGCCAGTTTTGTGTGTGATGTTTAATCTAGCCACAGATTGTATGAAAACTGAGAATAGCTTAAGGGTATTTAGAAAAGAGTGTCCTTCAGTTGGAATAACGGAGTGGTTATTCACCTGACTTTATGATCACCCTGAAAGAAGGACAATACAATCTAAAAACAAGAGTCAATAAGAGAATGCACAAATGTAACGCTGTGTTCTCTGCATATGCTGCTTTTATTTTGTTCATTATACAGTTTCAACTTGACCATTTAGCTCCCTGTTTGGCACCCTGTTTGGCACAATTAAGCCTTGAGCATCTTTGACAGGCCAATCTAAGAAGCAGGCTTCAGTCGAAATCTTACAAAAAGTAAGATGCTGGATGAAATAATCGTCATCCACTTCCTGTTACAAGCACTTTTGTGTTGAAAACTTTTGATCCCAAGCCAGGTATGGTTTACTGTAGTTTACACATGCAGAGGGTGATGAAATGGACCATGTCATTTCCAGCAGCTGATATTGGTTCACATAATATCAGTTTTGAAGGTTTTCTAATATATACATTACTATTCCCTTTACATTCAACTGTGTATGTCGACTAATTCTTGGCCATAGTTAATTCCTATAGACACATAAGCTGCCAGTGGGGCATACTTTCAAAAATGCCCAGGGTTACATCTTAAGTCCTATTGTTTGGAGCAGGTTAATTTTTAACTTCAGACTGTGATTTTGGCTTCGCTTGTTGATCTCTCGTCTAGGCATTTTATGGCCAAGTTTGATCATCTTCCGGTGCAACCAACATTGCAGCTCAGTTAATTCATCATTATCCTCCTCCTCTCTTATAAAGGCACTTAAACTTTTCTAAGTGATATTATTGATATTAAGGGCCAGTACAATGTCTGTCCACAGACTCACAATTAAATATCATTAATTCCCTTTCTCTCTAAAGATGATATGTAAACTTTTTTTTAAAAAAAGAATCAATTTCAAACAAATCAAAATTAAGATCAGAACAGATTATGTCAAAGAACAGAATGAAAGCCAAATGAAATCCACTGCCCATCTCAAGAAGAAGAAGAAGGAAATCAATCTGATCTTTTCAGGGAGAAAATTTCATGGGTGATCTGGTACTAAAAAGGCCCTGTTTCATGTTCCCACCCACCTAACATCTTGTAACAGGTTGGAAATAAAAGAGATCCTTTGAAGAAAATAATAAATTATGGGCATATTCACATGACAGAAGCAGTCTTTAATTTAATCTGCCCCACACATTTCTGCAAGCAACAGATGTAACCTTCCAATTTGGTGACAGAGTTTATAACATGCTTCACTTATCCTTCTATGGCTCAGAGCAATTGCCAAGAGTAACTAAATGTTTTTTTTCTGGGGATTGCTACAGCAGGGAGGCTTTAGAAACATAGATACCCAGATCTCAAACAGAAAAGAAGGTCCAGTTTGGAGCTTCTCCTGAAGGACTAATTCATCTTTCAACAAAGGTTGTCCTAGCAGAGGTCTGATACTAAGAGATTAATATCTATTTATGGAATATTTCCCCTTTAGATGAAACATTTTAGATTTTAAATCCCCTGAGATTTAATTTTAGAGTAATGCATGCAAAACCGCTCAGCTGGTACTTTGTATTCTAGCACTGTCTCTCTCATGACTGACACTTGAACTAAACATAGTATCACACTTGTCTACTGAAGTGGCCTCTTATAGAACAGAGAGGAAAAAAGAGAAACAAATCGTAACTGCTGAACAACAATTAACCTCATAAGTGCCAACCAGAAATGGAACTCCCAAAATTTACATGAAGGGTAAAGAAAGCTTTAGCTGTGGAAGATCCTTCATATGGCCAAAGAGGCCTTCACTAAGTAGAATGAGTCACTCCTTCCTTGTTTTTTCAGACCTTCACTCACTAATATGAAGGTGGGTGATGGAGTCTGGACAGCAGGCAAAAATGGTGGGCTGGGGCCCCTTAATTGTGTGGAACTACTTCATGTAGATAAATGTAAGGAGAGCTGATGATATGAAAAAGAATAGTCCAACTTTTGGATCTGGATTAAGTTGTTGCTCTCCATCCCACTAGGCTGGCCCTGACTTTGACATCATATGTGCTAGAATATTATGATTTGGGTTTTTAGCCCTTTTTCTTCACAAAAGCCAAGTCTTTCCTCACAGTTCTGTGGGATAGGGTAGGCTGAGGGACAGTGACTGGCTCAGATTCATCTGGTGGGATTTATGACTGAATATGGATTTAAATCCACACTGTAGATTAATCCACCTTGGCTTTGAGTTACGAAGGCAAAAAAGAGGCAAAGAAAGTTCTTGTGCTTCTCTCTTTCTTTTTCTATCTCCCCACCCTCCATCCTAATTTTATATAATGCCTTTAAGAGATCTAACATTATTTTAGCCTTAAGAAATGAGCTGTGGCTGCTTATTAGTTTTGTGTGAAAAGATAAATCAGATAGCTATATATTTAAAATAAGCCATAGATAACAGCTGTGCCTTGGGAGCTATATATTATTTTTATCACATGTTTAGCCTAGTCTTTTGCATTTTCAGCTGTTTTACCCTGTCATTACTTAGGAGTACTTTATTATTTTTCTTTTAAACTTTTCCCCTTCTTTCCAATTATTATCCTCTGTTTTGTAATCAGTTGATTTGAAGCATAATTTGCAATCAACTGGGGCAATCCTTTTTTTTTTTTTAATCTAAACAAACTGACTTGTGCATACAAGGAAGTGAAAGGAGACAATTGTTTTATTTGTTTTAAGGATTTTTTTCCCAGCAGAACTTATATTTAGTTAGTAGTTTTATATTTCTAGAGTTATGCATTATGACAGTGATTTGCAGTAGGCTCCAGTGTTGATGATGATGGCTGATGTTATGTTTCTTAGAAACAGTAGCCCCAGCCCCAGCCAGGGCTATTTCTATGTCCAACTTTGTTCAGTGTACTACCCTTTTAGTGGGGGAGAAAGCCCATGGAAACACAACTAGTAGATAGTTCCATGCATAAAAAATAGCTGATATGCAGTTCCTCAAAAAAGCAACCAGTAACGACATCAGTAATTAACTTGAGCTTGTTGGACAGTCAACCAGTTTGAGCCATGATGAAATTTGCAATATTGCATTCCCTCATCACACAGCTGTTTGGAAAGCCACCCTAAATCCTGTACTGGGGGAAGCAGCTTGCAGTTCACCTTCTTCAGGATATGATCTGAAAGAGGCATAGCATGGTTTAAAAAGAGTAACAGGGAAAACTCCCCATGAAAAGAGAACCCTGCCTAGTTCCAAGTATGATGAGGCCTCAGCTACTATGCCACTTTCAGCTACACAAAGAATGTTAACTGAAGGCTTTGGCCACTAAAGGCTTGCCCGCCTCATCTAAAAAATTGGCAGCTACAGCCATGACTCACAACTACAGTATGTCAGCCATGAATGAGGAGCCATACAAGATCAGTATGAATAATGTGACCTTGCGGGTCTCCCAGAACCTCAACATACTAGGACATACACACAAAGATGGCACTGCAGGGGTAATCCATAAGAAGGAAATATGAACTTGAACTTCATGATGTCATATCTGGGCAAGAAGAAGCAGCACTTTGTGGAAGTAGATCATGGCATCCCTGACATCTTCAGTAAGAAGGCTCAAAAATAGGAGTTAGGAAAGACTTCTAAGACCTTGAAACTGCTTAGCATTGCTACTAGGCAGAATAAGCAACGCTGCTGAATCAGTGGACCAAAGATCTGAACTGGCAAGAGAAAGGTCTTCCTATAGACTGTCAACCTACAGTCATATTAGGTCCAGAGTTAAACTGTCAACAATACTCAAATGTATGATAATGTTATGACTAAGAGAAGTCATTTTCCCAAGAAGACCATTAGAAAAGCCTGAGGCTGTAGGGTAGATTGGGAAATATAAGCAAACCAGTAAATCAAAAGATGGCAATGGCAAACTACTTCCATAACTCTTCTAAGAAAACCATTTAGTCTGATTCATGAAGTCACCAGGAGTCAAACTGAACTGGAAGATGACTTAAGCTTTTGGTCTTGTGCTCATACGTACCATTATACACTAGGGCAGCTGTCTCCAACTGGATTACTTTCAAAGATGTTAAACTTCAACTCCTATCATCTTCAGCCAGCCCACCAGTATTATATTGGTGCTGAAGGCCTTATTCTAACCTCTTTTGCATATTGATTGAATGTATGGAGGAGAGGCAAAATTAAATTGCAAATGGATAAAAGCTCTATAAAAATCCAAGATAAGACTGAACAGATGTTTAACTGTTAATGTTCCTAAGTTGTCCAGAGATATGGAACTCTAGGTCAAAACCAACACATGTACAGAAACTGAAAGTGGGACCAGTCCTGTATTAATGCATGAAAGAGAAGATTAGAATAGATCTAGAGCAGAGACAGGCAATCTGTTTTCTCCTAGATATTCAGGGATACAGTTTCCATCATACATAGCTTACAGTCAACGCAGCTGATGAGAACTGAAGTTCAGGATTGCACCAAGTAACTGACCATGGACTACAGTGTCATTTTACATAATGCTGTGATTATCATTCTTAAATATAATTCTTTGTTGTATCACTGTTCCCAAAGTGAGGAAAAACAAAATATCTGCAATAACATTTTGTCCTGTTTTATATTCTAATTCTGAAGATTGTTAAGTAATGGTGTACACGGTTCCAAACCAAACTAAAATGCTCAGCAACCAAACGTTTGGGATATATAAATGTACGGAAGCATTTGCATCTAAATAGAATCCATGTTCTTCTCTGCTGAGTGACTGAACATGTCACAAACACAATTAACAAACCCAACTTAAAGGAGAAGTAGCCATGAGTATTAATGATAATGAGTTCTCTGTCACTCCAGTAAACATTTCCAGATTTTATTAACATCAGTATAAGCATGCAGATAATCCAGTAATTATTATTCTGGACAAGCTGATTTTGCTCTTCTTTTGTACCTTTTCAGATTTTAGTGAAAAAGGGAAGGATTTCTGTGGAAAGAAGAAAGGGTGCAGTGGGAGTGAGAACAATATTCACAGGAAAGTTGAAGTGTCGGTGTCTTCAATATATTCAAGATTAAACAACAAAACAACTCACACAACAACTCACTCACACACACAGTGTCTTAAAGGCAGAGTGAGATCAGCCCAGAATGTACAATAAACCACCCCTTCCTGCTTGCTTTGAAGGAAAGGAGACGTGCCTTTGGTACAGATACCATTGAACTTCCTGAAACAAGAGATACTTGGAGCATGCTGGTAAAGTGCCTGTTTGTAGAAAGATCCAAATAGATCATATGATTATCCCTTAAAGGGATCAGCATAAAGTATGGAGTGAACTTTGTTCTCCTCCCTTACCAATTAGTATGCTTGGAAGTGAAGTGGTGCATTGCTTAGTAGGTAAATTGTTTTCCTGCTTGAAATAGGAGACCCTTGGGGCAGAATCCACCTTCAGGAGACCACAGTGTCCAAATTCAGTGGCTGGATCTATCAGGTTTAATTGGGTAGGTGTATCACACATGCCTCCATGTATGGCAATAAATGGAAGAAACGTTTAGGGCAGTGTTTCTCAACCTCGGCAACTTTAAGATGCGTGGACTTCAAGTCCCAGAATTCCCCAGCCAGCATTAGTCTAGGGATTCCACCATTCCCTACCCCCAGCCCATTTGCTATGAGTAGCTTCTTACTTACACACTGAAGTGGAAGGGAAGTAGACTTGAAGGGTTGCTTTGAGAAAAAAAATCCTCTAGCCAATGCATTTCATTGTCCGTGGGCCCTGGTGAGCTTACTTGGCTGTAGTGTAAAGACAGCAGTATCATTCCAATAAGAACAGGGAAGCCTGGGTCTGATTACAGTTTTAATTTTCCACAATGCCATGGATAGTGTAATGTATGAAATTAAAGTCTAGAGTTTAATGGGCCACCATTCTTTTAAACAGGTCCTAGGGCCCTACAAGTTAGATGTTTGTGTATCCATTTTTTACAGAGGCCAGTTCCTCTCTCTGTATGCATTATCTGTTTAAGAGGATATCCAGTCCCACTCCAATTTAAAATAAATAACCACAATTTAAAGATAAACAACCTCTAAGTTAAAGATAAATAATTACAAGAAAGAAAAAGGATCCATCAACAGTTGACACTTGGGCAGTGGAACAGGTATATTGCTGTCCTCCCCACTAGGGTGGGATATAGTATTTTTCCATGTCAACTAGATTATTTCTAAATTTGAATCTATAGAAATATATCTGTAGCTGTATTTTTAACTGATCTAAATCCTCTTTTTGGGATGAGGCAATTCTTCCTTTCTGGACTGCATGGCTTCATTTGTATATCACATTAAACCATAGTTTGTTTAACAATGGTTTATTGTAAGACATCAATTTTGCACTTACAATGTGATAATCCATGGCTGGATTCATATACTGAGCCAGTGCCCAACAAACCACATGAATTAGTTCAGGAGTGAGAAGCCGTGTATCTGAAGGACAGCAGGTTAAAGAAGGCTGGTCAGATTTGCTTCTGTGATAATTTGAGGGCTGAGCATTCTGCTAGTTGGCATGTATGATAATGTAATAACTATATACAACTGTCACATACATTTTGTATTTCTTCACTCATGTTTTTAATGGATTAAGATTTGCACACTCAGCTAAGGAGTCTGAAATTTCTTATTTCTAAGACATATGGGCAGCCTGGATCCTGTTGGCTTCTGAAAGGCTATGAAGAACTAACTTTTCCCCCAGACACTGGGGCCAGGATGTTGATGTTGCTCTGGCATGGATGTGGTTTGTTTGATGGGCTGATCATATGATTCATAGGGGCCTCGATCCAGTTGCTTTTAATGGATCTGTATAGTTGGTTTGTTTTTATTTCTGTTCAGCACCCAGGGTTCCTTGGGTAGATGGGCAGCTATATACATTGGTTAAATAAATAATCCAGTTTTGTACTACATGTGTGAAATCTTTTTTCCTTCTTCTTCTTTTGGTGCCTTCAAGTCATTCTTGGTTTGCCATTGCCTTCTTCCTAGGGCTGAGAGTGGCTGGTCCAAAGTCACCCTGCTGACTTTGCACCTAATTCAGGACTAAAACTAACACCCTCTTGGTTTCTAACCTGGTGACTTAACCCCTACACCAAATTGGTTTTTGAAATGGTTTCAATGCCTTGGTTTATTTATCTGACTTAAAGTAACCAAAATAAGTATGCAGTATGCACTAGGGATCAAACTATCAGGTTAACACAAGGGAAAATGTGGTACATATGATATCAAATCACCTTGGTGGTAGAGCAATAAAGTTGTTGGACATTAGACCTAAAGCTTCCTTAGTGATGGCTTCTAGTTTAGGGAATTTCCTCTTGAAATACATATTATCTGGTCCCATCTATAACTGCCTTGAAGTTTTTTTTTAAAAAAGACACCCATCTGTTCTCTAGAATTCATACAGGATTAGCTTGTAGTAATATGATTTTAAAAAACCAAAACCAAAACCCAACTGTATGAAGGCCTTGCAAAGCAGCAAGGGAAACAGGTTAAATAAATAAATAAAGTGAGGTGTAGCTAAAAGTATGTTGACTGCAGTTTCTTAAGCTGTTCCCCTCCCCAATTTAGTCTAACTAAAGTCCAGGAACCTATAAATTTTCTCTAAATTCTTACACGAATCAATCATGAAAAGATGAATAAACAAATCATTTCTAAGTTAAACACAGCATGCATATTTTCATTGGGACAAGGCTGTGCCCCTTACATAAAGCTCAATTTTAAACTAGGCCCTGTATGGGTCAGTAGCATTTCAGAGTTCCATGAGAAGGCAGACAGACCTCTGGCCTTCCATCACTGCAGATATGCAGATTTTATTGCCTCCCTGCACAGTTTATTTTCAAACCGGAGGTTGAAGGAACAAAAATGTATTTAGGGCCGGGGCTGGACTAGAGGAGAATGTTATTTTAAAAAGTAAAGATATACCAGTAAGATTTTCATAATGTTCTCTTACTCCCCTACTTGAGAAATAGGCATTGTTCCTCTCTTTGCCTTGTAACCTTTACCTTCTGAGATGAATAATGAATTTATGCTCCACAATGTGCAGGAAGGTAAGACAGCTTGGCAATTGTGTTCCTCTCCTGTCACCTTGTTTTACATATTGTAACATCATCTGAGAATCAGACTGCCCCCTGCAAATCTGATGGTATCTGTCATCCAGGCTGTGTGCAGCTGCATTATCACACGCGAAGGGGAAAAAATGTAAAAGCCAAAGTTAGGAACTGCTTATTGCAAATGGTTTAGTTGGTTCAATGTATTTTTATTTCTTCCTGCATAATTCTACAAACATTTATTTCTAAGAGACTCACGCTGAATTTGTGGACTTTAGGCATAGCAAAATGGGACTAGGATTGCACTTGAAAGTAAAGTCCACTAGGAAGAGGTAATCTGTATGAAGTGGTGCGATTATGCAACCCATCATTTGAACACATTGAAGTATTATGTAGAGTGGCTATATTGTCTAATGGTAAACTTACGTGAGCTTTAGTACTTTTTTCAGGGGAACTGTGGATTCATTCAGCAGAAAGAAAATTGGCCGATGCATTAAGAAGGTAAGAATTTCTAGATGAAGCATAGGAAACTGAACTTGGTCATACAGCTAAAATGCATGTGGCCATTGTGATTCTGTTGTGCAATTTGAATGTTAAGAGCCTCTTTGGCTATAGCCATGGGATGTGGATGAATTAATGAATGAACAGATTAATATTTCCTGTTTGGCTCAAAAGATCATGAGCAGGAGCACACCTACACACTGGAATGAATTGGATTCCTTATTTCTGATGTTCTGCCAGTTTCAACAGTCTAGTTTCTTCTGAGCTCTTATAGGTGATGAAGAATTCATGGATGCTGCTGGACTATTTCATGCATATAAACTGGCTCAGTATCTTATCACACTAATGGTCACTGATTATGTGGGATCAACACATCACCAAAGTCCTAAACCATTAAAGTGAAACACTTTAGATTGTTCAGCAATATATTTAGTGGGTAGAAATCAGGCAATTAAGGCAAGACCATGAAGATTTTTCTCCAAATATGGTAACTGTATGGTGGGGTTCATACACTGCTTATTCATAATGTGATTTATTTGTTCATGGCCATTTTACAGTGTGAATCCAGCCAATTGTAGTTTATTTATTAAGCCATTGTTAAAGAGACCATGGATCAATGCAATGGGGGAATACAGTCCATGTAATTCTTTTGAAGCCACTGAAAGGGCACAAAGAGAAAACACTCTCTGGTTTGTCAAACTATGGGTTTGCTGTGAGATCCAGTCTTGGAACTGAGCTTGATCTTGACTCCGAGTCAAGAGGAAAGTTTGCAATTCTCGAATGGGGAAGTTCAAACTATTTATTCATTTGTTATTTATATGCTGGATGCTTTCAGGAAGCTTAAGGTGGTTTATCTGGGGGATGGGAAATCTCCTTAATTTTATCCATACAACACAAACATTATGAGGAAAGTTGACTTGAGAAAGAGTGACTGGTTTAAAGTCATTTAGTGAGCTCCATAATCGAGCAGGGACTTGAATCTGTGTGTCCACACTCAGTCTCTGCTCCCCTAGCTGTTTGTTTGATCCCAGAAAGACTAAATAGGGTTGGGCTTGCTTTACAAAAAACCATTAAGAAAATCCTGTGACTGTAAGCTAGAGTGGGAAGTAAAAAACACAAAATCTTGGAAGAAGTCAGTACTGAACTTCTTATACATTGTCACCAAGCAAATAAAATATGACTGGATAGTAATCAGAAGTCTATCTGTCTGTGTCTCAAATTTAACTTGATTAGCTCTAAGCCCATTCAGATATTGTGGATAAACCTTTTACATTAGTAAAGTTTTATGTAAACAAGTCTTTGAGAAAACAGTGGGCTATAAATTTCATCCAATCTGTAAATAGTTCTTTTGGAATATTTGAATATGGTGATCCAGAATTATTACCGACTAATTATTGCAGAAATATATTCCTTCACACTAGAAATTTGTAATGTTAAGCGTTTATTCTAATCTCTTAATACTGGAAATATTACAGAATTCCATTGCAAAGCATTTTTTAAAAAGGTAACATAATGATGTGGCTCTTCTAACTACATTGAATTACTAGTGGTCAAGACAAGAGTTACACCCAAACAGATTTCTTACTGCACAGACTTTATTTATAACATTCTAGAAAAGTAACTTTCAGGATACACTCCCTTTTGTACTAGGGTTGAATGAAAAGTAATACATCCAATGTTATAAATTGCCAATAGATGGCAGTGCTGATGTGCTAGAAGCTCTGACTGGTTCTTTAGCATCTGTTCTTTCACTTCAGTTGGGGGGAAATAGCTGCATGAAAAGATTTTGTTGCTGTTTGTGAAATTGAAACTGGCAATGAGTACTCATCACTATGCTTTAAGTAACACAATGCAATAATTTTTGACACCATAAAGAGTTCCTCCTACTGCAATTAACTGCCAAATGCAGGTTGTTTATGATGATGACTGTGTTGATGTGAATGCTCTGTGTCACTTGGCCCCAAAAAATGTCAAAATGGTGAACTGGGAAGAGCTGATTTGTGTGAACAAGAATGAAGGGGATGACCTGTGATAGTAATCAATGAGTTTCACATGATAAAGATTGATGAACTAATTAAGGACAATTGGCAATCACTCAAAGGGAAACTGCTTTCAGACTTGGTGTTATACAGGAACTTGTGGATCACATTATTGAAGTTGTTCAATATTTGTACAAGATGCTGATGGCAGAGATTAAAAACTTCAAGAGGTGAAATTTACCAGCAATTGTTGTCATACTACAAGAATGCAGGTAAGAAATCTTCACAGCATCATGATAGCCAAGAAAACATAAGTTCATTGTTATGTTCCAAAAATGAAACGTCAGCCCCATGAATATCATCACAAAGCTTTTCCTGCTAAAAAAAGAAAAAATCAAAACCAGACATTGGCAGGAAAACTCACGGCTACAGTTTTTTGGGATATGGTCGCTTGGATTTCCTTAAACCTGGCAACCTGCAATGTAGCACTCAGATTGCTACATTGCAACATTCAAACTTTGAAGCAATGATTAAGCAGAGTTTGGAAACACAAGAAGGAAATTTTGCTGCACCATACAATGCTAGGCCTTACACCTTATGAACCACCCAAAAGGCAATTGCAGAATTGGACCTCACTATCTTATCCTACCCACCATGCAGTCCAGCTTTGGTGCCAGGCAATTTCCATCTTTTGCCAAAATTGAAGGAATGCTCTCATAGGCATCTCTTTGACCCAAATAAAGAGGTGGAAAGGACTGCCAGGACCAAGTGTGGAGTTATTTCATAACATTTTTAAGAAGCTTTTCCATAATTGTCAGAAGTGTATGGTGGTCATTGTCTGGGAAAATAAATACAGGTAACAAAAGAGCTCACTTCAAAGATTATTTTCCTGTTGCATTTATTAAAATATCCCTATTTAAACAACAATTATGGATGTGTTCAACCCTCATAAATGATAACAAGGTTTCTATTGTTCAAGCTTTTTTTTCAATATGGATATAATAAAACATCCTGATTAAAAACTTAATCTTAATTTTGATGACTTTTTGGAGTAGGAATCAAATATATCTTGGCTTTCACTTCCTAAAAATCTCTAATGCTAAAGGAAACATTGATTAAAAAGGTGGATTAGTGAATGTAAACATGAAATTTGCAAGCAAATTCATGTAAAAGCGATTTTGTGAAGTTTTTCTCTCTCCCCCCCCCCCCCCCCCCCACAAATTAGTTTCAGCTCTAATTGTTACCAGGCAGGCAAAAGTAGAGCGTTAAGAGATAACATAACTAGTCCAACCTGACCCCAAAAGGTCAAAAGAAAACTAAACAATTTTGTCATAGCACTTGCTTATTTAAGGTCCATAGCAGTTCAGTTTCCTTCTATTTGCCTATGACATACTCCGTTTTTCAATATTACTTTTGCTAGAAAATAAAATCTAAATGCGGAGTGGGTTTTCTAAAATACAAGTGTTCAGAAATTCAGGAGCAAAATAAAAAAAACGCATCCAAAATATTTGGCAAACCAAGGGAAAGCCAGTTGAATCCAAATGTCATTGATAAAGACTTACATTAAAATGCTCACCACATTACATTAATTTCTAACTAGATTTATGGAGGTCACTGACTATTGAAAAATGCAAGTCAGTGAGGTGAATGCAGGAGGGAAGTTGAGAGAAAAAAAAGCTTTCCTTAACGTTGATGGTATCTTTTAACCCCTTTCTTCCTTAAGGCACCAGATGTTAAATACGATGGAGACGTTCAACTGAGTGCCCTACTTAAGTCATTTTCCCATATATTTGATGAAGTGGTGATCCATAGAAGCTTACATGATAATGAACTGGTTAATCTTTCGGAGAACCTTAAAAAACAGTTGGAAAGGACCATTTAAGCCATCAGGGCCAACCACTTGCTCAGGGTAGGAATCCATATTACAGCATCCCTGACAGAACTCACCCAGAGAAGGGGAGCCCACCACTTGCCCAGTCATTGGGTCTCCTGTCTAACAACTCTTCAGGAAGGGTTTCAGCACTCAGCTGGAATCTGTCTTCATCTTATGTTGTAACTTGCTGCAACATTGATTGTTGATTTGGTTCAGAAGTCTAACATAGCTGTTTCTCTGAAAATGGTTTGCATGACACTTAAAAATGGTTTGCATAATTAATAGCTAGGAATATTATCTGTGTATTTTAGCTTCTTCTGTCTCCTTTCAACTCTTCACCCTTCCGGGTAATACAAGACTTCTAGAAAAAAGACGAGAAAGAATTGCCCACCAGGATGAGGGAAAACTTGTCTGTGTTTTCTAACTTGCGCTTTTGAGAATAAACTGTGACTTCTTAAAAGTCTCTCTGTATTTAAAGAACAAGTATCTCTATGTGTATGTCTGTGTGTGTCTGGGCATATGATTATAAAAATCACTGAATGCTCAGAGGGAGAGGATGCTGAGTTGGTCACAAAACAAATTTGCCACAAATCGTGTTACAAAAGAACAGCACGACTTTGAACTAAACTGGAAGACTGTTCCTATTCATCATTCATTTGTATTGGAAGCTCTACCTTCTGCCTGACATGTTCAATATCTAATTGGTATTCTGACACTTGAGATAAGCAAGCATCTGTTCTGTGGATGCTTCTTGGAAGCCTTTTGTTCTGCAAAAAAGTTGGAGTTCAAGGGATGCAGTTTAGCCAATGCATGAGATTCAGGCTATTGTTAGTGCAGCTCCTTGTCACCGCAGTCGCCCAGGCTGGGTGGGGCAATTGCTTGAAAGGAAAAACCATGAAGACTTTTTCTTTCCCTCAAATGTCAGAGAATAGTTTGCTTTCAGATATTTCCATCTGTTAAAGAGTTTCTCCTGCATGTCAGGGTTGGATTTGTAACTAAGTGCAGGAAAATATAGGAGTGTTTGCTGTTTTTTTTTTTTCCTTTTTACAATTCAATCCAAAGCATCTTTTCTTCTTTACAATGCAAACTTATACAGGTAGTCCTTGTTTAGTATTCACAACTGGGACCAGCAACTTGGCCATTAAACAAAGCGGTCGCTAAGTGAAACTGCAACCGTGCTTACAATCTTACTTCAGCTTTATTTTTGCTTTACAGACCTGTTTGGTTGTAAATGCGACGATTAGTTGCAAAGTTACTTTTTCACCACTGTCGTAACTGCGAGCAGTCACTAAATAAGGCAGCCATTAAACGAGGACTACTGTATATGTTTATTCAGAAGAAAGTCCCACTAACAACAATATGAAAGAGTTTAGCCGTTGCCTACTTTCAGGACATTTTTTCATCCTCTTTGTTTAGCCCACAGCCCTGCTATTTCCTGGTAACGGGGTCCACAGGGTGTGGTCAAAAAAGTCAAGATACTGGCCATAACAGAGTGATCGAAGCTCCTCCTGTTTTTCATGTGTTTGTGTGAGAGAGACACACCATCATGGCCACCATCTTGATTTTTTTGACCATACCCTGTGGACACTTGTGCCCGGTAGTGCATTCACAAGGTCTGACTGCTTAGTTTTTCACATCAGCCAAGGTCAGCTAGATGCAGATTTAAGTATGGTTAAACCCTGTGCTAATTTCAGAAGCATTTTACACATTTTGCAAGCAAAATTCTTCCCCACAAAAGGCCCTCATAGTATGTGGTGTAGTGAAATAAAAGCAACAACAACTATTGAATCATCAAAACCTGCATTGAACATAATCTATTAGTTCCAGACGTCAGCATGTTTACTTTTGATGCATATATTTGTAAGATCAAAGATATATGCTAGATTTGTTTCAGCAAGGATAATGGCAAGCAGCTTGCTTTTTTACAAACTTTGTGAAAAATTTGTTGCATGGATTGGACTGGCCTCAACCCCTGTGTGCTGATCAGCTCAGAGCCTGCACAAGTAAAAGGCAAAAAAAGCATACTTCCTTAAGTGCTGTAAGAGAAATGGCTCTTCTCCCAGACACATTTCATTTCAGAAAATAAAAATTTAGATCTAAAGGGATTAGTATCAGGAGGAGGTCCTCTCCATTCATCAGCTGCTTTGTCCATTCATAATTTCCAAAAAGTGAAGCTGTGTTGCAACAAAATCAGCAAAGATTAAGAAATTTATTATGGCATACAGACCACTTTATCAGATGCGTTGGAGTCTCCCAAAACATCTTACAGCATTTGTGGGGAACTGCTGTGCATTTGGCTGCAGTAGATGCGTATGACAAGGAGCATTGAACTATTTTCTTTGCAAAATCCTGCCCTGTAAAGCTTCTTTTCCCCTCTGCTCTCTTGTTGGTTGCTGCAAACAGTGGTAGCAACAGGGCAAAACCAAACCAAATTGTGACAATCATAGTAACTGCCAACAGCATTGCCCAAGTTCTACAATGTTGGAATTGGAAGAAATAAAGATATTTATTAGATGCAATTGTTAAGACTGCCACCAACAATTCACCAAAATACTTTCCATTATTTTCAGTTTACCCTTCTCTTTTTGGGGGGATATGCATGCACACTTCTCATCGAAACATTACCCACCTCGTTTATTTGGGGCCTAGGTACATTTTTGCATGCCAGAGGTTTTTGTTTTGGTTTGCAGCATGTTTGCTTCCCATGCACTTTAGTGTTAAAATTCCAAGCAAGTGGAACAGAGAGCTCAGCAGGTGCTGATGGTGGTATCTGTGGACAAATTGGGGCCCATGGGCATTAGTTAGCTGACCTCTGCAGTCACGGGTGGGTGAATCAATCCATTGCATTATAACCCAAGCTCATTATTAGGTCCTGGATACTTTGGAAATAAATTAGAAAAGGTGCTTCAGAGCACACAGGAGCATAAGTGGAACACTTGTCTGCAACTCTTTAAAGCAGCCATGCCTTTGTCCTGCACTGGGTGGCTATGCTATTTGATCCTGGGCAAAGATGTGGGCTGCTTTAGAGAGATACAGTTGGCTGCTACATGTGTCCCTCCTTTCTAGACCCCTCTTCTCATAAAGCACCTTTTTGGAATCAAACTTGAAGCATTTTTTTCCTTGCCATTGATGAAGAGGTGACCCCTTAAAAAATAGAGGGGGGCATCTGTTTTCTTGGTTGATGATACCATGATTGAAACTGCTGTTACTTTTATTCTCTGTGGGTGAATGATGATGTATATTTAGAGTGGCTCTGAGTCATGAGCAACAGCTCCTGCAACAAATACAAAAGGAACAAAGGAAGAATTTGCTTTTTATGGTTGTGTGAGAATGTCTAGATTGCATGGGTAAAGGAGCATTTACTAAGACTTCATGAAAAATGATAGAGAAATGGACAGTTTTACTTTCTTCCTATGCCTGCCTATGTTCTTCATTTATAAAAAGTTTCTATTCTTTTTCTGTCACAAGATGACCAAAAGGTTTGGGCAGTTTCTACTTATTTTACGTGTTTCTTTTTTAGAAGAAAAAGCAATAGGAATTTGAATATGAAAGTGCATTTCTTCAAGAGTATGGGAAGGGTAGAAAATTAGTTGGCTATAATGAAATCACTTTCAGGAGAAGTTCATTTCAAAAGTTATGAGTAACTGCCAGATCATAACATTGACTCATACAGTGTCATTGTGATCATTATTAATATTATATAGAAAATGTTTACAATGTACTTTGAAGGCCTTTGCAGGCAGATTCTGACAAGCTTCTTGAAGGAGAGAGTTCTACAACACCAAACCCACAACAGAGAAAGTCTTAAGATCAAAAGAAAAAAAATGGAACTTTGATGAATCAGACCAAAAACATGTTATTGACTGATTGATGACAAGTGCAATTAGAGTTAACACAATAACCTGGGACCCTGCTCTATAATTTGCATTTTTTTAAAAAAGTAAAGGTTGCATCTGATGTCTGGTGCAATTTGGATTCTCAAATGCTTTTTCTTCACCATGGCTATTTTCCAGATTACACTGGGTGGAGAGATCGGTATGAGTGCAAAACTTCCCCCAAAATATCACTAGTCATATCTCAAATTCCTTAGCTGCCGCCACTGCTGCTACTCCTGCTGCTGCTGCTGCTGCTGCTGCTGCTGCTGCTGCTGCTGCTGCTGCTGCTTCTTCTTCTTCTTCTTCTTCTTCTTCTTCTTCTTCTTCTTCTTCTTCTTCTTCTTCTTCTTCTTCTTCTTCTTCTTCTTCTTCTTCTTCTTCTTCTTCTTCTTCTTCTTCTTCTGAAATTGCTCAGAAGTTTAATCCAAACTGGAACCTCAATGTTGCATCAAATATTAGCAAGCTTTAGCAAGCTTTTCATTCTCTTGTCTTCTTTTTTGAATGGCCTACAGTCTTAGTCCTGTTATGGAAGCATTTTCTGGGACATAACTGTGGGGCCCAGCTGCCATTCTCCCTAACTTTCTTTCGCTCTCTTTTTTTCCTTTCTCTCTGTTTGGAATGGGGGGGGGGGAGAGGAAGGGAGAAACATCTGTGTCAATGGAACCTTAACCTACATAGGTTTCATCCCTAAAGATTCAGGATAATACATAGGATTAAATACAGACAACAATAGACGAAAAGCTCCCCTTGTTGCTAATTCCTCTGAACTGCTTCATTGAAATCTTTGCATTTTTTGATCATGGCTGGTAGAAGATAAGTATTAATCTGAGTTTATAGTTCTAGATATTATTTTAAGTTCCTGGAAGCAGTTTTATAGAGAGTTTTCTTTCTCCCTTTGGATTATTGTCCCCCCTCCTTTCCCTAAAGGTATTATTTGCTTGAATGGATGTGACAAACTCCATTCCATTGAACATAATGGAATCTGATCACCATTGCGGCTTCTTTCATTGATGGAGGCTGTTATTTTCTTGCAGCATGTATAGCTCTCTCTGCATTGGTGTTCATTTCCCAGTACAGCAGCCCTGTGGTTTTGCTAGCCACTATTAAGGTGGATGGACCCAGTTACAGTGGCAATGGGTACAATGTTGGAAGGTCTGAAAGACCAGGTTAGGGACAGATCATCATGGAGAAGATCTATCTATGTGGTCACTAGGATTCGAAAATGACTTGATGGCACATAATCAATCAAGGGAACAAACATTTCTGTTAAGAGTTTCATCAACTTATACCAACAATCCTTCAACTCAAGATGACAATGACTAAATGACTGAAATAAATGTGTTCAGAATCTGTCTCCCACTTCATGAAGGCCTTAATTTTAAATGCTTGGATTTGAAACAAAACAAAGTATTTTAGGCTACATAATATGAACATTCATTATTCCCTCCACCCAGAGTTTGCAAATCTGTCATCCATGTCATCTATACGTGCTATGATTCTATACATTGCCTGATCTGTTGTGATGGTTTCTCACCCTTCATTCTTCCCTAGGTAGTTCTAGACTGTGATTACATCTAGTGGAAATGGTACTTGCTTCCAATGTATTGACTGATTCTTCCCCTCTGCAGGGCCTAGTTGGCAAGTTATTCCTGTTTAAAGCAGATCTATTATATCACTATCCCATCCTTTGGCCAATTTCTTAGGGCTTTCTTAGCCCTAAGAAAACTATTCAGGTTAACTTTATTGATCTTCAGTAGGTTACCTTAGACCCATCTGTTAAGATGCATTGATCTGGCATCTATTTTTTTTTTTTTAATTTCATATGGGGAGGGTATGTTCTTTTTCAGGACCAACTGCCCCAGCAGTATGTAAGTTTTTGTGTAGCATAGCATTCTTGATCTAACAGAATACAGCTGTTCGATAATCCTCACAACTGATCTACTTTGCATTTTTGAAAGGGAAAATAGCTTATATCACATCAGCATATAGTTGTGAGCACGGATGTTCTTATATTTGAGGCTTGTTTCATGTCAAAGTTTGTTTCTACACAGAAACAATAAATCTTTTGCCTCCTGTTTGCCATTCTGATTTTCTATGTATAATTTTTCATGGGAGGGATTATTCAGATCCATCTTTTGATTTTTTTTAAATGTATTAAAAAATCTCTTCTTCCCCAATTTTTTGCATATGTTTAAACAAACAAGGTTTTATTATCTTATATTTACCCATAAATAATTGATTTTTCACCAAGGATCAACTGGGCTCAGACTGCAACAGTAACTTTAACAGTTAAAGTGCCCCAAGCTATATTATGAATTCCATTTGTGTATTATTTCAAACAATTTTTAAGTGGCAATTGGAACTGCTTTCAAGAAAGAAGACAGACAATTTTAAATTACATGTGTGTGCGCGCGCACACACACACACACGTAGCCTGGAATGACATGAGGTCTTTTGGTAACATAACATCCAGGTGTTAGGCCTCAACCTCACTTCAACTGTTGTTTATTGCTATTGCTTGAATTAATCCTTGCTGTCAGACCTGTCCGCAAGATGGTCTCCGGAAGAAAGATCTGCAGAACATCACAAATGTGACATCCTGCTTTGACACAGTCAATCTTCTCTTCAGATTACTTTGCCTGGAATACTAAAAAATGTTTTTTTAAAAAAAAAAATAGGGGAATGAACAAGTTGCTAAAATTATTCTTCTTTTATTAGATTTCCTCTTTGTCCTCCTCCTCTTCTCCCATCATTGAGAATCTGATAAGAATTTTTAGGATATCCAGTTACAAACTGGATCTCCCAAGAGCTATTCATTCATTAGTAGTTATCCTAGTGTTACAGGAAGTAAACAGCTCAATGGAAGTGCATTTTGCATCCTATTACATCACACTGTGCTGGTTTTGCCAAAGATACGCTGTATTTCAAGGGGATACAGTGATGATAATCAGATTTCAGCAGTGTCTGGGAGGTCCAAACAAACCTAGTGAGCAATTTGTTTAAAAGGAGATAAGTTATTAAAAAAAAGAAGAAATCTTCCACAAGTACATATAAAGTGGCTGAATTTGTTCAAGATCAATAAAAGGTTTGATGTTATGGTCATGTTTAGGCATTTGTATTTAAATTCCTGTATCTTTATCTGTAAGTAAATCAAAAGTGCAACAATACTTTAGAGCTCATGAGTTAATTAGTACATCAGTTTTTACAGATAATAATAAAACAATCTAAAGAAAATATGTATTTTTTAAAAATGTATTAATTCTCTAGAACAGGGGGGCTATACTCACTGTCACACATGCCCTAGTCACCTCCCATTTGGATTTCTGTAATGTGCTCTAACCAGGGCTGCCCTTGAAAAGTATCCGAAAGCCTCAGCTGGTGCAAAATGCATGGCGCAGGCAGTTATGTGTGCCCCTAGAGCAGTACACATTACACCTCTGCTTCGTGAGCTGCACTGGTTGCCAGTTTGCTTCCGGGTCCAATTCAAGGTGCTGGTTTTGATCTTTAAAGCTCTTCATGGCATGGGGCCGGGTTACCTGAGGGACCACCTCTCCCTGATTACATCTGCCTGTCCCATCAGATCTGGCAGAGAGGGTGTGCTGCAGATCCCGTCTGCTAGAGAATTACATTTGGCGGGTCCCAGAAGGCAGGCTTTCTCTGCCGTGGTGCCCGCCTTGTGGAATCTTCTCCCCCCAGAAGTGAGATTAGCTCCATCCCTCTCAACATTCTGCAAGTCCCTCAAGATGTGGCTATGTGATCAGGCCTGGAGGTCCCAGGGGACCAGGGAGATTTTGTGATGGCTCCCTTATTAATATTACCCCTTCCTGTTTTGTGTGCTTTTATAGTTATTTTTACTTGTAATTGTTTTTTATGTACTGTATTTATTCTTTTGAATTGTTGTACGCCACCCAGAGTCACTTTTATGTGAAATGGGCGGCTATATAAATATGATAAATAAATAAATAATAAATAGATCAGATCAGAACTATATACGCAATGGACAGCTGGAGTTATGGTGCAGACTATAACACCTCAGCCTACAGGTGGATGATATTATCAATTTTAATGCTCTTTCATGTGATAAAATCTTCCTCCAACAACTTTTAAGACCCCCCACTCTTTGTACTTAGGCTTGTTTATTTTTAAACCAGACTTGGAGTAGACAGCATGGATTAGCAGTTGCACCCCATGAACTGCATTCACCATTTGATGCTTTTGGAGTAACCTAGGGCATCCTTCCTCATTGGCCAGTACATTTGGCACTGTATTTAGAGAGCTGGTGTGATTTTGTTGGACTGGAACAGGGAAGACTCAGGTTTAAGTCTACCTCCAGCCTGAAAGCTTATTAGATAATGGCTTTGGTCCTGTCACGCTCCCTCTTTCAGCCCAACCTATCTCACCACAGTTGGAGTACAGAGTGCTATGTATGCCAGCTTGAGATCCTGGAGGACATGCAAGATATATATTGAATGAATAACTAGAATGAATAAATAATTATCGGCAAGAGAGTTCAGATTTGGGTTAAGAAATAAAAATAGCCAGGATAATTTGTGGTTGAGATTTATGGATAAGCATCATGAGGAAGATAAACTTTAGAAATAATTTTGCCATCTCTGTGATTGTATTTTAAATTACATGTGTTTCTTCTTTTGAAATACTTCATGGATGACAAAGTGTTTGACAGTGCTCATTGGACTGTATTTTAAATGCATACTGCTAATTTGGAATATTTATCTTCTATTTCAAGAAGAAAAGGAACTCTAGTGGCCAAAGTATATATAAGAATGCACTGTCCTGAAAACAGGTTTTTATGTCTTCCTTGTGGACCTCTTAGAAGCATCTGGATGGTTGTTGATGGGGAGAACAAATGAATATATATTTACTTTTAGACAGACCCATTTTAGTCCCACCCATATCCTCTAGATGATGTCCATTTTCTCAGTGTAGTCCCTGGCTGTTCTTCTTGCCTTTATCTTTTAAAAGTGAGTTTTAGGCTCCTGGGTATGTCTTCAGCACTGGATTAAATGTTCACATTCTCCATTTTATTAACAAAACAAATGTGATGGTGATAATCCCACAACACAGCTAATCCTCCTTGAAATAAAACAATATTAGTTCCATCATAAATCATCGTATCAATTTAAAAATGAAAAACTCAATGAAGAGACATAATTAAGTTTTCAACAGTTTAGAAGGGGCTTCTAATCCAAATCTCACTAATAAGGGATGTAGGGCTTAGATTGCAATCAAAGAAGAGATTAAGTTTCTAGAATAATAATAGCAAAAAAATAAAGATTTCAGAATATTTTTAAAGGAATTTAATAAAATGAATGACAATCACAGGACTAAACACCAGGCTAGGAAATGAACAGTTGGAGAACACCTAAGTTTAAATATAAATTGATTCACTTTCACAGTTAATCAGTTATATTCCTGGAGTCGAATTTGCTCTGTTTGAAAAAGGATTGTATGAAATCATAACTAAAGCTTCATTAACTCAGAGTGATTCATTTTTTGTAACCAGATGTTTTGCTGCAGCTGATAAAGCATGAAAACTCTATTCATCACCATCTGCTTTTTAGATGCATATTGGGCAAGAATGACAAATATTAAAAGCACATAGTAACACCCATTTGCTGATGTGCTAGTGATTGATCCACTTATCTGATCAGCTAGGAAACCTGAGTACCAAAGACAGATAAAAACAAGAAAGAGGAGGTGGAAGAAAAAGAGCATGTGATGTTCTCTTTCAAAGAACAATATGATTCATACATTGTTCTAATAATGTGATCCACAAATAGGCAGGTGTCTCTAAAAAAACCCCAATACTTCAATCCAATGAGAGGCAATATACTCCCCAGAATCTGACTGGGTGAAGAACCATGTGAACAAATGACAGTTTCAAGTATAGTTGCTCTGCTAGTCCAAATGCTGGGATTGCACACATATCACTGTATAAGAAAACTGGCAATAATGCTTTACTATAGTAGAAGCTACTGTTATTCATTCTTTTGTTTATTTGTTTTAATATCTATCTACTTATCTTAGATACCACCCAAGTCTCATGACTGGGTAATATATAAATCAATTGCATGTAAAAGCAATCTCCCCTATACATAACAGCAATAGCAACAACAATAGCATAATAATAATTTAAAGAGACAGCCCTCCTACTAGCTAAGTAGTAAATAATCAAAGGCCCATTTATACAGGAATTTAGTCACTCCTCTTTTCCTGTCCAAAAGTTCATAGTGTAATTGTTGACTCAGGTTCCTTTTGTGTGTGTTTGTGTGCTGAAGTTCCATCTGTGTGGTTATCAGTGCTTTTTCACTCCAGATGTGTTTGGATATATAAGTCCTATAAGTCCTAACTAGCATTTCAAGCAGTTGAAGTCAAACACAGGTGAAGGGCACCAGGTTGGGGAAGAAGGTTACAGGAAATTCTCCTCTGCATGCCCCATTACATGAATGGGATGCAGACTAAAAAGTATCTATGCCTTTAAAACTTCACCCCAAATAAAGAAATGCCAAAGCTATTCTGAGCTGAACTTCTTGTAAATAGATTAATGATTTCCAGAAACAGAAAATGCCAGTGAGATAATCTTGTTTGCCTTGAGATCAACTTTCCACAAAGAAGTTACAATGATGTCAGATGGAAAGATAGAACAATGTCTTTCCAATACTTAACATTTAAGGAAGGTACAATTACTTGCTAGAGGGCATTCGCGGGATGCATGTCAACCTCAGAAGAGCTGGAGTGTAGTGGATGGATTTATCTTCACCAAAAGCATGTTAAACAGAAAGCAAAGGCCAAATTATCATATACCTGATGAATCTGGTCTATCACACTCTTGGCTAGACATCCTAGTGAATTGCTATTTCTTCTCCATGCCCCTGTGACAGTAAATTACTTGAGCGATGATTTATTAACTCCAGAGTTGTCTTGATTTCATGGGCAGATCATTTGTTAATCCAAAGATGAACAATAGAAGACTCCAGGACCACATTCTGGTCCAAAAGTTTTGAATTCAGCCCTCATAGACCTTGCAGTTTTGTTCTTAACTTTGAATGCAACCCAAGAGAAAGAATATTACATTTATGGCTGGAGAATAGCCATATTTACTAAATTCAATGTTGGTTAATTTGAGCCTGTAAACTGAATCAAATTTTGTCTGGGCTCTACCCACTACTTTTTGGCATGCAGCCCCAGGCATGCCACTCTCTGGTCTGAAAAAGGTGGTCATCCCTGATCTAAAGTGGCCTTGCTCACTTCCCCATGCCTCATAAAAACCTACTTCACAGTTATTTCTCTTCTGAATCTGTGAAGTAATCTAAGTTAAAAATTTGTGTAAGCTGATAAACAACAATAAAACATTCATTTAACTGCTGTTAATTAATCAAGTAAGTAACCCATCAACCTAGACTGTGATTCCCGCCTGTTGCAGCCTCAGTCCTATGCTGGGATTCCTGGGAATAAAGTATATTGAGTTTATGCTTCTTCCTATGCCAGCCCATCCTTTCTTTTCTTGACCACACACAAATGATGCTGGAAGCACTTCCATAGTACACATATGTAGATGAGAGCATACACAAGGCATGTGAGAGGATTTCTAAACCACCAAGGCTAGAGTAGCATTGTGCTCCATTTTGTTATCATTCTCTAACCCTGCACATATGGTCATCTTCCATTCATCTAACAGATTCCAGGACCTTGGAATTCAGCATGACCCCTAAGGGCTATTTTAATGCAATCAGTAGGAATACTATATCCAAAGCTAGCCTAAAATCAAAGGACTGGCCAAAACTCAGGATAAATTACAGCTGTTATAAAGAAATCACCTTTTCACCTTGGCCCTCATATTCTTTTCAGTTTACAGTCATAACTCAACGAGTCCAGCAGCATTTGTCATTAATAAACCTGCTTGGATAAACAGGACTGATGGATTAACAAGTTACATGGAAAGAAATCTGAGAAAGTGAAAAGCTGCAGACAGAAAGGATTAATCCTAAAGCTCTTTTCTGTGAAAGAAGACTTTATTATCTATCTATCTATCTATCTATCTATCTATCTATCTATCTATCTATCTATCTCTATCAAATGTCCCCACTATGACTGGCACCTAGAATGGAAAGACTACACAGTTGGGCAAGTTTAATACTGATTTCAAATGAATTAATTGTACATATCAGTGTTCTTGACAAGGATGGAGATATTTTATTTCATTCTGGCTGCAGATTATATACTGTTTACCATGAAAAATACTGTCACATAAATTATCTTGGTTCTGTTGTTTTCAGTGACATTAAAGTGCCTTAAATGTGCATAGAGGATCTTTTTTATTAGACTTGCATCGTTCTTCCAAGAAGCTCAGGGTGACAGGACAATAACCCCAAAAGATAGGCCAGGATTGAAAAAATAGCTCAAAGTTCCCCCAGTGAGGTTCCCAGATGTTATTAATTTGAACCCAGTTGTCTCCCTTGTCCAAGACCAACATTCCACACACTTAGATGGGTGTTTTTCAACCTTGGCAATTTTAAGATGTGTAGACTTCAACTCCCAGAATTCTCCAGCCAGCATGGGAGTTGAAGTCCACACAACATAAAGTTGCCAAGTTGAAAAACACTGCTTTAGATACTGAACTAATCCTATGCATATGATGCAGTCCTAGCAGATGTTTGTGGAAGGGTCTCCAGAGTCTCGTTACACTTTTTCTCTCTTCAGTTTGTGAACACTGCACTTGCAAGCAGTATACTTAACAATCTATCCTATCAACTTCGGCTTTCTACTTTGGTTCAACTCCCAGACACTGAGACCTTGCAAAGGGCTAAGGTAGGACATTGGAAATGTACACACATCTCTTGTTTCTTAAACACCTGTGGTGTATTGATCATTGTGTGAACATCCAGAAAGAGAGGGAAGAAACTACTTGATGGGTAAACTTTCCATGCAGAGTTACTGTATCCTAACAGAAAAGGGTCATGCTCTTTTTAAGTTAGCCTCAATGCAAGGCCATTTTTACTTGCATACATTTAAATATTCAAATGTGAACCATGTTCATAGCTGCACATACACTTTGGGAAGCCCACTGCTCTTATAGTCTTGCTTCATGTACACAGAAGTGCACATTTTTGAAATGCAGGGAAGCTTGGGTCATTTCAAGCATTTTTCAAAAAGAAAAAGAAAAAAAGTATTGTTCCTCTTCATTTCAAAAGTAATTAAGTCAAAGAAGAAATCAGTGGAACTGGTCTTTGAAGTCTATCTGTATTAAGAATCTGAATTTCAAAGGCCTAAGTTCATGCATATATATGTTTTCTACATTGCCTGAAGCGCTGCCAGTGATGTGATAGTTCAATGAAATGGAGGCACCAGCCAGAATGTAACAGGTAATTTATCCCCAAATGCATCCCCCTGAGAACAGAAGTTAATCTGAGCCAGGACTCGGCCTGTTTTAAATGTCCAAGATCAGTCCTTGTTTATATGGGGGAATAAACTGAGGGATTCTTTCAGCCCTTTTGCTCTTCAGTAGCACATTTCCTCAGAAGTTATATGTAAAGAGATGCATACTGATGGTGAGTGGGCCTGAAGATGCAGTCAGTGTGGCCAGAGACATAGGCAGACATAGACATGCTTTTCACTCCTCCCTTTTTTTCTTTGCTATCTTCCTTCCTTCCTTCCTTCCTTCCTTCCTTCCTTCCTTCCTTCCTTCCTTCCTTCCTTCCTTCCTTCCTTCCTTCCTTCCTTCCTTCCTTCCTTCCTTCCTTCCCTCTCTCCCTCCCTTTTCTTATCAGAAATCATTCCACTTCTCATTTTTTGGACTTTTTTTTAAAAACCTTTTCCCAGAGTATCCCATAGGTGAGCTAAGCAAGAATCTGGGTGTCAGCGTATTTAGTATCTGCTAAGCCCTCAAAAGGGCTTCCCAAACTGCTGTTCATTCTCAGCATTGCTGCACATATATTTATGCATATTTTCCTTCTGGCCTTTAGGGGTTATGGAAGTGAATGATGGTGTGATGAGGAGGAGGAAGAGGAGAAATTGTCACTTGTTTGCTTGTCAGTTCAGTATGAGAAAAAGAAGGTGATGGCCACAGCAAACAGCAACAGCAACAGGAGATGGTAAAGAAGAGTTATTAAGAGTGTGCAAAACCTAGCATGTTGCAAACTGTTCCAAAGAAAGATCTCTGAAACATTCTGTTTCTCCTCTCCCCATAATGATCCATGCATTTTGGAGGTGGTTTGGTGGTTTTCTAGAATCCTCCTATCCACTAGGAACTAGAGGACAGACAACCTGTTGATTTCCAGAAGTTCTGGACTTCAGCTCCTGTCTGCCCCAGCTAACATAGCTGATGGCAAGAAATTCTAGGAATTGGAGTTCAAAACATCTAGTAAGACATGAGTTTGCCTGATGTTGATTTAGTCTAATTAAATAGAATCTGCCACTTGGAATGGAAAAGAAAACCAAGAAGGTTATCATTTTAATTGGTGCAACATGAGGCTATATTAGGAAATGTACATGGAAATAAGATTAAATGCAACCTCTCCTTTACTTCCAAGGGGAGAAAAGTATAGGATTTGAATGTAGAGGTGTTTTGTTTTGGCATATGGTAAAACAGCATGATTTCTATGGATACAGTGCAGGGCAGCATATCTGAGAAAAATCTGATCAACAATTGTACACTATGAATCTATGAAAGACATGGGGAATCTATTGCATCAACTTGCTCTGCACTTATATGATGACACACCCCAAATGTTTTCCACTGGAAAAGCTGAACAGAGTAGCATGAGCTTCTCAGACTGCCATTGTGCTTTTGGGACATCTATGCATATACAGAAGCCACTTGCCACTGAGAGAAGCAGCCGGTTAAGGCAGTTGGGCCTTGCCTTGCTGGTTCCCAGAGAGGAATGGGTCACCTAAGATAATTCACTTTGAACCTCAAGGCAGATATCTGCCCAGTGTGCAGGGACCTATTATTTAGCATGCTATCAATGATTTTTATGCCAGGCTAAGCTAGAAGCCACATTTGAAGTGTATTCTTAATGCATTCATCTATTTTTTACAATTTTTTTCAATTCTATTTTTAAATACATTAGTAAGCACGGATGCTTCTGTTTGACCATGCAAGTGGATTCTTTCCCTCCCTCCCTTTCTCCCTTAATTTTCCTCTCAATTATCTTCTTTGGAGCATCGAGTTATTGGCTAGGCAAACTGCCTTTCCACACCTTCTGTTCCTTTCTACACAATACCAGGTAGTCTCCAGTCTATTTGTCACTCCAGCTGCCACAACGTAACTTTTGTGTTTTCCATCTAAAGTCTTGATAGCTAACATTAACGTGGAACGAAATATACCACTCCAGTGTTTGGGAAGCAGATTTTTCCTCATAAAACCTTTGATAGTTTAGCCATCTGCTCAGAGTGAAAGAGGCTCATAAAAGAGGCCCAAATAAGGTTAAAGGTCATTTGCTAGATGGGTCAAAGGGGGTGCTGGGAAGGGTTGGCTATAGTGGACTTTACTAAAAAACTTGTCAGGAAGGTTCTTTGACAAATTATGGCACATTCCACAGCTTTGGGGGAAAAGTATTTGATTACAGTTGGTTAGCATATTGTTGATATTTGCAACGATTGAAAGAAAATGATTCCCTCCCTTCACTTCCTCTGGAGAAATGTAAACATACCATTGCAAAATAATCACTAAAATGAAAAACTAGCACATGAGAAGCATTCTACTTTCCTGAATTTTATACAACAGTTGGGCAAGTTATGTTATGTAGAAGGTATATGGGGTATGACCTTTGAACTTAGCCATTTTTTTTCTACTACCAGTAAATTAACATGTTTTTAGCAATTCCACCCTCTTCCTTTCCTTGCCTTTAACATTCTGTTCTTATTATGCTCACATTGGTCTAACTCTATTTATTACTTTATTTGTAAGTATAATTAAGTGAAATGCTTATTTGCTTAGAAAGGGTCTCAGTCAAGAGTATACAACTGCAGATTTGATATGCTACATCACACATATTTTAAAAATGAAGAAAAAATGTTCAAAATGTTTAATTCTTCCTTTACTGTAGGTGATGAGAAATTCTGTCACTGACTTAAGAGATTCATGTTTTGGTTGCACAGTGTTTTTATATTTCTTAAGGAAAAAAATCACTGAAATTGAAGCAAGTTACTTCTTTGGAAGTACTACATATTGCAGTCCTACATGTATAGATATGGGGTAGAGTCTACAAATGTGCTGTGTCTAGAAATCCAGACTTAGGAAGAATAGTTGAGACAATGAGCAAGTTTAACTTGCCAAAGAGAAGACTAAGGGAAGATATGATAGCAGTCTACAAATATCTGAAAAGCTGTCATGTGCAAAAAAGTATTGTAACTGTGAGTAGGACAAAATCCAATGTGTTGAAATTTAATTTGAGTGGTATTCTTGTTCATCCTTCCATTTCATGAAAACGGACCACAAAGAGAAAGAAGAATATTATAAGTCAATGACATACTACACAGATGGTCTGATGAGGGAAATTTGGTTTCTGGACCATGATCTGAGTTATCTAGATGATGGCCTGCTGGCACAAGATGGGTTGTACCTCACAAATATTGGTAAAAATGTGTCTGAACATAGCATGGCAAGCTTAATTAGGAGGGCTTTAAACTGAATCCAAGGGGGGGGGGGGGTGGAAATGAAAATTTTCAAGTAAGGACCTCAGATAAGGACTTGTGCACAGTAGAAAGTGGGAATGCTGCTGAAATGGATCCTACCAATGCAAACACACACACACACACACACACACACAGAGAAAAAAGTAACTTCATAAAGTTCTAGCCTGGTGGTCATACACTAATGCTCTGAGCATGGGAAATAAGGTGAGCTTGAGCATTCAATACAGAAAAGCAAATATATTTTAATATGTGAACATGATACCCAATAGGATGAGTTCCATAACTGGAATATGGCAAATGGTGGATGCAATTTGTTCAAAAGGAGCAGAAGCAACAGAAAAGGAGGAGGAAGAGTAACACTGGGTGGGTTGAAACAAGTGGAGGAACAAATAAAAGCAATACTTTTGGAATATCTTGCCCCCGGAGGTGAGATTGGCCCCCTCACTCCTGGCCTTTCAGAGGGATCTGAAGACCTGGCTCTGCCATCTGGCCTGGGGTGGGGAGGGAAGTCATCAAGTGTGGGGTTGGCTAGCCCCTTAGAGGCCTGGCATTGCTGCCCTGAAGCATCGGCCTCCTGGACGTTTTCCTTCATTTTTTGTAATTGTGTATATAAGCTTTTAATTGTATATTTATTTGTTGTTTTTAATGAGTTGTGAGCTGCCCAGAATCCCCCATTGGGGGAAGATGGGCGGGGACAAATTTCATACATACATACATACTCACTCCTGTTGGGGCCTATTATTGTCTGTTCAAATAAGAGGACGAGCACATTGCATATCTGTCAAATAGAAATGAAGTTGCATTGAGGAAACATTTTAATTACCCTGACATCTGTTGGTGACAGACTCTGTCAAGCATGGTCCTTCCATGAAATTCTTATTTGTCGTGCTGAAAATTTCTCCTTCTGAGTGGTAGAAGAAAGCAGGAAAGGATCTGCTAAACTTAACTTGCACTAATGCAGAAATCTTAGCTGAAGAAACAGAAGAGGGCAGGAATATTGGGAGAAAATGACCATAATCCTGGAGTTCTTGATTGCAATGGAAACAACAGCAGAGTGTAGCCAAATGCGTACCTTGGACTTCAAAAAATGGATTTTAATAAACTCAGTGGAATGATAAGGATGATTCCATGGCTGGAGAAGCTGAGAGAAAAAGGGGATTGAGATGGGTGAGTTCCTACAGAAGATACTAAAAGTACCGTTTCAAACTATTACAATGAAGAAGAAATAGAGGAGAGCAGAAAAAGCCACTATAGCTATACAAAAAAATCAATGAATATCTAAAATAATAAAAAGGACATGTATAAAAAATGCAAAGAAGGCTGGGTTACAAAGAATAATCAGATAACCTAGAATTGCATATTTGTAGAATGATATGTGGGGAGCAAAAGCTCAGAATGAACTGAGGTTAGCAAAGGATCTTAAGAATAACACAAAGAGTTTCTTCAGAGATCATCAAGATTAATGGAAAAGAAGCAAGGAAGCTGCTCAGGGAAGAAGGTAAAATGCTATCGTGTAACGCAGGAAAAGGCCTCAGCTCTCCAGTGAAAATGGCATGTTCCACCAGGAGACAGTGAAAGGTAAAATGCAGGGCAGGATTGAAGCTTGAGACTGACCGAAACAGCAATACTGTTTTACTTCAAATGAAGGTAATTATGCATCTTAAAGTACAGAATGGTAGCGGATGGTCTGGCTGGATCCTTTTGTATTATCTTTAAGAAAACAAAGTTCAGGATGACTGGAGGAGAGCTAATGATGCCCCTTTCTTCAAAAAGGAGAAAACTTCTGGGGAACAGAGACCAGCCTGTCTGGCATCAGTATCTGGGAAGATTCTAGAGCAGATTTTAGAAATGTTTGGTAGCACCTTGAAAACAAGGCATTAAATACCAGGAATCAGCATGGATGTATTAAGACTAACTCTTGCCAGGGCAAAGTTATCTAATTTTTTGATCAGGCAACTGCCTTAACTATAGGACTATATTTTTAAAACTACCCTGTGACACGCTGATTAGCAGCTGTGGGCTGGATGGCATGACAAATAAGCCCTACATGGCATGGGTCCAGGTCACCTGAGGGACCGTCTCACCCCCATCACATCAGCCTGTCCCACCCGGTCAGGCAGAGAGGGCATGTTGCGGACCCCATCAGTGAGAGAATGTTGACTGTTGGGGCCCAGGAGAAGAGCCTTCTCTGCAGTTGCCCCACCCTTTGGAATATTTCCCCCCCAAAGGTGCAGCAGGCCCTTACCCCCATGGCTTTCTGGAAAGGACTAAAGACCTGGTTCTGCCAGCTTGCATGGGGTGATAGGCACTCTAATCAATCCTGTGGATGGTTGGCGCCCTGATGACGTTTCCTGAGCTACTCACCAATTCCACCAATTTTTGGATTTATTATTTATTTAAGTCTGCTTTTGTATTGAATTTTAATTGATTTTATCTTCTCCGTAAACCACCCACAGATAGGCTGTGACAAATTTGATATATAAATAAATAAAATAAAATAAAATAAATATATAACTTGCCTAGAAAACTGTACTCAAATAGTGTTCATATATGGTTCCTCATATAATTGGAGAGTTGTATCCAGAAGGATGAGAGAAGGATGATTCCCAAGTCATCTACTTTGTCAATATCTTTATTCATGACTTATATGAAGAATAACAGACTCGTAGACTGTAAGGGTTGGACTTGACTTTTGAGACCATCTAGTCCAGCCTCTGCCCAGTGCAGAAATCCACAATTATAAAATGGAGAGAATGCTTATCAAATGTGCAGATGACACAAAATAGAAGACAGAAATAAAACTGAAAACAATGTTGATATGTTTCAGAAATGGTCTGAAGGTAACTGAAGTTCTTCACATAGATAAATAAAACAAATTGCCCAGTTATAAGATGGAAGAAGTGATTGACCTAGGGCCTGGATATTTGAGGGACTGCCTGTTTCTGTTTTTTACTTCACATCTGGTCAGACTGGGCAGAGTAGGTGCACTTCAGGTCCCATTAGTTCAGCAGTGTTATCTAGTGGGACCCCTGGAAGCGTATCTTCTCTGTTGTGGCACCTGTCTTTTGGAATGATATCCCCCCAGAGATCTGGATGGCTCCTACTCTGATGATGTTCTGGAAGCTATTAAAGACCTGGACACCAGGCTAGAAACCGGGAGACCATGAGTTCTAGTCCTGCCTTAGGCATGAAGCCAGCTGGGTGACCTTGGGCCAGTCCCTCTCTCTCAGCCCTAGAAGGAGGCAAAGGCAAATTGCTGCTGAAATCTTGCCAAGAAAACTGTATGGACTAGTCCAGGCAGTTGCCAAGAGTAAATACTGACTCGAAGGCACATACACACAAAAGTCACCTAAGCAAGTCACCCAAGCTCATTGGAAGTTGGCTATAAGTTGTATAAATAAATTTGATTAGTCAGACTTCACTCTGAGGACTTTGCCCACACTTTGAGAAAGATTCAGAGAAATGAGCAGGTTCAGAAAAGGCAATGAAGATGATCAGGGGACTAGAAGCTAAGTCCTATGAAGAGAGACTTAACGAGTTGGGGTATATTTAGCCATGAGAAAAGACAACCAAGTAGCAATATGATAGCGTTCCAAATCCTGAAAAGTTGTCACTTAAAAGACAGATGAGACTTTCCAGCTTGTTACAGAGTAGAGGATGCAGAGTGGTGGATTTTAGCTACGGAAAGGTGGATTTCAAATGAATGTTAGAGAAAACTTCCTTAACTGCAAGCACAGTTTGAGAGGAACCAATTATTTGGATAGTGGGTGCCATTCACTGGATATGTCTGAATGGAGGTTAGATAGCCATCTGTTTGGGAAGCTTTAATTTAGACCCCTGCACTGAGCAGGGGGTTGAACTCAGTGATCTAAATAATATATAAAGGTTTAATTGAGAAAGAATTTTATATGGGATTAAAAACTATGGAAATGTAAAGGAAAAAATAAGAAAAAAGAAAAAGATATGAAAAGATAAAAGAAAAGGTGAGAAACAGTAAAAGTCAAGGAAAGAGAGGAAAAAAGAAAGAGAAAAAAACCCAAAAATATCTAAAGAAGCAACTTCTGACCTTCTTTGTAGCAGTTACAAACATGGTTATTACCATTTCCACCCTCCCAAATTATATATCATGGTTCCCTTCTTCCCATAAGCAACCCTTTTTGAACAGTAAATCCCAAGATCATAAATTAATTTTTGTCCATTTTCAGCAAAAAGTCCATAAAGGGCTTTCACAAAAGTAGTTATTGTTCCTTCCCTAACCAGACAAGTCAATTTAGCCATTTCAGCAAGTTCTGCCATCCTCACAGTCCACTCCTCCATTATATAATTCCTTTTTGATGATTCTAAGATTCTAAAAAAAAAGATATTAGGAGGTACTCAGATATGCCAGTAAGATTAGATATGGAGTAAACAGTTTACCTCGCTCAAACAGTTATGGATTCACCCTTGCTGAAGTTTTTCAAGTGGATGGCCATTTTCAAGAATGGTACAGTGGATTTCTTCATTGAAAAGAAGTTAAACTAGATGATCTATAGGCCACTTTCAACTCATATGTTCTCTGATTCTATGAAGTAACTATGCATAAGATGGAACATACTCCTTGTTAAGTATGTAACAGAGAGTTCCACCATACCATTATCCATTTCAACCACATGTGAGGTGGCTGCATATTGCATGAGGTGCCTCATGTCTGGAAAGCAATACTATTCAGCCATTGCTATGCTTCACAATGTTCCAGGGTGTCCTTTGGCACATCCAGGAGCTGGAAGAGGGTACTGTCCACACACTGTGCATGTGATCAGGCCTATATGGAGCACTATAAGCCATTTCCTCTTCTAGAAGAGACAGCTTCACCCATATTCTTTTTTAACAATGATACCCATTTGTAACACCAGATGGAACAGATAACAATGTCTTGCCCGTAGCTAAATACTGTGTGCAGTAAGAAGCCCCCATTAAGTTGCAAGTGAATTTGTGAGAAACATTGCAGCAGTATCTTAGAAACAATAAGGAGTTCCAGTAGAGAGCCTCCTATGGATTGACAGTGGCTTAATCTTAAAGTAAATTGACCTTTAATCTCAATGAGAGTGTGTGTGTATATATATATCTATGTCTCTCTCTCTCTTTCCTCCTGAGGCATCTGACTTAGTGAAATATCCTCATGCAATAAATTCCATAGGTTAATAATATACTCAGTGAAAGATTATTTATTTTTGTCCATTTTAATGTTGACTGTCTTTCAAACTGAATTTCTTCTTCCTGGCTTGTTTTTGGGTGATATTAAAAACTGAGGATACAAATGTACAGTGTGTGGAAAAGATCTCTGTAGAGCTTCACATTGTTAGTTATTATTAATTAAAAAGTTCATTTCATTAAGGCTTATTCCTTTTTCATCTCTTAAGTATAAACAGTGTATCTAAATTATATCACAAATATCAAATGTGACATTTATATATATTGCAATATACTGCAATATCATAGCCTTATTAACTCCTATAGTCATACCCTTTTAGCAAAATAAATAATTAAATAATGTATTATATAAAACAAAAGATACAGGAAATAAACAAGGAATACATTTCATAGTGAATTCACTCTAAATTCAATTGGCAAAATTCTCATTAAACTAATGGGAAAGGTAAAAAGCAACAAAACGTGCATACGTATTATTTTCTTTCCTGTAATTTATTCTACCATAATCAATAAAAAAAGGTTCCATCCTGTTTTATATTAGGTTTCTGAGATTGCTCATTTAACTAATTTACTGATTGATACTGATCCTCCTTCACAAGTTTGATAAACTGCATTCTCCCCTTTTGATCTCTGCTTACTATTTTCTCACTCTATTTTTCTTTTTTAAAAATTCTATTCATTTAAGCAAGTGCTTAGCTATCCTAATAAAATTAGAGGAGTTTACAAGTGTTTAGCTTGATTGTACTTTGTTCTTTATTACAGTAATATCAAGGGACATTCTTCAAAGAGAATGAGCTTTGCTCAATTGATTTGCATAGGCTAAAATATTTTATAAACTCAGATACAAAAGGTATTACAGTAGTCAGTCTATTTATTTATTTAGCCATTTCCTATCTTGTTGTAATCTATGTAAAACTCTTAGTGGCACACAACAGGACAATACAATTAAAACATTCCTGGTATAAATCATTGAAACATCTACAGTAATAACAGATTCAATATCGAAATGATGGAGCCAACATACCAACAAGCAACATGATGAGGCTTATCCGTCTTCCTGTAAAAGCTCTCCGAAGCAGCTCTATCTTTAAAAACATTAACGCATCCAGCTGTAAGTGTAGTGTTTAATAGCAGGACATGCAAAGCATTCAAAAGAATGGCATAAGACACAGCTGCTTTAATGAATCAAAAAGAGGTGCTTTGTTCACCCTTGCACTGCTTTCAAAAACTTTGCCTGACCCTACTGAAAAGCAAAGTGATGAGAAATCAAGTGACATATGTGTGAAGCAGATTTCTTCTTTTTTCCCTGCTTGTAGTGTAATCCTTGGAATATACAATTCTCATTACTAGAAAGACAAAGCAGATGCAATCTTGTTGAGCTCACTGTCCCTATTCTTTCACAGCTGACGTAGCTTTTATTTCTTGTAAAATAAAATGACAGAGGGGACATGGGTTACCAGTTTAGCCAGCGCATTTTATTTACCAATCTATTTGCATTTCTCCTCATTTTTTAGCTCAACTGTTGTTCTTAAGATTTCCATTTTGCTGTAAAGTTAAAAATAGAAAGGTTGATGGTGGGATGTCCTATACCAATCCATCTCTATTCATTACATGTGAAGCATGGTGAATTAGCCCACTTTGTCATCTGTGGAATATTAGTAGGGCGTTGCTATTTTGCTCACTCGATCTGATTTGTAGGCGCTTATTCCTGCACTTCTGACCTCTGGATTGGATGACTGGAATTCTTTGCTGACAGCTTTTCCTGATAAGAAATTGCATAGGATTCCCTTAACCCAGCATGCACTGGGGCCTTCTTGGTACAGGACTTCGGAAGATACATGGCCAGCCCTCACTTTGACCTTTTCATAAATACCATCAGGCCCATGAAACCACCACGACATGTTATCCCCATTTTAAAAACCTGCAGATACAAAGCTTGATGTATGCAGAGATTCTCAGGGTATAGTTTATCCAATGTTTGCCATGATTGGGTTAAGCTGGAAGCAACTGTGTCACAAGCATCACTTAAGTTTTGTTGGGCTGCTTGGGTCTTAAAACCTGATCTTAAACAGTTTGACCTAAAAATACCTTCCCACTGATTTCAATAGATGTGGCATGTTTTGTGTAAAATGCTGAGACTCACTAGTAACAATCTTATACAGCTGGCAAGGGCCTTCTAGATGTGACATTTTACTCCTTATTTGGGTTTGTGTGTGTGTGTGTGTGTGTGTTATACATTTCATTGTTTTTGCTGTGGGTTTTCTTATATACAGTATCTGTAAGCTATTGTTAAATGTTTTTTTAAAAGGAGACATGCATATTTAAAATCAATCAATAAATTGATAAATTGATAGGAGAATGTATAGACTGTGAAAGTTTAACCTTATACAAATTGGTTTAAGTGCCAGTTTATATTTGGTTGTATTTTCCAGGTTGCTTCATGCTACATTGGAATAGCATAATGATGTGAGGATATGTAACACTATTTATTCATTTATTTATTTATTAGATTTATATAGCTGCCTACCTCACACTTGGAACTCTGGGTGGCGTACACAACAATGTTGGATTATAGGCAACAGAATCTGGAGACAATAACATCCCACTGGTAATGCCACATTAAATCCACCTCTTCCCATCTCCCATTTAATTGATGCAATCCCATATAGCAATCCTCCCCAACTCCACTGAACCATAAATTTCATAATGTCATGCTCTCTGAGGAATGGGAAGCAGTAGTCTTACATTTTTGGAGAAGACCGAATTGGAGAAGTCTGCTGGAAGGGTGCTTTGGTGGATGTCCTCCCAGATTTTTCCAGTGAATTTGAACATAACACTCCTGCATGAGAATGCAGGGCAGTAGGAATTCTCAGCCTGTGGAAGTCCCATAAGGATGCATTTAAGGATACGTGGGAAAGAGGAACATGAATGCACCAAGTTGTGTTCCTATTTTCTTCATGAAGAGGGAGTTGTGCATGTTAATCTTCTCATTCCTTTCTCCCCCTTCTGCCTGTAATAGCTTTCTTCAACCTGGTACTTTCCAAAGCACCCATTAGTTGTGGCATCCATGGCCCTCCCCAGACCAATAGTGGTATGGATATAATAGCACCCTGTGTGGCATACTGCCAATGACATCATCACCCACCACAGATGATGATTTAATTGGTAGTACACTGACCCACTTCATACTGCTTCAATGACTTCTCTCCCACACTTCATTGAAAGGACAGCAGAAGGCCAGTATCTTTCTTCCATTAATGTCACTGGGTTTAAAAAAAAAAATCACTTTCATGAAACCCTAAATGCTTGAAAGGAGCCATGTTGATCCCAAATAAATGGTTCAAGATTTTTATTACAATCGAGTAAAAGAAATATGCCTTACTAATGAGAACAGGAAAGCTGATTTCAAAGTGCAGTGAGAGATCTAAAAACTGGGGATTATTTAAGTCATTCATTTTTGTCGGATGAGTATATGAATTTGATTTTCTGGAAATGGGAAGTGCAAAGGGATTAAAGAATTGAACCTTTATGATTTTTTTCGGGGTTATGAGTGCATAAAACAATGGGCACTTCAGGAAAACAGAACCTTTGGGATTAGCCTTTTCACACATTTCTGCATAACTGCTTGACCTGTTTAAAGATTTTGTGGTGTTTGCTCCCCATATGTCAACATTTCACCATCTATTTCAAAATGAAAATGATAAAATAATCATCTGCCATTATAACGAGTTGTTTACATTCCACAAGCCAGTGACACATAACTGCGAGAGCTTCTTGTGTAACACATTGAATGTTTCAGTCACAAGTGACATAATGGGGCTTTAATTTTTGTTTCATTTTGGAAAACAACCCAGGGCCTTTAAGACTAAAAGTTGTGAGTGGTGTACCTGTCCATGCTTTAGATGTAAGCATTGTGCTTTTATGACCATGGATATCTAAGTAGCATGGATTCCAAATGGATGCTCATGTGCAGTGAATCATGGATTATAAATATATTGCAGTTGCACAAGAAAGAGCACATACTGCTTTTGAAGGTGATTTTATATATATATAAAAAATTCCCCTCTCACCCCTATGGGTGGTACGTGTCTTCCTCAATCTCGGGTCCTCTACCAGAGGCCTGGGAGTTTGAGGGTTCTGTGCAGTATCTTAGCTGTTCCTAGCACTGCACTCTTCTGCACAGAGAGCTCTGATGTTGTTCCTGGGATCTGTTGGAGCCACTCTCCCAGCTTAGGAGTCACGGCCCCGAGTGCTCCTACCACCACTGGGACCACTTTGGCCTTGACTTTCCACATCCTCTCTATTTCCTCCTTCAGGCCCTGGTACTTCTCCAGCTTGTCATGCTCCTTCTTCCTAATGTTGCTGTCACTTGGCACTGCTACATCTATCACTACCACTGTCTTCTGGTCTTTGTCTACTACCACGATGTCTGGTTGATTAGCCAGTACCTGCCTGTCCATCTGGATCTGGAAGTCCCACAGGATCTTAGCCCTGTTATTCTCCACGACCTTCTGTGGAATCTCCCATCTGGACTTGGGGGGGTCTAGCCCATACGCTGCGCAGATGTGCCTGTACACAATGCCAGCTACTTGGTTGTGCCGTTCAGTGTATGCTGTCCTGCCTGCATCTTACACCCTGCCACTATGTGTTGGACTGTCTCTGAGGCCTCTTTGCACAATCTGCACCTTGGGTCCTGTCTAGTGTGGTAGACCCCTGCTTCTATGGATCTGGTGCTTAGTGCCTGTTCTTGTGCTGCTATGATCAGTGCCTCAGTGCTGTCTTTTAGTCCGGCCCTTTCCAGCCACTGATAGGATTTCCCAATGTCAGCCACCTCAGCTATCTGTCGATGGTACATCCCATGCAGGGGCTTGTCTTGCCATAGTATTTCCTCCGCTTGAACTTCCTCCCATGTCTGCTGCTGCCTGAGGCATTCTCTCAGCAGCTCATCTTTGGGTGCCATCTTACTGATGTATTCCTGGATACTCCGGGTTTCGTCCAGGACAGTGGCTTTGACACTCATCAGACCCTGCCCACCCTCTTTGCGGCTGGTGTACAGTCTCTGGGTGTTGGACTTGGGGTCGAAACCTCCATACATTGTGAGGAGCTTCCGGGTCTTCACATCGGCAGCCTCCATGTCTTCCTTTGGCCAGCTCACTATACTGGTAGGGTATCTGATGACTGGCAGGGCGTACATGTTGATGGCATGGATCTTATTCTTCCCATTGAGCTGGCTCTTCAGGACCTGTCTTATCCTTTGGTGGTACTTGGATGTTGCTGGCTTCCTTGCCTCCTCCTCATGGTTCCCATGTGACTGTGGGACACCAAGGTATTTATAGCTGGTCTTTATGTCTGCTATGTGCCCCACTGGTAATTTCATTTCATCGGTCTTAACTACCTTCCCTCTCTTTACTATCATCCTGCCACACTTCTCCAGTCCGAATGACATCCCAGAGTCCTCGCTGTAGATCCGTGTCAGGTGGATCAGTGAGTCGATGTCTCGTTCACTCTTAGCATACAGCTTGATGTCATCCATGTAGAGGAGATGGCTGATGGTGATTCCACTGTTGAACTTGTACCCATATCCAGTCCTTGTGATTATCTGGCTGAGGGGGTTTAAGCCTATGCAGAACAGCAGAGGGGACAGTGCATCACCTTGGTATATGCTGCACTTGATGGCCACTTGTGCGAGCTGTCTTGAGTTCACTTCCAGTGTTGTCTTCCACAGTCCCATTGAGTTCTTGAGGAAGGTCCTTAGTGTCCTGTTGACTTTGTATAGCGCCAGGCATTCACAGATCCATATGTGCGGCATTGAGTCATAGGCTTTCCTGTAGTCAATCCAGGCTGTGCTCAGATTGGTCTGCCTAGACCTTGAATCTCGGGCGAATGCTCTATCTACGAGTAACTGGTGTTTTGAGCCTCTGGTGTTGTTCCCAATGCCCTTCTGAGCTGTGCTCATGTACTGGCCCATATGGTCTTGTAGCTTGGCAGCTATGATGCCTGATAGAACTTTCCATGTTGTGGGGAGGCAGGTTATTGGCCGGTAGTTGGATAGTACTGTTCCTTTGTGAAGGTCTTTCATGATTAGCACTGTCCTTCCTTGTGTTAGCCAGTCTGGGTGGGAGCCTGCTGCTAGCAGTTGGTTCATCTGTGCTGCTAGGCGTTCATGCATTGTTGTTAGTTTCTTTAGCCAGTAGGTGTGGATCATGTCCGGGCCAGGTGCTGTCCAGCTTTTCATGTTCTTGACCCGCTGTTGGATGTCTGCTACTGTGATGGTGACTGGTTCCTGTTCTGGGAGATTGCTGTGGTCTGCTTTCAGGTCCTGCAGCTACTTTGCACTGGTGTTATGCGTCTTCTCTTTCTCCCATATGTTCTTCCAGTACTGTTCAGTTTCCGCTGCTGGTGGCTCAGCTGCTACTCTGTGGTTGCACTGCAGTTGGGAGTATACTTTGGATGGTTCTTTGGAGAACAGGGCATTTATCTTCTTGGCCTCTGCTTTTCTAGTGTATCTCCTTAGCCTGGTAGCCAGTGCTATGAGCCTTTGTTTAGCAGTCTCTAGGGCTTCAGATGGAGTCAGGCCCATGTATTTTTTCAGTAGCCGAGTCTTATCCTTAATCTCCACATGCTTCTGTAGTTCTACCAGCTGACTAACTTCTCTCCAAGTTGCCTTGATCTTAGCCTCCAATCTTATTTTCCAGGGTGGGTATGTACTGCTGTTCTTGATCGTGTAGCCAAGCAGTTCCAGGATTACAGTGGCTGTAGCATATACCAATTCATTGGTTTCAGTTATGGTGGTAGTAGGGATTGTCTGGAGGGCTCTGTTGGCATCTTCTAGCATACTATCTGATGGTACTTCTCCACTGAGCCTTGGTAATCGGACTCGAGGGTTGACTGTAACTAGTTTATCCATGATCTTATGCCTCATATCAGCTGCTGTGCTCTGTAATGGAAGGGGTGGCAGTGACATTCCAGCTTCAGGTGTTGGCTGCACATCTGCTTGTTCTTCCAGGTCTGCTTGAGTCCGGGTTGTAATGTAGAGTTGGTCTATCTCAAGTTGTGAGAGCAGTTTCCTCTTCACTTTGTTGAAGCGCTGGGTAACTAGTTGTTTCTCAGTTAGTGTGGATGTAGGCCTGTCTATCCATAGTTCCCTCATACGTTTCATATATCCCCTCTCATTAGGTCTGCTGTTGTAGTAGCATTCCATCAATTCCAAGTTTTCTTGTCTCGTCCGTGTATGGTTTGTTCCAGTAGCCCACGTAACATCAGATTGTCCTTGTTCCCCAACATCTGACGCGGACCTTGTTAATCCGGGCGACATCCAAGCTGGCATGACTCTCTTAGTTCGTGCCACTCTCATATTTGAGGTAGGCAGGTGAAGCGTTAGGGGGTCTTTGCCCAAGGACCCCTACTGGTAAGGTAGGTGCCAGCCGGGATTTGAACCCCAGTCTCCTGCATCAAAGGCAGTGTTCTAACCACTACAATATCCACTACAATATCCACCCGCTCGTGCTCGCTCTCTCTCTCGCTCTCTCTCGTCTTTTAGCTGACTAAATATTAATACTGTTGACTTGGTTAAGAACCCCAACAGACTTGGGATTTAGAGAGAGAGAGAGAGAGAGAGAGAGAGAGAGAGAGAGAGAGAGAGAGAAGGGATTCAGAGGGTTGCAAGGAATGTGCCTGTGGAAATATGATTCAAAAGTCTACTCTGATTTCTCTTCAGATTGTGTAAATCTTTTGCATCATATGTATTTTTTTCTCCATGCTTTTTGCTGTATTGACAAAATAGCTCCAAAGCAACAATGTGTGTGGAAGCCTGAAATACTGAAATATTTTGCATTATATTTCAATTGATGGAATGAGCCATTTGATCAATTCAAATCTTGAATTTCTGTATAGGAGCACTCCCCCTCCCCCCATGTCTGGCTCCTGAGGTAATTGCCGCCCCTTAAAAAGGCCCTGACACAGAGGGTGGGACTACATTTTTCAGGCTGATTTTGGGGAGGACAGTTGGGGGTCTCTAAGAATGACATAGATGCTCTAAGGCTTGTAGTGCCTTAAGATATCTCTTTTGGCCCTTAAAGCTCTGCCCAAATAGGGGGGAAAAATCAGCCTGATATTTTTGTGCAGGTGGGTGATATTTTAGGACATTTGCAGGACATTTGACACTAACTTTGCCTCACAGACAAACTACGTCAAACATTTTTGGCCATGTCCATACTGGCAATGCTACCACAAAGGGGTTTTGGGGAGAATTAATAATTTTCCTCTCTTGTGACATTTGAAAAAAACAGTGGTGTAGCAAACCTTGGAAGGACTCAAGGTTTTGTGGACTACATGCATGCCTGCGTTGCAGATTGACCCTCTCCCTCCCAAACTCTATAAACAGGAACTCTCCAGAGATTTAAACCAGATTTAAATTAAACCAGGTTAGAGTTTGGTTGCAGAGCTTCCATAGATAGAATTTCCACTGAACAAGCAAACAAATAATTCAAGTAGGAGTTGACATATACTTCTGTTTATCTGCCTGCTTTACTTTTTGCAACTGAGAGTTGCAAATTCTGGGAGCAAGGGGTAATTTGTATCAAGAAATCAGCACAGGAGAATGTTAAGTCTCCCTCCACCCCAAATCCCCGAGCCCTGGTTGCACATCTCCCTCCCCCTCAGCAGATACACATACAAACCATCTTTGCTTTTAACAAAAGAAAGAAGGTCTGGGAGATCTAGTCATAGATCTCTAGCATCGCATGCAGAGGCAGCCTGTAAAGACCAAAAGATGCCAAGTTATGCTCCTTTTAAGTCTTGCAAAGTCAAAATGAGACTAGCTGTGTCTCCTGAGTACCATTCCCCACATCTGATGACTAGAGTGGAGTCATGACTACAAGTTAGGGCTAGCCACTGATTAATTATAAGTCTTTTAGCTGACTAAATATTAATACTGTTGACTTGGTTAACAACCCCAACAGACTTGGGACTTTGGGAGACTTCATTTCATTGAAAGCTGGTGGTCTTCTCTTGTGGGGAAGGAATGGTTTAGCCTAAGATTACATGATGCCGATTCTATACCTGAATGCATTATAAAAAATAAATAAACCTTTTGGAAAGTTGGATATCAAGTGATCTACCAATTAATTTAAGCTGTACATTAATCCCGGTGAAATATGCCACGTATCTTAAACTTTTCACTTATTTTTTAATTTGTTCTTATTTATAAATGCAAGCCAATCTGAGATAACAGAGTAAAAATGCTAATATGGAGAGTCAACAAGTTCATAAATGCCAGACATCTGTTTTTTCAATACACATGTTATACTCCTCCCCAAATCAAACAGCTATCTTTAACATAGGCAGTATCATTTTGTGGTATATTAAAGCTGACATCAAAAGACTCCTTATCACCAGAAGTCAACAAACATGTCAACAAGGTAATGCATAAAACATAATGAACTTTACATCTCAGTTTGAAGGAGGCAAAATAGCCCTTTACATTCCTGGTTAATAAAGCCGATACTTTTCTGTGTGTCCAGGATGCAGCTGGGTTGAGATCATTATAACTGGCACCAAATTGCTTTCAACTAAATGTGTGCCATTTATATTCTAAAATACATATAATATAAAATTCCTCTCTCAGAGGCACATCTGCATTTTGTTTTTCAGTTTTCCTTTCCTGATACTGAAAGACAGCCAACTGATTTTCGATTTTCTAAAATCTCTTTTAAAATGCTAGGACCACATGGATATTGGCAGCCTTTTTGTATTGTTAAGTGAAAGAATTGTCTGGAAAAAACAGCCCATTGCAAAGTTTACTGTTAAGTCCTCTGGATCTGCATCATAATTGAATGAGCAGATTCCTATTTACAAAAGAAGGATGTGCTGGGAGAACAAACAGTACACAGAAAGCCTCTTCCAAAAAGATATGGAAAAAAAACAACAACATCCCAAACCATCACTAAGAAGGCTATTTGCCAATCTGGAATATATTTATTATCATGTTTTTTTAATCATCAAAGTATGTCTTCTTCGAACATTTTGGTCTGCAAATTTCCCAGGCCAATATTTGGAAGGGGTCGGGATAGAAACCTTCCATATGTGAGCAGCAAAGTTTGATAAAGCTTTGAATAAGCTTGATAAAAATGACCCCCCCTGCCCAGAGGTCAGAGGAGTGGGGACAAAAAAAAAAAAAAAAAGAAGGGAGGAAAATGAATTTGACACAAAGAAATTAAGCCTGCCATAATGTCTGTGTTTCATGTTAACAGCCTGCTCCATCCTGCTGTGTTGACCATAATGCTCTATCAAAAGTACTGTCAGGGGCTCCTACTGAGTAGCTAATTAAAACAATTATAAAGACAAAGAAGGTATCAATGGCATTCCAAGCTGCAAACAAAGAGATAAAGATAAAGAGAGAAATTATCAATGGTTGATCTCTTCAACCATGGTTTTTGAAGTGGGAACCATTGATCCCCCACAAATGGAAGAGGTTCCTCATATTCACTACAAATGTAGATGTGTGTTCAGTTTGGACTGGCTATATTTTTGACATGGAGGAAGACACTATGTATTAGTAATTGCAAAGGTACAACTATTAGGTCACAATTATACTGCATTTAAAAAGCCAGTTTCTGGAATGTCACAGAAATGGGCATGTTGTGATGCTTATTTATCCTCCAATTCCTGAATGTTTTCTTACCCTGAAAAAAAGGGTTTGTGCTTCAGCATTTCTTTGGAGCAGGTTATGAAAATACTTTAATATTATGAGGTGGCAGAGGAAGAGATTGTTGCTATTATAATGCTCTGAAATATTTCTAGCATAGCAGCATCTCTGGAGGGGTCAAAAAAGTCAAGATGGAGGGTGTGACTGTGTGACTGAAGTCCTGCCCCCTTTAAATTTGCATGTGACACACATAAAAAGGGGCGAGGCTTCAATTACACAGTTATTTCTGCCATCTTGACGTTTTTGACTCCCCCAATAGACACTGCTATAGTGACTACCTCATACTACAGTGTCTGTGGCTGCCCTATTTCCTGATCTGAAAAAAGTCCTTGGGAAGATTTCTTTTGGATTTAATTGAAACATGGGAGAGCCAAAGGGGCTGCCCCTGCGTATAGAGATAATTTGGGCAAAAAGCAGGAAGAAACTTTGCATTTACTTATGCAGCCTCTTTGTAACTCTGGTCAGTGTAAGAACCCCATACCCCATTCCTGAAAATTTCAGTGAAATGTTGTTCAGGGGGAAGAAGAGTTTCTTTTCCATCAGACTGAATGAGAATGCTTGACTATCAGACCTTTCCTTCGCACGAAAGCAAGCACTGGAGAAATTGAAGGACACATTTTGGCACAATATTAGATTAAACTTTACAATATTTTGAAAATGTTTTAATAAAACTAAGTCCTGGTAACAGTGTCTTCAACAATTCTGGAGCACTAAAGTCTAGTCTTGGGGTCCTTCTCTACTTGCCCTCAACCATGGCACAACCATGCCCTGGCAACCATTTCGTTCTGCCTGAAGTTGCCTGATGGGTCCTGTGAGCTAAGGAGTGTTGGTTGGCAGGACCCGGAAGGAGAGCCCTTGGAATACATCCCTCCAGAGATGAGATTGGCCCCATCCCTGTTGGCTTTCCATAAGGCTCTGAAGACGTGGCTCTGTGCTCAAGCCTGGGAGCCCATGTGGGGGATGGAACGCATTGCTTGGACTTGCTGAGCACTGGAGAATGGCTTTGTTTTCCGGCTGCTAAGGGTTTTATATTTTTGTAGATGTTTTTCTTATTTTTAATATTGTGAACTGCCCAGAGTCATGTATGTGACATGGGCAGCCATGTAAACCCAGTAAATAAATAATCTTGTCCCTAACCCATGAGTGAGAGAGGCTTAAGATACTCTTAGCTGTACCAGTGATACAGTGGTGTTTTTCTACCACAGCTTCAAGTAGGATAAATCTGTTAGTCTTGGGCTCCATTATGTGGGAGGGAAGTCAGGTGGCTGACTGGGATCAGAGAGACAAGACAGGGATTGGAAATGGATACGGAGAATTTCATGCTGGTAGAGTTTTCTGCTGACTCAAGGATGGGTGCACAGCTCTAATAGTTTGGTAGTGGGGAAAGGCCATAAAGGATGACAACTGGTGCCTTTCAGATATTTTAGACCAGTGTTTCTCAACCTTGGCAACTTTAAGATGAGTTGATTTCAACTCCCAGAATTCCTCAGCCAGCATTGTCCACACATCTTAAAGTGGCTAAGGTTGAGAAACACTGTTTTAGACTATGTCCCATAACCCCTACCCAGATTAGCCAACTCAGCTCGCAGTATGTGAAGAGCATCTGATCACCTACTCCCGGCTTACTGTACAGTGTATGCTGTAGAAATGCAGTAATAAACCTGCTTACTTTCATTCTGGGTGTAAATAATTATATTAAAACTGATAGTTCATGACTTAAAAGAGCCTTAAGCCATTCTGTCTACAGAGCAAAGGCATTCCCTTGCAGGAAGAAAAAAAGAAACCAACTTTTTGAATAGGAAAATAAGCCTGCCTTCTTTTGTTTTTTTTCATATTCTCAAACTGTTATCACCTCTATTATTTGCAAAACTGCTTTAATAATAACAGGATTGAATGGCAAGGAATTGATTTGTTAAATGAATCAGTGTAAACTAAGCAGGGGAGCTACTATGAACTGGGTGGGCCCAATCTGTAATGGGACTGGGAATGCAAGTCAGCTGGGCTTTTAATCATGTTTGCACAAATGAGTCAAAGAGTCCAATTAGCCAAGGAATAACTTTGCCTAGAGTAACAATAGTTCTTTCTCTCGCATTATGGATGGAAATAACTACAGCTCTGATCCTTTTCTGTGAACAACCTTTTATGAACATAGTGAGATTGAACTGCTGAATAAGCATTGATAAGATTGTACTGTAAAGTGGAAATGCCACAGGTAAAGGAAATGTGGAAAAGAGCATGTTGGCTATGGGCATGTAATGTAGCCCAAAGTAAAATAAAGAAAGTTTAAAAGTACTGAGAGATTAAGGACTGAAAGGTCTGCCAGCTGATAAAGTAGATGATGATTTGCATGAAAATACCTCGAGGAGTGTCTACACTATTTTACAGATACATTAACATATATGACCTCAGTTTTTTTCCAGTGAAAACCTGTTACACTGACTGAAAGCTAATTCTTATATTGGTAATGTTTTTGCTAGTCACTGGATAGGGATAGAGAAGCACAAAGAGGGGAAAATTAATTTATCTCATGTATGCCATGATGCATCATGAACCTGCCTGCAGGTGGGGAAGGGTTCCTGCAAGACTGGAGGGCAATTTTCAATGGATGCATTGGCTTGCATCTCTGGATCGTCTATGTTTAGTGATCATGGGTGCAAGAAAATTGTTCTCTTCTCTTCTCCTGATAGCTCATAACATTAGTTTGGGCAAGAGAGACTTGCAAAACAGCTCAAAAGAGAGAAAAGGTTGCAATGCGCAAAAAAACACACAGAGATCTGCGCTTGTATGAAAACTGGCTATGTTGAGGAAAGAAGGCCCGTGTACTCTCTGTGGACTACACCCTCCATCAACCACCCTTCTGATCACCAAAACATCCCAGATGATTGAGAACTCACTGGTAGATGTAACATTTTATTGGCCAGTTACCCATTACTTTATACTAGTGCTGTCAGAGCTGGGCTGAAAAGATCTGAACCACCATTTGAGGGCCGCAAAAACTCATAGAGAGTATCTTTATGCTGCCATCTACTGGTCACCTGGAGTTTAGCAGGTCAGGTCTGAGAGCACTGTTTCCTGCTCGTTTGGGAGAACAGCTCTTAGAATTATCATCTGACCTGACCAAGAGCCATGCTAGCTGGTAATCCTGGGAGCTGTATTTCCAACTGCATTATGTATGTTTTTTGATGTATAGGGACCGAAGAAGATTATCACCTCTATGCCCCATATGTTTAAATCAAATGTTGGTATTTCTAGCCAGCTCACTGCTTTTGGGGACCATTGCAATAAACAAGTTGAACAACCCAGCACCATAGAAATGTTCCATTCTGTGACAATAAAACTACTACAAATTAGGCCTAACACACCTTCTTAAAACATGTTGATGTTGCAAGTTGACTCTCACCATCAACTTGGGCTTGCCAACATCTTTCCTTCTTTCTGTAACATCTTTGTCTATGTAATTGTGTTGTCAATTTGCTTTAGTTTTTACTTCCCAGCCATCGGTCCTAGCATTTCCTTGCAGGCTCCCGGTCAGTTACCAGCCCCACCTTCTTAATTTCGCAATACAAGCACAGTCACCCAGGTGCTGCTAGGACCTGAGAGAATACCTTTATTAGAACCTATCAAAATGTCACAAATTTCTGAATTTGGCAGAATTTGCAGTGAGCAAAAATTTTGCAAACATTGGGAGGATGAATTACAAAAATTAGGCAAGATGTTTCATCTGTGAGATCTGTACTTTATAAAGTCCTTCTCAAAATGGAACCAGGACTCTGAATTACTGATAGCTATTGCAGTGTCTGGTTATACTGAACATCCAGAGACAGAGAAAAAGTTTTGCCCCCACCAAGATCTGTAAAAACACATTTGTTCCCAATGTGTTCCCTACCATAAATACTTTGCCATTCCAGTCTCAATAATGTTTTTTTTTAACTGTTAATAAGATCTGCAAGACTGTACATGAGAGAAATCATTTATAGGTATAGTTTGTTTGTTTGTTTGTTTGTTTGTTTATTTATTTATTTATTTATTTATTTATTTATTTATTTATTTATTTATTTATTATGGATTATTTATTTATCGAATTTATATCCAGCCACAATCTCATGACTCTCAGCAGTGTACAAGATACGGGAAAATGAAAAGAAAATTCACAGTAAGATTAAAACATAAACAAAATAAAGAGAGAATAAAAACAAATTAACAACCATATTCACTGTAACAGCAAATATAAATAGTAAAATATGGTGCAGTAGGTGAGGAAGGAGCAAAACTACTGTAAGACAGGACTTCCTATCCCAAACCCTTTGGGCAGTCCAGTATGATATCATGGTTGATGGTATCAAAAGCCACTGAGAGATCTAAAAAGACCATAAGAGGCATACTGTCCTCTTCCAAGTACCAACAAAGGTCACCCTGAGAGCAACCCAAGTTATCTTACTCCCATACCTGGATCTGAACCCCGAATGAAAAGATCGGTAATTTATTTATAGTTATTGTACTGTATTGCTTGTCTTTTTCTTGTGTTTGGTCTTGGACCATAAACAAATTTTAATAAAAATGATTTTTTCTACAGTACTGCATAGTTGATCCACCACGATTCTTTCAAGAATCTTCCCCCAAAAGAGAAGGTTGAAGGCTGGGATCACAGGGTCCAGAGATGGCCTCTGCAGGAGGGGGCACACCACAGCCTCCTTCACAGATGCTGGCAAGTCTCCGCTCCTGCAAAGAGGCATTAATCTCATGGATCAGGAGGTCATTTCTCCACCCACTACGGGCAGGAGCCAGGATGGGCAAGGGTCCAAATTATATGTGTCAGATGACAGTCTAGACAGCATCCTATCTAGCTCGTTGGAGGTCCCAGGCCAAAAGAACTCCCAGATAATATGGCAAGATGGTGCCCTACTCACCACCAAAGACTCTGTCAATGAGGACTTAAGACGTTGGTGGATTTGAGCAACTGTCAGAAAAACGCTGCACAAATTGATCACAACAACCACACAGCAGGTCTTTGCATACCTCTCCCCAATAAGGAGTTGATAGCCCTATAGAACTGAACAACAAAGCATCAACACAATATGGGAGGATAAGTGGGTCTACTATTTCTCCCTTATTGCTGTTTTATAGGCCCAAGTACATGAATCAACTCTAGCCTTTGGCACCAGCTCCTCAAATGCAGCACATTTCAATAACATGATCTCATTTATTCAGCTACCAGTCATGAACTGTACAATCATAAATAGTTCTGAGCAATTAATGAGCACCACCCAACTCTTTGGGTGCCTTAATTCATTAAAGAGAATCTTTGGAAATGCCACATTTTCATTCTGGTTTTCCATAATGTTTAGAACTTATTTTCTTTGGTGGAACTAAGCTTTTTGTTTCTTGCATACATAGCCCCAAAGTGGTTGCTATGGTGGGCATAGCCCCACCATTCACGTAACATCCATGTACCAAAAGACACATTTATGAGATTGTTCTCCATCTCACTTCCCTAGCCCACAAAGACATTCTTTTCCGTTCCATCTTAGCATTCTCTCTCTCTTTCTGTGGAATAGGTGGACACATTTCCAAACAAAGCCATGAGCTGCAATCATCTGCCATTTTTATTTTCTAAGAATGCAAAGGAAGTCAGTGTGGGGCCAAAAGCAATCTTATAAAGGTCAGAGACTAGTTTGTTACTTTGCAACAAGTCGGAATCCCATTTTTGAAAAATAGAATATTCTAAAATAAACAAGTAACCCCAAAGGCTACTTTTCCAAAAGTCTCTTAAACCTTGAGCTGGCCCTTTTTTACTTTATGGTCAAATCAGAACATATTTTAACTGTATGATTAATAGGGTGTGCTGATCACCTAAGACTCAGTCTGATGAATGAAGTCAATTTACACTTTAATGTTGAGTCACTTGGATTTGAATCATCAGTCTGAAAAAAACCAGCATGCTCAAAACTCCCTAGAATCACTAAGTCAATCTGAAGGGACCAATTTTGGTTGAGTGAATCCATTCAAGGGGGTAATTGGACTGAAGTTTCACAGAGTCCTAGGGAATAGGAACCATATCTTTTTTAAAAAGATAAAAAAGTGGAAAGGTTTCATCAAGAGAACAATATATAACTAAGGCTGATAGGTACTTGCTATAGTTCAAGATACTTGATGGCATGAAGCTGGGGGGGTGTGCTCTAAATTTGACTAGAGCACCTCTCGGAGAGTTATTCTCAATATCTGGAACCTTCACCATGCAAAATGTTTGTCTCAGCACAGCATTATGCAATACCAAAAGCACATTAAAGCATATCTTGCAAATGTATAGAGAAAGATAAGTTATATAACGCATTTCTATAACAGGAAAACATGTTAATCAAATTAAAAAATATGATAAAACAATGCAACAAAAAAAAACTATCAAAGCATGTTTATATATTTTCTGAGTTTGATAGGTTTAATTCCCAGGCAAATGATGTCTTTAGCACAGTAAAATAGTCTCACTTAATGAAATCAATATAAATATATACCACACCGCACTCAAGAGTCCCAAGGAAAGGCAGAGTACAGAGCACAGTTTGAAATTATTACTATGCCGTATTTAAGTCTCTCTTTCTCTCCCTCCCTCCCTCTCTCTCTCTCTCTCAAAGTTGGAGACACTTTTGGCCCTGACCATGCTGATGAGATCATTCTGTCACATTAGCCACACACCCCTGAAGCACTCAGAGACTCAGGTAGAGGAAAGCAAATGTGGTCTCGGGTCCAAATATGGTCTTGGGTCCAAAACATTGCTCATCCTTGTTTAGGATAAAGAGAGTCCTGCATAAGAATTTTTATTAGTCTTTGTAATTCCTATGTAATGCAACCCTACCCTTAGAATTGCTACATTCTTTTCCTCTTGCCTTGGTGGGCTTCAGGTACACCATTGTGTTTTTTGTTTCATTTGTTCTGGGAGGCTAATTTTCACATTTATTTTTATGTTAGCTAGACTCTGAAAAGGGTGCCAGATAAAGAAGGTCTGTAGAATTAGATGGACTTAACAAACCCCTGTAAGATAGCCCAGTTAACAAGAACATCTTGACTGAAATCACTGTAGGAAGTAGGGGAAGTGTTAAGAGCAATATAAAAGTTTCCTCTTTACTTTCTGTGGTCTCCATGCTACTTGGAGTGTGGGAACCTCGAGGCCAAGTCTGTTAGTGACATCTTAAGGCTGAGACTAGAATTGTCGCATTATTTGATTTAACAGACTTGCCCTTCATGCACTTTTGGACTGCTAAGTCAATATTTGCAAGATTCAGTATGGAAATACTGTTATTGAATAATCGCATGGACTTTATGAAGCTTGTTATTTATGCATTCATTTTAGAACAAAAAAAAATCTGTGTTTAGGAACTAAGGTGTATATCTTTCTAAAACAATTAGCACAGTGATGTGTGCAACTTCTCAGCTTGATTTCCTGCCCCTACCAAACCTGAAGATAACCTTAACCTACTCTATGAATCTACCAGATATCCAAAAGGAAAAGGGGTATAAACATTGATGCTACTTCTTCACTGGTGACATCACCATGGCCTTTGGTAGCTGGGAAAAAAATGCTGTCTGCAGCTGTGAAAAGATTACTGGTTCCTCAATTGGCCCTATAATATATACCAGAATACTGTACTACTAATAATAGTGATAATTGAAATAATTGCAATTCATTGAAATGATCCATTAACTTTCAGTGCTAATATTGGATCCACATTTCCACTTTATTCTGCTATGTGGTTGGAGTAGAAGGAAGAATGGTTTGCATAATAGAAAGGTATGGTGATTGGTGTTGGCGTAAACTAGACTTCTTTTTCTTAACTCCTTCACTTTTGCTCACCACTCTTACTCTTTTTCTGTGCTTTGTATAACTTTGCTTACCTTGTGAAGAAATACTAAAATGGGTATGTATGTAAGTATGTATGTATGTATGTATTCTGCATTAGTCACACCCCATCTGAAGTATTATGCCCAGTTCTGAACACACCTTAAGCAAGATTAGGACAAACTGGAATAGGGGCAAAGAAAGGGAATTGGAGGACTGGAAACCAAATTTCCTGTATAGAGGCTGAGAGAACTTCGCATTTTCAGCTTTGAGGAAAGACAATTTAAAGGTGATATAATAGCCATCTTCAACTACTGAAGAAATGAATATCATAGAGAAGAAGACCCCAAAGAGTTTTCTAGTGCTCTAACATGTAGGAGAAAGAATAATGGATTTAACTTATAGGAAGGTAAATTCCAGATGAATGCTAGGAATAACTTCCTAAGAGTCGGAGCAATTTGACAGTGAAAGCAATTACTCTGGGATCCTTTAATCTGAATTCCTTCATGGAGCAAGGTGTTGGATATTATGGCCATTGGTGCCTTCCAGTTCTATGATTCCATAATATTATGATATAATGTTATATAATTCTATAATATTCTATAATATCAGTCATACTGTGAATAAAAATCTTGCCCATGCATTAGTTTGGGCAAGACCGCAGAATTACCTCTGTGCATATGTGTTCAGAATGCAGGGAAAGTGTGGAAGTAGTATTTCTCCGAAGACCTACACATGTCATGTATGGATATTTTGGACTCGGCAATCAGTTCCACATGACTTTGGAATAATAGTCAGAGGCACAATTTTATAGTTTCTGTATGAGATTAATCTCATCATGAGCAACAGCAAACACACAGTCTTCTCCTTCTGCAGCCCCAGTGTGGGTCATGTTTGAATTTTTCTGGCTGTGCCAAGAATTGCTATTGTGCTACTGTTCCAAAGCCAGTAGGCAGAAAGTCAATATTTCATCAAGGAAGCCTGAATTTTTCTATTCTTCAGTCTGAAAATTCAAACTCTCTTATGAGGAGGATCCTACCTTATTGTGTATAGATGGGAATTCTTGCAACAATTCTGTGTTCAGTATAGCTCAGTTGTTACACTGGCTGCCTCATTCTCTTTGAACTGCACCACATCTAGACAACAAAATCTTTCCATACAAGTAGCAGATAATGGAATATTTTTAAAATAGCTATTTTTTCCTTCTTAATGGCAAGGGAAACAGAAAAAAAACTATAGGTAACTGGTTTAATTCTGCCCAGAGGCCATTCAGACTAGATGGCAGGAGAAACTTTTTGACTGCTGTGGAACAAATGCAAGATGAAGTGTTAAGTTCTCCTTCACTAGAGGTTTTCAAACAGAGGTTGGATGGTCATCTCTCAGAGTTGCTTTTGATGGATCCTGCCCTGAAAAATGGGTTGGACTAGTTGACCTATAAGATTCCTTCCAACTCTATGAGTCCATGATCCTCTAGGCCAGGAATGTGCAACCTTTGTCAGCTCAAGGGTCACTCCAGGCTTTGAGAGGTATGATGAAGGCTACACTCCAAAAGAACACTGGCCCAGGACCTTTTATTAGGGGAGAAGTTTTTCAGAATCTCAAGGGAAAGAAAATATGCTTTAATTGTCTGCAAGGCTGAAGGAACCTATTTTATTTCTCAGCCCATATAAAAAAGCTACCCACTTTGGGGGTGGGGAGGGCTACTGAGGGCTACTAAAGCAATGCTGATGGGTTTCATGCTGCCTCTAGGCTACATTTTTTGTATCCCTGTAGCACTTTCTCTGGGCATTAACCAAGAAAAGGCCTTTTACAGTTGTGGCGTCCATTTTTTTTGGAAGATTCTTCCTTCAGTAATAAAAGGTGCACCAAATTTGCTAATATTTAGATGCTACTCCGAATTGTTAGAGCAAAGGATAAATTAAAAAGAGGGAAGCAACTAAACCTGGTGCATTGAAGTTACACGTATTTCCTGTTTAACAAGGTAAGTCCTGCTGTGTGTGGGGGGGACTTACAGTTAGGCAAGCATATATAGAACCTGGCTTTCTGAAACAATTTTGGGTTTCAGATGTCATGGCAAGCTATTGTGAAGTGAGAATGGAAGTAACTCAGCCTCCTGATAGTCAAGGAAGAGAAAGAAAGGAAAGTGTAAACACAATGTTTAGGGAGGTCTATTTCTGCTGGCACCCATCATCCAGTAGCACTTGAATGTAAAGTGTTGTTTTTGAACTTGAATTCCCATAATTTCCAGCTAACTAGGAGTAGTGAGTAGTACACTGGCTTTCAGAGGTCCACATATTTACCACTAAACCCCAAATTTATTGTGCTCTGGGTGTGTTGGACTGCAGCAACTATCACCCCAGGTGGCAGATGCTGACTGAGGGTAATGGGAGTTATAGTCTAATTCAGTGTTTCCCAGCAGGATAACTTCCCGTTGTGTGGACTTCCACACAAACACAGCCATTGCTAAAAAATCTGGGAACTGAAATATACAGACAAGGAAGCTGCCCAGGTTGGGAACACTAAACTTTAGTAAATCTAGAGGGAAGTGTGATTGAGAATGTTTTGTGATACAGCCTAAATGTTTAATCCTTACATCTTGAGAAATCTATTGTAATGGATGCTAAGTGATGCAGATTAATCATTTTAGATCTATAAATGATTAATTATTCACCCTCATTCTGCAATACATTTTTTTTTAAAGATGTGTGTCTTTTAATTTGACTATAAAGAAGCTCTGGAGATGATGATGGAAAATTATACAAGCTGTTCCCTCTATTTTTAACTCAGTTTTCCCAGTTTTTCCCAGTTCATCAGTCTGTCTGCCAAGCTTTCCGGATTTACATTAGAGAGTAAATGTGAACTGTCTACTAAATGGCATGGAGGCTATTAGCAAGGAAAGATAATCAATGAGAAAATTGTTCTCTACAGAGCACTTGTTATGAAAAGTCGTCACCAGCAAACCATTTTATTAATGTCATGAACCACCCACTCCAATTAAAACCAATATTGTTTTATCATTTGCTTGGATTTGTAATATAGAATATTACACATTGTTAATATAGAATAGCTATATCCAAACCAGTGCAAAAATGGAGTAACAAACTTGTTTTTAGGCAACAATGGTCCATCTGAAAGAGTGATGTGATGAAGCATTCAGCGTATTTCTGATAAATGTTTGTGACCAAATTGCTGGTTGACATCATTCAGGAGAGGAACTTCCTTTCAGAAAGATGCAGTGGCATTCATATAGAGGACACAGAACTTCTACAGCCTTCTGCTAACTGGCTTGATTTGGTTGCCAGTGGCTATAGAATTACAGTGATCAAATGAAGGACTGGGAGATAGAATGTAGGGTGTCTGGAGGAACCATTTTGTCAGATAGAATCTGTTGTTTTAAGTCCATGGAGTGTCGTAGTACAAATGGTTTTCAACCCGTCTCAAGTGTCACTGATTTTAGTATTGAAGGGGCCCTCTCTAGCCAAAGATAGACTTTCAATGGAAGTGTAAGCCCTGTTGAATGTAACAGACATGATATGAAGGGAAACAATGTCAATTAAGCCATACCTAAACTTAGTTTTTCTTAGATATTTGATAGACATAGTTTTCATGGATATATTACAGCAGCATTAATTTTCCTCTGTTTAGTCCTGGAGGAAGTATTCTCTGATGTAGGGACAATATGAATGAAAAAAACTCAGACAAGGAAGGACGTAGTCCCTGATTATTTTTTAAAATATCAATTTGAAAACCTACCCCTCGGTAAGTTGAATCACTAGTACCTCCCATTGCAAAATGAGATGCCAAACAAGGATGGCTGTTTCAGAACTGGTTGAGAAATCAAACTTCAACAACCTTTGTCTTAGAATATATGAATTTTATAAGCGCTCACAAGCAAGTTCCTTCTTCATGCTGTCCCTAAGTTTATTCTGTAAATTTCTTGAGTTTCTAATGATTCATCATCATCATCTGGGTCAATATAATTTTAAAATAAATTTTCCATCTTTTTCCAGATCTTGTTTTCCAAAATCCTCTGGTATTCCTCTAAAATTTAAATTATTTCTATGTAGTTTTGTTTCTGCTGTTTAGTCTAACTTCCATCCTCATCTCTGCAGCAGAATTCAAGTCATAGGTCTCATCTCATTTTTTGCTCCTCTTTAACTCTTTATCCTTAATTTTCCATTTCTAATAGTGGAAATCTGAAATGTTGAAGGAACAGCTTGAATTGTGCTAATGTCAAGGATGGATTGGCACTGTAGGAAGGGCAGCACTGTAGGCAGCACTGTAGCAAGGGCAGCACTGTAGCAAGATCTGAGACTTCCATTTCCTCATTATGGCCAATATGATGTCCATCAACTTGTATGAAACAAAAGTGGGGCAAAATTGCCAAGTCTATAGCACTGCAAATCTTGGTTTCCTCTATCAAGAAGTCCTGCAACATATCATCTAGAGTTTGTAAGCTTCCCTTCTCTTGGTCATGCACTGAATTCAACCCAGTGCATATCTACCTATGGCCAGTTTTCAAATTTTAAAGCAACTGTGGAGAACTTTCATTGGGTTGAGAGTTAATCAGATTGTATTATAAGACTGACTTCATTTTCTGTTGCTCATGCACTTTCCTTCAATTTTAAAAAAACCACCCCAGTTGAAAAAATGCCTTTAAGCATAATGCAACATTGTGGTACAGAGAACAGCACTTGCATATCACCTTTTTATTTGTCACACAGGTTATCTTTCCTGTTTATCTATAGAACTATACACAACCTCCGAGTTAATAGGCTGGCCATCACAATGACATAAACATACCAGTTTCCTACAATTGAATAACCAATGCATCAGGCTGTGAAAAAGTGAAAGGCAGGGAGTGTGGTTAGAGAACCTAATTGTGGCATTATGTTCCTGTGTGGGAGTTCACTGCTCTTGTAATAGAGCACAGGCATATTTGTGGGTAAAACAAATTGTATCTGATACTTCTAATTTATACATAACCCTGCACATAGCGTGGGTGGCATCCAGCACAGAACAGCATTTTCGTGTGAAATCTTCATTGTGGATTAGCAAGCCGAAGCATGTTAGAAATGAGATTCCAGCCCAAATAAAGTAGTATCTTTTTATTAATCCAGGCCATTATTTAGTTTCTTAAAGTTTAAACTAGGCATTTTCTTGGTAACTCAACATCTGATTCACTTTGCAGGACACAATGTATTCTCCAATCTGTCTTCCTGATGCTATTTCCTTCAAACAGTATTTTGTTCTAGATCTCTTTTAATGATTTTTGAGTGGGGTAGGGTAGGTGGTTAGTTCTCATTACAATTTCCATGAATTAGTACTGATATTGCATCTTTTACTAGTGGGAGCACGTTCAGAGTAATGGAACTGATTATACATATTTTTCCTCACGTTCACCTTCACCTTCATCCAGAGCAGGGGAGAAACATTTGTGGGCAGAAGTTTGTAGTGATGGTCCTCCCTTTCTACCCCTTAGATAATAAAGTGATTGCTTAGCATTTTTTGAGCTTAACTTTCAGCGTACACCTAGACAACTAAGAATAACCTACATCTAAAAGGCCAAGTTAAAGAATGCTTGAGTCAGGCAGGACTCCTGGTGACTATCCGGACATGTCTAGATAGATATAATGGCAACAATAAATGATTTATTATTACCTTCTTTCAGGATGGTTTGTGGCCTTTCCTGCCAACAACCATGGGATATCTTAGTGGTTTCCCCTTCAAGTATGAATCAAGTCTGACCCTGCTTACCATTTTTCAAGATCAGCCAAGGGGGGCAATGTGCTACCACTGGCTATGACAAGCACAAATGTGATTTTAAAGTCTCTCTCTTCCTGCAATTAAACACCACATACTGGTGAATGGTGATTGTAGAATAAGCACAGTAGATAGAGAACTACAACAGTATCTGAAGAAATAGTATAGTACCTTAGAAACAAAACCAGCTTCACTATATTTATACCCTGCTCATTAAACCTGACAAAATACTGCAGTGAGGAGAGATAATAATGAATCATTTTAGATGCTGGAGATGATTTTTAATGCAAAATATCACTCATTTATTTATGCAATTTATGTACCACTTTAATCCTAGTAGACTCTAGGTAGTGTACAGATACTAATAAATTAAAACAAATACCAGTAATAATAATCATAATAATACAGACAATAAAAACTAACATTAGTGCTAGTCACTTCACATTAATCAGTCCCTGAAGGGTTTTCTGGAATTCTCAAGTTTTTACAAGCTTCTGGAAGGCCATGAGAGCGAAAACCATCCAGGACCTAGCTGTTCCAGAGGCAAGGAGTCCCAACAGAGAATATCCACTTTACACCCCTCCCACCACACCTGGTAAGAGGGACCTTCAAAAAGCATCCTGTGGCTACTTTGGGTGGGAAAAATCCATCTGGGAAAAGCAGTCCCTTAGATACCCAGGCTGAGGCACCAATCCATATAGGGCTTTAATAGTAGCAACCACCACCTTGAATTGCACCCAGGAACATGGAAGCTCCTGCAGCAAAGGCATACTATGGCAATAGCATGACTGCATACTAAGCACATGGATCAATACATTTGCACCAGCTAGAGTTTCTGGGTGGTCTTCAAGAGCAGTTCCATGTAAATTGAATTACAGTAATCTAACAGAGAGATGATAGGGGCAGGTTTGATGGTTCTCATGTTCTAGGTAAGCAGAGCCCTAGCCAGAGTTGGGCAAAGACTCTCCGATCTATGGCCTCTGACTGCTCTTGAATCCAGAAAGACCCAAGAGATTGCAAGCCTGCTTTTTTGGAGAAACACAAAAGGAAGAGTCAAAGTTTAAACTGTCCTGGAACCATGAAGCTTCTGAATCAACAGTTAACCCATCTGTTTCATTCAGTCTCCTTTTCCAGGTTTTGACAACTTCCAGGCACTGGATTAGAACTTCTGCTGTATCTCCCATTGGGTTTGGAATGGAATACTGAGTACAATCTGCCTATTGATATCATACCCCAAACTGATGGATTATTTCTTCCAGCAGCTTCATATAGACATTAAACAGGATAAAAGAACTTAATCCTCGGGTAGCTCATACTGCAACAACTGAAGATCTGACCTCTCCCTCTCTCCCATCACTGACTTGACCCACTCAGGAAGGAGAACCTCATAGTATGGTACTTTCAAATCCCAGCACAAGTTGTCCACAAGAATGACCAATGTGATTTCTATTCCATGTCTAAACCTACCACTGGTCCAGATAATCCATATCCTCCAGGGGTCTCTGTAATTTTTGCCCCACCACTTTCTCAATAGTCTTCCCCAAGAAAGGAAGATTGGAGATATGGGCAGACCAGCACTGCTTTCAGAATGGCCAAAACTTCCACCTGTAATAAAACTGAGCAGTTCAGGAACAGATGCGGCAATACAGCTGGAAGGATGGTACAATAGCAGCACCTCCCAGCTTGACCCTTTGGCCCAACCTCACAAAGGCCTTACATCCAACCATTTGTAGTACTGTCCTTCTTGCAATAACCACAGCCTCCCAGTACACAACTGTTATTCTATCGCCCTTGCCATGTGTTGCAGCACACAAAACCTAGCTGGACAGATCTCAGTGAGGGGAATTCCTCCCTTTAGTCCCCCCAGCTCTCATGCCAGGTCTGTCCTTTCATCCACAATTACACTGTGAATGAGGCTAGGTTATTACAGATACACCTGGTGTTCAAAAGCTCCCTCCTGAGCCCTGGCACCCAGCAAGTCAGATGTTCAAGAATTAAGAAGCCCCCCCCCCTTCTTCCTCCTGACTATCACCACTGCTATCCTCATCTTCGTCTTCTTTACTCAGCCCCCCTTCCAACCACATCAGACAAAAACCTCAGAGCATGTCCCATCTTATACTTCATTTCCCCCCACCAGCTACCCTCACCTACGCAACTCATTCAACTTCTCTGTAATCCAATTTCACTCACTTCCCTCCACCTCCAACTATTATACTTCTGTTCCCATTTCCAATTCCCCACCTGGCTCTCACCCAGGCCAGAATCAAAGGGGACAGGGCTCCCTCCCTGTTCTTTTGCTCCAGGGAAGAGATCCTCCTCTGATCTCTGACTGTCCTCAGAGAGCAGAACATTTCTTCCTCCCTCCCTCATTTTCTCAGACCATCTTCTACATTTCCATCTGGGACAAAGCATGGATATGCTCAATCTTCTTCTACCAGACTCACCTATTCTCTTATGTGGTCAGTACAATATACAACATTCCAACCCAATGTTCTGTTTTTCAGCTCTTTCACCCTACTTCATCTTAGATCTTCTTCCCTGCTCTTTTAGAATACAGTATTCTAAGTTGTAAACATATAACTTAGGAGCAGTGAAGGAGCTGTTGCATGTTATAAACCGTTTCTAAATTCTACCAGGAAGGTCATAATTTGGTGGCGGTATCTACTTGGTATACCAAAGATCCCATGATCTATAGATAAAGCTAAAAAAGCTAGTGCTAGAAACCTCCTTCTGGGCCAAGAATGGTGCTTGACCTTTGAATGTCCTTCTGAGGACCACAAACAAAAAATAGTGAGCAAAGCCAGAAAAAAAACCCTTAATTCATTTAACTTACATTTAAATAACAGTATTACCCTCCTATCACATATTGAGTATTTCCTTACTTCTATCATATTAAAAATGGTAATCTGATAGTAAAATTCAGAAGTCTCTTGGGACCTCATCTATAGCTTTCCAAGAGACTATTCATCTCTTGCCTTAGATGAATCAATACTCTTACCTGACACAAGAACGATGACTATGTTGACTTTTCACTGAAAAATCAGCCTTGTTTTTATACAAACATACCTATATAGATAGATTTGTACACCTAAGTATACATATATAAATATTTGCTTGTGCACATGCACCATCAGATCTTCAATCTATACCACTTCCAAAATAACAGAAACAAACTTAAATTTTAACCACTTCTTTATCATTGTTTACTGTGGAAATCTTGGTACCCTTTTCGTGGAATATGCCTTAGGAAGCATTTTCTTTTCTAAGCTAGTATTCATGTACATGTACTGAAACAACAAAACAGTTCACTCTGTTTGTTACAGGAAATACCCTTCATACATACAGTACCTATTCTTTAAATGTGTCCTGCCCTTCAAACCTCAGCTTGAGTTCTAGCACCATCTACAGGTGACAAAAAATAATTCATTACAGGCTTTCACATACATGCCACACACAATGGGCCAGAAATAGGGTAAATTTTTTCCATGGGCTGCACATAATCTGGAAGATCACTTTATCAAGGTGTTCTAATATAATGATTGAACATTGTCCAACACAGTGAGAAATGCTAAACAAACCATGAATCTGCCTGCAACTTTGGGTATGCTCCCAGTAGGCTATACTATATAAATGATTGTGTTGGACTCAATGGATCACATGTTGTGCAGTCCTATCTATTCATTATTGTTACAATATTTGAGCTGTTTTATCATATGCTGAAGAAATTAAGGCAACATTCAAGCAAAACCTGGACTTCAAAGTAGTTTTCTACTTCCATTAAGTAGTGATAGTGTTACACTTTTTATGTGTTAGAGTGGGACGTAATGTATTATTCAGCCTAGGATGCTTGCAACATCCATCCTTGTCTCTCAGAGAAGAGATATAAAAACAAAAACAACCTAATGAAAACTGGTTACATTCTCTGGATACATCAGGAATACCATGAGTGGTCCATATAAAAAAAGTGAGTTTAATGAGGGCTTGGTCCTAATCTTCCTTTTGGTCCAAATCCTAAAGTCCCAAGACTGTGCCATGAAATGCTGCAGCAAACCATCAAATTACGGTGACGGACTCTTGTGAACATAATCAGTAAAGGGAGACTTAAACCTTCAACACCGTATCTATCTTTCTAAAAACCCAAAATACCAAACTCCTCACCAAATGAAAACAATTATGCTCCCACTCTCCAACCCTTGATAAAATCACATCAGTGTTGTACTCTTGCTTCTCTAAAGTAACGAGTGACACCTACGTATTTCCTCATAAACCAACTGGTGTAGGAGAAACATAGCAGGTGCATTCCACACTAAGCCATAGGCCTGATTTAGGGTGACGCTCGACTGTGTCCTGTAGGTGCTGTATCTGAAAAAAAAATCAAGATCCCTGATACATGTGGAACTTGCCTACACTAATCTGAGGTGCCACAGCTGGTCTGCTGCAGATGGTTCAGATGTACTGTGAACCATCTGCAGTATGTATTGTGAGGTTCAAAAGCTGGTCCTCTTGGTCTTGATACAGAAATCAGATATTCAAAAACTAGTTAACTACTTCTGCCCTGAGCCTCAATATTGCCACCTAATTTAACTTGTCTACTCAATATCTTCAACAACAGCAACTGATATGTTTCTCCCCACTTTCCTCCATGCCAGACTTGACCACTACATATCAAACTGCTTTTGAAGACAGAAGAGCAAAGACAGCTTTGGGAATTACATTGCAACATTATATCCAGCTACTGTTACTCGGCCCTCCTAAAGTCACTGATCATAGTGCAGAACTATTCAGCAGTGGATTACAATGTAAGACCATCCTTATAAACATTAAAAATATATTATTTATACATTCAACACAATTTTAAAGTCTGAGATATGGAAGCAAAAACAAAAACAAAAACACAATGGATGGGGAGGCCAAGAGCCAATGCATAATTTTCAATGCTACCCATTAAGGCTACAACTAGTTTTGAAGATTGACAGCATTTTCCATGCAATGGGACTCACTGGATATTTCTTTAAGCCTAGAACAAAGTTGGACAAGACATGCCAAAGAGACATCATTTAAGCATGAAAGATACTGTATTATATCAAACAAGAGGTTTAGACCTTGAAGCGATAAAAAGGAGCCCCGTGTAATGGGACCGTCCCCACCAAAGAGCATCTGTTCATACCACAATCCTTCCTTAAAGCCAGCAGCTTCCCCAGACTTCTCATGAATGTAAACTAAGCTCATTTAGAGAAGGGACAGTAGGCTGACCTTGCCTGCTTCACTTAACAGCCCCCTCTAGAATGCACTCTAGGACCAAATGGAGCACAGAAATGACTTTTTCAGCCCCTAGTCTAATCTGGTATGGAGTCTGCAGGACACAGCAAACTTGCATGGGCTCCACTCTGGATGATGGAGTAAGTTTGCTTTGGCACATCTGAATGAGAGGAGGATGAAAAGATTGGTGGAGGGGACGTTGATGCTGGTACTGAGATGTTCTGCTCTTCAGCGCTCACCACTGTCACTTCTCCTGCCCCTTCTTGAATTAAAGCATTGAGCCCTTCCAAATCTGAGCAGCTGATCCCAGTGCCATTGATGAATGCCTGGTTAGCTGAGACCTCATGGCTACCTACTGGAATGGTGGAGATCAGGGTCTGGCTTGGTGTGCTTCCATCAGCCTGATCGTGAGTTGTGAGAAGGACTGTTGGTTGGCTGACTGAAAGGCTTTCTGCTGGAGACCCAACAGGAAGGGGCGGAGCCAACAAGCTCACCTGCTGCAATATTTGCAGCTGGTTACTGCCCGACAGATCATCCTGATTCTGACTTATCAATGTAGGAGACACAATATTGACTTGACCTCCTTGCTCCAGGCTGCTGGTCTGGGGCAACTGATGCCCAACAATGATCTTGACCTGTCCTTCCCCATATGGGGAAGTGTGCAATGGCACCTGGAGATGACTGACGGTAATAGGAGTATCATCTTGTGAGGTGGGGTCCATCTGGAACTGCAGGACAGCCAGTTCAGAAGTTTTAGTTCCATTATATTCAATATGCTGCCTTTTATGGCTCCTCAGAGAATCCTCCCGGACAAATGAGGCCTCACAGAGATCGCATCTGAAGGCTTTCTTGGCCTCCAGCTTGGCAACTTGTCTGGAGTTGCCTTCCTTTGGCCGATCTCCTTCCCCTTGATCTGCTGTTTTTTCTTTGACTCTGACTTTATCTGGATGGGCTTTCTTCACATGGGTGGTCAGATTACTCCGTTGCTTGGTATCAAAGCGGCAGAACTCACATTTGAAGGGACGATCCTTGGAGTGGATTCTCTCGTGCACTTTGAGGGTAGCCTTGTTGGAACAGGAATAGCTGCACTCTGAGCATTTCACTGGCTGCTCCGGCTGGTGGGTGCGCAGGTGCTGCCGGAGACTCGTCTTGTTCCCACACTGGAACTTGCATACGAGGCACCTGAAGGCATTCTCCATGTTGTGCTTGATGCGGATGTGGGACTTCAGATTACCTTTCATGGCACACCGGACCTCGCAGAACTCACATTTGTAGGGCTTCTCCCCTGTGTGCACACGCATGTGCCTCTTCAAGTCAGAGTTGATTTTAAATTTGGCAGGGCACAGACGGCACTGGAAAGGAGCATCTCCTGTTTGGGAGACAAATGTTTGGAATGGCAGTATTTGTGTGACAGTGATCAGATTAATTCTAGCCAAATGGAACTCACGATACTTACTAACCTAGTAACCTGAAAACTCCATGTGTCTACTAGAGCTGTAAGCACTTTGGATTCGAAGGTGGTACTTTAGAGCAGTGTTTCTCAACCTCTGCAACTTTAAGATGTGCGGACTTCAACTTCCAGAATTCCCCAGCCAGCCAGCACTCTGGGAGTTGAAGTCCACACATCTTAAATTGGCTGAGGTTGAGAAACACTGCTTTAGAGGATTCAAGGGTGCATATGTAGCCCCTGTCTGCAACTCCTCAAACCACACACAAATGCTGGAGTTGAACAGAGATACTACCTTTGTGTCATCACATGCTCCAAAGCGCCTCAGATGAAATTGCAATTCCCAGAATTCCCAGGTGGCAGGGCACATAACTAGCTAGGAATTTTAGGAGTTTCCCAGTACTGGCTTGGGAAGCGTGTCCTTTAAGCATATCTCATTTAGAGGGAATAGTACTATAGTAACTGCGTTTAGAAATATGCAAAGATTCTTTCAGGTCAAAGCTGCTTTTCCAAACACCCAAGCTTCACTGATCCATTTGCTGATCTGATATGTAGGTTTTGTTAATTTAACTGCTATCTTACTAGTAAAAATTGCACTCAAGTATTGATTAAAAAAGGTAAAGAATATTGCAGAGAGTTTATGGAGAACACCACCAGTGTAAAAGAAAGGTGAACTCTCTGTCCAACAACGTATTGATAACTCTTGTAGCGCATTGATAACACATTGATAACACATCTTGTAGCTGTTATGATCTCCATTTTGCTAACAAACTATGGTTATTGTTAATACCTCAAAAAACAAACAAAAAAATACTATTGATTTACTGCTGCTTTCAACCATTTGAACAGCATGCTTGCTGGCTGCCCCTCTCCCTCTGTACGCACACCGCAAACTGAGTAACTCAAAGGGTGCCATTTAAAACAGAAATGAAATATAGGCAGCTCCCTAATACAGTGAATGTTGCTGTTCTTTAATAATGATGACACATGTGGCTTAATTTAATTTACAAGTTAATATTTTATAGATCTTCATAAATGGAAGATTGTAAAAAGATGCATAATTGGTTTACCCGGCTGTATGTTTCATTGATTTCAACTAAAGATTTTTGAAATCATGACATGGCGTGCTGTGCTAATCCATGCGTGTATTTAAAGATTAAGACCCTTGCTATAAAATGTTTATTATACACACTATATTAATGAAGATTGCACAGACTGCCAGTTTGGTTTCTGGTATTGGCTGGTCCTGCATGTTGCTGCCTGCACTTTAGGAAACCGTTACGTACCTCCTTCCATAAAAAAAGCTGCTGCAGTGGACATGGTCTCCATTTTAGGATGCCAAACTATACTGAAAAAGCAGCAACATGTAATTGTTGGCAGTGCATTTAAGTTTTTAGTCTAGAGATTGATCTGTCTCAACGAACTTAAAAGCCACTGGCTTTGGTAAAGATTCTTTAAAAGAGCAAAGGAGGACTTTTGATTTTAACCCTCCCAAATGAACACAAACTTCACCTGCAAGCTGTGTCAAAAAAAGTAATAGAAAGCTGGCCAGCTGAGCCTAAAGCCTGCAGAATAAGAGACCAAAAAGGAAAGAAGAAAATGTCTTTGCTTTGGAGAAACGTGCAAGAAGCTTGGTTGTGAGAAAGGATAGAATTTTACAAGCCGAAAATCAAGATATAGCAGGAGACTCCTTTAGGCAAAGGAAGTGTGCAACAGTAATATCAGAACTGGTGAGAACTGCAAAGGCTGGATGTAACCCCTAGAAGCCTGGCCTTGGGGTTGACAGGTCTCCAGAACAGGAAGGCGGGCTGCTTTTCAGACTCCAGCTCAAACCACTGACCTGAACACAGGGGTCTGACTGGAAGAAGGGGAAATGACAACATCTGCACAACCGAGGTGGGGTAGGGGCTGTCTGCCCCACACCTGAAAGTTCTCTAGGTCAGGATCTTACAGCTTTTTTCCCCTTTAAGCTTCTACTCATTAATGGCTGGGAACATTACAGCTTATGTCCCTACACTACAATGTGTTTGGTTTAAAAAGAGTCTACTGATACCTACAGGGTTTTCGTTTGCACAACTTGATAAAGCAAAACAAAATGAAAAGGCCCACACCGTGGCAGAGCATGATATGTACACAAGCCATCGTCAGCAAATCCCTGAAAGAGTGAGCTGTGGGCATTTGCATACCAGGAGCTCATGTGCAGCTGAAGTCGGCCTAAATGCCATTCTGTTGAATTGAGTTGCAATCTTAAACGTGCAGGTCAGGTACATTATTCTAGGGCAGGGTTCCTCAACCGTGGCCACTTGAAGATGTGTGGACTTCAACTCCCAGAGTTCCCCAGCCAGCCATGAAGAAGTCCACACATCTTCAAGTGGCCACGGTTGAGGAACACTGTTCTGGGATATTCAGGCCTCAATGGAAACCCTCAGGACTTACCGGTATGAGATCTGAGATGAACAGTGAGCTGGCTGGAATTGCGGCTTGCGTAAGGACAGATCTGGCATTTGAAAGGGCGCTCGTCTGAATGGATACGCTGGTGCTTGTTCAGACTGCTGCTCTCAGCAGCCGCGTAGTCACAGTGCTTGCACTTGTAGGGTTTCACTCCGCTGTGGGACCGCATGTGCATTTTCAGTTTGTCTTTCCGACTGAAACTCTTGCCGCAAACTTCGCATTTATGGGGCTTATCACCTGAAGGAGTGAAGAAATGTAAGGCACCCTGTTCCCAAGTGGAAGGAATTCATCTTTTCCATGTTGAAATGCAAATGATCACCTAAAGGGTTTTTCATGCTGTTTACTTTTTCTTTAGAAAATCAGGGATATGTGCAGGGAACTATGAAAATACATGTCTCTGCATTATATTTATTTATTGCACATTTCTTTGACTGGGTTCATGCATTGTTGTACCAACTGTGTGAACTCAACCAGATATTTTAGAAAACCATCCTTAGGAAACCAGTCAGAGAAAGTTCCACAGCCCTTATTGCTCTGTAGAGGACATTTGCTTTTTCAAAGAAATGTAATTTGTATGTTAGTCTAAGATGGGAAATAGAGCAAATACTCTGCATTTAAAAGATCCCAGGTTCAAACATTGCAATCCCTATTTCAAAAGGCTTCTTATCTGAGACCTGAGAAAGATAACTACTGAGTTATCAGAAAACTAGCAACTAGTCAAAATATTCAATCAATGAGAAGGCACAACTACTGTATCCAGGCTTCAAATCTCCAGAGGACATTTGCAAATAACAGCTAATACAGTAATTTACACCAAATAATTTGATTTGGTCTAAGAGAAGTTTATTAATTTTTTCCCCTAATGTCCATTAGATGCCGGTCACAGAAGCTGGCGAAACGTTAGGAAACAAAACTTCCAGAACACGGCCACACAGCCCGGAAAACCCACACCAGCCCTCCATTAGTTTGTGTTTCACCAAATGACTATAAAAATGTGCAGTAGTTCAGAAAGCAATACTCAATTTTCACTGTCTACCCCCCCACCCCCAAATTACAAATGCCTTGCTAGAAAAGGATACATATCCTAAGAAATCTATATCAACTGGCTCAAAAACAAACTTGTTCTAAAACTCCGGAAATGTACCTGTGTGTGTTCTTAAATGCCGTTCCATGTCTTTCATTCCATAGGATGTCTTGAACTGGCACCCTGGAGGGAGAAGAGAAATAGAAGATCAATTATTAGGGACCCATTTTATCTATCAGTTCCTGCAAGTGATGGATCTCCCCTTCTCACAACAACCTGTGGGGCATATTAAGCAAAGAGGTGGTGAGACACAGAGCTGGCTGGGGCCTTGAATCCTGGTCTCTCTGCTCCCAACCCAATCTAATCCAACCACCACTACCTCACATGATTTTCAGACAGTATTTGCTCCTCCTGATAAGGCAGACAGAACTCTAAACCTAAAGGTGGGAGGAAGAATGCAGTGAGCTCCAGGATGACAAAGAGAATGTGGCTTCTGATAAATATAATAATTGTTAAAAGAATCAATAAATGAAAAAATGAAATGACATAAATGAAAAAATCACCTAAAACATATGAAGAAAATCACCCTTCCGTTGGTGGTGGGGGGAGGAATTAAGGGAGAGAGGATGTCTTCTCTCACTGTAGAAGAGAAACCTTCACAGGGAGTCCAATGTTCTATTTTCTTGCAGCAGAGAAAAGCATTTAACAGTGGGATATACCTGTGCAGTCTCACTGGGGCAGAAGTCCTGATGAAAGCCTAAGTAACAGGCTGCACAAATATACCTTAGCAGAAATGAGGATCCTCAACTTGCAGCTATTCACAGAAGAAAAAATATACAATTGGGTAGCTGCCTTGCCAGTGGTATTGGTAGCAAATGATCCTTACAGAACAGATTCTGATTCTCTCTGGAAGAGCAAGAGACTGAGAACCATCAATCAGAGTGATGCAGCCTTGATCCATCTAGAGGTCACTGCCCAACTGTTTGCTAGAATAAAACAAAGAGGGACTGGAGAGTCTGAACACCTGAGTCTCAACAGACAGATCTTAAAATCTTAAAACCAACTGATGTCATTCCTTCTTGGGATGAAAGGAAGGCAGAGTTACCTGTTGCTTTCTGTGAAACTTCAAATTCATCTTAGTGATGAATGACAGCTCTGGATGAACAGCTTCTGAATTTGGAAGACTGCAGACTTTTTTTTCCTGGCAAATAAAGTTCTGATACTTTCCATGCTGACTGCTAGAAATTTGCCTTCCCAGGAGAAATACTTGAGGGGTAACAAATGTAAAGGCTCCTGAGATCAAACGGAATAGTATGAAGATTTTAAGTTCATTCTGTTGAGCATCTATATCTTCTCTGCTTCCTACAGGTGCTGAGACTTTGATGAAAGTCAAAGACACGAAGAGATCCCAATGGGGGGCTGCCGAAGTGAAAGGGGTCCAAATCCACCTAACTTTATTCAACTGAATATGCCCTAGACAAGCTCAGCTGAAACGTCAGGTGAATTTCCATCCAGGCTAACAATCTGATAACCTCCCCCATGATAAGAGAATTTAACAATGATGTATACATGCATATGTGGCTATGTTGTCACAGGAAAACACAGTGGCATTCAGCTAATGCTAGAAGCTAAGGAAAACTATGTATACAGTCCCAAGTTTCAAATATTGATGCTGTGGATAGACTCTTTCAACACCAAATGCCTAGGGCTATCCTGCTTTTACAATATGTGTTCAACCCCAAGTCTGGTATCTGTGGTTACTTGAATTGAACAAGGAAGTTATATAGGTTTCCTCTTGCTAGTCCTGAGGAAAGCTAACAGTGCAGCAAACTGTGTCTGATTTCCTGGAGTGTCATGACATCTATACCTCTGAGAATATGACTGACCTGACAAGTTCCTAGAGGGTGTTCATCAAAGTGATGATGATCTTAGTGGCACATCATTCTGTATCTATCCATACTTGGACCACATACTGATCCATTCTTCCTTTTTTATTCAAGGTTAGAGGGTTGCAAGGAAACCTGATAAGAATTTTTTAAAATTTATTTTAAGATTGTTCGCCACCCAGAGTCACTTGGTGAGATGGGCAGCCTATAAGTTGAGTGAATGAATGAATCAATAAAACACTTCAATTTCTGAAGCAGTTCTATTTTCTAACAAATGTGGAAAAGAACCAGGTCTCACTCTTGTGGTCACCACAAAATCGGGACATTGGTAGTAACTTCTGGACATTGGTAATAACGTCTAAACCTGCACTGCACATCACCCATAGTGGCATCAGCCATAAAAGCTATAGCTTTGGCAAAATTCACCACCTGCCTAAGTTCCCTGTGGAATAAACTGCAACAGCTTTTTGAATCAATATACTCATCACCACAAGCAAGATTTGCCTCCCTAGGCATTTGTGCCTCTGGATTCTTTTAGAAATTTGGCAAGTGAGCTCTCCCAGTGATAGTCCCAAACATCCAATAAACTTTCTGACATACCAACATAGAGCACAAATGTTAATGTCTACCACTTCTCCAGCCATGGCAGAAATAGTTTAAAAGAAAGAAAAGAAAAGAAAATTAGAACAGAACTCTCAGCAGCTTCCTGTATCTTTTGTCTTCTTACCAGAGTGAAGGGAATGAGCAACTCCCTGTAGGATGTCTTTTACCATTGTAGAAAAACTTGTCCTCAGTTCTTAAAGAAAAGGAAATGGTTCTAGCAACCTGAGCATGCTTTTTTGAGTCTGATTTGCCTGTCTTGAAATACTTCCTTGACAAACCTTACCCAGCACTCCTTCACAGAACAGAGCTATGGATAGAGAAACCTGTTTTTCTATTTCTGGTTTGGTCCACCATTGTCCACCATTCCATGGTTTTGCAAGCCAGAGGCCATGACACTGAACATGGGGGAGAAGGATATGTTTCTCCAGGATAAGTAGGGAAGGCTGAAAGAGATTAATTCATTTAAATCCATGCACCAAGCATTGCCACTGAACAAGGGTTTGAACCCCAATGGATTAGCCTACTGAGTCCTTTCCTCTACAGTTCTCAGGTGGTCTGCTTGAAATGTAAATGCTGCTTGAGAATGTAAGTGGATGTGTGGAGGGGGAGAGAGATAGCATAAATTTCAGGCAAATTCTCAAGCAAAGACAGGTTTGACTGTATGTTCTAATGAAGTTAATTGACTTAATCAAACATGGAAGGCTATTTTTTTCCTTCCTTAGGCTGCATGATCAATGGTAACCTAAATTAATTTTAAAAACTGCTTCCATGAATCTTCTTGGAACTTTGTGGCAATGTCACTGAATAAAATTAATACAAGCAATGCCAATTTATTTCCTCATTCCATCTCAGGGAGCAGATCAATGGGCAAAAAGTAAATACAATGCAAAGAACAATTCACAACCTGCCAAGTCCCTTGAGGTCCCGTAAGGCTTCTAAGGAAATAGAGAAAAAAGCCCGAATAAGAAGAAAGAGCTTCTCCTAGCACTTAAATTTACTGATTTGCATATAATACAACTATGCAGTTTCTGAAGGTCAGGCATGCTTGTGTTTTCATGCAGAAAAGTAGCTTGCAGCCTCATAGGCAAACACAGATGTAGTTCCATAAAAATCCTGCAATCTTCCTAGCCATGGATTGAGCATGTCAACAGTTGCAATAAAGTGTAACATTTCAATTCTCAGCCTCAGTTTCTCCATGGAAACATGGCCAAATGGAACAGACTAGATGGGACGATCTTCTCCCGGTGAGTAGATGGATACAGTATAGAAGCACTCCTTCCTTCTTCTGGAATGTCTTTTGACTTCCCAATCTAGTCTACAACCTAGGGTTTCCTGGTGTTCTCCTATCAAAATACTAATCAGGTCCAACTCTGTTTACCATTTTTAAGATCAGACCAGGCCAGCTAGTTGGTGCCAACTGCTGAGGAATGTGCATGTTAACTATACCATTCATTGAACCATGTTTAGTTTGGGCTTGAGAAAGCTGGCAATGCCAGTGCAGGGAGATAGCTCCATGGTAAAAATCATCTGGTACATGTGGAAGTCCCCAGGATTAATCCCAGTTAGCACCAATCATTAGTTAAGTAACTTCTGCCCAGGGGATGCTGCTGCTAGACAGAATACATAGTATTGAGCTATCTGGAACGCTGGTCTTTGATTCAATGTAAGACAGAGTTGAGATCTTTATAAGTGAATGGTTTTGTGTACAGCTTGAATGTATATGCAGAGTGTATCCTTCCTTAACTGTATCTTGCTTTCATTTTCTCTTCCAGAGGATTTCCTGCCCAGAGGATTTCCTTTTGGAACTGCCCTCCAACTTCAGCCAGTCCATCCTCTCCATGAGCTAACGTAGCCCGAACCTTTGTCAGAGGCAACAGAACAAGAAACCTCAGGAGAATTTGTCTGTATCAATTCATGAAAGAGAATATCCTGGAAGGTAGTGGCCTATTCTTCATTAGAAGATTTTAAGCAAAGGTTGGGTGTCTTGGAAAATATGGGGTTTCAACCAAGCCTGTCTCACATGAGCACAAAGGGAGGGGTGGCTTCGCTGCGGCCTAGCTTTGCTGCTTTGTGTGGGCGGGGCTTGGAGCCCACCTTTTTTCCTGTTTCCTTCATTTTCCCTCTCTTCTCCTTGTGGCTCTCCACGAGGTAGGAATGAATCCTCTCCTCCTCAGGGTTTTTGTAGTAACATTTCAGAACCCCAACAGGGTGGTCATGTATTAAAGATGCCTATTGGCGGATTTTCTCCATCAGCAAAAGACAGAACTAAGTAGTGGTTGAATGTCTTTTGACTCCTACTAATTCTATGACCAAAGGTTCCAAGTCACGGAAGCAAGACTTTTTGCCACATGGGATCTAGGTAAATGTGAACATTGGGAGTGTGCATTTTCTGACTGTTCCAAGCACAACATGCCATGAACCTTTCTGAATGAGAAACTGTTGTTTCAAGAAATGTGTTGCTTTAAATATTTTGGAAACTTTCAATGCTAAAACCAGGGGTGTTCCTTGAAATGGATCCAGAATGATAAAAAAGCCCATTTCACTCTCAGATTGGGACATTCTACAAATTTCTGCACTTGTAACATTTCGAAACAAAACATTTTGGACACCCCAGCACTGTCTAAGCCCCTTACTACCCAGCTCTTGTCTGGGACCTGTTGTGCGATTTGAAATGCCATTTTATGAAGAAGTAAGCCCCCCACCCTCCATGGTGGCTACTGCACTCACAACATGCTTTCAAAATGCCAAGGGTGCCCCCTGCCATACCCCTCCCTTGAAAAGTAGATTTCTGGTTTACCCACTAGCTTATCCTTTACCTGGGTAGCTGCAATTAAATTTCTTCTGTGCCACTGATGTGTTGGCCTTTTTGCTGCGTGATTTTGGTGGAGTGGTAACAAGAGTAGCTGTCCGAGGCTCATTGTTCTCACCAGACAAGTAGGTTTGGTACCCATGCTCAAAAACAAACTCAGGTGCAGACACTGATAAACATAAAAAACTACATTTTAGGATCCCAGTGTTGCAAACCCCTTCCTCATATTGCTACTCATATTGCTACTATTGCTATATGGATTGGTAGCAGAAAAACCTTTCATGCACCCAGTGCAACCTTTGCTGACTTTCTACTGGCTAGACATTTTTACACGCACAGCCTACATTCCTAGACCTTATCAGCCAACCAGATTTATGCAAGGCAAATGGAAAGGAAGAAATCAGGAGGCTGAGATATTACTTTCATCCTTGATCACTTGGCTGCCTATCCCTGACACAGACTGGGCAAAAAGGAGGACATGGAAACTTACAGGTAGTCCTGACTTACCAATGGTAATTGGGACTGGGAATGTCGTCGCTAAGTGACATAGTTGTAAAGTGCATCATCATGTGACCACACTGACTTGTGACAGAAGTTCTGGCAGTCCCAGTTGCTATTGTTAGGTGAATCCTATGTAGTTGCAGCGTCCCGCGGTCACATGATTGTCATTTGTGACCTCCTGCTGGCTTCCCCATTGACTTTGTTGTTGGAAGCCAGCAGTGAAGGTCACAAATGGTGGTTACGTGACCATGGGATGCTGCGTCATCATAATTGTGAGCTGGTCACCAAGCACCCAAATCATGATCATGTGACTGTGGGGACACTGCGATGGCTGACACTATGAGGACCTGTCTTAAGTATCCCTTGTTCAGCATTGTTAAGTGACGACTACCTGTATCTGGTCAAACTACTTCTACTTCTCTTCCTAGCCCAAAAAAATCCCTTCTGTCTCAAACTGCTGCCTGGGGCCTCTTTTCCAACATGGAGATCATTTAATAAATTTTTTCCAGAGACTAAACCTGAGACTTTTTCGAACCCTCTCCTCCTTTCCCCAAGAACTGAACCTACAGATATCATACTGAGCCACACACCTATACAGCCTGGTCAATTCTGCTGCTCCCTAAGGTCCTGGGCAGACATCCCACATTTTCATGGAAGATGCCAGGAACAAAACCTGCATGCCCAACCATTAAGCTCCAGTATGGTCCTTTGTGCTCAACAAAGTGAAACTACCTGCTTCTTAGACACCACTTCCCAAACTTTCTAGGTAACATACCTGTGATGGTTTGCGTTTCTGATGTGATGGTTCTTGCCACAGTTTGGGGTTGTGTGGCTGGCACCGTTTCTTCAGCCACAAACTGCACTGTACTGGTAGCTCCAGCTGTTGTGCCAGACAACTGGCAACCACTCCTTTTGTGACCAACAAAGGCATCAAGATTGTTGAACTGTTGTTTGCACAGACCACAAATGTGGATGTCTGGAGTGAGCTCTACGAGGACTGTGGTGGCTCCAGGAACTGCCAAAATATACGAATCAAACTGTAAACAAAGTATTAGCAAACATATTTTATACTTCAGAGGCTACTGATTGCAAGACAGATGGACTTTTTTTTTAAAATGGACCCCCAAAGGATACAGGGGTATAGTCAGCGGCATCATTATATCATCAGAGTGAGCTGTGAAGGAATGTAGCACTAACTTTGAGAATAGGGAAGGAATGAGGGAGCCATTAAGGGGGGACTTGTAGAAAAGTTTAGTCCCCAAAGAGGAAAGCATAACAAAGAAGCTCAAAATAGCCCTGCCTTGATTTTGTTTAGTACCAGACAGAGATTTTGTTACTCTACTTTACTACAATAGAGCAGTGACCTTGGCAACTTTAAGATGGACTTCAACTCCCAGAATTCCCCAGCTAGCATGTTGGCTGGGGAATTCTGAGACTTTAAGTCCACACATCATAGAGTTGCTGATGTTGAGATACACAGCAATAGAGCATTTCTGTAATTCCTGCTATGCCTGTTTCTTGATCAGGCCTACCTTGAGCAACTGACATGAGTGGAAGGGTTACGACTTATAGAGGCTCAAGGCATCTGCTATCATTTTGGTGACAATTCCACTCACCAGAGCTCTACTCTTACATCCTACAGACCACCTCAGTGACCCATGGTCTATCCCAGCTGGTTACTCAGGAAACACGGATGGCACTCCTTAGCTGCAAGTCTTGCATAAACCTTATTGAATCCTACCAAGCACCTACAGCAAAGCAAGACTAGTTACAACAAGGACCGCCTCCCAATGACATCAACACACAAGCTCCTCTTTTACGTTTGTGCATTGTGACAATTTAAAAAAAATAAACAAACAAGAAGCATCCTCTGCTTGGTTTTTTAAAAAAAAATTCTGGGAATTAAGTTGTGACAATTGACTTCACCGGCCACCTCAATTAACTTAAATCAGTGTTTTTTCAACCTTGGCAACTTTAAGACGTGTGGACTTCCCCAGCCAGAATTCTGGGAGTTGAACTCCCACATCTTAAAGTTGCCATGTTTGAAAAACCACTTATTTAAGCTAACATGTGTATCCCATGTTCTCTCACCCTTCTTAAATTGCTTATAAATGTTACACTTTGGCTCAGAATTTCAAGTTAATGTAGAGTAGATCAACAGCAGCATTTATGCAACTAGTGTGATGACTGCAGATAGATACTTAGGAAAAAACTCTGCTTAAAACCATGGCGGGGAAGCTGTAACCCTCCAGATGCTGGTGAACAGGTCCTAGCATCCTTCACCATTGCCTATCCTGTATGTGGTTGCTGAGACATGTACTTCATCAACATCTGGAGGTCTGCCCTTTCTTTTCCCTGATCTAAACTTTTGCTGCCAAACAGGGAAGAGAGGATTATGCAAAATGACCAGCTTCCCACACTTAGAAAAGCAGCATTCCCTAACGCTGCCTGGGGATAATGTCAGCTGCAGCCCAAATTCTCCGGAGGGCGCCCCACTAGGGCAAGCGGTGCGACGATCATCTGGAAAGAGACGCACCATAGTCCAAACGCAAAACCTAAGCCCTCCGTGATGCGTAGCCACGGTAGGAAGAGGCCTGCATTCTTTGCAAGCTGAGCCATCTCCGTCCGCGTGGACCCCGCGGAGGGGCTCGAACCGGACAGCCCTCGGGACCTGACGCGTTCGCACGCTTGCATATCCGCGGCAACAACCGCATTGCAATGGCTTCTTCCGCACCCCTCCCCCACATCTTGCAAAGAAGCGACTGCAGCAGTTCAGCACGCAGTTATAACGCCCAGCGAAACCCCTTCTTCGAGCCGACCGGTAAGCCACGGCGCCTTTTCGCACAGCCGTCCCACCCCGCGCTGCGCCTTCTCTGCTCCGCTCGCCGCTCTCTCCACCCAGGTTCCGGGGCCCGTAGCCGCTGCTCAGCCAGATTCCCGGGCGGGCCGAACGCCCGCTTCTGCCGCTACTCAGGTTGCGGGGCCCGCCTGAGCCTCAGCACAGCGTCGCTCTTCCAACTCCTCGGCCCGGGAGCGCGGATAAGTCGCGCGGCCACTTACATTGCACGGGACTGGAGAAGGGCTGAGCGCCCGCGGCGCTGGAGTTCATCCTGGGCTCCGCGGTGCGGCGCGAGCTGAGGCTTCTTGCAAAAAGGGAACATGCAAACAAGCAAACAAAAGGGGCAAAAATAAAAAGCCCCCCCCCCGCAACCCTAAAGGCGGGGACGGATATGGACCTGCCGAGCATGCTCCGTAGGAAAAGCTGAAGCCGACGCAGCTAGGCTTTCTGCCCACAGAGCGAGCGAGCGAGCAAGCAAGCAAGCAAGCAAGCAAGCAAGCAAGCAAGCGTGCGTTTTTGCAATACTCTGCGGCCCTGGCATGCTTACTTAAGGAAAGCCTATTGAGTTTGCACCAGACTTGCTTCAAATACGCGTGTATAGGTTCTTTCTGCGGTGTGGGTCGGCTCCCGCCTCGTTTCCTGCTCAGGCTGGTTATTAGCTGCTGCTAAAATATATTTGTACGTCTCTCCCCATCCTGAAGCGGCGGACCATCAGTTGAAAGAAGCTGTACATTAAAAGCAATACTAACATAATTTGTAGTTCAAAAACGGGAGAAGAAAAGCAAAAGTGAAACAAAAGCTATTAGTACGGGAAGGCTTGAATGAAGTGGTAGATTTTTAACGTGTAGATTCCCAGCAAATTTCTGGGAAACGTTTCAGATCTCAGGGACTGCAGAGAAGAGGCTGCAGTGTGTCACCTCGAGACAACACTGGCTTAGCACCTGGCGCAGGACCTCCCCAGGCAGTCTTGACTATCCATTGTCTTTATAAGGAATTTAATATAAGGAAGATGCAATTTGTCAGGAAACCTAGTTGCTTAGAGAGACTGGTATGCCTGGAGCAAAACCTCGAACGTTGCAGCGAATGCAGTTGTTTCTGTTAGCAGTGTTTCTCAACCTTGGCAACTTTAAGGCGTGTGGACTTCAACTCCCAGAATTCCCCAGCCAGCATGGTTGGCTTTGGGAATTCTGGGAGTTGAAGTCCACAGATCTTAAAGTTGCCATGGTTGAGAAACACTGTGTTAGAGTGTACAATGCACAATCAGGATCTCAGTCTGTTCTGAAACGGCAGCAACTTGTGATCCAAACACACGGTTAACAATACTTAGCGTGCCTTCAGTGGTGTCCACGAGGAGTCAAGAGGGGGACAGAATGACAAAAACAGCCTGATGCCATCATGACCCAAGACTTGCCACGTTTAGATCTGTGTCGTGACGCTGCACGCCTGCCTAAAATCTTACTGCATGGCGACCCATTGCTGCTTTTTTTCATTTTGACAAAAACAAGTAACTTCTGCAGGGGTCCGTGATTTTTATTTCGTTATTTGTATTTATTATTTTTTATTAAACTTCTATACTGCCTGATTCCCAATGACTCTGGGTGGCTCACCATAATCAAAACAAAGAAATTGCAATAAAAGGAAGGAAAGAGGATAAAACATGGCAAGAATGACAAACCGGATGGAAATGAAGCAAGGGGCCTCACTCTTCCTCACTCCATAAAAGTTGTTCAAACAGTACAGATAGTCCTGGGGTTACAATGGCAATTGAGATGGGATTGCCATCCCTAAGTGATGTGGCCCTAAAAGCGTGATGTCACATGACCACATTGCTTAGCAATGGCAATCCAGTTGCAATCCCAGGACACATGGGTCGTTAAGTGGGAAAAGACTGGAGTCCCAGGCAAGGAGCGCGGGGTTGTGTGTGTGGGTGCTCTGTGTGTGGGGGTGCTGCAGGCCAGCGCTAGGGAGTATGGGTGGGTTGGTAGAGGCCTTGGGCAGGTTGACAGAAGCCTCAAGAGGGCCGGTGGAGGCCACAGGAGGGCTGGTGGAGGCTGTAGGCAGGTTGGCAGATGCCACGGGAGGTCCAGCGGAGGCCACGGGTGGGAGGTTCTGCAGGTGGGCGCACGCTACGGAGTGCGGACGGGCAAGGGATGCTACAGAGTGACTTTGTAACAGGCTCCTCAGGAGAAAAAGCAGCAAGAGCGACTTACTGGGCAACTTGTGACTTTCCCTGCCGGCTTCCCCATTGACTTTGCTTGTGGAAAGCTGGCAGGGAAGGTTGCAAATGACAATCATGTGATGCGGCTCACTGTGATTTTGTAATCACGTGCCAGGCACTCAAGTGCCCAGATCATCATCACATGACTGGGGATGCTGTGATGGCCAGAACTTTGAGGACTGGTTGTAAGTCCATTTTTCAGTACTGCTGTATCTTTGAATGGTTGCTGAACAAATGGATATAAGCTGAGGACTACATGAATGTTACCCCGGATAACCTTACCCTGCAGTGGGGGAAGGGGAAGAAAATGAGCACACACAAATGTTGCAACTTATACTTGCAGCTTACCTTCTCGCAAATTTGGGTATTTGTGCCAGATATGATGCAAGTATTTAATTGTGGCATTTGCATGGCGTTATCCTTACTCACATGTCACAATTTGGACATCATTCTGGCTTGAAATGGATTGTGCTGGATGAGTCCACCTCTGTGCCACTGCAGTTAGACTATCCCTATCCAGGAAAGAGTGCAGTCGACATATTAGTCAAAGCCAAATTTCAGGAATACTATCTTCGAGTTGAGTGTTGGCAGGTCACAAATGGAGCGCTAGGGTTGCCTACCACTGCCATAACAGATTTCTTGGTTTTAAAGATGCTATAATAGTAATTATTTTACCACTGTATGTCTTTCCAGCCATAAGTACCAGAAGCTTAGTTTTGACAAAAAGCAAGTTGAGATTCTTAGAAAACTGTGCAGTTTTATGTAGACTTACACAGTTTTGAACCTCATAACACTGGTAGTAAATGTTCGTTCATCAGACACATTCCCTGAATACCCAAAAAGAGGATGCACGTCTTTGCATTTAAGGATAGTGGAATGTTAATAGTCCAAGAAAATAGCCTGAAAACACGTGATTCAATAGTGTCCTGAAGATAACTAAATAAATCAGTGGTAAGTTCACATACTGTTCCAAGATAGAGATAATCACGTTTCTTGCAGCAAGGAATCTGGCATTTTTTTAAAAAAATAAAAAAGGCATTTGACACCATGGAAATGTAGCTGAAGATGCCATGACTTCACCCGGGCTTTTTTTCTTTTTTTTTCTTTGGCAAGGTTTTGCGTATATTTGAACACTTCGGGAATTGGGGTTAAGGTTTATGGACTCATTTTCTCCTTTTTCCCCCTCAAAAAGTAAAATGGCTGATTTGGGTTTTCCTCATGTTTTAAAGGCGTGAAATGGAACCCATATTGCCCTTGAACTCTATTTACAAGAAGAGTAGGCGAACATTTTTGCCTTCCTACACACAAAACCCCTTTTATTTCAGGACTACTTTGGGGCTGCAAAAGGCATACTGAGAGATCACCTGCAGCCCATCCCCTGTGCCAAACCATAGCAGATTCAGTTTGATTTTGCTTAATCACCATGGGTGAACTCAGCCATTGTGGCCTGTTACTGTGGTTGAAATATGGCTTAGGGGTCAGCCCAGCCAGTGGCTGCAGAAGTGACCTCTTCTGTGCCTTGATGTGATAGAAGAAGAATATCAAATAATCCTAAAGGGGAATTAATTTAATTGGTGTGGCCTTGAGGTTGTAACAGGTGGTGGCCACAGCACTAGACAACCTTGGCTAATCCAGCAGGGTTGAACCCCAGCACAGTGCCTGGCTTATGGAACAGCCTCCCCCCTGAAATTCAGACCATCTTGGCCTTCTGGGAGGCTGTGAAGAAATAGGCTTTTCCCCCAGGCATCAGAGCCAGGATGTTAGAAGAATCCAATAACTGCATGTTTTTGTGTTGAGAGTTAGTTATTAGCTAGTTGGCTATTGTATTATGATAATTTTTAATTGTATTTTTTTGTTCTGTTTATAGGGGTTTGATCATACCTTTTTGTGTGTGTCCATAGGCTGTTAGCTGTCCAGAGTTATTTATTTAAGATGGGCGGCAATGTAAAATTTCTAAATCCATAAATTAATTTATTTGTTCAATTTATATTCAAATACTTGAATGGGTGGCAATTAGAATTTTTATCAAATCAATGTTTCTGTGAAGTCATCGGGAGTCAAGCTCAACTTGAGAAGGAGGAAGAAGATGGAGGAGGAGAGTTTATGAGTTAAATTTAAAGATCTAGATAGTAGCTAATATAGAATCAGAATAACGCCTAGTAGTTAACGTAATAAAGAACCTGAAACATGGAAATGAAGGGAAATCAACTGGCAATTAAAATAACTAAAAAGATTCTAGAAAACAATCCTCAGTAATTCATAATTATATTGATGAATAATGACAAATACCATAAACAAATGCATTGTGCATAAAATTAATTATGTTAAAAGAATAGCTAATCTGTCTCTGTGTTGATAACATATAATTATGAAGATGCTTTCTTGCATGTTTTTAAATTATGTCATTTGAATTCATAATTCAGAGTAGGTATTTTGACATTTAATACATGTTGCAATTTATACAATATTTTTAATATAATTGACTGTGCCACATTAAAAGAATCACAGCGTACTAAGAGATATTTCCCACCACCATGTGAACATTAAAATAATGGTATTTAAACCAATTATTCATAGTGATACCCCACCTCAAACTGACAACAAGGAATCACCCTCCCACAAAAGCATTTTTCTTTATGGGTTGCTCTTTCTATTATACTAATTAACTTTTATACAAAATTTGTGGACATTTTTCAAAGATCTTTGAACAATACCGATGACATTTATTTTCTTTATCATTGTACTCTGTATGCCCTTGCTTTCCTTTAGAGCAGTGTTGTCCAAACTTGGCCACTTTAAGATGAGTGGACTTCAACTCCCAGAATTCCCCAGCCAGCATGGCTGGCTGGCGAATTCTGGGAGTTGAAGTCCACTCATCTTAAAGTGGCCAAGTTTGGACAACACTGCTTTAGAGGCAAATGATGGTATGCAAGTTTCCCTCCATTTGACTTTTAGAGAAACCCCGTGAAATAGCTTTTGCTGAAAGATCATGATTGGCCTAATGTCACCCACCCATGTTGAATGGAATTGGAACTTGAATATCCTCACATGGCTCTTGTTCCTTTTTTGTCTGCTACTTGTGATAAAATGTCATGTCCAAAAGGTTTTGCCCAATGGCTGATAAATCTGCTCTTCTATTCATCCATGACTCAGGTAAGTGAATATTAATCAACTCAGCTAAGTGAATATTGCACAGATATATTGTGTAGAATATGTTTGAGATAGCCAAAATGAGTGGCCAACACTCCCTGCTGGGCAAAAAGGAAACAAGAGCCCCTCATATTTCCTCAGCTAGGTGGCAGCACCTAAAAAAACCTTGGTTGGACTTGAAAAGCTAAGAAGAATAAAACCTGGTTAATATTTGAGTGAGACACTGCCAGGAAATCACAGGGCTATAGCCTAAACTGAGAAATTGATAAAATATCCTAGAAGTCAGCTGTAATAAACCACTTCTGCATTATTGCCAAAAAAGCTACTTGGGTGTGTCTGTGAAGTCTCAAAGAGTCAAATCCAACTTGAAGGAGAACTTGCCAGTCTTTTATCACTTCATTCTAATTAGTACCTGACATGCTGGTTCTACTGAAGTCAAAAGATTACTCAAGGGAAATAAGGATTGCACAAGGAATATAAGCACACTTGTCATGTAGGAGATTAGTTTTCCATGGATTTTGGCTTATTGATTGATTGCTTACTATATTGTAGTCTTTCCAATCTGATGCCTTCTAGATATATTGCACTACAACTCCCAGAATTCCAGACTAAGTTGGCCATATAGGGAATTGTAATTTGACACAACTGGAAAGGCATCAGGTTGGGGAAGACTACTTTAAACTAACAGTAAACACATTAAATCAATAATAGTTATCTGGGATCACACATAACCATGATTTATAAATCACTGTGCATTGGAACATATGGCACCCTAAGACAAAAACCTCAACTCTTGGAATAACTGCCTTCATTTTGACATCTGCTTTTTAAAATGGTGATTCAGAGGATAACACAATCTAAAGGTAAATCTGTGTTCTTGCTCACTGACTTTCCTTTTGGGATAAGCAGTTATATGAAATGTGTCAAGAAATTTAGCTTGCATGGGTGAAATCTGTAGCACATGTGAAAATGCAGGAAAACTGTTTGCCTGAAGGCCCTCAGGTACCTTGGAATTCTTTGGAATTTAGTATCCCTGAGTATCAGATAAGATGAGATGATGACTCTCAGCACAGACTCAGTTCTTTGTACCTGGGAGGGACCCAATATTATCCATGAAGTTTTCTTGGCAGAGTTATGAAATTGATTTGTTATTACCTCCTTCCCAGATTTTTTAAAACTTCCCAGGCCAGCCAGTATTCCTGGAATCCCCATGTAATACCTCATCTGAGTATTAACCTTGCTTAACCTGAGACTACACAAGGCTGTTCAGGTGTGGTTGCCTACTATGTCCACTGTACATGTACTGAAAATTAAAATATTAACTCTACTTAATTTGATATTGTCAATGCTGACAGCAGTCTTCTAAGGTTTCAGGCAGGAATCTTTCCCCTGGCCCTTCTGGCGGTCATGGATTGTACTTGACCATGCCTTGTCATGGAGTCACACTCTTCCCTAAAGTTTGCAGAAAATAGCAGTTAGGCACTCAGTATGGCTAACTTTCCTTTGCTTCTGGAATCTCACAGAAATAATGGGCGGGGAGAGAAGGGGACTTCAAAACTCATTCCAGAATCTAAACACAGATCTGTGTTTTGAAAACAATGAGCATGTTGTCCCACCATATTCATTATTATTCATTCTTCCTAAATTTCCCCTATGCTCTGGCCTAGTAATTCATGAGTTCTCATTGGCTGACAGGTATCCTATGTGGTTGTAGGACATACTAAAAGAATAGAGCAGAAGTCTGGATTTTTTTTAAAAAAATCCAAATTTCTGGATTGTATAAACCTGAGCTGGCGGAATGGCTGGCTGGGGGATTCGAGGAGTTGAAGTCCACCCATCTTCAAGTTGCTAAGATTGAGAAACACTGATCTAGGTGGACTGAATCCCATGTTTCCCCAGCCAACATCATCATTGCTGAGTATCCTGGGAGTTGGAACCCATAAATGGAAGTCATTCAAGCTGGAGAAGCTGCCCTATGCAACCCATACTTCAGTTTTCTTTGTCCTTTTAAATTTGTTTTTAAAAATCCTGATCATCATTCCTCTGCTTGTCATTTGCTCTGCTATTGTATTGCCATCAATATGGCTTGCTAACTTTGCAACCAATGTAATCTTTAAAACAGACAATTTATTCTGTTGGCTCAGTCTGATAATTAATGGAGCACACTGATGAGAGATATGTCACATCTGGAAGGAAGCTTCTCCCTTGCAAACTAGATTTCTCCCAAAATTTATGCTGACACATGTTTGTATAAATAAAAATTCAAGGGAAATGCTGCAGGGACAGCACGATCACCAGCAAATGGATAGTACATTCAAAAAGTCAGACAGTTCCGGATTAATATTTTCTCATTTTTATTGTAATTCTGGATTGAAAATGGAAAAGGAATACCTAAAGAGGGATTTTCTGAATACCCGGTGGAGTTTTGCATTTGATCGGTAATTCTATTCCAGAAGCTTTTGAATGCTTTACTGGTTACAGAAACCGAGTGGGACAAACGTATTCCATATTTTAGGGGTGACGCTTCCACAGCATAAACATATGTGCACACACTTTTTTTTTTTTTTAAAGGAAAAGAATTCTGCGAAGTATCCAGCAGTTGTTAGATACTTCAGATACAGAGTTGTCAGTATTTACACACATCCATGCATGGGTATGAACAGAAATAGATAGCCCAGCAGAGATAGGCACACATTTCTATACATGTAAACATTAAAGATTTCAAGTGCTTTGCTGTGATTCAGATGCAAAAACTGATGTTTTGCAGAATTCCCCAGAGACTCATAAATGCTTCTGTGCTAGAGGTACTCATTCTAGCTTGAGTCCCTTATACCAGTTTATCAAACTAACGAGCCATTGAGTGATGCTCTTTCCAAGTTTGAGTTCCACCAGGGAAAGATGGTGAAAAACAAAACTGAAATTTTAGACAGAACTGCATTCCTTAGGACCAAGACAAGTAGAATTTATTAACTTGTCCATGCCAAAGCTCACCAAGAATAATGTTCTCTGAGCCTTTTTCTCCACAAATCTTACCATCTCATAAAATCCAGGGATGTGGGTAGGTTACATCATTCTGAATTTGGCAAGGTGTTGTGATTTAGGTTTTTACTAAACTGGCTTTGCACATTGCCCCTTCCAGGATTGACTCTGCAGGAGGAGAAAAGGAGAGATGCATCTTTTGTTTGCCTAGATTACTCTGGCTTGTTCACTTTTAATGGAAGTTGCTACCGTATGTCCAAATTATACATAAGCCTAATTATGAATGAGCCCTCCGAAATTAGCTACTGTAACTCAAATATCTATATTGTATAATGTTACAACTGTCATCTAGCAACTGGCCCTGAAGGAAGAGGAATCCAGGGCCCATTTCATTGGCACTGCTGAGAGATTAGCTTCATTAGGCTCCTCCAGTTGTTATCTAGAAGTAGTCATTCCAGCTGCTGTAGTGTAGGGAGATATGAGGCTACAGGCCCATTTCATGGACTCTTCTGAAAGACCGTTCTGTTTGACTCCTGGACTAAATAGACTGGTGTTTCTCGACCTTGGCAACTTTAAGAGGTGTGGACTTCAACTCCCAGAATTCCCCAGCCAACATGGTCGGCTGGGGAATTCTGGGAGTTGAAGTCCACACCTCTTAAAGTTGCCAAGGTTGAGAAGCACTGAAATAGACCATTCTATTTGACTCCTGGACCTCTAAGGTCTCTCACAATGTATGATTCTAAGCTCTGTCCATTACAAGAACATTTCATTTTAAGAATTAGTGCCTGACTATGCCCATGTTCCTCATCCCTTCTAATCTGTCTTTTAGTATCTCAGAGTCATAGACTAAAAGTTGAGTTGAAAAGGGCTATTTTGGTGATTGAGTCTAATCCCCCTATCCCCATTAATCAGAAGAGCTACATATCTTCACTCAACCCTTTCTGAAGGTAGTAGAACATTTGTGATCCTCTCATCATCTGGCACTTCACTTATTCCCCAGGATTCCTCAAAAATAATCTGTTTGTCTCCCAACATATACTGGTAATTAAAGTTCCCCATTTCATGCCTCTGAGAAATCTTGAGCCTGATTTTGGAAGGCTAAAGGCTATATCTTCTCCTTGGGTGAATGAGTGATGATAGACACTACAACAGTATCAGTTTTATTTGTTCCCCCACCTTTTTCAATCCAGGTGCTAGCTGGGGAATTCTGGGAGTTGAAGTCCACACATTTTAAAGTTGCCAAGATTGAGAAATACTGCTCTATAGTATTGCCAAGTTCATTTACCTGGAGCAGGTAGATATTTTTTGGATATAGTGAAACTCCCCCCCCGCCCCATATTTTATGGCATCTGTCCCTTTTGTGCAAATTGTATGCTTCAACTGCTACATTCCAACCATGGAAATCACCTTACCAAGTCTCTGCTATACCTATTAAATTATTAAGATTGTAAGCCTGCAAGCAAGCAATATAAGTAAGCCTTGTAGGAACTTTTCATTGAAGAAAAAGACAAAAGTCTGCATAACAACAACAGAAATAATAATAAAAGTAATAATAACGCCATGGTGCCTAGAGATGATAGGTGCTACAGTTTATCCCTTCTGAAGGGCACCAGATTGGAAAAAAAGCTGCACTAGAAGGAAATGTGATCCAGTTCTATGTCCATCTTCTTATCTATTATTGTTCCTAATACCATATATTATTCTTCCATTCATTATTATGTCAAATAGCAACATTAGTTTTATTAAGTATACTTATATCTCCTCTTCACTGCAAGAAACCTAAATTACTACATGTGACTGTTTTCCAGTTTGTACCCAACTTTTGCCTAAGTCCTAGGAAGTAGATTAGACTGGTTCAAAGTTCATGACTGAGTATGGATTTTAATTTGGATCTCCCTGAAACCAACCTAATATCCTAAATATGTTGAGATATCGCAGTGGTTCTTGCTGTGTTTGCAGATTCCTCAGTAACACAGACCTTCCTGACCATATTTTAACCTAATGTGCAAATCCAGATCATGTAGTTAGTTGCATCAGTATCTTGATCACTAAATCTGGCCTACAAAAATAGACGGATGACCATTAGAGGGTGTCAAAGAGTTAGCATTTTCTGTATATCTTTGCTGCAATCTAATAGTTTGGTTGTACTCAGTTGGTACGTGCTGAAGCTGTCTGTCATGCTTTCCTGCAGACCACTTCTACTTGCTTCTCCATCCCCATCCATGATGCTGTCTTAGGCAAAACCTAGTCCCTCTTTGGACATGCTTTTGTCCTATATCCTATGACCTACTGTGGGTTTTTTAAAGTCTGAAGGGATGGCTGGGGCTCTCTCTTTCTCCAGGTTTCAAGGTGATCACCATCATTGCCCTGACAGTACTTCTTCTTCTGCTTAGAAGACTGGAACATCTGATGAAGAGCAGCTAAATAGGATGCTGCTTCACCCTTTTCCTTCCTTTTCCTTCCTTCTTCTGCTCAGCCCCCTTCTGTGGGTCAACCAACACGAGGGAGCATTTGTAAAGTTCAGTTTGTGGAAACATGTAAGAATCAAATTTGAAATGTGTTGTAGTTCTTCCAATCAGTGCTGTTTATCATTCCATGTAAGGACTAAGGGTCTTTCACCACTATGAGTTAAAGTGTTCTCCAGCCCTCCTTGAGATGGCCAAAGACTATACTGGCCTGCAACTGGCTGTCAATCTCTATTCTCTTCTCCCAGTCACCAGTCACCTGACTTTCCTCCATAGTAATGGATGCCCAGCCTAAGAGATCAATCTCTCTTTAAGGGTGTAGGTGTAAGGGGGAAAACACTGCTTTAAAACTGTCCAGCTAAGGAGGAGTTCAGCCTGTATCACTCGTGAGCTGGGGATGAGATGAAAACAAAGTCATAGGAAAGGTATAGAAAAGGGATGTGGCCAAGGCATGTGTCTACCATGGTTAGGTGCAAGGGGGGCACAATCTGTCCTGAGAAGCATCAATAACTGTGGGTCAGAGCCAAACGTTTATGATTCTTTTGGTTTAGCCTATCAAGTTGCAAACCTAGATAGCATAATAAAAAGCAGAGACATCACCTTGCTGACAAAGATCCGCATTGTCAAAGCTATGGTTTTTCCAGTAGTAATGTATGGCTGTGAGAGCTGGACCATAAAGAAGGCTGAACGCCGAAGAATTGATGCCTTTGAACTGTGGTGCTGGAGAAGACTCTTAAGAGTCCCCTGGACTGCTAGGAGGTCAAACCAGTCAATCTTAAAGGAAATCAACCCTGATTGCTCATTGGAAGGATTGATAATGAAGCTCAAGCTCAGATACTTTGGTCACCTAATGTGAAGAGAGGACTCTTTGGAAAAGACCCTGATGCTGGGAAAGATGGAAGGCAAAAGGAGAAGAGGACGGCAGAGGATGAGATGGCTAGATAGCATCACTGAAGCAATGAGCATGAAACTGAGCAAACTCAGGGAGGCAGTGAAGGACAGGAAGGCCTGGCGCGATATATTTCATGGGGTCACGAAGAGTTGGACACGACTTAACGACTGAACAACAACAACATCAAGTTGCATGCCCGTATATGCTGACATCTCCTGTTCCAAAACAGAAGCAAGTGCTTGTATGGCCATTATACAGAGGAGTTTCCTGTTATTTAAAGCCTCATTTTTTTCCAGGTTTAGTGACCAGTCCTAATAATCTCCTTTATTACAGTGTACACAGTGTGTGTGTGCCCTGCATAACACTTGCACAGAGCAAGGAATGATAGTAACTCTAGCTTTGGCAAAGAAAAAAGAGAACTCAAATGAGTGGGTGGACAAAAGTTCAAAAATAGATGCCAATTTTTAAGATAATAAAACACCTTAATTTTTTAAATTCCTGGACCTCTTCAAAAATTCTAAATGAATGCCTACTTTAATTTTCTAAATGCAGAAAGGCAGGATGTAGTTAATACTACAACTGCTAACTGGTTAAATTTGTAGGCTGCCGAATCATCTAAACTGAGAGCAGCTTGCAACATCATCAAGCACAGTATTACATCCATGGTGGAGAAATAACAAGCTCACAACTCCGATAATATCTAAACTGTTTAATAATCAGAAAACAAAAACAAGTACAATACGCAATGAATAATAAATAATAAATAACTGTCAACAGCCAATAACTCTACATGCAATAATGCCATTATTTTAGTATAATATCAAGTTGTAGCCTCCTTCTTGAAATATTGATGGATTTGGACCATTCATAAAATTAATCTGAATAATCTCTCCTTGGAGTCTGCTCTAAGTACATACATATAAGATAGAAACAAGAGATACCCTAACCTTTTCTGTTGTAAAACAAGTTTTTCCATCTCCTCTTTGTCCCTCAAAGACTGCCAGATGAAACACTGTTTGCTTCTTCTTCACAGCCCCCTCTCTCTAAAGCAATCTGCCTTTTAAAAATTCAAGGATGTGATTATTTTTGTAATGAGCTTGGAATATTTGCTGCCATTAGCAGTAATAATGAAAACAACCAATGTTTAAAACACTCCAGAGGAAAGGGTTAATGGTTCCCCGATTTTCACAAGGAACCAACCAATCAGAGCTGAGAACACTACTTTTGGTTATATTCATTTCCCCCCCCCCCCCAAGTTTTATTTTAAGGAGAAAAGTGTACATACATATAAAATGCAAGGGGGCATCACATCTAACTGCTAAAATTATGTACACTACAGGGACTGACATGCATTTGCCTTCTGTTAATCCTACATTTCCTAAGCAGAGTTACTAGCTGCCCTCAGGTGATCTTTGTACTGAACCAGCAGAATGAAGTGTCAGAGTTTTGACTGTCAAAGTGGAGAAATTTCCCCACTCTGTAGCCTGAAATGATATAACCAATCTTATGTCAGTGACTAAGACTTGTGATAGGGAAATTCCTACTCAACCATGAAGCTCAGTGGATGATTTGGGCCACTCAATCTCCCTTACTTCAACTAACCTCATGGGATTGTTGTCGTGGAAGTAAAATTAGGGGAGACCCCATGTAAGATGCTGTCAGCTTTCAGAGAAGAGATATAAATGATGATGGTGATGACGACAATGACAGTAATAAGATCCACTGTATTAATTCAAGATTTGACTGCCTCTTTCTATTGCATGTAAGAGAGACATTACAGGAGTAAAATCAAGTGAGATCCCTGTTCAGCCATCATTAGCAATGTGTTGAGCAAATTCTAGGAACTGAAGATAGTAGAAGCTCATCTACAGGCAGAGATAATGTTGTGGACTTCACTATCAGGAGTTAGTAATATTAGTAGCATATAAGGTTAGTAGATAACCAAAGGATCTGTATTTAGCCTGGTTAAAGAGGTAGAGAGATGGTAGGGAGGGCAGCAGGTTAACCTTACTGTGAGGGTGAGTAAGTGTTTATCTCAGGTGATAGATGCTGAGAGATGCCAATCAAGTGTTAGAAGGAGTACTCCTCAAAGAATGAGGTCCTTGGAAGAACAAAAAGTTTCCCTCCTCTGCTCTAAGGTGGCCTGCTATCTTTCAGTGCAGAGAACCAGTATTGAAGGAAGAATTAACTGCCAGCCCAGCCCAAAGGGCATCCTTGTTTTCTGCTTTAGGTAGAACATTATCTTGACTAGCTTTATTGACCATTTGGCCTGTACACACAAATACTCATGAAGTAATCAAGTCAGAGGGGTCCAGAGGGCAGCTGCAATGGTATGACTGAAGTCCCATTGAAGCTGCTATCTTGACTTTTTTGACCACGCCCTGTGGATGCCTCTGAATCCAGCCAACCACTTTGCCACCTGTTAGGATCTTGCTCCAACGGAAGGCCTGAAGTTCCAGCCTGTGATCTGGAAGCCTCTGGTGGTAGATGAGGGTACTACAGAGGTTTCCTTGTGCAGACACCTTTCTTTAAAAAAAAACAACAAAAACTAGCCCAACTGTTGGCATTCTTGCTTGAAAGCTTGCAGATGTTGCTGTTCTGGATTTCATTTGGTAATCAGCCTAAAGAAAAAAGTGGGGAACTGCTAAGACAGGTGTTTTGGTTGGTTGGTTTGCCTAAGACTGGATCCAACAAAATATGCTTATTAATACTTTGGGTTGGATGTAGTGGTCCCCGTACTCCACAATATTTTTTTCCATGTATGCATCACTGTCACTGGATCTAGGCAATATCTTCCATCACTTGTCTCATCATGTGGATACCCTACCAGCAGAGTTAATGGTCATAGTCAGCAGTTAATGGTCAACATTTACAGTTACACATTCAGGTTGAAATGTATCCTTTTTCCTCTTTAAATCAGCACCTACAACCTGACTGTTTTAGGATTTGCTGGATTACAATGCCCAAGACATCCAGCTGATAAGACGATTGTGGGTGATGGCAATAGTAGCTCAACGTATCCAAAGGATGCAGTATAAGAAAGGATGCTATAATCATCTTTTGTCGATGCTTGTATTTTGAATCATATACATTAGCCACTCCAGCGTGCAAAACGTGCTGTAATTTCAGTGCTGCATTTTGAGTCTGTCAGTAGAGGGTGCTGTTTGGTTGCGTATGTAATTTTCCTATCTTTGTACAGCATCAAATGTTCTTTGAAATCTGCTTCCAGACATTACTTCTTTTTTTTAAGGCTCATTAGTGTGAAATTCCATTCCAAAGAGCATAGCCTAGCTCTGAAAACTTCAGTACCAGCATAAATTCCAACTTAGCTGTATTAAGCAAAATACCTAACAAGTTTAAATTCCAGAGCTCCCTAGTGTCTCTCAGCCAGTTGTCACCTCTGTCTGCCAATAGAAAGCTAGCTTCACCATAGGACAACTCCTGTCCCCTTGGGGTGTGCATGAAAATGAGGTGTACATCTCAAGAGGCATTTTCCTGTGAACTAGCTAAAAGAATTCAAACAAGGAAATAAGAATATATTATTGAAAAGAAGAAGAAGAAGCAATTTTTGTCTTTTCACAAGGACTAACAAAGATTAACTAACGGATTGATGCCCCACCCCACGCACAGGTAAAAGAGTTGGGATAGAAATGCCCTGTCTTAATCTCTAGGTCACATTTTGGCAGAGCGATGCTCTGAGGATGTGCCATGGGCCAGACCCAAGTGCCCCAAGATATATCTGTATCCAAGGATGATTAACTTTGTCCAAGGAACTTTTCTCCAGTCTGTTTGGCATTTCAGATTAGATCTTGTGCATAAACGGCCTTTCCAAATTCACCCTCAAATCAGTGGGCAAAAAAATTAGATGGGCAATATTTCTGGATTTCTCTGAGAAAGGAAAAATTCTCCCATAATTTTTCAAGGGCAGGACTCCTTGTTAGTAGTAATGGTGCTACCAGTACTGATAAACTATGTTCGGAGGTGTTCCCTCATGAAGTCTTCCCTTGGCATTTAATGGAAGGTTTGGAAATGAGGGACATTGCAGAGCACTAGAAAGACGATTGTACAAAGAGAGGATGTCCCATGTCTTCTGTTGCTCATCTGGTTGCACTCTGAAACATACCTCGAAAGTTATACCTATTAAATATAGTAGGCCTTATTATACTATAAGGCCTGCTATACTTAGCCTTTCTATGCCTCTAAATATAACACAGGAAATTTGTGTCAGAGAGTGCACAGTTCACCTTTTTGCTTATCCCAGGTGAGACCAAAGGCAGATTTACTCCTCCTATTTTCACATTTAAATCCCACACATCTATATCATTTCCACTTCCCTGCCAATCTAACTGTATGCCTCTCTTATGAAGAACGCTGGATTATTCCTTAATCTTCGACCTCAGTGAAAATGATGCCTCAAATATGTTACTGGTGTGTTTACAGTTTTCATTCATCCTTAGTTTAAGCTTGATTTCCCTCGTCCTTCTCCTTGGACACTTCCATACTGCCAGACTTCTCATTCTCTAAACCATCACCTGTCAGCCTTACCAGGTAGACCAGACAGGAAACATGACCAAATGAACTAAATTCTACTTTACTGTAAAGCTTTATTAGCAGAATCTTGCAGGTCTGAAAGTACAATTCTCCCGCCATCACCTTTACAGCCTGAGAACTTAGGAGGGTCTCTTCTGAGCCTCTTGCTCCACCCACTATGCAGGTGCAAGCTATTCTGTCTCTTACCTGACCATTCCCTAGGCAGCATCTCTTTGCTCCATCTCCCAAGGTCTTTCCCACATACCATTACCTCACCAGAGCCCCATATCCAGTCTTGTAGTGGTTCACAATTCTCCTTTGTAAGCACTCACTAGAATCAGTCAGTACTCCCTTCCAATTGGCCTAGAGGGGAGCATCAAAATTAGCCTCCTACTATGCCCTGCCCCACCTCCATCCTTGTCTGATTGTTCTTGGTTTCACCGGAGACAAACTATTTAAAACACCATTGCTACCTGAATGGACACTTGTGTAAAGACCATTAGTTGCTCAGGCAGCTTCTTAGCTGTGGGGATGGAGAGGCATGCTAAGGACCCAGGAGGCATGTATAGGCAGGAATTCCCATCAGGAGGAAACTAGCCCACCACCAAAGGGAGTATAGGAGTATAGCAATTTGAGATTTTGAGCAGTCAAGATGGAAGAAAATATCCTTGGCTGCTCAGTAGGGGGGCTGGTGTGGTAACCCAACAGCAGAGCACCCCTGTGGGATGAGACCAAACCTCTGCGTGGAAGTGCCCATCTTCCCTCTCCAATTTCTCTGAGCTGAGATGGAAAATTCCTCATAACAGGGGCTGGTCTAGGCTTATATTGTTCAACAAAGAACCATAGAACTCACTGGCTCTATTAATTCATTATATGCTAGATACAATCTTGTCCTGAAGCAAGGACATTGGAATCCTAGGTGGTTGTGCATATTGGGAGAATGTCTTTTGAAGGCTACAAAGATTATAAATGCCCAAAAAAAAAAAAAGGCAATAGTTGGAACTTAAGAATCCAAGAGGCAAACATAATATGAGTTTCTATCTGCTCATAAACTACAGGGATTTGGGCTACCCTTGATAAGCTTATCTTGAAGTAAGACAGAAGTTAGGTGCTGAAATTCTTAGGGTTTTTTGCCATTATACAGCTGAGAGTCAACAGCTGTCAAATTACATGAGTAATAGTAATCCATATTCAAAAGGAAGAGCTGTTGACAATGGTCTCTCATTCTTTCTTTTCATTTCTTCCGTGTATGCTCTAGAGCAGTAGGGCTGAGCAAAGCTTAGCCAGTTTTGCCACAGTCAAGATGAGAAACCCCAGGGCATGAGGGAATGGAAATAAATAAGTACATAAGCAACCAAGCAAGCAAATAAATAAATAAATAAATATGGTAGATCGCTGTGTGTGCCAAAGCAATGACAGCATTTTTTTTTTGTCCTTGGATTGCAGCATAAATAAAAGAAGGGGGTAAGCATGATGACATTGTTGAAGTTGCAGGCAATGCAGCAAAGGACAATGTTGACTTCCCTTTCTTTATTTTTCTTCTCTCCGTCTTGAAAAAACAACAGCAATCTCATTATATCTCCTCATAAGATAGGAGGAAGATTGCTATCTGAGTCTAATGAAAACCCAAATGACAGGCCAATAAAACTTAGTGGCTGTTTATAAAGTCTTTGAAACGCATTCTCAGAGGTATACAGATCACTTGAACTAGTTCAAAACAACATTACATACTCCCAGAGAAAGAAAATAAGGTAAATGATGGTACAATATGTCCAAATCCTGCATAGCCAAGCAGGAGATAAATGAAGGGCATTTTTGGCTCTCATCTTTGATTGGGGCGATATGTTCGGGGAATATTTCCTGCATCAAAAGTCCAGCCATTAGTTTTCCTTTACAGGAGCCTCCGTGGGGGGAGGGAGCTATTTAAAAAGGCAAGATGGTGGCTGTGACTGCATAATTGAAGCCTCACCCCTTGTTACGTGCTTGCAATTACGGCTGCCATCTTGACTTTTTAACCTCCCCCTGCAGACCTCCCTGTTCTTTTACAAAGCAGCATTGGAGTAAAACAATTTGCAGAAAAGTATTAGAGCAGAAAAGTCACTTCTTACCTGTTCATCTGATGGTCGCTTCTCCTGTTTCCCACAGTTCCAATTCAATGGGTAAACAATCTAAAATGATTTTAAAATAATTTATGAATTAAGAATAATGATATGGTACAATAGAACCTCTCTTTAAAAAAATGAATGATTTACACCAGAATTTCTCAGTAAAGTTAGAAGTCAGTGACTAAATGGGAGGTATCCAAATTATGCCCCAAGCCCATTCTCACCTGCTAGGATTCTCACGCTGCTGCTGCACCTTCACTTTTCAGAGCCAGTGTGGTATAGTGGAGTGTTTTTCTAAAGGAAAAACTGGATATAAATCTACTAAATAAGTTAAGAAATAAAATATTACCCCTCCCAAGAGCTGAAGCAATCTTGGTATAGGACATTGTTTCATACCAATTCTATACTATATTCCCCACGCCTTGGGTCAGAGTGGGTTATGGGTCTTCCATGTTGAGTTGTCTTTTAAAGGTTGTTATAAAGCAGAAGTGAAGGTTACATCAATGCAAATGTTGTCAAAAGACTGGGGGAACTAAATGGGAGAACAGATATGTCTTAAGTGTGCGCCAAATGCTCACAAGATTCAGAACTGGACAGAATAAGTCAGGAATTCTTTACAAGGCCCTGGTATTGAGAATGTCTCCTTACATAGTGAATTTATGGCAAATGTGGCACTTTAAAGTGGGTATTCCCTCGTGATCTTAACTGTTAGCCTTCAGGTTTCTCCCGTTCAAACAGCATAATTTTAGTGCTGCTTCTTGAAAGAGAATTGGTGGGCATTTAAATATGCATGAGAACCATAGAATAAGGCAATTCTAGTTTAGTTACAGATTTGGTGAGCTAGACTGGAATGGATTCTGATGATGTTCATAGAAAATTTTACCTGGCCACCAAGGAAAAGTATCTCAGAAAGAAAGGTTATTTACCCAGGTCCTGAGAATGGGACAGGAAGCAGCAGCCGGTCAAGTGGAGTATTATTTAAGCCAAGAGTTATAGTTGCATGATTATTCTTGAAGGCATGAGCAACATTGTCATAAAAGCTGGAAAAAGGATGGCTGATGTGATGATGGATATTAAACTCAACCCATGGTGTGGGATGAAGGCTCGCTCCTTCCTTCCTTCCTCCCTCCCTCCCTCCCTCCCTCCCTCCCTTCCACACTGGCAGATGCCTTTGGTTGTCCAATGTGGAAGTATAGTTCAGTTCCTCTAGTTCAGTGTTGTCCAAACTTGGCCACTTTAAGATGAATGGACTTCAACTCCCAGAATTCCCCAGCCAGCATTCTGGGAGTTGAAGTCCACTCATCTTAAAGTGGCCAAGTTTGGACAACACTGCTCTAGTTCTAGTTGCTTCACAGGTTGTTGATGTGAGGTACAGGGAATTCACCTGGCTCTTTTCTATAGTCTACACATACACATATTTCCAAGCATGACAAGGGAGTCCTGTGTGGTCATAAAGGGACCGATCACCACTGCTTCCCTGCATCTCCTCAGCCTCCTTTTCAATGGTTTTATGTTGCCCTGGGCTGCTAGTAATGCCTTCAATGTATCTGCTTATTCTCCCTGATGTGTAGATGACCAAGTTATCACTTCCAAGTTGTGCTGTGAACAGTTCTGCATGCTTCAGGCTTAACTGACTGGCACCCTCACTTTTTTTGGATGTCAGAATGGGAACCTGTGGATTTTTCTTCCACTAATCTGAGAGAGAAGTGGTCCAACGTAGTCCATCAGCTGAACCATTTTGCATTAAAAACTCTGATCCAGCAAGTTCTATTGTATGAATGAATTGTATATTATTTTATGCATTTAAAGGATTTTAACCTTATTCTTTAGTAAAAAAAAAAAAATCACCCATGTGGTTTACAAAGATCAGTAGTATGGGAACATTATGATGATTAATTGATTGATTGATTATGTGCCATCAAGTTGGTGTCGACTCTTACTAAGCACATAGATAGACCTTTTCCAAAATGATCTTTCCCCAGTGTGGCCCTACATATATAAAATAAACCCTTTAAAACTTTTTCCTCAAGAGTTGCAGGTCAACATTTGCTAAAGTGTTGCTGGTCAATATATTTATGATTAGGCCAGGGTGGGTAGCTGAAGGCTGAACTTAATATCTGGAGAGAGGGCTGAGGGCCACAGAAGCCTGGGAGATGGCAGAAAAGGGAAAAAGCCCAGACATACATGTGCGGCAGGCCAGGATTTTAATAATAAAATTATTATTCTGGATATTGAGGGCAATGGGTGGGGTTTCCTTTGTTTTTTAAATACTTCATTATGCCAGACTTAGTCTATGGTCTAAGTGTTTCCTGCCTCACATTGGTAAGAAAATGTACTCCCAATTTCTAATAACTGCTGCCTGAGGGGGGCCTCGGGGCCCAAGAAGGGAGAGGCATTCAGACTTGAGGCAAGTTCTCAACTTCTGCAATTCCGCTCTGCTTTCCATTTTCGCTCCCACTCCCAAATTTCTCCTTATTCCCTGCCTGTCCGAGCCTTCCCTTTCATCTCCTTCCTTCTCCCCCTGCTTTCTTTCTAACCCTTGCTATCTCTAGACTAAATATAACAGAGCTCATTTCTGTTCATAATATTTTTGAAAAATCAGTATACGTATCTTTTAAATATCGTTCCTACCATCACTGCAGAAGAAGAAAATGTTCAGAACAAGAAATATGATTTTACTATTTTATACAAATACATTGCTTGCCTGGTTCTGATTGGACATCTGCTTCTGTAGCTTCAGTTTAACAATTCTCTGTTGTGAGTTTAGAAAGGGTTATGAAGCCCATTTTCAATTAAAACAAAACCTATATCCTAATGCAACTTTATAAGTTCTGTGTCAATGTATTATTTCACTAATTAAAAGGGCCACAAGTTCAAGACAGGAAGTGTTTTTGTTTTTGTTGTTATAGTTATTATTATTACTTAGATTTATAGCAAGTCTTTTCTCTAGGACCTCAAGGAAAGTTACTGCTGGGAGGCGGGCGGTGTCCTTTCATTTTAACGTATTGTTTTCTTCCAGTATTCAAATCTGTCTAGTTTTTCATTTGGCGAATGGCATCATGAAATTTTAAAACATCTGAATATTAGAGGATAACTATTGTGGTTGGTAATGCTTGAAAAAGATAGTTTTGCTTAAAAATAGGAGGTGCAGCATGGGTGGGAGTGATTACAAGGAACAGGTCTGTCTCTGTGGTGACCCCTTGATTATGCAGTTCTGCTGGAAGATTGTTACCTCCTGTTCTGTCTGATTCCAGGTAAAGGGAGAAGTAAAGGTGCCCTTGAGTCAAGCTTGACTCATGGTGACTATGTGCAAAAAAAAGTGTTCACCTCAGAACTTAAAAGGTAATAATGGCTACAGGACCTGGCATACTTCTTCATAGTAGAAACAGCTGTGTTGTCCTCAAAACAGGTCATGTTCAACGTGAGGCACACATTTTGAATTTGAAACAACTCAGATTCAAAATGGCTGCACATCTCCAGTTCCCAGCGTCGTATTACACTATGGCAATTGCCGTTTATGCTTCCATAACCTTAGAATATTATCTAGATGTGTGACTATGTATAGTATTATTACTATCCACTTATGATGGTACTTTAATGACACTGAAAGAGCTTACAGAAATTATGTTTTGTGGTCAAGGTTTATTTATTTTAAAATTAGACTGAATGGTATGTTCTGTACATAATATAATTGTCTCTGGGTATATTTTTTTCAATTAGCTAAGACACTGTTGCTGTGAGTTAAAGGTCCTAGAGAGCTGTCTTATTTGAGAATAAATTATTAATCCATTTAAACCATTATTAATCCATTAGCTATTTGATCTACCAAGGTCTCTCTCTTGAGAGAAAGGTCTCTGCTAAATTATATTCCCCCCATGTAAACAGGGGATTCCAGGGATTAAATCTGGGATTTTCTGTACTTAGGCTATTAAATCATAGTTTGTTTAACCTGGTTTGTTGATTAAACCATTTAAACATAGCTGTGATTTGTAAACGGCAATCACTAAATTCATACAACATACTAAACAAAAACTAAGTAATCAACATTATAGCTTAATGTAAGAGACTAAACATATCCCTTGTATCTAAGTCTTTGAAGCTTGGCTACAATCTAAAGGGGTTTTTAAAAAGTATTTATGAAGAAATAACTGAGCAATTGCAGACAAGCACTTTGTATTATCAAACATTTCCCTTCATCATCTGGATGATCTCTCTCTTTCTCTAATTGCAGGTTTATTAATGAAAGAAAAAGACATTTATAATAGATAAATAATACATCTTCTGGGATTCACATACATACTATTTATCATACAGATCACTGACATCTTTCAACTCAGATTAAATCAAATCTTGCATATTTTGCCACATCTGCAGTTTATCTGTCTCAGTGTTCTTGCTAATCACTAAAGCAGCTATATATTTTTTTAAAAGTAACACCATTTGCTAGGATACAAGAATGGAGATAAACACTGCATTTTTTAAAAAAAAAATTAAGAACACTAAAAATATACATAAAAGAGCAAACAAATTTGCTTTATTCTGGCATTCATTACTTACTTTATATTAAACATCTAAGACATGCAGTGAACCACAGCATGAGAGATCTTAAACACAGAAAAAGGAAATGGCAGATTTATCTATAGGGTGACCATATGCCCCAATTTACAGAGGACAGACCTCTCTTTGAAGGGCTATCCAAAGATAATCTGATATATGTTCCCTGTGTGAAGACTGTCCAGACCTAATGCATGATCTGTATTTAATATTTTGGCAGCAGAATAAGCAGGCCATAGGAGTCCCCTGATAACAGTCTTTTCCATTATTTATTTAGCTGTATCATGTTTCTTTTAAAAATATAATAATTATTTTTTAGGCTGGTGTGGATCTTCCGGGCTGTGTGGCCGTGTTCTGGAGGTTCTGTTTCCTAACGTTTCGCCAGCATCTGTGACCGGCATCTTCAGAGTGCAGGAGCACAGACAGGAGCAGTTCTCTCTGTGCCCAGGATGGTGTGACCCTTTTGTGGGTATTTATAGAGATCTGAAGGGGGGGGGATTGGGGGGGTTTGAGTGGCTGCTTGTTTTGGTATCAGAATACAGTGGTACCTCAAGATACGAACGCCCCACCTTACGAAAATTTCGAGATGCGACCAGCTCCGGCCGCAAAAATTTACCTCAACATGCGAACTCCGCCTCAAGCTACGAACCGGATCCGCGGCCATTTGCCCTGCTGCCACGTGGTCGCGGCTTCCAAGAGGAAGTGCTAATGAAATCTGAGCGCGAGGACAAAAGCCCAAGGAAAGCAATGCAGAAAGAGGAAGTGCTAATGAAATCTGAGCACGCGGGGGTGGGGGGGAAGCTCCTGCTCCCGGCTGTGCGCGCGCGCGACATAAGCCTTTCCCCCCAGCGCGCTGATATTGCTTTCACTGTGCTTTTGTCGCTATGGAGAAAGGAAACAGCGCGGAGGAATCAGTGGGGGGGGGGGAAGCTCCCGCTCCACTGTGCGCGCTACATAAGCCTTCCCCCCCCCATTGCTTTCACTGTGCTTTTGTCGCGCGCGCCAAGGGCTATGCACAAAAGAAAGAGTGCGGAATTAAAAGGAATCAGCACGGGCGTGGGGAAGCTCCCGCTCCGCTGTGTGCACTACATAAGCCTTCCCCCCCATTGCTTTCACTGTGCTTTTGTCACGCACACGCCAAAGGCTATGCACAAAGGAAAGAGTGCGGAATTAAGAGGAATCAGCGCGGGGGGTGGGGGGGAAGCTCCCGCTCCCGGCTGTGTGCGCAGGAGCCTTTCTCAGATTTCATTAGCACTTCCTTTTTCTGCGCTAGGGCTGACTAAAGCGTGCCTGGGGAATTTCCTAGCCGTGCAACGCCGGCTGACACATTGAACCTTATGGGGACATGTGCTTCAGGATGCGACCAAATTCGGAGGGCGGATTAGCCGTATTTACATTGAACCTTATGGGGAAATTTGCTTCAGGATGCGACCAAATTCAGAGGGTGGAACGGATTAACCGTATTTACATTGAACCCTATGGGAAAACGTGCTTCAGGATGCGACCAATTCGACTTGCGATCAGAGTCATGGAACGGATTAAATTCGTATCTTGAGGTACCACTGTATCTGTGTACCTTCCTGTGGGTTAGGTAGGGTTTTTTCTTCTATTGAGTTGTTAAGGAGTGGCTGCTGAGGGTAATTAGCATGTTCATTGTGTGAGCTGTTCGCATGTCCTGGTGGTTGAGCTGAGTTCGTTGACCTTTTGCAGGCTGTATTTTTCAGGATTGGTAGCCAGGTTTTGTTGATTTTTAGACTCTCCTCTTTTTTATTGAAACTGTGCTGGTGTTTGTGAATCTCAGTGGCTTCCCGGTATAGCCTGGTATAGTGGCTGTTGGTGTTGTCCAGTATCTCTGTGTTTTCAAATAGGATTTTGTGTCCAGTGTGCCTGACAGCATGTTCAGCTACTGCAGATTTTTCTGGTTGCTGTAGTCTGCAGTGTCTTTCGTGTTCATTTATCCTGGTATGGATGCTGTGTTTTGTGGTCCTGATGCAGCCTGCAGCTGCATGGTATGCGGTATACTCCTGTGGTGGTGAGGGGATCCCTTTTGTCTTTTGCTGATTTTAGCAGTTGTTGTATTTTTCTGGTGGGTCTGAAGATTGTTTGGAAATTGTGTTTTTCCATCAGTTTTCCCATGCAGTCTGTGACCCCTTTGACGTAGGACAGAAATACTTTGTTGGTGGGTGGCTGTTTTTCTTCTTCATCTGGGCACAGAGAGAACTGCTCCTGTCTGTGCTCCTGCACTCTGAAGATGCTGGTCACAGATGCTGGCGAAACGTTAGGAAACAAAACTTCCAGAACACGGCCACACAGCCCAGAAGATCCACACCAGCCTTCGTATGCCGGCCGTGAAAGCCTTCGACAATACATTGAATGCCTCTACGTGAAAGCCTTCGACAATTATTTTTTAGTTTGCATAAAAGAGAAGCTGTTCTTCTCATTCCTCCTGTTATTTGATGATGCATCAATGGACTTCTTCTTTCCCTATGTCATTTCAAGCAGTAAAGATGGCTATTAAGATGAATGTTGTACAGGTAGTCCTCGAGTACTGACAGTGATTGCGACCGGGAACTCTATCGCTAAGCGACACAGTCATAAGGCGCGATGTCACATGATTGCGTCGACTTACGACAGCAGTTCCAGCAGTCCCGGTTGCCATCATCAGGTGAATCCCATGTGGTCACAGTGTTCCACGGTCACATGATTGCCATTTGTGACCTCCTGATGGCTTCCCTATTGGCTTTGCTTGTCAGAAGCTGTCGGTGAAGGTTGCAAATGGCAATCACGTGATCATGGGATGCTGTGTCAGGTTCAGCCCAAAGAACTCCACGAGACAGTACAGATATAGTTCTATAGGATTTATTAGCTTCCACCTACAAGACAGAATCTCGCCAGACTGAATCTAAACTTCCCAAGCCAGCAAGCAGACACTGCAAATTCCTTAGGGTGGTGCCAGTCTCAACCTCTTCACCTTCCCATGCTCATTCTGGGGGCTAAGGAAATGCTTATCTCCCTGAGCGCGGCCTTCACCAAACCATTCCATCACACGCTGAGACTTAATAGATGTGAGTTGGTTGCTAAGTGCACGAATCATGATCACATGACCACGAGGACACTGTGATGGTTGCAACTATGAGGACTGCCTGTATGAGCCTACTACATACTGTATACTATAACAGCCTTTGTAATCTACTGCTTTCCCAATATGCCTGACCACCTGCTTTCAGGAGTCATAACCAGCAGGGTTATTGGGAGAGTACCAAGATTAGGGTAATCTCTCTTTCTCTTTCTCTCTCTCCCCCCCTCTCCCCCTCTCTCCCTCTCCCCCCTCTCTCTCTATATATACACATGTACCATTTGATATCGTGGATAAGATGATTGGCTAGAAACTGGGAGACTGTAAGTTCTAGTTCTTCAGACATAAAAGATGGTGACTTTGAGCCAGTCATTCTCTCTCAGCCCAACCGATTTCACAGGATTATTGAGGGGAAAACAGGAAATTAAGCACATGAGGTACAGGTAGTCCTCGCTTAACGACCATTCATTTAATAATGGTTCAAAGTTACAATGGCCTTGGAAAAAGTGATTTATGACCTGTACGCACACTTACAACTGCCGCAAACTGTTGCACCCCCCCCCCATGGTCACCATAGTTGTTAAGAGAATCACGTGGTCATTAAGTGAATCATGTGGTCGTTAAGCGAATTCTGGCAAAAACGTCCATTGGGAAAGCTGTATTCACTTAATGACCATGTGATTCACTTAACAACCACATGATTCACTTAATGACTGTCGTAAAACTGGTTGTAAAATTGGGTCCAGTCATGTGGTGACTCACTTAACAACTGCCCTGCTTAATGACCAATTTTCCGGTCCCTATTGTGGTCTTTAAGCAAGGATTACCCGTATGTACACTGTGTTGAGTTGACCAAAAATAAAGGTGGGGAAAATATCTAATAAATAATGAAACTGAAGAATGTTATTAAAACCAGGAAGTGATCCCTCTGATGGCTTTATCAAAGCTGAATGGAAAAATTCTACCCCAATTTTTCTACCAGTTCTCACTCAATTTGATGGAAGGGAAATCAGGGGCATCTATGAGGCAGGGGGACAACAAAGTCGAGGTGTTGGCTGCAGTCATGTGATCAAAACCCCACCCCTTTTTATGTGCATCACATGCAAAGAGGTGGGGCTTCAATCATGTGGCCATGGTTGCCATTCTTGACTTTTTTGTCTCCCCCACATACACCCCTGTGGATGCCCGTGAGGGAAATGTAAAATTTTATTTGAAAGAAAAAGAGGATTTCAGTGAAATATTCCTAAATGGAGTGTGGTGTTATTTTCTTAGGAGGTCTCCAAGGGTGAGGTTGACAAGTGTGTGAGTGTGTGCATTTGTGTGTGTGTAGGTGTGCTGTCTTCCACTGTAAAATTATATCACTAGAGTTTTGTGGTGTCCCTGCTGTCCTTGCTACAGTTAAATCCCTTTATGTCAGCCTAAAGGAACTCCTCCCATTCGATTTTCTCAGACTGGAAATTGTGGGCAGCCAGACAGACTTCAAAATAAAGAAAGATGAGCACTAGAAAACATCAAGGGCAGTATTTGCAACCTTTGACACCTCCAACCATTGAAATTTGAAATGAATTCTCAAGCACTCTGAGAAAAAGGAGAAAAAAAATAGAAGCCTCTTAGGGGAATAAATTCTTTTGAGAAATTGCAAGGTAACATTTTGGTGAGTATAAGTAGCCCTTAATAACATGGCAAAGAGGTTGGACTGGTGGACTCTGTTTTTAGAAGACATTCTGAGTGGAAATGCAAGCATTTGCTGCTGGGGTGATGGTTTGCTATGGCAGCTCCTTTTTGGAGAATGGCTTTGCCACAATGCCAGGTAATGGGCTTTGTATCCTTACAGTAGCCTCTATATGCACCTACAAGGAAGGAACTTGGTCTATGGCCAACATGGGAAAAGATTCACTCATCAGTCCATCTGAGCACAATACAGGGAACCAGAGAGGCAGGAATGGACAGTCTGGTCCACTGGAGATATTTTGGGCTATCACTCACAGTTTCTTGCCATTTGCCATGCTAGTGGATACTGACAGAAATCAAAATCCAAAACCTCCACAGAGGACCCAACAAGAAGATGCCATCTTGTCCTTTGTCTCTAGCAACAAAACAAATTGGGCCAGTCCTGAGTGTGCAAAATCATTTCTGAATGTGACGGAGCCATTCAGGGGATCACATTGACACACTGATTGATGGAAGAGGAATTTCAAAATGTTCTCTCACCTGCTGAGGGCTCTTCTTCCTTAAGATAAACAACTCATTTATTTTATGGCATGGAAGTATTTTCTCATGGCACATTTATTTGCCTCAGATCAAAGTTATCAGTTCATTAAGCATATCCTACAAACCTCCCCACTGACCACATCTATCTCACATGAACAAGTAAGAAATGTATTGGCAGAAGGATGTGCAATTATGGAATTGATATTAGTTTCCCCCACCACTCTCAGAAGCCTTGCTGAAACCAAGGGGTTAAAATGAAATTGTCAGAGCAGGAGTAGCAGCGGTGTGTTGCAGCAAAAATGATGAAAGGATATTGTAGCACCTTAAAGACTAACACATTTATTATTGTATAAACTTTGGTAGACTCTGAAAGCGTATGTGATAATGCATTTGTTGGTCTGTAAGATGCCCGAAGAACCTTTACTGCTATTAAAAGGAAAGGTTTCCAAAGCTACTGGAGGAAGCAGAGAAAGCCATGGAATGCAGGGGAAAGGAGAAAAAGCTGGACCACCATCAGGTTTTAGAAAATAATTAGTGCTCTAACATAAATAGATGTCACTAACTGTAGCAATGTCTGCAGGAAATAAATAACAGTGGAACACAATAAAACTCCCTGTAATGTATTCTACTGTAATATTGATGATAGCATATGGCAACCATCTGACAGCTGTTAAACAGATGTGGCAATTAGCAAACCTTATGGTCATGCTGTTAAGATTACTATGCAACACATTCTTTAGCAAAATTAGACGACTTCCTACTTTGTGTAGTTTTGCACATGTGGAGAGCAAGTTTAAGGTCCCATTTAGGTAGCATTGTTAGCTAATGTTCCTTATAGGTGTGCCTGTGTGGATGTCTGTAGGTCTTTATAAAGAAAGAGGGATAATTTCTCATGGAAGATTAAGAGAAATTCAGAATTTAAGCAAGAACAGTATCAATTCCGCTGTGTAGCAGATACTTCAATTATAATAGTTAATGGACAAATTGAGAGATAAAAAGACTTTTCTATCATGTTGGAATTCAATGAACAGTTTTCAATTAGGCACTGAGTATAAAAACGGAAAAGGAAGATACTTTCCTTGATGTTAACATTGCAGAGAAAGATGAGAGCAGCTCTGCGTTTTCATTACACAGAAGAGATACATATAATGATGCATATTTAAATTATAAATCAGGCCACTATCTGCCAAATGAAAGTAGTATCAATTAGCGTGAAGGTGGATCAGACTTTAGGATGTCTTATATTTAATGACAAAAGTATGGTTGTTAATCTTGCCAGGCCAACAAAGAGATAATTTAAGGCAGTAACAAATCAAAGAGTAATGTCACAAAAATAAGCCCTCATAGCTTTTTTGGGGCAGTATTATTATAATTAATAGACTTCAAATGACTTTTTTTTGGTGGGTTATAGGCTTTCACCAAACCATTTACAGCAGGCATAAAATATGAAACTCGAAATAGTGGGTTTGAGTTAGGTTGACTTGAGGGTCCTTAAGCCTTTCCACCACAGTAATTCCTGTAAAAATAATAGTTTCATTTATAGGCTTAATTTATAATGTTGAGTTTATGCCAGTTCATCTGACATAAATCATGATTATGGCATGATCTATTGTATGTCACTTGAGCTAATGCAAATTAAATATTGCTACATTTTTAAGGGGAGGAGGAACCCTCTCCATGTTAAAATAACACTGTCTGACTTGCATATCGGTTAGCTGGCTGTTACTTTTAATGCTGCAGTAATTTGTGCAAATGGATGCTGTGATAGCTATACCTTTGGGATCTCAGATATCAGCTTTATGGGCCAAATGGTTGCTAAACTAAGGGAGCATTTATGAAAACGGGAATCCAGCAAGCTCCAAAGCAAAGCAAACCAGCATCAAGCATCATCTTTATATACAAGTCCCTCATAAGCTCCTCTAGGCAGGGATTCTTAAAAAATAAATATAGGAGCAGTGAGTTTGGGTGGAAAGGCACATCCTGGCAGTCTAGAAATGTTGATGGAGAGCAAGCTCATTCATTTGCCTTCCTGTCAATAAGTATTTTGTGACTGGCCACTCTTATGAAAAGGTATGCCCTTTATAACAGCCATTTAGGGAGACACAACATCCCTCAAAATTCCCAATTATGCTCACTACCCAAAGCCCCTCCCTCTCCCTTCTTTAGGCTGTCAGTTCTAACTATTCATGAATTTTCCTCTTTGTAAAAGAATATGGCACCAAAGCTCTAATTTCCAATCAGTTTGCAAAAGTGGGGAGAGAGTATATTTCATTCCTTCACTGACAACAGTGGCAGAAGAGGCTTTTCTTAACCCTGCCAGGATTCCAGAAGGACCTTCCATTGCTATCATGGTGCTCTGTACTCCTGTCTTCCCCATAACAGTATCTGGCTCTGAGCTTCTGTTTTAATTTCCTTCAATGTCCTTGACATGGCAATATTGTGGGTAGTTAAAAGTGGTGATTCTGACCTTTCTGCTGGTCTGTTTCTGAAACCAGGGAAATTTGTCAGGGCTCATTATTTTTGGAGAACACCCAACAGAGTGCACTTTTCCAAGAGCCTGTTTGGATCTGGAGCTATGCCTCTCATCTACCTGACACTTTTTCACAAAAACACTTGGGGGTTGAACACTTATTGTTGGAAGTGTGTGCTTCACCATCAAGCTATCACCTGAACCCCAAATTGTAAAGGATGTTGTGATAAGGTTTGTCTAAGCTGCATCATTTGAGTCATAAAAATCTATAGATTGCACCTAAATTTTATTGCACTTAGAATAGACCCACTGAAATCAGTGAGACTTAAGGAAAGGATGACTAAATCAATTCTATTCATTTTAAAGGATGTCCTCTAAGAATGACTATCTGGATTCCAACCCCACTGCTTAGATGTGTATAAATAAACAAATATTCTTACTAGATTCAAATCCTGTTGTTTTCCTTACCAAATAATTACTTTTAATAAAACATCTAAAAACAGTTCAGTTGGAAGATGACTATTTATTTCCATTAAATGTGATAGTAGAATATAAAGTTCAATTAAAGGTCAAATTCAAGTATTTCAGATACTTTAAGAAATAATATCCATTTATTCACAAAGCCTCATATTATATATGCAAGACAAGTTAGTTTTGTTCTCGTGATATGAATCATCTGAACCCAGACAGGTGACTTTGTAATTAGGTGAGGACATTAATCACAGTATGGTTGGTTCATGGTTAAGCAGCACAGGCAGTGGCTTATTAAATCAACCAAATTCAGACAAATATTTAGCTTATTAAATGTACTTGCTGCCTGCCTATATGAGCTGGCAGAGTCGACGTGTTGCAGGCGCCATCTATTAAGCAATACTGCCTGTCGGGACCTGGGAAACAGGCCTTCCTTGTGGTAGTCCCTGCCCCCTGGATTGACATTCCCCTGGAGATTTGAATGGATGCCACCCTGACCCCCTTTTCAGACAAGCTCTTAAAACTTGACCGTAGGCTAGAGTGGGTGGCAGGCCCCTTGTGGGTTTGTGAATGGTGGTGGAAACATCTTTCCAAACGTTCTTTTTGCTTTGTGTGAAATAAAGTTATTTTTAATTTTGTACATCGTATGCCACTGCAAAGTCATAATGAAGTTGGGTGGTTTATAAAGTCAGACAAACCAAACCAACCAATGGCCATTAATCCTCCCAAAAAGATATTGCACCCTTGAGGAACAAACAACTCTTGTTGCAGCATTTATGCAATAGTATTGCTTTCCTGAGGGTGCATAGGAAATTTGTTTCTAAAATATCAGGGCTGGAGGAAAGAATGGCTGTGCTGGTTGGTTCCTGATGGTCTTTGTTTGAGAAAGAAAGAAAGAAAGAAAGAAAGAAAGAAAGAAAGAAAGAAAGAAAGAAAGAAAGAAAGAAAGTCACACAACTGAAAGATTGCTGGCATATTCAGCTCCCCAAAAGGGCACTGGCAACTGCCACAGAATTTTGGTTTGCTATGCACATGAGACACATTTACTGGATGACTGCTTTGCAATGCTTAATGCTAAGCCATGCTTTATGTGTAATTAAAAAAAAATGAGTTTAAGTCTCCATTGTGTTTCATCTGAGGGACACTGTATTTCTTCTTCACAACTCCAGTGAAGGGCCACTAATACTTCAGTGGGAAGTTGTTAGAATCACTCCAAAACCTGATGAAAAGGATTCTTCTAAGGTGTTATATAAAAATGCTATTTGGGCATAGCTGAGTCCACTTACAATTCAATCCATTTATCAGGAAGATGGAACTGTAGAAATATAGCTCCACCAGTGTCAGCCTGTCAGATCAGCTTCTAAACCAGTACACTATACTTTTTCTCAATAATTCAGTAAATGTATCAACATGCAATTGTTTCATATGTATTTAATGTAAGATTAGTTCCACCTCCACCCCAAAAAGCAATTGCAGCCGTTCCATTTTAATCCAGGTCCTGAAGTGATATAGTGATAGAGTATTAGATTAGGTCGAGGAATACATTGATTCAAATGTTCATTTATCAGGAAGCTGATTGGGTAGTCGTGGCCCAATCACATTTCCTGGTCTACACTTCCTCATGGATTTACTGAAAAAAAAAGCTATAATGTTATCTGATTTTTTTTCTAAAGGATAAACTTTAGAAAATCCATGGCTATATGAATGCCACAAGTTCAGTAGTAGGGCTATGTATAGCTGCTATGCAAAGCATCAAAATATGCTTTGGAGTCTGCGAGGGTGTTAAGTGAACACCTGTCTTTTACTCTTGAAAGCAGCCACATATTTTCCTGGGAGTGTGAAGCTGCTATTCTTGGGAAATGGTGCAGCTGCTTTAAAGAGGTGTTGACAGGTGCTTTGTTTGTGTTCCTGTATGCCTGAAACTACTTTTTTTGGAATTGAATCTGAAGTGCTACACAGCCCTATACAGTACACTGCTTTACTATTGCTCTACTGTAGAGTTACTTTAGGTTCTCGGTCTTTGGGCTAAGACTGAGTGTAGTTGTTTGTATATGTGTGCGCGTGCACGTGCTTGTGCTCATGTGCACTTTCACCATTTGAGACTTGTGATAATTGTTATTTATATTTATGCTACATTCTGAAATAGATTTTCTAGATATGGGGAGAGAAATCCTATGTGCTAATTATGAGGAGTGGACTTGAAATGATATTGTATGCTAACCTGTTCAAGCTTGAAGGACAGAAGGAATAGCAGCGTATGGAAATTCTGAAAGCAAACAGAACCCAAATAAGAACCAAGTGGGACATGAAAGCACAAAGCATTTGAAGAACCGATCATTTTCCAAAGGGATGTGCATCAGATCTGGCTGCAACTTAAATTCAGGGGTGAAGTATGATAAATGTAATAAATTTTTATTTAGGGAAAAGAGCGAATCTGAACCTGCTCTGTTCTGAATCTGAGCATCAGCAAAGTGATGTTTCTGACTAGTTCTCCAAAGCTCCATCAAATCATAGCATCTCAGTAAGGAAAGGGAAGGGAAGGGAAGGGAAGGGAAGGGAAGGGAAGGGAAGGGAAGGGAAGGGAAGGGAAGGGAAGGGAAGGGAGGAAGGGAAGAAGGGAGGAAGGGGGGAAGGACGTTAGTTTCCATTGTTTACATAGAATGCCAGTTTGGAAAAAGCTGGGAGGGAAGAATATTGACTTCAGTAACTTATAAGTATGATTCTTAAGATCCTCATTGGTCACCCCAATCACAGTGTCTTGGACAAAGAGAAAGAATGGAGTTCTGCTTTTCTAAATCATATTTCAGATGTGGGGACAGAGTTTGACTGGAGGATTGGCATGAATCAAGCCATTTCTAAAACTATGATTTTGGACCCTCAAAGCCCCTCGTATCTAGTTCAGGTGGTGCTGAGTTAATAATAGGTTTTCAGGCTGAATGTAATGTTAAGGTCAAATGCTGATATTTGTAGAGAGGATCAAAGCAAGCATTAAATGCTAAATGTTGTCCTCAGCACTTTCTCCTTATAATGAGAGAAGTTGGGCAGTAAAAGGATGCATCTCTGCTCCCTCTTCAAAATGTTTCTATCTTGCAAGGTGATTGCAATGGATGTAATAAAATAATAATAATACATAGCACTTTACAGTTTCAAAGAGCTGTAAAACATTAAACCAATTAAATCTCCTAGGCCAGCCCTGCTGTGAGGTAAAAGGTTTTCTGTATAGTTCTTCCTGCTTATCCTTTGGACATATCTAGTTTTCCCCTGTAGTATATTTCTAAGTACTTTCTCCAGAGTCAATTAGATCTTACCTTGAACCACATATTTGTCTCCCTGCCTCATTCCCACTATTTTCATTTTGTAAAGGTAAGGGGGCATTCTTAAATAGTAATATTCCATCTGTCAATATGGAACTCAGTTCAATTAATCTGCACCTCCCTTTCTAAAAGTGGTATATTATGCAGAGATATGACAATCAGCTATCCATATCAACTTTACTCAGATCAGGCTCTCCAGCTGAAGATGACAGCAAGGAAACAAGAGGCTTTGCTAAGAGCTGCAATTATCTTTACAAGGACCTATCGGTGAACATTTTCATTGCTGATTGATTCGGCCACAGGAAATTAATGAGGTTAAAGCCACCATGTAGTTTTGTGTCTTAAAGCTAGGCAGGTCTAGAGGTTATTATAGGAGACTATGCTGTGTGGATAACATGAAAACCAAAGATGAGTCATATACTGTATACACCCAGTGATTTCTCCCCACCAAGGTTTTGTTTCAGTTGATACTATGCTAAACATCTATCCTTTAAACCCCCAGAGCTTTTCTGCCAGTTCTATAGCATCTTCTGTTTTATTATCCCATTTTCAAACAACTTTAGATTTTCTTTCAGATTTCTTTTGTTGGTGTTTTTGAACTTACTTTAATATTCTAAAGTGGTGGAGGGTGCTCATATTGTTAGATTTTTTTTAAAAAAGTGAGTTCTACATATCTCCATCACTTCACCCACCCTGGCTGCCTCAGACATTGATCTGAAAGAGTTTCTGGATGGAGTTTCCTCCTGAAGACTTGTCATTAAATGGAAGTGTGAGAACCCAAGAAGACTGCAGACAACTAGAGAGAAATCTATAGTGATCAATGGGGCATTCAAATATATTCTTTAGCAACCTCATATTTCACTTAAGTGTACAGAAAATGTAGAGGTGTGAACACATTCTATTCTTGATCTGTTTATTTGTTAGATTTATTTGTTATTTGTTAGATTTATGTATCTGTTTCTGGTGCTCAAGGTGGGAGGGAGGGAGGGAGGGAGGGAGGGAGGGAGGAAGGAAGGAAGGAAGGAAGGAAGGAAGGAAGGAAGGAAGGAAAATGGATGGAGGCTAATGAAGAAAATATGGAACTATCCATTTTTAAGATAATAACAGAAAATGGAGCTGACTGAAACCTTGCTACACTATTGAAACAAGTTAAATGCTTTTCCCCAATTGGTTAAGCTTCACTTTCCCCAAATGCAAATAAAACTTCATCTCAAGTTACTTGACAGTTCTGATATATTTTAAAATAAAGCTAGAGAGATTTAATGATGTGAAAGTTCATGACTCAGTAAAGATTACTGTCAAAGCAGGGTCTTAGGACAGACACCAATACAATCAGATTATTATAATCACATGAGCCTGGAGAGAAAAAGAGTACATTGTGATGAAGCCTGTGCAGGAAGTATTTACCTTTATTTATCTAGTTATGAAATCAAGAAATGTGTTGCACTACTATTGTTCAATATTCCTCCCCCATCCCTATTATTTAGTATTACTACAGAGAAATGGGAGAAAAGACGTTTATATGTTCTCAGGAACTGCTATATCATTGTTAAGAAATGAGCATTCCACCATTTGATTGCATATCTAAAATCACTTAAGGAGTACAAAAGGAGTCAGTCTGGCATGAAGTTAGGCATTGCACACTCAAAATGTTAAGGAATGAATGAAATATCAAGAAAATCTCATGAGATTTGTTCAGTTACATAGGCTTCAGAACTCCTACCTGTGAAATCTCACGTAAGAATGCTGAAATCTTGGGAAAATTTTGTGTGCACTTGGAAACTCAAAAAATGTCGACATTCTTGCATGAAGCAAGATATCATGTAAGAGTACCAAAAACTCATGAGTTATTTTTTAGTAAAACATAAAAGTGGATAGAGCTCCCTACAGCTTCATGGTTCATCACTTGCCTACACAGGATGCCACAAAACCTGGTTATATACTGTAGGTCTCAAAGCCACATATACAGGTAGACCTTGCTTAAATGCCGGCTCTATTTAGTGACCATTCAAAGTTATGATGATGCTGAAAGAGTAACTTTACGACTGATCCTTACATTTACAATTGTCGCAGAGTCTCTGTGGTCACATGATCAACATTTGGGCACTTCTCAAGCAGCAGGCATTTATAACTGTCGCAGCATACTGTGGTCCCGTGACTGCCATCTACGTACTTCACAACCGACTTCCAGCAAGCAGAGTCAATGGAGAAGCTGGCAGTAAAATTGCAAGTTGTGGTCATGTGATGTTTCGCTTAGCAACTGCATCACTTACTGATGGAGTTGCTGGTCCCAACTGTGGTTGCTAAGTGAGGACTACCTGTACCTTAAAATGGAAGATACTATATCTCAGAATCAAAGAACTGCTACTGTATAATCTTCAGTATTATATTGGAAAATTGCCCCATGTAACCCTGGGTTCTGAATTTTGAGAATAGGGGCCAAAGTCCTATATGGACATTCTGAGCACCCTCACATGACTGCACTTCCCTCAGACATTGTGAGAGGGAGCAGGGCAGATAGTGCTCTAAAGGCACCCACTTTTTAAACAGATAGCTTCCTTGTCAATTTTTCTTTGAAAAAAAGGTTCTGTGCAGATGGCTGGTTTCACTGATTATTTGCATGCACAACTCTGCTTAGGAATTAGGTTTATTTTTTCCCCCCAAATGTCTCAAGTTTCTGTTAGCAAAATGCATGCAAATAATGATATTTTCCAAGTAATTATATCCGTGTGTTGTACCAAGTTAAAATTGCAGACAAACTAATCTGAATGTTGTTATAAATACACCAAAGGCTAGAGACAACAGTCAGTTCTCTGTTTGCAGATTTGAAAGCAGCCAGAAAGAGATATCATGGCTCTTGATGCCTCTTCCCCTCTGTTAAAGTTCTTCTTCTTTTTTAGAATAATTTAAAAAGAATTGCCAAACTGCATTTATAAATTGTTTGGTTATGACAGCAGGTAATATGTTTATTAGAAGTTAGAATCTATTAAAGTTTGGTTAGAGATCCTAATTCAACTCCATTCCAATTATACCAGAATTAAAGAATGGGAATTAAAGCCAAAACAGTACATGTATTTACAGCAAAATTGCTTCTACCACTTAGGGCTTCTTTACATGTGCAACACGCCATGGCACAATCTTTTTTCTGCCATGTCCCACAACATTGCCTTCACCTTGTGCCAACCCTGAGTGAAACAGGCTGAGTTCATCCTTAGCTGTACCACTTTTAAGTTCTATTCTCTCTCTTGCAACACTATCAAAAGCCAGCCTCAGGGTTGATAAAATATGTTAGGCTTTGTCACCCATGATCTTGAGGGGAAGTCAGATGCTTGCAGTTACTTGAATTAGGGGCAAGCAAACCAGGTTAGGGATTAGCAAGAAGGAAACCACATTCCATGTTGGTATAGTTTCCTACCAACTCAAGGATGGGTGGAGAGAATGTCAACTCACCAGCATCAGGCTTTTTACATGGTAAGCTTATACATCCCTGAAAATTAATAACTTTTGCAAATGAAACAACTTCCACCAAGTTTAATAAAATATACTGTCCAGAAAAGGTGCTGTTAATCCAGGCTTTTATTTTGTAGCCATTTCACTTGCGGAATTTTATACCCAGGACGCTCACAAAACAGTCTGGAGATTAGAGGTGGGGCTGGGAGGAAAGAGAGAATGAAGGAAGGGCACATGTTTTTTGTTTTTTTTTTAAACTTGTGACAATTTTTCTTTCGTAACCAAGCAAAAGGAAAGCAGGAGACTTTCCCCTCCATTAGCTGAGAGAAATCCTTCCACGTCTGATTCAGGTGGCTCCTCCAAGTCTCATATAGTTTCACAGCAACTTTCTTCATATCCAGTAAGCCAGCTATCCCCAGATGGATATAAAATAGCCAGAACAGTCCGAATCAATTTTTGGTGCATTTTAAAATGGATTGAGAAGGGTTGGAAGATGGAAAGGCTAGCCATCTGAAAGCAACCCTGGTTTCAAACACCTTCAGGGACAGATCAGTTAAGAGGACCCATCACTGCTCTGTGAATCTTCCCTATTCAGTGAGGTATTTAATCATCCTAGTTGTATTTCAGTTCATTTTAAAGCACTTCTATTTTATTTGTTATTTGTTATATTTTATCTGATATTTTGGTCAGTGACAGTAAACAAATACTGAACTGAAGTCACCTTTCTGGCTATCTGATTTTAAATATTAATATACTGCCACAGTAGCACTTAAAGAAAAGAGCATTATGATGCTTTAGCCCTAATTTTAAAATGTTTTTAAAGTATAAGCTTTTTTGTTTTTCTTATTAACATTTGGTATAATTATTTTCTTAAACATTTCCAGTTCAGAATAAATATTGAAACAGCAATTGTGCTTAAATGAATGTGTGCTTATGATTTTATCTTATGGAAAGGCCACTACAAATAAATTGGATATTTTCTTTCACATATGAGGAACAGGATACAATGGAAGTACAACAGAATTACTGCAATATACTAATAATATGGAATTTTAATCTTTACAGTGTAGTCCTCTACATGTCTACTTTGAAGCAAGTCCCATTGTATTCAGTGAAGTATAGTACCAGGATGCTGATGGTAGCCTTAGTGAGTTAAATGTGGAAATGGTTATAAGATTCATTGGCTTCATTGATTTCATGCTTATGTTCTTTTGAATTATATACCAACAGCTTGGAAACTAAAAGGAGGACATCAGAAATAAATGTTGCACACTTATAAGATTACAGTGCTGCCCCCACCCCACCCCACTCCGACTATTACAAGGCTGGAAGGACACTAATTTTCCATTGGTCTTAGCAGTGATTTGAAGAATCCATTTTTTTTCCTATTTGAACAAACCTACTATGGCTGGAGGTCCTCTTTAAGAATTTGAAATGCACATACTCCTTTATAAGTGTAATTCTCCATGTTTGTCTCATTGCCGAGTAAATGGACTAAACTTAATAATTAAATTATACAACATGACATCAATATATGGATGGGAGTTTTGTAATTACTATATCTCTTTGAATTGTACTGTGCCTTAGTTAAGGCATGTAACAACAATATTTTGTAAGCTTTCTTTGTGTGTGTGTGTGTAATGTACTATAGCTTGAATAGTATTAATGAATAATTAATACTATACATTAATAATATAGTGTTACATCACACACCCACACTCGAACTGGTTCCACTGAGAAGTTTCATGAAGTGTGTAGTGGAACTTCAGAAATTTGGCAGGGATTCCAAGATTCCAAGAATGACTGCAGATGAAAAATCTCTAGAAGAACCAGTCAGAAGGCATTTCCATCTTTGCCCCTCTTTGTGTAAGAAAAAAAGACAAAAAAGTGGGAGAGTTACAAGTAGGGAAGACCTTTTGGAGTAAAACAGAGCAATTGAACAAGAAATGCCTCCTCTGAAAACAGCCAGTACTTCTCATGAGGTCTAAGAGCCCTCTTTGCCTGTCTCTCGTGTGCTTTCTGCTCTCTTCAATCACCATGCTTTGTCCTGCCCCACTTTTTTTTGTCTGTACCTACACTTCTCTCCTTCCCTCCTGCTGCCTTTCAGATTGCCCTCATTCTTTGTGTGAAATGGCCTCTGTCTGGGATTTCCTCGCAACTTTCTTTGTTTCCTCCCCCTTCTCCGATGATTTCCACTGTGTCATCAAAAACTGACTCCACTCTGTCTGCCAATTAGCCTCTGCCTGTCAGCACATTCATCAGTAACCCAAAGACTGATGGTGAATGGCAGAGCACGCAAATGCTATTTGAAATGCATCTGTGCGTCTTTGCACATAGAGGTGCCATTTCTGATGAAGCGGGAGGTGGTGGATTTAGATTTCTGAGTGACAAAGGACACACACCAACTTCTGGGAAGAATCAGGTCTAATTAACAATGAGGAAGAGGCTGTGATGGTATTTCTTCAACCTGGTGCTCACCAGATATGTTGGACTATAACTCCATTCCCAACCTGCACTGCTGGAGATCAGGGGATGGGGAAGGGAATGGTCTTGACAATAGCCGTGGCAAAGGCATCCACAATTTGAAGAACTATATCAAACTATATCAGTATGGATAAATGGTTTATATCAATACTCTCTTCCCTGTTGTGGTGGTTCCAATCCTGATTGGGAGTCCCTTTACCTACCACTTAGGACAGTGGCATTTTGAATGGGAAGGATTAAAATGAGAAAGCTGAGTTCTCAGGAGGATCCATGGCACTGTAGAGAAAATGCTTTAAGTCCAAATGCTAGGTCTATGGATCTATGGTTCACCTCCACCTGACAAAACTAGGGAACTTTATTTCATTTCTTTTCTGAATAGAAATACATTGAAACTGGAGAAAATTTAGTTAAGGATTCGTTGCTCATGGTTCTGTATAAATACCTAGTTCAAATCAGTGTTGTATCAAAAATTATTTTGATGTTTTTGAACAAAATCATCTCATTTGCTTTCAAAGAAAAGAAATTGCTCTCATTTTTTAAAAAAGATGTCCTGGGTAGTGAAATTCTCATTAGTGGGATGTGAAAGTCTTGCATTTACTTGAATTAAAAGATCGCTGAGGGGTGCTTATCTTCCATTGCCTTTTCTTGAGTGTTCTGTTATTTCTTCCCATTTATAATTATCTTTCCAATGGTCTGAACTTTCCTGAAAGACATCCTGAAGAAACCCTTCCATGGAGCAGTTTTAGACTGGGACATGTGGGCAGCCAGGGAAGTTTCAGAGTGATGAAAAGAAAAGATCAACAGCATAATAAACAAACAAACAAACAAACAGAAAATACCATTAGTAGAACTCTCCTTTACCTCCCAGAATAATGTCAAAAGTACCAGGAAGAGAATTCTCAAGTTCCCTCAGAGGCATCTTTCTCAGAAAACTTTCAGAAAATGGAAGGCAGATTTTGGTAAAACCAAGGTAATGAGGACTCTGAAAGAGGCTCTCTAATCCTAAAACAAAATCAGCCATCTCACTGCTTGTTTTCCCAAATATTTATCCCTTCCCCACACACTTGATGACATTTGTGTCATTTGACTGGATTTTGCAGACAACCAAGCTCTTCTGAGGTATGAGATCTCCCTCTGAGGCACCTGGGCTATCTGTATGGACTTGCTGCTTTCTCTTGTTCCCATCCTGGTAAAATGTTCAACCTGTAATCATAATGGGATGGCATCAGCGTTGTTTGTCTCTCTCTGTCACTACATAATTTATTATGGGCTTTGTGGATGCGTCAGGTAGTAATGCATCATTTTCTCCCCCCTTGTAAGTTTCCTGCAAGTCCTAACTTTAAAATATTGACTAGTAGGCTGACTGGTGGTCATACATCATAACACTTGAGTGTTTTTCCAACTCCCTTGATCAATATTGACTTGATCTCATCCTCCGTGTCTTTATCCCAAATGAGGATGTACAATGTGCTTTAAAAACATTAAATGAAAGTGAAGGCCACTGCCACAGGTTTTAAAGAGAGGATACAAAACTGTGGAGAAATTGGGCACAGCAGTAAGATAATTTTCTACTCTTTTGGAATGCTGAAATAGTTTGTAGTAATAGCATGGGCATAATCACAGGAAAACAATAAATATAAACTCAAAGGTTTTTGTACAATTCTGTGAGGTCCATGGTAGAAGGTTCATTTGAATCCCTCTCCTACTCCCCACATACTCTTATTTCTTCTCACTGCATCTTGTGTCCATAATATTCTTTTTTATTTTTTATTTTCCACTTAAGTAAATGGCCGTTTACTTAAATAGGAATGAGTGGGAAAACCAGATACTGGAAGAGCTCTTGGGATTTTATTTTAACTGATTAATTTTACTTACCTGAATGAAAAATATCAAGCCATCTGGTAATTTCAAATACTTTCAGTTATATTTTTAGGATGTCTCCTCCAGATGTGAGGGCTGAAGCAATTGTCTGTATTCCCACCCTTCCAAAGGATGTGAATCTTTTTTTTTTTTCTTTAGCTGGTGAAGCAGGAACATAGAACCATAGAGTGGAAGAGGGGACTGAGGCCTCTGAGGCCATTTTCCTGCTCAGTGTAGGATTCCAGATTAAAACATCCATGTTTAAAACAGTTGTCCAGCTTCTGCTTGAACACATCTATTGAAGGAGATCCCACCTCCTATCTGGATAATTGGTTCCACTATCAAACTGCTATCATTTTATGAAGCTTTTTCTAATATTCAGTCAAAATCTGCCTACCTATAACTTATATACATTATTCTGCACTCTAGAATGATGGAGATCAGATCCTGACGTTCTTTTGTCCAAGTTCCTTCCCAATATTTGAAGAGTGTGATCATCTCCCCTTCTCAAGGTTTCTCAAGACTAAACATTCATACAGTTGTTCACACAAGGCTTATATATGTCTATGCTGTACAGTTTAATTCCTATCCTTTTTCTACTCTCCTTTCAGGATCAACAGATATTTTCTGCTCTCTTTAAGGCCATGGGGAAATTGAGATATGTTCATATAAGGACTTCCCTGAACCTGAAAAATCATAGCTTCCCACCTTGCCACTTTCAGCCCTTACACACAGTTTATAAGAACACAAAATAAATGAATATAGCATGCAATAATGCATAATAATAATAATGTAATGCAAGAAAGGGACAGAAAAGTATCTTATCCAAGAAAGCCAGCAAGTAGAGGTAAATAGGTAGAAAAGAAAAATTAGATATGGTTTTAAGTAGATGAGAGAAATTACTGGAAAATTTACAGTAATGTAGGACTATTCAAGAGTAATAACGGATAAGATCTATTAGAGGCAAATCAGGTTAAAGGAAGATGCCCTTCACAGATGGTACTATAGAATGAAAACAAAATTTGCAGAGAGAATATGTCCAGGAACTGACTCTGCTAGAAGGCCAACAGTAACAGGCAATAGGCTAGCTGTCAAATAAGAAAGCAGCAGGGAAAGGCACCTGTAAAATCCAGTGGCTTCATTCAGTTGACGAAGTGAGCATCACAACGTGCAAATGACATTACAACATACGTCTGAAAGCAGTGGAGTTGCATCACAATGCTGCTGTGCTTGTTTCATCAGTTGCCTCCCCTCCCCACCCCAGATGCCTATGGTACTGAGCACAGATGAAATACCCATGAAACTGTTTCAAGCTGCAGGAAAGAAATGTGGTTACTGCTAACAGCTTCAAATCAACAAATATGGGATAAGACTGTGTGGCCTAGAAACTGAAAAAGATTTACGCAGATACCAACTGAAGAAGGAAGATGCAAGAGGACAGGCAAATTACCAATTCTTATGTGAGCAGATTTTTGCTTACAATAAAGAATAGAGCCCTACACGGGGAGAGGAAGGCCAGATGAACTACCAGGTTTTAGAAAAGGCAGAGGAAACAATAGATCAGATAGATAACATAAGATGGCTAATGGAAAGAATATAAAACAGGGGGTCACCCCTGTTTTATTGACTACAGCAAGGCCTTTAATTGTGTACATCATGCCAGAATGTGGAATATATTAAGGCTAATAGGCATGCCAGAACATCTTATTATTCTTCTAAGGAACTTTAACGATGAACAAGAAGTTACTGTAAGAATTGAATTTGGAGATATTATCTGCTTAACTTATACAGAGAGTATATTATAAGAACAGTAGGATACTTACAGGGAAAAGGTGACAGCAAGAATCCAAATCAGAGGACAAAATAGTAACAATTTGAGATATGCAGACAGTATCACTCTGTTAACCAAAAGTAAGAAAGACTTAAAAGATCACATTATAAAAGTGAAAAAGGAAAGTGAAAAGCCTATGTTAATATTAAACATTAAGAAGACAATGTCAGCCAGTACATTTTTTTCAACTTACAGTTGATGATGAGAAATGATGATAACATTTTTAAATGAAGAGAAATAAAATTATTCAGCTCAGGTGCACTGGCCCATTATTTTTCTACGTTCTAAGATAATTTTTAGAAACTATTCAAACATACTAGTTTCACCTGCTTGGAATGGAGTGTGTGTGTGCATGTTATGATCCTTTGAGTCAATCTTCACTCCTGGTGACTACATGGATAAATCCATGCAGTTTTCTTACAACATTTTTTGAAGTTGCTTGCCATTGCCTTCTTCTTAGGGTTGAAAGAGAGTGGCTGGTCCAGCAGGCTTTGTGCCTAAGGGAAGATTAGAACTCATGTTTCCTTACTCCTAGTCCAAGGAGCCATTATGTCAGACTAGTTTGCTTGGAATGGTACTCTTTGTCTTTTTCCATTTTAAACCAAATGCAAATTTTGTTTTCTTTAAAGTGGGAGCCTGGTACCTTAACTAGATATGGCCCAGTATTAATATTGACTCAAGTTTAATACTCTTAATTTTGGTGCGCTTTGGTATAATTCTTGCTGCATTATATGGTTTAGAATGGAAAACCCATACTGGATTTTGCCTTTATGCCTTCTCGTCCATAGTGGAGTTCTGTAACTCATATCTTTCCATGATCAGATAGAATATGTAGCTGATCTTGGCATATTTCAGCTGCCCTATAGATGTCAGTAAGTATCTCCAGAGCTGATTCCCCCCAAACCATGAGAATTTATGATCAGTGTTACTACACAATTTACTCTGTATAGTCATTCATTTTAAAATATTGAAATATGACTGATGGCCTGTGGGTCAAGTTTGTCTTGAACCTTTTCAACTGATTCTTCACTGATAAATTATAACCTAAACTCAAAAAGCAAACATCTCCTTCACTACTCCCCATAATATAATAGTTTGCTCTGACATGCAGGGTGGATCTGACCTCACAGTCTCAAAAGAAAATGATTACTTGTTGCTGTTTCCTAATGTAAGTTATTCAGCTATATGTGATAGGAATATCACATTATCACAACTGAAGGGCCAGTTCACAATGTTGGAAATACATTGTACTGTTCTATCACCATCAGTTCAATATAACACACAAGTTTTCTATATGTTCTATAACTTCTCTCTTGCCGCCCCCCTGCCAAACAGTTAAACTTTCTGCAGGAATGGGAATCAATAATAGCTATGTTAGCCAAAAAAGAGAGAAAAAGCAATACTTTTGTTTGGCCATCTGAAGTTTTACACAATCGTTCCAGGAACAAGTTAGAAACCACAATAATGGGAAGGTGGCAGAAAACATGACTGATCTTCAAGCCATGTCAGTATTAGTTTAAATTCTTTGACCAACCAAAGGAGAGTCTCCAAGCATAGAAATTGGTATTACCAGGTACAGAGAAGTGTTGGGTTGCCCTAGGTGCTGGGAAGAAGAAATGAAGCATGCGGTTATTGCATCTACATAGACGAGTGGCCATATGGGATGCTCATACAACATGACGTGAGTGATATCAGCCCATATTAAGATGGATGAATCCCTCCCTTCCCAGTTAGTTTTGTACTTATTCAAACGTGAGTGTTATCAGCCCATTTTGTCCTGTTTCCACATCAATTCTTTTTAAATCCATGTAAAAACCGGCACTTAAAAATGTACATTTTCTCACCAAAGGTGCATTTATAAACCTATGTCCTCTTGAGCTACGTGACAGAACAATGATATGGGGAACAGAGAGAAAAGGAGGCAGAACAACTTCCTTTTCCTATGTTCTGCCCACGTGTATCTGCAAGACGGAACATGGAAGGGCACAGTTCTCCTCATTTTTCAACTTTTCAACTCAACTGGTTCCAGAGAGGGGGAAATGAATAGTATTGCCTGTGGAGATGGCGAAGTTCTCTCTCCATTCTGGAGCCATGCCAGTATATGGATCTTTGTATCCTGAGAATTCATGGTCTCCTTTGCCTCCCCTGACAAGCCCTGTATTAAGGAGGCTGAGTGTAAAAAAAATAAATACTAGTCCCACAAGGCAGATTTGTAAGGTCGGTGCTCCTTCCCAGAATGTTTCTGCCCTTAGAGTAGGAAGGAGGTTCAAAACAAAACAAAACAAAACCCACCACCTTTATGAACCCCTTTCCCAGGATCCATATGTCTGAGGTATAAGTATAGTTTCTCCTAAAGTGATTTACGTATGTTTTCAATAGCTAAGCCCTGCATTCTTAAAACTGGAGACCTGCAGTATCTGAAGGATGATTACAGCTGATCCAGGAGTTTCAGGTGAGGTCACAGTGTGCACCCAAATTTTCAGCAATCAAATCCCTCAAGCTCTTCTTTCATCTATAGTATTATTACATTTTTGATTACGTGATCCAGGAATCTCAATATCCATTAATGTTGAGAAAGCTTAATTAGGGTAACTCAAGCGACAACTCTCATTTCTAAGTTCTTGTGATTTTTGTTATTTTAACTGGGAACAGTTTCAAGATGGAAAGCAAGGAGGTAGGTGAAAAGTTTGGCTTTGACCCTCTGCAGGTTGCCTTCACAGGAGCCACTTAATCTTATGATGAATCTGACACTGATGAAGAAGGAGAATAACTTCAAAGAAGATAAAAATAAAGGCTCAGAAAAAGGAATTTTGCAAATAAAGAGTTAGATTATCATTAGCTCATTATACACCCATCAGGAAGTCATCTGAAGTTACCTATTGCACTCTCCCCATCCCCCTTTCTTCTTCTTTGAAATACAATTGATAGTTGGGAAGAAAATGAGTTTTTATTATCCCACCTCAAATAATCTCCAGTTTATAACAGCAAGAGAAATACACGTTATTTGTGAATAACATGTTTTGGAAAAATTCCATCAGTAATTTTTCTTGGACTGGGAAACGATAAGAAGAATGAGCAGCTGCTCAGGGAAGAATGAAAATCACCAGGAAGGTGATTTTCTTTGCCCTAAAGTCAAATTCTGTAATAATATTGATGGGAATAGCCAATTTTACCACAGACAATGCTACAAAGGAAAAATTACAATGAAATTACTCAAGAAAGTAAGACGGGTCCATAATAAAGGATTGATGATAGAAGTGATGCAAACAAATTTCTTGATGGTGTCTTGCATTACTAACCTATATAATTGTATTAGAATATTAATATCAGTGTAGTTACTATCCTATGCATTCATCTTGAGATGTGATGCTGAAGACCTCATCGTTCATGAAGTGATGAAGGTAGGGCTAAGAGGTGATCCATCTTGAGGGCTGCCCTCATACTATGGAACAGCAATCCCCTGAGCTGTGTGCCCCCTCCCACTTTGTTATAAAATGAAATAGCCTGATACAATTCTCTCCAAGTTCATTTTTACTCAAGTAAAAATAACATTAAAGAATACTATTGGGAATCCATGTACCAAATCCTTTTCTTTATTGCAGGTGAGAGATAATAATAATAATAGAAATAGAACAACTGTGGCAAAAGAAAGCAAAGATAGTACCAACAGTAATAGGCAGCTTGGGTGCAATCCCAAAACATTTGGACCACGACTTGAACACCGTTGGCACTGATAAAATCCCCATCAGTCAATTGCAAAAGGCAGCTTTACTTGGAACAGCTTACATCCTGCAACAATACTTTTAACACCATCAAACAACATCTGCCTATCCCAAGTCCTTGGGAAGGACTCAATAGGTGGATAAAAATGCCAAATCCAGTCTGAACAACTGGCTGACTGTGCAACCAACAATAAATAATAATAATTTGGATATGGCTCCTTCCAAAAATATAATAGATAGCTTCCATGTCCAAGTATCTCAGCATCCCCAATCCACTCACTTAGCTATTCAAGTTACTTATAAAGTCTGCCTAGTCCTGAGATAGTGAAGATCCTTCAATACCCCCACTGTATCACAGAACCTCTAGTGGTCTTCATGCATGGAGCTAGTTCTGGAAGTTGACACTGTTACTGCAAAGTGAATCCAATGAAGACTATCTTCTGCATTTCCCTATTGCTCTAGGGTAGTGTTTCTCAAACTTGGCAACTTTAAGTCCACCCATCTTAAGGTTGCCAAGGTTGAGAAACACTGCTCTAGAGAGAATGTTTCTCCATTGATAGGAATTCCCATATTGTCTCACCTCATGGCTTCAGGGGTTTCCCCTTCTGTCCTGAAGCAAAAGTACCCTAGGACCTTACCACCACTTCCACAGGGCTTTCTGATTACTCTGCGGGCCGGTTTTTATGTTTCCCCACACAATAGTTTTTTTAAAAAACAAAAAACAAAAAAGCAAAAGTAAGCCCCCTTTTTCTCACCCAGAAAAGAAGACATGTTGGGGGAAGAATGAGCAAGAGGAAAGGGATCTAATGGCTGCTTTTATTGCTCTCCCAGGGCCTAGATCAGTGTTTCTCAACCTCAGGAACTTTAAGATGTGTGGACTTCAACTCCCAGAATTCCCCAGACAGCTATCCTGGCTGGGGAATTCTGAGAGTTGAAGTCCACACATCTTAAAGCTGCTGAGGTTGAGAAACACTGGTCTAGATGGAAGAAGCACTAAGACCTCAAGGGGGGAAAGGTGAGGACACTCAAGGTATGCCAAGCCTGGGTACATAAAACCTTCCTGATGATTTCTGGGGCAATGCTGGCACCATGTGGAAGAGGGCTGAGTCACTTTTGACAGCTCAGTACTTCATGTTGCCTTGTAAGAGGATATGTATCTTAAAGTCTAAATATGTAGGACATTGATACCTGATTTCCCCCTTTTTAGAAGGTTTATCCCTGAATGGAATGTTATATATTTAGAATCTCCTGTTCATTAACAAGCCATAGGGATCTGTGGGGAGGTGGGATACATGAATATCAAGAGGTGGGAAATGACAAAAGCAGCATTGCACTGTCATGATGCAAGATCTGCCTGTTTTGTATATGCATCATAACATCATACACATGTGCAAAAGGGGCAGAGCTTGTGTTGTAACAGTGTGATGCTGCTTTTATCATTTTAGCCATGGGGATTCATGGGGAGGGCAAGGAAGCCTAATGACAACACATGAGCAATGACAAAATCCCAGAAATATTGTGACTTACATACTTGCATCAGATATTCAGACAAAGGATGCAATTGCAGCATTTATGTGGTTGTGTTGTTGCACGTGTGCCATTATTCTGGCGGCATTATGGTTTGCTGTGGATGTTGCTTGCTGAACTAGAGCTCCCAGCAGCCCCAACCACAATAGGCAAAGGTGACTAGGGTAGCATGTTGCTTGGGCTGTAAATGACCATCATAAGATATCATGCTAATAGCCTTGTGACCCTTTGATTGGAATAAGCACTTTGACTGCCTGCCTGCCTGCCTGCCTGATTGATTATGTGCCACCAAGTTGGTGTTGACTCTTAGCAATGACATAGATAGACCTGTCCCCAACTTGACCCTTCAGATCTTCCAACAGTACCTGCATTGCTGCTGTAATTGAGGGAAAAGCTCTACTGAAAAAAGATCTCTCTCTCCATTCATTTGTGAAATTTATAAGGCCACCCAATTCCATAAAGGCTCTGGGCAGCATACAACAATACAAATGGTGAGAAACAATATAACAAAGAAAAAAACAATGCATGTCTAGAACAGAGAAACAATTCAGACTAACATGTAAAGTCACACAAGAGTCTTGTCACCTATCCTAAACTAAGGCCTAGGGGAAAGGGCAAGCTTTTAAAGAGCTTTTAAACACGATCAGGGTATGGTCCATATGGATCTCTAGAGGGATGCTATTTCAGAGGAGGCACTGTGACAGAAAAGGCCTGTTTCCTAGGTCCCATGAGATAACATTGTTTAATTACTGGGATTCAGAGCATACTAGCTCCGTCCAATCCTACAGAACAAGCAGAAGCTATTGGAGTTAGTGATCCATCAGATAGCCAGGTCTTATGCCACGAAGGCCTTTATAGGTGGTAAATAAGAAAAAATATATAATAATATATACAATTATTAAATTAAAACACAGTCCTAACTATGAATACTTGTTCTACTGTTGCTAGACAAGTTGCTAGAACAATAACGAATGCTCTAGAGTTGAAGAAGCTTATTTCCAAATCCCTACTGGATCAGTAACCTTGGGTCAATTCCTTTTCTTCAAGCCAATCACATTCTGAAAATAAAATACGAATGGAGAAAATAATGGGTGGTGCCACAGAATCTTTGGAAAAGGACACTAGCCAGAAATGTAATAAATAAAACCTTGATTCAAAAGTGGTCACATTACAAAGAAGAGCATTTATTTATTTAGGCATTTAAGGCCTACTTTCAAGGCAAAGAAACTTTACTAAAGGAGCATATAATACCATTTTAAAATGAACACCGTTCTGTATGTACAACAAGATTAACAAGTATGGGGTTGCAGCCCTAGCAAGTTGGTCTCTGTGGAGTCCTTGGGGTTCTCTGAGCTCGATTCTTTTCTTGCAAACGTTTCATTACCCGGCTAGGTAACATCTTCAGTTCTAAAATGGGATGGGGTTTGACCCCATCCCATTTTAGCACTGAAGATGTTACCTAGCCGGGTAATGAAATGTTTGGAAGAGAAGAACCGAGCTCAGAGAACCCCAAGGACTCCATAGTTCAACCCTGGGCTACACATATTTGCCCCAGTTGGTCTCTGTTTGTCAGAACAATCTCTCAGGATTGTTCTGAAAATAACCACATGGGACAGCATCCTGAACTCCTCCAAAGATGTAAACAGGTATTTATCTGCTTCTTGAGCTTTTGACATTCCAGAAAAACTTGTTCTGATTTCTTCAAAGAAATGGCATAGATTAGAAACTTGATGCTTTCTCCTCCCTCCATTCTCAAAGAATGTAACTTGAAGTTACTAGAGTGTCGAACTCTGTATCCACTAATGCACCATTCATGAGTCTTCTGAGTATTGTAGTATTTGCACTACCCTGATTCAGCCCAACTTCTGAGCATGTCATTGTTAGAAACAAGGGAAGTGAGCTTGATAGACACTTGGTTTAATCAACAAGGAAACCTTTCTCTTTCAGCTATGAGTTATGTGTCATCTTACAGTTTTGGATGTTAAAAGGAAACATTGCAACACAGATGTTGGTTTACCTTAGCAGGAATGACTCATCATTTTCCCACAATTTTGGAGGGGGTGCACTCTAATGCAAAACAGACATCTGCTTTGACAGAATGATACAAAATAAAGAGAAAAGACAAAATTTGTATTGGCAGCTACCATTGTGTTGTAGTTATGAATAATACAATATAACTAGAAAGGACACCAAGAAATCAAAATAGATTATGGGTGCTGGAGATCTGGGGGAGGGGGGGGGGAACAAAGAAAAAAATACCTAGTATTTCCTAGCAAATCTGGTTTCTCTCTTTATGAAGCCTCTGGGTAGTAATTGCTATATCTATGTTTTCCCTGTATTCTTTATACTATTGATTTTATTTAATGTGTAATTAGATTGCATTCATTCACTCTGAGTAAACGTTGTTTCCTTTGCACAAGTTGTATTTACCTCTTTAGTTTAGCTCAAAGTTGCAGTTTTTTTTCGATGGTGACCAAAAGTAAAAGAAACCCACTAAAAATATTTCAGCACGAGCGATTTGTCTGTGAGCTATTCTTTAAGCAATTTAGTGGTTAATCCAGTTGCAATTTCTATAAGGAAAGTGTGTTGATATTCTGAACAAAGCAGCTAGAAACATCTTTAAAAAACAAGGACAGCATAGACTTAATAAAAAACTATGACCTCAAGTTCAGATGATCCCCATACTTTGTATGTAGAAGTAAAGAGATCACAATTTTGATTTTAAAATAACCACAAGAACCCCATGTATCTGAACATGGGGAAATTTAATGCTTTCTTCATGCAAAATCAGCTGTTCCAATCTGATACTGGGGACAAATAAATTGTAAGATACTTCATGGAAATTAGTACAAAAATGAATTCCAATTCATGCAATTTATTAAAAATAAATTTAATAAAATGTTACTGAAACCTTCCTGTTTCCAGTGACCTATCTAACATCTGAAGGTTTAAGTTACTTTGTTGTAGTGAAATATAATATAACCGTGGTTTCAAATCTTGAATTGCTTAACCACTTCAATGAAAACGTATTTATCTAAATGCAAGCATAATGGGCATCTTTCGTTATTTTAAAAGTGGATTTAACCACACAAGGAGTGGCTGGGTTGAGATAGCATATAATCCAAGGATTGTACATGTACTGGGGACCTACGTTTATTTCTGACTACTCTGTGTGTGTGTGTGTGTGTGTGTGTGTGTGTGTGTATTCCTTTATTTATTGGATTATACTTAATCCATGCATCAATATTTCTCAGTGGTTTACAATAAAAAGACAAGATAATAAGACCAGATTAAACTCTGAATATTAGAAATGAATAAAAACAAACAGCAATTAAAAGTCTCTCAACTGAGAAATGTATTTCAGGGCTTTAAAAAGATGGACAAAAAGATCAACCATCTCAACTCTGCAGCGAGCATATTCTATGATCTGGGCCAGATACAAGGAAGACTTAATATTGAGCTTGGAGGTTACAATTTTGGCTATTTTCTTTCAAAAAAAGCACCACACCTCAACTGCAAGGGTTCTTAGATTGTTCTTCTAGCCTGTATTCTGAATCATAGAAATGTTTTCCCTGCAGATTACTGCTTCTCTGCTACTGAGCATTCCCCATCCAATCTGGACCAACCACATAGGAGAGGATGCTCACTTTATTGGCCAGATTCTGAGATACCATTAAAAAAAGCAACGTAACAATTATTATCTCAGTTTTTGAGCAATAGGAGGCTTTTCTGGACTGTCAGCCTCAAACACCAAATTGTCCTGAGTCATCTTTGCTCAAAATAACCTTTTTTTTTTTTTTTTGAGTTGACAGCTTCAGAAAAAGAATTAAAGGTATAAGAATGGGTTAGATTTCTTTTCCCCATTTAATTTACCAACATTCCTCGATTTAGGTAATGGTGTCAATTCTCCAAGAACAAGTTGTAGTTTCACCCGAGACAATGTTTCAGCCCCCCCCCCCCCCCGGCCTTTTTTAACTTGCAACAAACATTCTCCAATCAACAGCTGAAATTAGCCAAAGCTTTCCTCTATGAGAGAGCTTCTATAATTTTTCAATGAAAGACTGAAATTGCTTCCTTTTTTGACTTTACCATTTCTGTGAAATGCTCAAGAGGGGGCATAGCATTCTTGCACATCTTTAGTTACAGCGATGTGGGAATGTCCTGCCTTTCGCTGTTTAGAGTTCTGCAAGCTTTCTTGCCTTCCTCTCTGTCCATGGAAAAAAGACACTGCAGGTAAGCTCATCTCATGGGACTTTTTCACATCTGATGTCTTGGGCAGTCAGGGAGAGATGTGTAACAGAAAATGTAGCAGATCTCTCTTTGAAATACAAGAAGAAATGAATGAAGGAGCACATTTGTCTTTCTCAGGACAAGCAAATCTTCAGCCTAGTGGTATTTTTATGTCCTCCAATAAACCCTGTGCCTGCCTGCATGGAGAAGAGGAATTATGAAATTTCAGGAGGCCCAATTGTCATGTTTCAGTAAACCCATGAACTAGCCAGAGAGTTATACAACAACATTGTAGGTAATGTTGCACTGAATTTTTTCTTCAGTATCCTGACCTTCCTCTTCCTTTCCTTTTTTCTACCCAATTTCTCAGGATGCTTTCTATGGAATTTCCTTGGATGTTTGGGGCTTTCTTTTACCATGCCAAAGTAGGAGAAGCATGGGTGTCTGCTGCTTCGGTTGTTTTCTTTAAAACCATGAAAGCAGCATTGTGCCATAGGCTCCACCCCTTTGGGATGTGTGTGTGTGATATTAGGGTGCATATTCAAAAGGGGTGGGGCTTGCGTCGTGGTGGTACAATGTTGGTTTTATCAGACTGAGCAGTTTGACCCAGCACCCAGCATCCAGGGGAAGGGTCAACTTCTCCAAAATGGTAGGTGCAGCATTGTTATTGAAGGCCACTCCTTTTCTACATGTGGGACATGAGGTCAGACTACTGCAATGTAACTATGAGACTACCCATACTACTTGAGTATTAAAGAGAGTTGTTTTGTAACGCTCTCTTATAATAAAAGAATTTTTCCCCAATGGATGTTGACGTTGTGTTGTCTTGAGTTGCTCCATTCCTGAGCCTATGACACATGTGGTGTTATTATTAGACAGTTTAAAGAATCGATCAGAGACTAATTTGATCCCAAAGGATTTTCCACTTTCTAATAGTTTGTCTTTTAGTTTGAAAATGACAGTTCCTGATAGAATTAGTTTTTTTTTAAAAATATATGCTTTATACAATTACTCTCTATTCAAACCCTGCCCTTTACATACAGTTTTAGTGTTCATCTCCTGGGAGACTCCCTTGGTTTCTCTGAATGTATGACAAAGATTGGCTGGTCTAGAGTGATAACAGATGAAAGCATTAACAAATGGTCTTGGATCAAGAGTTATGATTGCCTAAGGCCTCCAAAACCTACTTGTGGGTTTCAACAAGTCTTATGGGCTCTTATGATAATCCTTTTTCCCCCCAAGTATTATTGTTATATGGCATTAAATCAGTCAGATTCATGAGCAACAAGAGGTCAATGACTGATTGAAATTCATAAGGTCAAAAAGGGAAACTAAAAATCAATTTATAAGGTATGTAGATTTAGATTCAAACTATATCTACAAGCAATAAAAATTTCACATCCATAAATGTAAGAAATCAGTTATTAAACTTAGATGGGGATGGGGGGGGGCAAGAAAGACTTATTAAGTTTGACGCACATGTAAGGCAGCTAACACATAATTTTAGCAGACATTACTGAAATCCTGTGTGTAATATAAGAGATGATGGGCTAAAATGCTAAATGGTTTAGCACTAAATTATTAAGTGATGCATCCCTGAGGTATTAAAGGATATGAAATGCAGAGCAGGTGTGTCTTCTTACAAGATCTTGATCACTAGTTTAAGTGCACACTGATAACAAATGCACTTTGGAGACAAAATAGCATTAGTAATATTTTTGCTGCATGATAGCTGGATGTCATAATGACTAAAAGCTTTTCCCTGACAATGAAATATTCTCTTATTTCTTAAGGAAGCATTTTAAAAGTTGGCTCCCAATGGACTCTAAGCGTAGACATAAATACAACAGATAGAGTTCACATACGCATACACATATAATCACAGTTTAGACTAGAAATTGTGTGACAATATAGACGGATCAGGAGAACATTTTCTGCACTCAAAAGAAAATAAAGCATTATTAGCATGAAATGCTAATTTAATATAGTGGAAGCCTTGATGAGAATGTGTAAAGCACAAGCAAGAATCTAATACAACCACCACCATGCCATCTTTCATGAACAACTACTTCTGAGGAAGTATTACAGGTAATCCTTGCTTACCAACCACTTGTCTAATGACTGTTCAAAGTTACAATGGTGCTGAAAAAATAACTTAATGGCCAATTTATGACCATTTATGACCTTCGCATTGTCCCTTAGTCACGTGATCACCATTACAGTCAGTATGCGTTGTCCTGTGCCTGACCTGTGTTCCCCTCCCCAGCTTGCAGAGGAGAGAGATTGAAGAGGAAGGGATTGCAAGACAGTAAGCTGTTTGCTCTTCTACACATTGAAAACAATGAAATCACACCAGCAGCCCAATGCTGGGAGCCGCGGGCACTCTGCAAACAGTTTACAGTACTCTCTTGAAATCTCTTCCTCTCCAATCTCTCTGCTCTGCAGGGTGGGGGGGTGGGGGTGGCAAGGTGTCGGGAGGGTCAGGTAAAGGAGAGATTGCCTACAGAAATTGCTTGCTTCCCCTGCCCTCCCCCCCCCCCAAAGCAGAGAGATGAGAAAGGAAGGGATTTCAAGAGAGTAAGTTATTTGCATAGCACACCTGTGGCTCCCATCCCCGGGCCGCTGGCGCAATCGCATTGCTTTCAATGTGTACCAGACAGTAAGCAGGCACTCAAGCATTCCAAAGGATGGGGGAGTGGTTAGCAGTCAAACAAAAGCTGAAGGTGTGAAACTAAGTAGTCTTGTCTCTTTCCAGCTGGAAAGCATGATTGCAGTCATGTGATTTCCCACTTAGCCACTGCTTTGCTTACCAGCGGTTGCTGGTCTTAGTTAGTATCATTAAGTGAGGTCTACCTGCATGTGAAGACCCAACTGGACTAGATGATTTCTCAGGCCTTGCATTCTTTGAGTAGATAGATGATAGATGATAGATGATAGATGATAGATGATAGATGATAGATGAAGATGATAGATGATAGATGATAGATGATAGATGATAGATGATAGATGATGGATGGATGGATGGATGGATGGATGGATGGATGGATAGATAGATAGATAGATAGATAGATAGATAGATAGATAGATAGATATAAATTAGTGTATGTGTGTCAGGATTAGCCCAGGAAACTCCAGGAGACAGTACAGATTTAATCCAGCAAGGTTTAACGGCCTTTCTCCCGTTACAGAAATCTTCTCAGAGTGAGAGCAAATTCCAGGGTCACCCTCCCAACCTCCCTTGCATTCTTTAGGGAGGGTTCAGTCTCATCCTCTTATCAGTTCCTCGTTGCTCTGGCAACGAGAGTAAATTCTTAACCCCCCTGGCCCTGACTCTCACAATGCGTGTGTGCATGTCTCTGTCTCCATCTTCATCTTCATCTTCATCTCCATCTTCATCTCCATCTTCATCTCCATCTCCATCTCCATCTCCATCTCCATCATCTCCATATCCACCTCCATCTCCAACTTCATCTTCATCTTCATCTTCATCTCCATCTCTATCTCTTTATTTCTTTATATGCCTTTGAGTCAGTCTTGACTCCTGGTGACTACATGAACAACTCTTCAGTTTGCCATTGCCTCCTTCCTAGGGCTGAGAATGAGTGGCCCAAGGTCACCTAGCTGGCTTCCATGCCTAAAACAGGACTAGAATCTGAGTCTCCCTGCTCTTAGTGGAGGAACTTAAACATTTCACCACACTGGCTCACATACACACACATGCATATATAGAATATGTGTGTGTGTGTGTGTATCTTATGTTGAGTAATAATTATTATTATATATAAGCAAAATTTATTAATAATATACTTATATAATACATAATTTTATAAGATACTACTGGAAAACCTTTTAAAAATTAACTCCAAAAATGACAAAATGTATTTCCTGAATTTTCGATTATATCATTGGGCCTATATTTTGGCTTCTGTTTCTGGAATTCAAATGATGCTTTTCAAATACCATTAAAGGTGCAACTGGAAAATTATTATTTGCCCCCTTTAATATCTTGACAGAGGGATGATTCTTTTAGTTAGGTTGCTAGGCATAATTGGAAGATTTGGGGATAAACATTTAAATTGGAACCTGCTGACATGGAAAACTGATACTTTGGGATAATTCCAATTTGCAGGTTGCAGGTATTGTTGTTGTTGCTCTTGTTGTTGTTGTTATTATTATTTATAACTATTATGGTTGCTTGCACAGTCAGCCAGATGTTTAGACTGGATTTGGCATTTTTATCCACCTATCGAGTCCTTCCCAAGGACTGGGATAGGCAGATGTTGTTGTTTGATGGTGATAAAGGTATCGTCACAGGATAGAAGCTGTTCTAAGTAAAGCTGCCTTTTGCAATTGACTGATGGTGATTTTGTCAATGCCAATGGTGTTCAAGTCATGGTCCAGATATTTTGGAATTGCACCCAAGGTGCCTATTACTATTGGTACTATCTTTGCTTTCTTTTGCCACAGTCGTTCTACTTCTATTTGCAGGTCTTTATATTTTGTGATTTTCTCCAGTTCTTTCTCTTCTATTCTGCTGTCTCCAGCTATTGCAATGTCCACTATCCAGACATTTTTGTCTTTCTTATCAACAGTTGTTAAGTCTGGAGTGTTGTGTGGCAGGTGCTTGTCTGTTTGAATTCTAAAGTCCCAGAGCACTTGAGCTTCTTCATTTTCTATTACTTGGTCTGTTTTGCAGTCCCACCAGTTCTTAATTGCAGGCAAATTGTATTTCTTGCAGATATTCCAATGCACCATTGTTGCTACTTTGTCATGCCATTGTTTGTGGTCAGTCTGTGCAATATTCATGCAGCAGCTGACTAGGTTGTTGTTGTTGTTGTTATTGACCTGGACAGAAAAGGGTATGAATATATTAAATTAGCTTATTGTTAATAATTATTTCAAATTATTTATTCATCCATTTATTTATTTATTTATTTATTTATTTATTTATTTATTTATAAATCAAATTTATACGCTGCCTATCTCACTATCAGTGACTCTAGGCAGCTCACAATGAGAAGCATAAAAACATTTAAAAATTGCAAAACATTTTAAAAGACTACAAAGTTAAAAGAGGGAGAGAGCATCCTCAAGGCACCAGCCACCCCAAGTGCTGGGAGCCCCCATTGGATCCCCAAGCTAGTCAGCAGCCAGGTCTTAATGCTCTTCTGGAAAGCCAGAAGAGTGGGGGTCAACCTCACCTTGGTTGGGGGGCAAGATATTCCATAGGATGGGGGCAATGGCAGAAAAGGCTCTTCTCCTAGGCCCCACCAGCCGAAATTCTCTAACCAACGGGGTTGACAACATGCCCTTCCTGTTGAACCAGGTGGGACAGGCTGATGTAACTGGGACGAGGCGGTTCCTCAGGTAACCTGGGCTCATGCCATGAAGGGCTGCCATGAAGCCCATTTAATGTGTTGGAAGAAGAATTTATGATGCACAAATCCGAATGGCATAATATTAATTGGAAGTATATTTTGACTATTCAGGTGGAATGTGATGCATTAGCAGCTTTCCAATAAAAATTTCTTGTTGTATTGGAAAATGTTTTGGAAGTCTCTAGACCTACAGGGTTTTTTTAGACAGCTAAAAAAAAGTGACTAAGGTATTGGCAATTTGTAAGAACTATAGAAAAAAGAGTCGGAATATCCCATCTTAATAAATCAATGGTCTTGTAGCCCTAGGAAGAAGAAGGCAAGGGAAAACCACTTCTGAAAAACCTTGCCAAGAAAAGTGCAAGGACTAGCAACTTCCTGGAGTCAACACTGACTTGAAGGCACACACATACACACACCTGTGTTTCAAATAATATGAAATATGATTTGGAAGATCTTCAGATGAGACTAATTCATTAAAATACACTTTTTCCTTTTTACTGAGGTTGGGTTTAGGACTAGGGTGATGGGTTGAGGCAGGTGTAATTCTGCAGAATTTGCAGGGCCACAGATTTCCCACCTCCCTGATGTAATGGAAAGTTATCTAATAGATTTTTGAAATTCATATACAAAATACACATGAAATTTTATTAGTATGATTTTTTAAAGTTTTCTCTCAAACTAGCAACATGGATGTGTATATAATTTTACAAGAACGTATTTGTAAAAATAATTGAGAAATAGGTGGGCCATTTTTACATGACTCTCAAATTATATGAAACTGTAAAATATAGCATATAATTTATATGATACAATCTAGACACTGTAATGGAAAGTTGTATATAGTATAATGCATTGGGAAGCCAACTGTATCTATTAAAATGAAGTTAAAAATCTATTCATGCCATAAACCAACTTAAAAGTTCTATTTCCATTCCAAATTACAAACCATGAAGCCTACACAGCGCACATTTGAATGATAAAAATGAAGGAATATATTAATACAGGTTAAGATCCATGTAGCATCTGGCTAGAGAAGCTCTAGAGAATTATAAAATTTCATGCTTTCATAATAAAAGGATGAAAGATTTGGTGGAAGGCTAGGGAAAGTTAAAATAAATGAAAATGAAGGAGCCAAAGCAGCTTGACATGACAGAATCCAAGTATAGAAAGACCAAAGCCATAGTTTAAAAAAGGATTAAGAGGCCCAAATTAAATGCCACATTAATATGAGTTGTACATTAATAGAAATTCACAGAAGGTAAATGAATTCTGCTCTGTAGTTGCAGAAAAATATATTTTTAGAGCTTATTATTTTTGTCTCCTCAACTGTTACAAATGCAAAGGTAAATTATTAAACAAGAGACATATTTAAGTATGTCATAGAGTTTTAATCACCCACATAGTGACTAACTCTTCTTCCTCTCAACTCCTATGATCAATTTCAAAGAAATCATTCCTAAAATTGTACCTGAACATGTGGATGCATAGGGAGCGTCCAATGAGCTAAGATTTAAAAGGGACATTTATAGGAAATGGAAAATGGTGTAATTCCCTAGGAGGTACATCAGGACATTACTAGTATCTTCAGAAAACAAGGCTAAAGTGCAACAGGAACTTAGGCTTGCAAGGGAAGCTAGAGCAACAAAGAAGCTTCTTTGTCCTCAGTAAAAGAAAGAGAAAGAATTGAGTAAGCTAGAAGAAGATCCAGGATAGTAACAGGTGAAAGGGAGCTTGCGGGGCTTCTCAACACATCTTCTTTGGTCTTGTCTGCAGAATAGAACTACGTTCAAATGAACATAAGCAGAACAATTGACAAAATGAGGGAGTGGCAACCAAAGGTAAATAAAGAAATGGTATGGAGCACCTCCGTATCATAACAGGTTCATCTCCAGGACCAGACCAATTGCATCTGAGTTTAGGTTTCTAGGACTAATTAATTAGGTTTCCACTGACTGTAGGTGTTTGCAGATGTCATCTCAGAGTATTCCTTGAGAATTTGTGGAAGACTGGTTTAGGACCAAGGAATGGAGAAAGGCAACAGGAGGAGGAGGAGGAGGAGGAGGAGGAGGAGGAGGAGGAGAATCTGACTAATTATAAAGCTAGTCAAACTGACAATGATAATAGGCAAAACTCTGGACCAGATTAATAAGTAGTGAGTTTGAAGTTTTCTTTTAAAAAAAAAACACATTGCTTAGCAGGAGGTGGCATGGGTTTTTGAAAGAAGAATTTTTTTTTAATTTTTATTTTTCTAAAGATATTATACACACGCAATTAACACATCAATCTTTAATTTAAAAAAATATATATAGAAAAGAGGCAACCCAAAACATGAAAAACACAAGTTCAGAAAGAAAAGAAAAAGAGGAAAAAAATCTGCCTTATATTTTATACTTATCAATAGTCACTGGTTTACTAATAAATACACTACTATAATAGAATCAGTACAAAATATTATTTTAAAATATCACAAAATCTCTACCATAGTAACATATGTTGCTGCATCCTTTGATTAGGATGCTGGCTGGGGAATTCTGGGAGTAATTCAGGATCCTAAGCCTAAATTGAAACCATTGTCCAAATTATAAGATAAAGACATGTGTTGAGGGCTCAGTGAAACCCAAAGATTACATCCTCTGATTTCCCTGCACTTTAGCAGTTTTATGCCCCCCTTGGTCTTCTAAAACTCGCTCAGAGGATTTCACAAAGGCCAGAGCCTTCTGGCTAGTACTGATAGGCCATGCACTATTGTAAATATCAGCAAACCTAGATTCAGGTCTGAACTAAAAAGGAAGACCAATTTCTTATCTACAGCAATAATGTTTTGTTCAGAACAGCTTCTGTATTTGGAACCCTCCCAACTGACCTCCATGTATGGATACCACAGAAATGTATACAATGTAAATATCCTTTGTACTTAGAGTTTCATGGTCACTCTACACTTGAGTAACTTAAATTACACATCCCAAGTTGAGAGAGAGAGAGAGATTTAATTGCCTTCATCCAACAGTTATTTGGATTCTCAATAAAACAGGATATTTTGGAGCTCACACGATGTCATCTGATTTCTGATATAAATGATGTCTAATTGTTCATCTTATCTCTGCTTTTTCCTGGGTTTTGTTTTAGTTTTTGACTTGCTTGTAGGCCTAGACAATTTTGATTTAATATTGTTTTAAAAAAACCTCGCCATGCTGTTGGCTTGCAATACAGTGGAATGTTTCTGTTCAGCATTTTACATACAAATTGAACAATAAAGGGGCAATCCCTTTCATGTAGCACAGCAAAGTCCATAACAAGAAGTGCCCATCATTAACAGAATGTGTTCTTCCTTATTCCCTGAGACCAAAGCTCACACATCAATCTGGCCATTTCTAATGAGTTATAGAATAATGCTACATAGTCCAGACTTGCTGTCAGCCACTGCCTAATGGGTTTAGAGCAAGAAACGATCCTTCATTAATTAACCTTCAGTTTCTATGTAGATTTACTCATTGAGATGCAGGTAATTAAACCAAGGTCATTTCAAGGACTGGCAAGAGGAAAAGCAGTGGAGCTAAAGGCAGTGTTGGGTTCTAGAAGTCTTTCACTGTGATTTTAGCTCAAACCTTTTTGAAGTTGTTTAGAAAATCAGTTCTGATTTTAATATTAGGCTTTATCTTATATAACCATGAATAACTTTTTGGAACCACATCACATTTAAGATGTAGAAGTAATGGAAAGAATTAGATGGAGGTTGATGTAGATTATCTTCCTTTTAAGGCAGTAGGGAAGCACGTTTTAACATGAATGTGTCGAGTAAATTAGAAAAGTTAACTCTGTCTTTAGCATTTTTAAAAAAATTGTATGGATAGGCACTAAAATGTCTTTCCTCTAGGTCCCCCCTCCAAAAGTATTCATTTCAGCTCCCAAAAACCCCAAACAACATGCTTTTGGAAGCCATTGTATCTGAACGACAGCAGATTGGGAAAACCTGCCCTATGCCATGTAAAATAAAATTTTAAGTATGATCAAGTACAGATGCAGGCTAGAAAGCCCAGCAGGTATTCTTTAATAGCTTAGCATAATTCAGAAGTTCATACAATAGCCATATATATGCAAAATAATTTCCATCAGAAGCTAGATTATAAAAAGATTCATTCTAACCACATTTTGAAGTCATATGTATCAATGATCAAATTATACCACTATAACTTAGGAGTTGCCCCTAAAACTCAGTACTATGTCAGCAATATTGCAAGATTCCCTGAATCAAAGATAGGCAATCTTCTGATGGCTTGTGATTACTTGTAATAGGTATCCTGGTCTGTCCACCTTGTAGGGCTGACATCAATCTTGAAAGTTTCTGACGTGCTTTGTTTCTACCTGTTGTTTTTCTAACAGCTTCTGGATGCCTTCTCCAAGGTCATCTCCATGGCTTCCTACAGGTCAAAGTAGGATTCTGCATTCAGATCAGAAAATCCAGATGTAGACATAGAATATATGCAATACTTACAGTAGCTTGGCAGTAGTATCTGTGGGAAGAATCTGGGCAGCCTGGTAGGCCACAGATTAAGCAGTGTACTGGCTAAAGAGCTAACATAATCTTGGTCTGCATCTGTAAGTGTGTGGTGCCAAGATCACAGGATGTTTCTGGGCCGCATTGGTCAGACGGCATCAGGTTTACTGTGTTCTATTCTGATTGCCCACAGTGCAAGAGGAACTGAAAAGAGTGCAGAGAAGAGTGATGGAAATGATCAGAGATGAGTGGCTTGGAGGCTAAGTTCTATGAAAAGAATTGGGTATGTTTAGCTTAAAGAAGAGAAGGCTAAGGGGACAATTGGTAGCGGTCTTCTAGAGCCAGTTTGGTCTAGTGATTAAGGCACAAGGCTAGAAAGCAGGAGATTGTGAGTTCTAGTTCTGCCTTAGGCATGAAAGCCAGCTGGGTGACTTTGGGCCAGTCACTCTTTCTCAACCCAACTCACCTTACAGGGTTGTTGTTGTGGGGAAAATAGGAGGAGGAAGGAGTATTAGGTATGTTCACCACCTTGAGTTATTTATAAAAATAATATAGGCAGGATAACATCCTTTATTCTCCGTTCTATTTGATTTTTATATTTTAATGTATTTATTGACTATTTTTAGCTTTGTTGTACGCCAACCAGAGTCACCATCAGGTGAGATTATTAATTGGTTTAATAAAATAAAATAAAAAATCTAAAAGAAAAATTTGAAGGGCTGTCATATTGAAGAGGGTGCAGATTAATTCACCATTGTTCCGTAGGTAGGATAGAATGCTGAGCGGCTAGTTTCTTCCTCCTCATGCTTACTTCAGCCCAGACTTGGGAATGCTAACAATGTCAACACACTCTTGCCCAATTACCTAGCACCTGAAATGCTTGGAGTTTGCTCTGCTACCATCTTCTGTCCAGGGCTGTGTTTTCCTTTTTTCTGGCTCTTTTGCAGATTATTTATTTGGGTTCAGCTGCTTCAGGGACCTTCCTGCTTAATCTCATGGATGACTATATTTTTGCTCTTGAAAAAAAAGTTTAATTCAATTTTATGCACACTTTTTCCAGCCTATTAGTTGATTAAAACAAGGCTTTACATTATTGTAATTTATTTATGATATAATCAGTTACTTGATCACAAACAATCTCTTTTCTGTTGTGACCCTGGTACCTTATTTGGCATGATAAATAAATGAACTGGGATAGAAAAGTAAATGAATAGTAATAAAGGAGTACATTAGTGAAGGAGTTTTGAAAAACGGCAAAATCTTCCCACATTTCTGAGGGACTAATGGACTTTAGAGCAAGACAAAGTCATAGAATGCTGTCCAAGTACGTAAAACGTAGCCAATTCATTCTATGTGTTTTTAACAGATCAATAATCAATTAAATCTGCATGTACTTGCTTGTGAATGAAACAAACACGTTTTTTAATTTGTTTTTGTTTTAGATTATTTATCCTTTGCAGCAGGTACAAAGAAAGGTTTGCTTTGTAAATATTTGTATTTATTTCTAATCTAGATTATTCAGGAGCTGCTTTATATCCATTACAATTCATTGACCTATGGTGTAGCTTCTTTCTTAAGCTGTGCTGTTTCATATACTATGTGCCATCTAGCAGTAATTCCCAGATTGTATGCCATTCCATGCTAATCCCCCACAAGAGAATGCCAGTGTGCTGTAAAAAATAAATTCATTGAAGGTATAAACTTTTTGTGTCAATACAACATTTTAGGAGCCATAACACTGTTGTATCTTCCCCCCTGGCTTTGGAGACTGTCTCTTTCTGAAACCTCATCAGCTTGACTGCAAAAAACCACCAAGCAAACCACAACATGGAATGACACTGTGCCATTCCAAATCTGAGCAAATGTTAGCCAGCCCTCAAACTGGCCTAATATTTTTCCTTCTCTTTGCATCGTGGAAGAACAACTTTTCCAAGGGGCAGCCATGCTGTCTTGCGAACCTGCAATGGCCATAAGTGTAGGAATCATTAGAGCACTTGAAGTCCATAGGATTGCTCTGCTCCTGAAATTATTTTTCTCCCAAAGTGGTTCTATCAGGAGATTGGATTGTGTTGGATTGCCTTCTTAGTTTCTTTTTAAAACTAGCATTAGTAGAGGTCTTCTGAATCCATTCTCAAATTAATCAAGTAGGTTCCCCCTTCACTGCTAAAGGAAGGAGGGCCAGTGAAGAGGAATTTGACATTAGCGATGTAGAATGCTAGGTCACAAAAACTGGACTGAAGCCATGGCTTTATCAGATATGAACTTAGTTCAAGAAAGAAAAAGTGAGAAGAACTATTCATCTTAAAAAAATGTTTTATCTTTTTGAGATCTGCTCTCTGGAAGTATTCTTTTAGCCCTTGAAAAAACCCGCACATAATATTCACTGACATTTTCTACCCTTACAATGCCTGCTATTAATTCTGCTTGAAATAAAGGAGTTCAGCCACTGTGATATTTCTATGTCAAAGGCTGCAGACATTCAGTATGTAAGTGGACATGAGATAACGATTGGTTTCTTCATTGCAAAGCAAATGGAAAAAAAAAAAGAGATCCCTCTTGGTGCAGTTGGTTATTGATGTATATATTCATAAGAAGTATGAATCAAAGTTTGGAATTTTAGGCCTGTGTTTAGGGTTTATCTCCTGTTTATTTCTACCTCATCCTCTAAATCATTCACAGAATAAAAATGGATACCATTAGCTGCAAAGTCTACTGTTTTGAGAAGAAGACAACCCAGAATTAATGAAAGCCTCTGGACCTCTGGGAAGGGCTTACATTCACACCATCCAAAATGAGATTTTTGAAATACGGCATCAAGATATATTTGGGAGTGGGGGTGGGGGTGGGGGAAGGGTAGTTATTTGGGAGATACATCAGAGCCAAAAGAATACTATTCAATTGCACTAGTGTGGGGAAGGGGTGCACTGGCAGAATTAAAATGTTGCTGTTCCCCCCCGCCCCGGCCATGCCTTACTGTGTGCAACACAGAATAAAAATCACATATTAAATTGATCATTTCCAGGCCTACTCCTTTCCAAATGTGTTAGCTCTGCCTCTGCCAGAATTCCCTGCCAGCATTGCCTTTGGCTGGTTGACAATTCTGGGAATTGCAGGACCAACACATTAGGGGATGCCAGACTGATGAAAACTGCATTTAATGATCGAGAGTTGATCAGGTTGCACTTTTCTCATTTTCATGTGTAATGGCTGCCATTTAGTTTTTACTTCCTCTTTATAACTTTACAGGTGAAGATCAAAAGGCTTTTGATTATGTCCCCTAGCATGCAGTGGTTGTCAAGCTCTGGAAGTGCAGGTGTTTGGGTGGCTATACAATATAACCTTTTATAGGAAAGTCAGACCTCTGTTTGCAGGACAACCCTCTATTTTCATAGTAAAAGTCCCTAAAAGAGAAAGAGAAAGAAGAGGGCCTCAAAGTTGTCCATCAGTAGTTAGCTGATGGACAATACATTCAGCAGCTAGACTCATGGGCCATATGATGGAAGCCCTCCCTAGTCTGAGGAGATAGAACTTGAATTTCTATTTAAAACATTAAAATTATTTTCAGTCCAATCCAAATATAATACTGAACAGTATTCTCTTTTCCACTGCATGTATTAGGTAAGTGATCAAATATTAACCTGGCAGAGGGGATACCTTGATCATGAAGTGATTGAATAAGCAAACTGAATCCACCCAGTTAAAAACTTGTAAAAGTTTGTCTGATTTAGAAGTAAAAGAAGCTTCGCTCATCTGAAGGACCAGAAGAACAGATTTCAGAGTCCACACCAAAGCAAATCAGTAACAGTTTGAAAGCAATACATGTAAAAAGATAAAACACAGTAGAAATTCCTCACAATGAACCTAGTAAATTTCCTTGGCTCTATTCAATTGTTAGGCAACTTCTACTCCGGTCTCTTAAGTGTGCATCCTGATTGACTCTAGTTTTTGTATTTTTAAAGCTCTAAAGAGAAATGAACCCCTAGTTTGCTCTTTGATGTGATTTCCTTCCATTGTTATTCCAGCAATGAATTTCTTTCTGTTTAACGATCTCCTTGTTTCATCCCAGTGTGGTCTTCAGGCATTATGAAGGAAAGCAAAGGAATTATGATTCCTTAGATCATTTGGCATTATGGTTTTGCTGTAGTTTTTGCCCTTGGACAGCCAATTTCTTCACTAAATAAAGCAATTGGTGGCAGCTCTCTTGATCAAGAGAAAAAAAAAATCAAAGTGTACAGATGCTGTATCAGTTCATTTTTTCAACTTGACTTATGAAAGGGTATTGAGACTCAAACACTTTTAGTGATTTTGTTCAACTAAAGTTGGTCTAATAAAAACGTTGTGATTTTGGATTTTTTTTTTCATTGAAGTGTTGCTCAGACCCTAACTCAAGGATTGTGTCCTGTTCTGTACACCATAATTTAAGAAGGATTTGGACAACCCAGAACAAATTCAGAGGAGAATGATCTGGAGACTAGAAACTAAACTGAATGAAGAGAGAGTGAGAGGACTGGATATATTTAGCCTTGAGAAAAGATGACTTGGATTGAGGAGATGGGAAGGGTTGCACATAGAAGGTCATGGTTTGTTCTCCATCATCCCAGAATGCAGGGCATCAAATAATAGCTTTGAGTTATAGAAAGGCAGATTCTGATTCAGTGTTAGGAGAAACTTCCTAGTGGTAAATGTTTCACCACCCAGGAAGGAAGGATCTTCCCTGCACTTGTGGAGACAGAGGATGGACATGGATGCTCTAATTTGCATTCCTTTAGTAAGAAAGGGGTTGGACTTGATGGTCCCTTCCAATTCTCTGACTGTGATTTTATGACTCCATACAATCCATTTGACAGGTGCTCAGTCAATATAATGAAGTGTTTCAAAGATAATGCAGCCTTTCTCAACTTGGAACCCTTTAGATATGTTGGGTTTTCATCTCCAGAATTCATAGTTTGCCATACTGGCTGAGTATTCTGGCACTTAAATTCCCAGTCCATACCATGCTTGCTAGGAATTCAGGGAACTGAAATCCCAACACAGCTGGGGTGCTCCCAGACTGGGAAAGATAACAGTTGAAACACATAGAAACAAAAAGTGTAGGTATAACCTAAAGGGCACATCTGCCATGCCATTCCCTTTTTGGGTAAGTAACCTTATACAAAGTGTAGAAAGTCAAGTGGGACAAACTGCAATGCTACATCTAGATTATAACTTGGTAGAATCTCTCACAGGCCATATACGTTACTTTAGTTGCTACCGTTAAGAGAAGACATAACAATTGGCCATCCTACCTAAGCCCAAATGCCTATGAACCTAAGACGATTCCTGTGCAGCTACTCCAGTTCATTACCTTTACTGCTCCGGGCTTTCCAGTGAAATGCAAAATGATGGTGGTGGAGCACATTTGCAGAATTGCTTACACATCTGGTTGTAGGGAGTAAAATCTCCAGCATCTTCCTCTTGTCCTGCTCTAGCAGTCTAAAGGAGGAAACCAGCCCTTAGGAATTAAGTTAATATGCTAGTGTAATGTTAACATTTGTGCAAAAATGGCCTTGAAGCTACAGCCTTGTTTATTGTTTCTAGTGGGATTACAACAGCCTTAAATAAATTTCTTCCCAAAGTATGGACCCTGCTCTGATACGACACTGAGGTTTAACCGGGTGTCTTGCAATTGGCTTTCCAGAGCAGCGCTGCTTACTGAAGGCCCCAGCCCCTCAACTGGCAATGGGGTACAACTCCCAGTGAGCTACACCTTGTAATTGAAAGCATAATTGAGACAATTTTCTGTAATCTAGGATACACAGCAAAGTGAAACATGTGATGCTTCACAGGGGCTTTGAGATAAAACCTTTCCCCGTGTTTCTTTCCTTACAAATGCTTTCATTCCATCCTTTCCTCTGTAAAGGTGCCATTAGAAATAGCTTCCATTTTAAAATTCTGTTTTATAAACATTGTGAGTGAAGGTATAATTGTAAAATCCAATTACTATCCTCCACTTTTTTCCTCGATATGAATTTTCTGATGAATCATTTGGGAATTACTTCCTTTCCCCATTAGCAACGTTAGCAATAATAGGATTGCATTTTCTCTCTGGGATTATGAGAGTTTACTTTCTGGGTAAAAGGAACCCCAAATAAAAGATGCAATTCATTAAGAGGTACTCCAGTGCAAATCACAATGAAATTAATGAAATGACTCCAGAAAATCATATTCCTTTTTACCAATTTCCCATTCTTTTCAGTGGGACGTATATCAGAAAATTTCTGGAGGAATTTATGTTTTTCCAAAGAATGGAACACACTAGAATTTATAGTTCTGGAAAATCGTATACTGTTTTTTTTTTAAAATCATATTTGGATAAGAACAATACTGTTTTAATGGTATAGCATCTGCTAATGTGGAAATGTGCACTTTTTGGCATTGTATAAAACTCTTCAAGTTGAATGGAAATCTATAAATCCATTTACAGAGGCCAAACTTACAACTGTAGGGAGATGAATTAGAAAAAAACGTAAATTTAAAAAAGTAAACAAAAAAATCAAATGAAATACTGAATATGTTAATTTCCAAGAGGTAGAATAATGACTCAGTGCAGGTGTATACGTGCAACATAGTTTGGCCTGCATTTCTGCACATGTATTTACCTGCCATAGGAGGGAACACAAATAAGAAAATCATGAGTTAGAATAAGCTGTTAAGGGGTGGAGGGGGGGGGGAGGATTGATGATGTGTGTATAACTCCATAAACCCCACCCTTTGCATGCATTTAAGTGGGGCAGAGCTTCAATCACCCCATTGTTCCCATCATTTAGAGATTGCTGATTCATGCAGTTGCTTCTATCTTTTAATGTTACTCCATGCCTAACTGCATACATGCACCATATCCTCAGTTTTGCCTTAACATAAGGTAGCAAGGACACGATGCATAAAATTAAAAGCTTTGCCAGTTTTTGCCCTAAAGCATATAAACTTGATCAAAGAAAGAAAAAAAAATGCAAAATGCATTAGAAAGTTGAATTTGAAAATTTAATAGCAGTTGATGGTAAATGGTCTGGCTTCACTTGATTAAAGTGAACTTCCCAAATTACTGGAAGAAAAGATGAAGTCTTCTTCTTTATTTTTTTTAACAGTTCTTTGTATATCTGAAGTGCATAACTTTTTAAGGGACAAGGATTGTACTTGCATGTTAACAGATGGGGCCAGGAGAAAACTACTGTAAATTTGATTTCATTTCTAGTGTAGCTACAATGATAACTCTTCTTTTGTATATTTAATTGTTTTCTCTTATGTTACATTAAACATTACAATTTGGTAAGAAATTTTCGAAGTCTCTGGAGGTTTAACATCCAAGGTTTTGGGGCTTCAGACAGGGACATTCACAGGGGGGTCAAAAAAGTCACGATGGTGCTTGTGATTGTGCAGTTGAAGCTCTGTCCTGTTTTTACATGCAACAATATAAAAAAGAGGCAAAACTTTCATTGTGTGGTCATTGCAGCTATCTTGACTTTGGGGTGCCGCCATAGATGTCCCTGTCTGAACTTGCAAAACCTTTGATGTTACCTGATCCCAGGTTATGCACAAAAACAGGGGATGGATGACGTAGTAAGCCTTTGATACACAGCAGAAGGAGGAGTGTGCACTGGCTGTTACATCTGCATTCATGCCAAATTGTAAAGTTCCTATATTGGTTCCCTATAATTTACTACTGGAGTCCACAAGCTTTTGAGTGCCAGGACCATATTTGGAGTTTTGAGGAAGAATTCTCTGTGCTATCAAAAATGAGTGGGTGCAGACTTGTTCACAAAGGATTGCTGTAGTGGGCCAGTCCCAAAACATCTACTTTACAAAAAACAAATTGGCAAAGCTGAGAGATAGGTAGCTCACCTAAGAAATTAAATACGTGACAATTTCAGTACATAATTAAATATGTGACAATTTCAGTACACAAAATCAGTCATGTGAAGAACGTGCATGCGTAAAGGATAGCACACAGAGTTCTGCCTGAAGACAGAGAAGCTTGACTGCAGGTCATTTCCACAACCAGCTGACAGACTGCATCTCAGCTATGGGGTTCTTAAAGGTTACCAGATCTATTTCACATTGTCCCTTAAAGGGACTGATCTTCTTAACATGCTTTGGCTGTGATGATTTATCTAGTTTTAGGATTGGAACATGGAAACAGACCATGTTTTAGGTCACATTTATGCAGAAATATTGAAAATTCAAAAGGCTTCACAAATGTTTAAGCACCACTGTATTCACCCAATGCCATGTCAAATTCTAAACAGAAAACTATCTAGCATCAAAAAAACTGTAGAGATGCTTTTAAAAAGTTAGCATGAAAAAGAAAGGCAAAGAATGAAGAGATGTGTAAGAACAATATAAGGGTGAAGGACACCATTCTGACAAATTTAGAGGAAAAACCTGTGCATGGTGGGTAAATCCTTCTTTCCCACTGATAACATATATTACCAACGTAATCTCAGCTTGGCAACCAATCTCCCCAGGGCAAACTGCAAGGAAAAGAAAGGCTGCAATCAGACATCCTGGGGTTGTCTGAAGCCCTTGAAATATTGAGTGATGAGATAGTTTGTCACTGTACTGCAGAAGAATTCATCAAAGGGTGGACATTTGAGGGCCATATATGTTATATGACATCATTCAAAGGCTAACCAACAACTCAAGAGGCCAGGCCCTAACAAATAGTGTTGGGAGCAAGAGCTGTCAGGTTGTATATGGCTTTTTAGAACACGGATCTTTTGTAATAGACCTGATAGATCACCTTGAGTTAAAACATGTCCTTACTGGATCACACTGTTCCAGAACCCAGCTTTCCACCCTTGCCTACAAGAACCATGAACATCCTTTTGCTGTTGTTTCCCAGAAGCTGAATATGAGTGGCGTGTTTCCTCTGAAACCATCAAGTTTGCTTGTATAAATTGGAAGTGGGTGGTCTATTACCTGTAGGCTGAATACAACCCCTGTCCCCTTTTAGCAGCTCTGGAGCACCTCCAAGATGACATTGTCAGCATTTGATGATTAATGCTGCAAGTAACCAATAGCAAACCATTGAATGGTTTGCAGTGCATGCTTTTTCTGATTTGCAGTAGACAATGCAATTAAATAGGTGTTTTCAGTCTCTAGTACGTTTCACTTTATGAAATATAAAGTGTCTGCCTAAATACCCGAAAAGGAGGAAAAATGAACCTAAAAGTCTGTCTCCTTGGGCAATGCCATGGATCTTCATTCTCCCTCCTGTGGCAATGAGTGGGCAAAATTCTGCTCCTGCTCCTGCTATTACTATTACTATAGTCCCCAGCCACAAAAAGATCGCTTAACCCTAATTTAAAACATTTATGGCACAACTTCCATATAAGGGTGAAACCGGATAGTCCTGGCATCAACCTTACAATGTCAAAAAATACAGCACATAACAAAATAGTGGATGGGAAGAAAAACAAAATAATGAAGGCTGGAATTCATAACGTTTCATCATTTCTAAAATGGCTAACAATTAGGCCTGCCCAAGATAGGGGAGTTTCACTTCAACAAGGACTTCATGCTGGGGAAGCACCTTGTCGAGGCACAGTAATGATACAATTTGTCTCACCAAGGCACTTTGCATTGCTTTTGAAATCTCTAGCTCATGTGATAATTAGAATACTTTCTGGAAAAGGCAGTTAAAGCAGCTGTTTTGAAGGGGTGTTTTGTTCAAAGCATCATCAAAGCAAAGCACTATTAGAACTTCTGCACAGTCCTACCCACTGTAATGAGACTGGACTGGTCATTGAGCAGTCATCAGCATCTTTTGCTTTTCCTCCTAGCAGGAACACCAGTCCTGCCACTAACAATGACAGTAAGGCAATGGTGGTGACAATTCTTTGCTGTTTCTACTTCACAGAACAAATGGTCACAATGTTCTCAGACAACCAGCATGATGAAGTAGGCCATGACTTTGTCTAATTATCCTTTAAAGGTATGTAAGATAGAAGCTACGTCTGTCATGCCTGTAGAAATAAGTGCTTCTTTCTTTTTTTCTGAATCTCCTGCAGATCAATTTTATTAGATGTCCCAGAACTTTGGATCCAGGGGTGTGTGTTAAAGCATGGTGGACAGATATTTATATATATATATATACACACACACACAATACATAAATTTTACACACACACACACACACACACACACACACATATATATATATATATATATATACACACATAATACATAAATTTTATATATATATATAAAATTTTGATTAAGAATTTTGATTATAATAGTAAAATCTAATGCAAACTAAACTTAAAGAAAGAAAAGTGAACAGAGAGGAGTAAAAAGTGCAAGGAAAAAGACAGAAAAAAAAAACACAAGAAAGACAAAAGTAAGAATGCAGGTAGTTCTCACTTAAAGACTGTTCATTTAGCAATGGTTTGAAGTTATGATGGCCTCAGAAAAAGTGCTTTACAACCTGTACTTACAACCATCGCAAGCCATCACATCACCCCCTGACTCATGATTGTGATTTGCAACCTTTTTTACAATGGTTGTTAAGCAAATCATCACAATTGTTAAGCGAATCACATGGTCGTTAAGCAAATCACATGGTCATTAACGAATTCCAGCAAAAAAGTCCATTGGGGAAGCCAGATTTGCTTAATGACTGCAGTGATTCATTTAATGACTGTGGTAAAATAGTCATAAAATCGGGTCCAGTCACGTGCTGTCGCACTTAACAACCAATTTTCCAGTCCCTATTGTGGTTTTAAGTGAGGACTAACTGTATAATAAAGAAAGAGAAAAGAAATATATAAATAAGTGACTTCCATCACAACAAGTATAAGCAAATTTAGTGACTCTTCACCCCTTCTAAGGTTACAAACATTTATCTCTTCATCCCATATACCATCTTTTATCTATTTATAGATATTTTTCTATTTATATACCATATACCATCTTTTATCTATAAACACATCCATAAAACATCATCTTTTCAGTTGTGGTGTCAGCAGAAAGTCCATAAAAGGTTTCCAGAAGTAACAAATATCTTGTTTTAACCATGATCAAATAAACCAACTTTATATTCCTTATTTGTTACTTCTAACAGACTTTTAGTTCATTCAAATATTGTCATAGGATTTGATTTCTCTTCATTTCTTCTTTGTCCCATCACACAGAGTTCTTCACGGCTTCAACAAGTCTCTTTTGTAAATCCAATAGGAAAAAAATTATCCAGGTCACTCTCTTGGTTTGTCATTTGTATTTCCCTTTTAAATTTTAAAACCTCAGCCAGTTTCTTTTGTAGATCCAGTGAAACATCTTTTTCTAAGTCATTTTCTTGGCCTGTCAGTTGTAAATCCACATTCTTTTTTTTTTCAAATAATTTTATTAAAGGTTTTGAATAAAACAATAAAAGATAATACAAACTAGAAGAAAAAGAAGAAATACAAGAAAAAAAAATGTATACAACATCCCCCCCCCCCCCCAAGAAAGCGACCTCCCACCCTCATCATGGCAAGTATAAAAATCCCCTGATCTCTTAACCTCCTCTTAGGTAGCAAATATAAAACTCTTCATCCCATAACCCATTTTTTAACAATAGACAAATTAAATAAGTAATGTTTTCTTCAATCCAGTTACCAGCAAAAGATCCAAAGTGCTAAGTTTTTAACATTAATTAATGTATATAAAACTCAACATTCCACATCTCAACTCTTAACTATAACAAAATCCCATTTAAAAGGCATAAAATGGTCTCAATATCCTAATATAAACAAAATAATTTAAGAAAGCCCAAGTTTAACATGACAAAAAGAGACCATTTCTCTTTTACAAAAGACAAGCTTCCATACACAACATTCCAGATAACAACTTATCCTGTTCAAACACATATTCCATTTCTCTGCTCTAAACTGTAAGCACATCTACATTTCATGAATATAAAATAATCCCAGTATTTTAATATAAACCAAAAACTAAAATTTAACATAACAAAGAGGAATAATTTCTCCTTTAAAAAGACAAATTCTTCACGTTTCTTTACTCTGAGTAAAGAGAAACAGTGAAATGCAAAGCCAGTTTAAGTACAATAAAATTAGGATTACATAAAGTAACTATAGGGGGAAAAAGCTTTAACATCTTATTAAATGTAAGCAAATCCAGTATACCACATTTTTCTAGTTAAAATATCAATAAATCCATAAAGAATCACCCAGAATAACAACATATCCCATTTTATCCCTGGTCTGATAAATCGACTTTGTGTTCCTTTTTTCTTCTATACAGGGCAGTCTTTCTCTGTACTCCATTCAGATAATTATTGATCCTTGTTAGAAATTTCTTTAGCACTTCAAGCAGTCTCTTTTGTAAATCCAGCAAAAGGAAATTATTCCAATTGTTCTCTGGGATTATTTTTATTTCCTTCTTGATTTTTAAAACCTCATCTAGTTTTCTTTCTATATGTGATGACAGATTCTTATTCAGAGTCTCGTTCATATTTTCCTCAAGTAACTTTTGCTGCATATCTCGTTCTGTAGCATCTTCGTCTGGGAACAAACTGTTCTTAAGAAGATACAACATAGCTGACGTTTCATGGTGCAGGTCTCTATGCAGTTCTTCAAAGATGCTAAGTCTCTAAATGCCATTATAAATTGCTTGTCTTATAACTTCAATCTCAGAAACAATTTTTCTTTCCCATAGATATACTGTACATTTATTTAAAAAAAAAATAATTTCAAAGTCTTAATGTTCAAAGTCCAAAACTCTAATGTTTTCTGAGCCCCTAAAACTTTTGATAGCCAAAACCTTGTCTTACTTTTTGCTGTTTAAGTTCTTAAAAATTATAAAAATAGATCTTCATATTTATATCGAGGAATGAAAGCACTCACCTGATATTTCCAGTCTTGTCACTCTGCAGGTGTCTAACTTCTTTGAAACAGTTAATGGGCAATTTCCAAAAATAGTTAGCAAGAGAAATGCACAAATTTAGTGTCCTTTGAAAGGCTCCATTTGCAGCTGGAGCAAATGTGGTGAAGTCCCCATCTCCCAGTTTCCTCCCCACCCGAGATCACTGTCTTATGGTCTCTGTGAGGAAGAGGAACAATTATAAGGAGAAATAGCTTGGGTGATCTCGCGTCTCTCTCTTTGATCCAGAGAGAACCATAGGAGCTGATTGGCTTTGGCTCCCTTGTAAAATGCTGCAAAGATCAGCTCTACTTGTCTGTGGAGTGGACTTCTGTCTGCCATCTTCCCCTGGAAGCCAGTCATAAATCCATTTTCGATACCATCTCTATCTTGTCAGATAAAATTTGTTCTACATCTGTCGTTTATTCAATAGCATCTTTTGGACACAGTCTGTCCGTAGAAGCAGACATCATTACTGATATTGTGGCTTCTATTTTCTGATTCCATTCTTCAAAAGTCTCCTTCAGTAATTTTATGGTCATGTTTTGCATCATCTTACAGGCCTGTATATCTTTCCTCTCCCTTTCCAGTTCTGAAAGTATGAAATTGCATATCTCTGTTATGTCTTGTAAAAACCAAAATAGAACCTGTTTCCCATGAAAAGCTGTTTGTACTTTATAATTAATTCCCAAATCTTATTGTAAAAGTTTCAATATTCCAATTTTATCTGGACTCTTAGTCTGTAACTTTCTAAGATCAAAATCTTGTTTATCTTTTTGTTGTTTATTTCAGATTCTTTAAATTCTTAAACTTATGATTAAAATTTTATTTCATTCAGGATTGAAGGTAGATTCACCCAGAATTTTCAAACTTGATGTTCTGAAGGTCTCTAATAGCTTAGAAGTAGTTAATGAGCAATTTCCGAAAGTGATTAGAAAGTGAAGTTTACGAACTTAGTGTCCTTTAAAAGGCTCTGCAGTTGTTGTGGGAAAGATGGCTAATCCTGTTGTCTCCTGGCACTCAAACCCCAGAAAACCACTGTCCTGCAGTCTCCTCATGAGGAGCAGCTATCCAGAGCATAAGCAGGTAATCTCCTGTCCTCTCCTTATCCAGAAACATTCCAAGGAACTGGTCTACTCTTCAGTTCCTTGGTGTTTGCCATGGTCACTGGCTCCACTTTTGCAGAGCCATTTTCCGTTTGCCATACTTCCCTGGAAGATGTGGACAGATTTCAATCTGATAGAATTTGCTTTGCATCTTACTAATATTTCCAAGTCAAATAAAAGCTAGCTAAAGAGTGGTGCTGGAGACAGAGAAAATAGACATTCAAGCAGAATTAAACAGCAGAGAACCTTTAAATACATTTTTTTTAAGACTTCAGCTCATGGTATCTTCATGCCAATGTTTGTTTCTGGTTCCCTATCCTACTAAGTCAGCTACTTATCAGCAGCAACAGGCTACATGACAAGGCATGAAGACAGAGACCAGACATGTCCAGATGCTAACCCTTTCCCATACTTATTTGGGCAACACCATCCCAAGATCTTATAATATCTACACCTTCCAGAATAGTCTGCATTGCCCAAACATTATTTCTATGCAAAATAATACCTAGGCAAAAATATGAGCTTAGACATGACAATTTTGAAAAAAGAAGACCCTTTCAAGACACTTGGTAATCGAATTAAAGTGAACATTTTTGAATAAATGAACTTCAAAGAGAGGCTATGATATGAAATCATTGAAGTACAATCTGATTTATTTGTCAGGACAGAAGAAGCAGCATACTGGTGAATGGATGCATTAACATGGTGTGTGCTGGGGAGACTAAGGGCTACAAAGTGTGTGGAGTTGTTTAGTTTTTCTTTGCTTTTTAGTTGTGATATGCCTATTTTAGGCTTTACTACAGGTTTAGTTTCCCTCCTCAAAATGGTAGAGAAGTATCTGTAGCAATCATAATTAGAAGGGGCTCCAAAAGTAACAGAAAGGGGATGTGGGGCCACAGCTTTCTGACCTCTGGCTTAATACCACCAGATCAGAAGCTAATTTGTTAGGATTATTGTTACAGGTAAGAACTAAAACAACTCTGGCTTTACCAGCTACAACTGCCAGAGTTCTACTAGTAGACCTTGAGATCTTTCCTGTTCATTTCTTTGTAGAAAGAGAACCTGATTGCAATGTTTCTCAATCTCAGCAACTTTAAAATGGATGCACTTCATGTCCAGAATTCTCCAGCCAGCATGTCTGAAGGTGCTAAGGGGTTTGTGCAAAGTTATAACTTGACCCATTATATTCTTTGCGCTCATGATTCAGGCACAAGATGTACCAGTTTTTTAAATATGTGTGTGTGTGTGTGTGTGTGTGTGTGTGTGTGTATTATATATATATAATATTACTCCAGCTTTCCATGATCTAATCAGATTTGCAAAGGATCTGTTTGAGTTGAAAGAATAGTAACAGTATAACCTATAATCATTATTATAATAATTATTAAAATAGCGTAGGGTCCCCCATCCCCCTTGGCTTGCAGCTCAGCAAAATGGAAAATCTATGAAACCAAAGTGAGCCAGATTATTGCCTCATAAAAAGAAGGACATTTGCCCCATTATCTCTTCAACAATAAGTATATAAAACAAATTTGACTATATTAAGAAACCAGAGTGGTGAAATGTTTATGGGTAATTTTTCAGTGTAGCATGTAAAGATTAAGCCATGTGATCCCTGGTGGCATTTTCTGAGTCTTAGAGCTGAATCCCTCCCACTTTTTTTTTTTTTTTTTGCACACCACTGGAAATTGATCATAAGCTATATGTTTGCAAGTCTGGAGGGCTGTACTAAATATTGTAGCATATCACTTAACAATACCAACTCAACCACCCCTTTTATCTGAGCTCTGAAACATTCTGTAGAGGCAGAACGAGGTGATGCATTTGAAAGAATTCAGACAAGGAACATGAAGCAGCATGAGACACAAAATTACACTGTTCTTCATAAACTAAACTCTTTAGGGGTCATCTTTTCAGATTTGTTGAAGCAGTAATTATGAATGTTAGTGGCTAATCATCTGGACAGAATATAGATGAGGCAGGATCTTGAAGGGCGCTTAAGTGGTATGGCTGCACGCCAACAAAGCGGTGAATACAACTATTCAGTTTACATATATAACTGCACATTAATTTGTTCAAACATTGATTTAATGATACGGATGAAATGCCTGTCCCATTAAAAGCTATGGGAATTTTGCCATTAATTTTAATATCAGGTAGAGTGTGTCCATGGACTGCTTCTGAAGAAACACACAAAGAAGGAAGCACCTCCCAAAGCCTTAACAGTTTTTTGGTGTTTCACCACAAACTTTCCTCCACATGTTGTATAAGAAAATTGGCTGTAAATAGAGAAGAGTCACAAGGGATCAGAACCTTCTAGAAAAGATGATGATGATGATGATGATGATGATGATGATGATGATGATGATGATGGTGGTGGTGGACAGATCCTACTTTTTGGAACCTATCCTCAAAAAGGATCTGTTTCCCATATTTTTGTCTTTTGGGAGGAAGGGCTGCCTCAGTCCCAGGCAGCTTTTGACTACTATAGTCACAAACCTTGGAGCAAAAATGCTGTTGAATTGTTCTTACTGTTAGGAAGTTTTACCCAATCTTCAGCTGGAATTGCCTTCCTGTAATGGGACCATTACACCATGTCCTGCACTCTGGAACAACAGAAAATATGTCTTCACCATTAGGCATTGTAAAGTGCTACCATATCCTTGTTTAGTCAGCTTTTCTCAAGGCTAAATATAGCCACTTCTTCTGCCTTTCCTTCTTGGACATAGTTTTCAGTTCCTTGATCATCCTCATTGCTCTTCTATGCACCTGTTCCAGTTGTCCAAATCCAAGTACGATGTCAAGGTGGCATCAACTTCAAACAGGGTAGAACTGTTACTTCCCTTGATTTAAAAATTAATTTGACCTCTTGAGAAGCATCTATAATTTGTTAGGGAGAGATCACTGTTTGATCTGATCTTTGAAAAACAGTTGCTTTTAAAAATTCAAAGAGTGAGAAAAAGCATTTTTAGCAACCATAGTTGATTTTTTTTAGTCTTATACTCTTGAGTCTGATCCCATCTATTGAGAAACTTGAAGCTGTCAACCATGTATGAAGTACACTGGGATGTCTGCTGGAGGGGGTTAAAAAAGTCAAGTTGGTGGCTTTGATCATGCAGTTGCAGCCACCAGCTTTACTTTTTTAACCCCCTGTGGATGCCCCTGAGGTAAATGTAGAAAAGACCAGAACACCTCCTCACCAGCAATCAACACCCAGATAAGCAGGGATTAACACCAGGATCAACACCAGACAAACAATCAAGCAGTAAACAATACCCTAATCAAAGAACTACCAACTCACACAGACAATCAAGCAGCAAACAGCCTAATCAAGGAACTATCATGGAGGAAACAACACCCCCTCCAACACTGACAGGGCAAGCTACTGTATATAAACAGAGAATAAACCCCACTCCCTTCTAGCACTGAAGATATTACCTAGCCAGGTAATGAAACGTCTGCAAGAAAACAACCAAGCTCATAGCACCCCAAGGACTCCAAAATGTAGAATAATACTGTTCTCTGATATGAACTCAATATCCATGTAATACTGTCTTCTTCTTAACATAGTTGGACCTTGTAAATATTTGTGTTAAAAGTAAAGTGAACCCACTTCTAGCATAGCAACCATATCTCCTTTTCTGTCAACTCTTCATTCAGCAGTAGAGATCTAGTTGGTTGTTTGCTCATGCATATTTTAGCTTGCTTAAAGTGAAGGGCTTAAGACTGCCAGGTTATCTGGAGTGCTCATCTGGCATGTTGGCTACAAATATACACGCTCACATGATTTGCATATGTGCAAGGAGATCATTTCAATAGCATTCATGCCAACAGGAGTCATTGTAAACCTGTGCAAACCATGGAATATTTAGAACAGTTACTGAATGGAATGGGATCGAGATACTCAGTACTATATATGCACTGTCCCTTTTGTAAAAAAAATAAATAACTATTTATTATTATTTATTTACTAGAGCTTGCATATTGCTTTAATCCTAGACTCTAGGTGGCTTACAATACTGTGTGATAACACAACAGAATAAAAACAAAAACAAAATTAATTATAGAGACATAACCACACTCATAAGCATCAGTGTTCCCATACAGGTCAGTAGATAACACATAACCACAGTAAAATAAAATAAAATAAAATAAAATAAAATAAAATAAAATAAAATAAAATAAAATAAAATAAAATAAAATAAAATATCCCCAGAACAGCGGGGTCTTAACAACTATCCTAAAAGTCAGTTGGGAGGCAACCATCCTAACTGAGAGGATTGTTCCAAAGGGTGTGGATCATGGCAAAGAAAACTCATTTCTGTGTTCCTACCCCACTTACCTCATGGAGGTGAGGACCTGCAGCATACCTTCTTGACCAGTGTGCATTGAGCAGGCAGATTCAACTTGGAGCAGATACATTTACAGGTACCTAGGATTCAAATCATACAGGGTTTTATAATTAATAACCAGCACCTTGAATTGTACTTGGAAGTAAAGAGGTAGACAATGCAGCCCTTGTAACAAAGGCATTATATGGATGTAATAGATCTCATTTGTCAAGAGCTGGTGGCTGCATATAAGAGGGTGGGAACCATAAAATCTTGGCAACTAATTGAAGTCCCCAGTCCTTGATGAAATAGACCCCAGCACACTGAAGGAACTGGCTGAAAAACTGTCAAGACCTTTTTCCAGTATCTTTGATAATTGGGAGGTACCAGAAGACAGGAGAAGAGCAAATGTGGTCCATCTCTTCAGGAAAAGGGGGAAAAATAACAATTTCCAACCAGTTAGCCTAACATCCATGCCTGGAAAAATATTAGAGGAGATAAAAAGCAGACCATTTGCAAACATCTTGAAAACAATGCTATGATTGCTAAGAGTCAGCATGGCTTTGTTAAAAATGTGTTACATCAGACAAATTTCAACTCCTTTAACAAGGTAACTACTTTTGGTGGGTAAGATGAATGCTGTGGATATAATCTACCTCAATTTCAGTAAAGCTCTGGATAAGATTCCCTACGACCCTCTCATTGACAAGCTGTTTGGATGGCACTACAATAACGTGGGTACACAGCTGGCTGGCCAACCACACTCAGAGAGTCAGCCTTACTGGCAATACATCAAATTGGAGAAGAATAATCAGTGGGATCCTGCAGAGATCTGTCTTGGGGTCAGTATCATCCAACTTTTTTATTAATGACAAGAATAATGGGATTGATGGGCTGCTTATCCAATTTGTGTATGACATGAAACTAGGAAGTCTGGCTAACACCCAGGAGAGCAGGACAAAATTGCAATCTAATCTGAACAGGTTGTAAAACTGGGTGGAGAGGAACAGGATGTCCTTCAACAGGGAGAAATACAAGTTATTACATTTAAGGAGGAAAAATATAGGACACACATACAAGATGAGGGATTCATGGCTTGGAAGCATTATATTGGAGAAGGATTTGAGTATAGTTATTGACAAGGAGCATGGGACAGATAATAGAAGGATTAACATAACTCCCTGCTAAGTTGCTGGAAAACTCACCAAATGTCCATTCAAATCCAGAACAATCCATTAGACTTCTAGGGTGGACCATCCTAAGGGGTCCCTCCCAACTGTAAGGATAGGTAGTGCTGACAAACCTCAATTAAATATATCATATTTATATATTTACATAATATAATGTGTATCTCAGTAGCAAGATAATGTCTTTCCTTTTTCTACAAGCTGTTATTTATCTATTTTTTAAAAAATAGAACATCGCCTGCACATATGATTGATATGAGCATGCTCCATCACAAATGATCTACATGAATTCCACTTACTTAATGCATAGCTGCACATCAAGTATACATAGGTACAAGCATGCCCACACACAGAGACAAAGGCTCTGATTTCTGAAACTTCACTTGCATATGTAAGTGTATATGCATGCATGCATGCTGCAGGAGAGATATGACAGATATTGCATTTAAACAAAACCACTTGCATATATATTTCTCTCATCACTGTAGACCTTTACACTACAAAGATCGGCAAACAGCCCAGAAATTAGAAAAGTCCTGTTTGCACTATACAAATAAAATGCATACCTCCTCCCCCCCGCACAAAGTAATTAATGTCCGTGACCATGTCGTGTTTTTGTACCAATTTTTTAATTTTATAATTTGATATGGGATCTACATTAATTTAATTTAATTTAATTTTTAATTTTATAATTTGATATGGGATCTACATTCATCATGCAGTCAAGCATACCAGGCTGAAGAGGACACGATGTATGCATAGTTCCTTAAATGCACTTTTTGCGCATTTTCATTCTTTTAGGTTTACCTTCACAGAGTCTGGCAGAATGCATCCTTTCCCCTGCATGTGTGAAGGGGACAGGCAGGTGAAGGCATGGGTATTTAGGTCTGTATTCAGCATGGCTTCCTCCCTTCCTATTCTCTTTACAATGCTTCCTTCTTGCACAATGAGCTCTCATGTTTCTCTTTGTATCGTTTCAGGCTCTTAGTGTTAAAAGCCACATCCTGTTATGTTTGGTTGCTAGGTGGAGAAATGTTATCATGGGCTTCAGCAATAATTTATCCATAGAGCTAGAGAAACTGTCATGTACTTCTGACAGTGAGCTGCAGCACTTTATCAGCTTGCCTGTAAATCACCCGTGTGTGGGTGAAGATGCCAGCAATGTTTGATCTCTCTCAGACACTCTAATAATCTACTTTTGTCTGATTGATTCCTTCATATCACCAGGCACATTGCAACTGGAGAGTGAAGTGCCCTCTGTTTATCTCTCTTGGTCATCTGCTGGAGGGCAGCAGGGCAGAAAATGCTGTTCCCTATGAGATGTAAGGAGGCTCCCCCCCGCTTGCTTTTTGGAATAAGGGGCTTTACATCATATCCTAGAGCAGGTTTGGTCCAGTAAATCAATGATAGGAGAATTGAAGGCACCATAAATACCTCACCCCATATCTCTTACAAGAATGTAAGAGTAATTCATAGAAACAGGAAAGGTAACTTTGCTGGAAAGAATTACAACCCTGAACACACCAGAGACATGCAGGTCTTTTATGGCCTGTGTTTGTAACTCCCCTCTTGAACTCTGAGAAGGAGGATTCTGCTCACTAGTATTTGGTAGGAGGCCAGTCAGCAATGAGATCCTGTTGAGGAGGAGGTTGTCAGAGCTGATTACTACATTTCAGTCACAGCCAACTTTTTCTACATTTCTGTCAATGCAGTGACCCAAGACAGAAGCAGATGTTCCATATCCTGCTACCCATTTGCTCTGGATGGATGGATTGGGATGAGTTGGGTCATTGCTGGAGCTGCCTTGCTGTTAAAGGAATACATATGCATGCATGCATGAATACACACATACATGACCCTTTAGTTTACTAACTTGGACCAACTCTATTCAGAAAGAAGAAAGAGAACTTGATTTTAGTGGTGAATAGCAAGTTATTACATCAACAGCTCATTGTTCAGTGACCTGAGATCAGAAGCTGTTGTGTCTGGTCAGAGTATATAACAGCAGAGGTTACAAGATAGCTTATTATGGTCAAACTAAATATAATAATATTTAGTTATTATAAACTAAATATAATAATATTTAGTTATTATAAACTAAATATTATTATATTTAGTTTAACCATAATAGGCTATTATAAATATAATAGGAAACTTTCTTCTGTACTATACTGTTCCTTTGCTGATGCTGGGAGAAGGAAGGGGCCCAGTCTGCTTTATGTGAAAGGTATTATGTTAAAGGTATTTGGAAAAGGTATTCAGATGCAGTGATGTGTCTATACCTACAAAGATCAGAATTGTGCAAGCCATGGTATTTCCTGTGATGCTCTATGAAAGCGAAAGTTGGACTTTGAAGAAGCAGGATAAGAAGAGTATTGACACCTTTCAACTTTGGAGAGTGTTGGAGAAGACTCCTGAAAATATCATGGACAACCAAGAAAACAAACTGATGGGTCATCAAACAAATTAACTCAGAGTTCTCACCTGAGGCACAAATGACCAGGTTCAAATTATCCTACTTTGGTTACATTATGCGAAGACCCAGCTCTCTGGAAAAGGCTCTAACGCTTGGAAAGATGGGAGGAAAGAGAAGAAGAGGATGGCCAGCAGCAAAGTGGATGGACTCAGTTACAGTGGTGATGAGTGCACCATTGGGAGACTTGAAAGAACAGGTTAGAGATAGATTGTCATGGAGAAAATCTATCTATGTTGTCACTAGGAGCTGAAAACAACTTGAGGGCAGATGGTCAGTCAATCAATCTATAAACTCTGCCCTAAATTATGAATCTTTCTATAGTCAGTTGCACTAGTCCAAAATAAAGTCTAATCAGATGCTTCTCTTCAGTTATGCATTCAGGAATAATTCTTATATCAGGATAGGTAACTGCGAGTCCTTCAGATGTTTGGAATATTCATATAATCTGTTTGCTGTGTTGTCTAGGACTTGACAGTTGTAGTACAGAGCACCTGAAATGTATCGGGTTGCTTATCTTTGCTTTTCCCACTCAATCTGCTGGTAAATAATTATCACCATTTTTGCATTCTGGGATAAGTCTGATAAAGTTGCATTAGAGCAAATTGCTGGATTGGACACCTTGCAAATTCCTTCACAGGAATTCCCATGGGTGTCCCCAGGCAAGGTGACAGTTGTGGCCACACCACCTTGACTTTTTTATTTATTTATTTATTTAATTTATTTTCAGACTTGTATGCCGCCCATCTCCTCCAACGGGTGACTCTGGGCGGCTCACAATAATAAGAAAGAAGAAAAAACACAGGTCCCTCCAAACATGGATAAAATCTATAAATAATTAAAAAACATATTAAAAATGCCCTAAAAACCTCCTATGATTTTAGCCCTAAAAAACCTGTAAGATGCTGGGGGGGGGGGGGGGGAACAACCCATCACCCCACCAGCCATCTCCACAGGTGTGAGCCCCCCTCTGGCCCCCAGGCCTTCTGGCAGAGCCAGGATTTGATCCCTTTCCTGAAGGCCATGAGGGAGGGGGCACATTGTACCTCAGGAGGCAGGATATTCCATAGGGCGGGCGCTGCAGCAGAACAGGCTCTCTGCCTAGACCCCACCAATCGAAATTCCCTGACTGGTGGGGTCTGCAACCTGCCCCTTCTGCTGGACTGAGTGGGGCAGGCTGAAATGACCGGGGCGAGGCGGTTCCTCAGATAACCTGGTCCCGTGCCATGAAGGTCTTTAAAGGTGATGACCAACACCTTGAATTGGACCCGGAAACAAACTGGTAACCAATGCAGCTCATGCAACAGTGGTGTTATACGTGCCTTCCTAGGGGCATTAAGAACTGTCCGCGCCGCCGCATTCTGCACCAGCTGTAGCTTCCGGATACTCTTCAAGGGTAGCCCCATGTAGAGCATACAGTAGTCCAACCCAGAGGTGACCAGGGCATGAGTGACTGTGCGGAGGTCCTCCTGATCCAGGAAGGGGCGTAACTGCCACACAACACGAAGTCGTGCAAAGGCCCTCCTAGCCATGACTGCCACCTGCTCTTTGAGCAGGAGTCGTGAGTCCAGGAGAACCCCCAGATTACGCACCGGGTCTGTCTGAGGTAGTGCAACCCTGTCAAGAACCAAAGATGACAAGTTCCTAGATCTTGAGGCTCCCCATATCCACAGCCACTCCGTCTTACCAGGGTTCAGCTGAAGCCTGTTGTCCCCCATCCAGGCCCCCACAGCCTCCAGGCACTGTGAGAGGGCAGTCTGTGAGGTTTAGCCCAGGAAACTCCAGGAGACCATACAGATTCAACCCAGAAAGCTTTATTTGGCTTCACCCTTACAGAGAATCTTCCCAGACTGAGAGTAGTTCCCAGGGTCAATCCATAAACATCACTAGCATTCCTCAGGGAGGTGCCAGTCTCATCCTCTTATCTCTCCCTCGCTCTTCGGGGGATGAGAGTACATTCTTCACCCCCCTTCCCCATACTCTCACACAGTCACAGCATCACTTAAGGCACCTGGGATAGAGATGTATAGTTGGGTATCATCAGCATACTGATGATACCTCACCCCATGGTGCTGGATGATCTCACCCAGTGGTTTCATGTAGATATTAAATAGGAGCGGTGAAAGCACTGACCCCTGTGGCACCCCACAAAGTAGGGGCCGGGAGCTGGACCTCTCGCTCCCTATCAACACCGATTGGGTTCGGCCTTGGAGAAAGGAGCTGAACCAGCACAACATTGTGCTACCCAGCCCCAACTCCTGCAGCCGACCCAAAAGGATACCATGGTCAATGGTATCGAAAGCCGCCGAGAGGTCAAGAAGAGCAAGGATGGATGCATTCCCCCCATCCCGCTCTCGCCAGAGATCATCTAAAAGTGCGACCAAAGCTGTTTCTGTCCCATAACTGGGCCTGAATCCTGACTGATAGGGGTCCAGATAATTCGTTTCCTCCAGGATCCTCTGAAGCTGCTGCGCGACCACCTTTTCTACCACCTTCCCTAAAAAGGGGAGGTGGGAGACTGGACGAAAATTGTCCAGGAGGGTGGGGTCTAACAACGGTTTCTTGAGGAGTGGGTGGACCAAAGCCTCTTTGAAAGGCTTCAGAATCACCCCCTCCCGCAAGGATGAATTAACCACTGCCAGAACCCACCCTAAAGTCACCTCCTTGGTAGCTTTAACTAACCAGGAGGGACAAGGATCTAAACCACAGGTGGTCGCACTGACAGCCCCGAGGACCCTGTCCACTTCCTCAGGGGCAACAGGATCAAACCGTTCCCAGATAACTGGGCAAGAACGCTCCCTGGGCAACTCCCCTGGACCTACTCCACGCTTGGCTTCCAACTGAGAATGGATCTGAGCGATTTTATCCATCAGGTGTTCAGCAAATTCCTCTGCACGACCCTGCAAGTAGTCCTCCGCCCCCCCTTTTCCCAGGAGGGCTCGGGTGACCCTAAATAGGGCTGCAGGGCAACACTTTGAGGATGCAATAAGAGCGGAGAAATGTTGACGTTTCGCCGCCCTTACTGCCACTAGGTAGGCCTTAATAGTAGCTCTAACCCGTGTTCGGTCTGATTCGTCCCCAGTTTTCCACCAGCGGCGCTCTAGACGTCTCTTAGCCCTTTTCAGTTCCCTCAACTCCTCTGTGAACCACGGGGAGCGCCAGGGGTGATGGGCCAAGAGAGGACGCACAGGCGCGATCCTGTCCAAGGCCCCAGCCGCCTCTTTGTTCCAGGCTGCGGCCAGAGCCTCCACTGGGCCATGCAGCAAGGCCTCAGGAACAACCCCCAGCTCCCTTTGGAACCCGTGCGGGTCCATCAGTCGCCGGGGGCAGACTGTTCGAATAGGTCCCACCTCCCTGTGGAGGAGGGCAGCATAGGAGAATCCCACCGCCACCAGGGAGTGATCTGACCATGACAGGGGGGATAATATAAAGTCCCCCACCAGATCACACTGCCACTGCTCCAACAAGAAAACCATGTCTGGGGTGTGACCACTGTCCCGGGTTGGGCCATCGATGACCTGGGATAGGCCCATGGCTGCCATGGTAGCCATGAACTCCCGAGCCACCTCCGAGGCCAACCCCAGGGATGGCAGATTAAAGTCCCCCAAGACCATAAATCTGGGGAGCTCCACTGCCAACCCCGAGATGGCCTCCAGCAGCTCAGGCAGGGAGGCTGCTATGCAGCAGGGAGGCTGGTACACTAGCAGCACTCCCAACTGATCCCGTGTGCCCAACCTCAGGAACAGGGTCTCACATCCAGCAACTTGTGGAGCAGGGCCCCTGAAGGCCAATAGGGATTCCCTGATGACTACTGCTGCTCCCCCTCCCCTGCCCTGGGGTCTTGGCTGGTGCCACACCCTAAACCCGGCTGGACACAATTCCGAGAGGGCTACTCCCCCCTCTGGTGCCAGCCAGGTCTCGGTGATGCACGCCAGGTCAGCCTGCTCCTCCCCAATAAGGTTGTGAATAAGGGGGGCCTTATTATTGACTGACCTGGCGTTCAGCAGCAACAGTTGAAAGCCCAGGCCTCTGTAGGCCTGCTGATCAGGGTCTGGGCTTGGGCTCTGAGGGCCGGAACGTGCCACCGGTATAATGCATCGGGGGCCTCTTCCCCTGAAACGGCCTGCCCTCTGGCTCCCGCCATACTGCCCCATGCCTGTCACCACCTGAATGCCCACCCTAAACCGCCCGAGGTCCTCCTCCCCCCGCTCCAGGCCTCCCACTTAAGGGGCCCGCCATACCACCCACCACACAAGGGAGAGGAGACAAAAAAGGAGTGGGGCAGCGCGCCCCTGTGGCACTTTAGCTGGCTGCTCTCAGCGCCAACAGGGGCTCAACACCCCCAATTCCCTACCAAACACTCGCCCTCTCTCCACCGACTTCTCTCACTGGCTGGGGAGAGAAGGGCCCCACTCACTCCTACCCTCTGCCCGTCTCCCACCCAGGCAGAGAGCAGCACATTCACCTCCCCCAACCACACCGTCCACTCTCACATGCCCACCCGCTCGAGTCCCCCTGCATCTTCTCTAGGGGAGGGGGTGCCCCTTGCCACATAGGGGTTCATCTCCCAACCCCCAAGGTCTCAAAGTCACTGTGGGCCACTGGGCTCTGGCCTCCAATCCACTTCAGCCTCACCGCTCCCGTCCCGCTGTCAGCATTGGCACTCTCACCACTCTCAATTTTGTCCTTCCTTCCCAAGGATATCTTTGGGGATTCTAGAAGTTAGATCTCAAAGTAGGCAAAAGAGGTAAGTGCACTGAGACGAATGCTATGGTGACATACATTGCCTGTCTTCTCTCAAATTCTGATTGCCAGGCCAGAATTTGAATTATTGATGTCCTATAATGTAGCCATCCCCGATGTGGGGCCCTCAGCAAATGTTGGACTACAATACCAGTGCTTCCCAGGCATGCTGTAGGATACCTATATATTCTCAATGTGTTGTCTTATGAAATACATGGAGAGAAATCTGTTATAAATGAATGCATTGCCCAGCTGGTGGGTGGCCCTCCAGCAATGAGTAAGACTAGATAGAGGAAGGTAGACCAGCCAATGCTTAAGCATACTTCCATTTTATTCCCTGAGTTATTACTCAGCTTTTGATCCCAACAGGTCTAATCACTTCTGCAAGAGTCCTGCCACGTAGTCAACATAGATCTGAAGTGCATAATAATCTGAAGAATCACAGCTTAGAGACAGAGCTGCTCTGCAGAAGGACCCAAATTTAATTAATAACATCTCTAATGGGTAACATGAGACAAAGGGTAATTTGAACATCCTATGCCATGACAATGGAGAACTGCTAGGATAGAAATTCTCTGACCTGGTCTAAGGCAACTTCTCACAGAACAAAAGGTGATAGTAGGGCATTAATGATAGTGGACCGATTTAGTATTAAAATGAGACCTTGATGACTTTTCTCCTGCAGTCCCAAAGAACAATTTAAACAAAGAAGTATGTTTATTGTCAGACCACATCCAATAAGCACTTATAGTTGCTTTGAACCACCCTATCTCACTGAGGCATTTTTATCAATGAATTAATTTATGAATGTGGAACATATGCTTGTAACTCACATTCAGAGTCAAGTAAATAGAGAACTTTAGCTTTTCCCCCTCTATCATCATCTTTAATAGCCTCTGATAATAGCAACAGATTGCCCTTCCTTCCTTCCTTCCTTCCTTCCTTCCTTCCTTCCTTCCTTCCTTCCTTCCTTCCTTCCTTCCTTCCTTCCTTCCTTCCTTCCTTCCTTCCTTCCTCCCTCCCTCCCTCCCTCCCTCCCTCCCTCCCTCCTTCCTTCCTTCCTTCCTTCCTTCCTTCCTTCCTCCATCCTCCTTGCGACCACAAATGTAGTTTCAGTAAATAAAGTTAGTGCTTGATAATCTGGAACGGCCGAGAGCTTAACTCTGCCCTTGGAGATCACTTACATCAAACCAGTGATCAAAAAGTGGTGCAGCTAAAATTTGTCATCAGGGATTTCCTACAGAAGAATTACAGTGGAGAAATGGCCTGATCGATACTATGGATTTTCACTGCAGGGCTGATAGTCCAATTGCTGTGAAACACTCACACAGATAAAAGGGCACAGCTGCCACTTTGTTGCCGGCTGCTGACTCAGCGCAAAGCCTGTCAGATATTTATAGTCCAAAGTGATGTGGAATTGCAGTGCCAGACTCTTGTTAGTTCTAAGATTACCTCCCTTTATGGGATTGCTAAATGCAGGTGAATGGAAAAATGATGGCTAACAGCTGTCAAAATGCAACAGAATGAAATACTTAAATCTTTTTTTTTAATCTATTAAAAGGGTAACAACCAAACATATATCAAAGTACAGACATTGTAATGATATTAGGGCTGGTAAAATAGGGTTTATAAACAAGTACATTCCGATCCCCCCCAAGAAAATGAATGGTATCACTATTATTATTCTTATGAATCATAATCTGCCAAAGAGCTTAATTAATTTCTTCAACATTATTCTTTTTTAGCCAGGCACTTCCTAGACCCTTAAACAATTGCCCTGTGTTAATTGTCTGTCATACAAAGCAATCCTATTCTTATATTACTTACAGTCTGGAGATATGCTATCATTACACAAATGCAGTAGCCCAGCATTGCGGTAGGGGTAGAGGGGTGGGGGGAAAGACTCTGAAAGAAGTGCAAAAGATGGTTGGGAACAGGGAGTGATCTCATCTATAATATCCTTGGAATACTGTCTGTCTGTCAAAAGGCAAAGCCATGGCCACAAACTACCCACAGAAAGATTGGGACAATCAGTGCCAGCACTCTCCATCCTCTCTGGTGCTGTGATGGAACGAAGAGAATGTTGCCCTGTGTGGTCCATCACTGTTGACTTCACTGTCCAAGATAATTGAGATGTCAGTGATAGCACATTGTGTATTGCCTTCAGTGTGCAACTGTGGCACTGAGTAGGATGCCAATAATTGTAATGGCACCTTCCTACCAACTATTGCCATCCTCTGCTTTCTGTTACTTTCTCTGCTTTATGGGAAATGAGTGGAGCCAATGAACTCATGAGGAAGAGGATAACTCTCCTGCATGACCACCCAATGTGTAGTATGAAGATGTCACACCACTCCTATTCCATCAGATCCAATAACTTAACCAGTAGCCCCATTGTTACTACTCCTGAGATATTTTTATAGGCTGGGATCTGAATCTTCAATGCTTGTGTTGCACAACATTTAATATGGTACCTGCACAACTCACCAGGGACCTGAGTTTACATTATCCTACTGAGAGAAGATGCTCACGTAGCAGTGAAGGGCAGGGGTTGCAACACACAAGAAGGGCAACAGAGGTGTATCTTGATTGCAGTTGCTGTTGCAGATGGGTCTTGGGAGACAGAATGGTCTAGCAGAAATTCCAGTCCTCGCATTTTATTATGACTGCACTATTGGTGGATCTTAGTTCTATCCTAATTCTGACTCTTTCAATGTGTAGTCTATGTATTTTTTCTGTGTTGTTAGCTATTTTCACTGTTCAGTTATATAAAAAGGTAGGGTATAAAACGTAACAACAACAACAACTGTCTTGAATTCATTTTATTTATTTATTTGGCCACCCAACTCAAACTACGTGGCTCTGGGTGGCATACAAAAAGATAAAAAAGAAAGCCATAATTAGTATAAAATAACAAAGCTGACTAAAACCTATTAAACAATAACATGGCGAACAGAACTGAAAACTTCTACAGACTTACCCATTGAGCCCACTTAGCTCAATCTGATTTGTTACATATCCATTATATTTATGAGTGGTGGTGGAGCAGACCTATGTCAGGTGAGAAGTGATCCATAGGAATCAGTCTGGCCAGCTAGGAGGGAGAGTAGTTGTGTAGAGTAGGTTTGGATGGGCCTCTCTGTCCTGGGAGAGAGATGGCATAAGTGAGGGGGGGGTGTTAGGGGAATTGGGCAGGCAGTAATATCTTGGTGGTGATGGGCAGAGTGAGATAAGGCATGGAGCTGGCTATGGGCCACTTGCAGGAAAGGTGCTTATGATGGCTTAGGTCAATAGTATATTCCAGCCTCCATGGCTGTTCCCCTATGCCTGATTATTGGACCCTCAGTGGCCCTGTTACTGAATCTTGGGTCAGCATGTAATACAGCCTCCTGTATTCATGAATCAGTTGTGAATGAGAAGGCCAACCTTGCACAAATAACCAAGACCTAGAGCAACATGGGGGGGGGGGGGGAGCTTTCTTCCTGGAATATGTCCACATGGGTTTTGAGCGTGGCATCAACCATGACCCTTTGGGTAGAGGTGGGGTGGTGATGGCTGTTGTTTAGGAGATTCTTGTGGCTTTCAGGAACACAGCTCCATGGATAACCACATATACAGTTGGGCCCTTGATTATCTGGGTCAGGTCCACAGTGTCATGCAGCTTCCTCGCCAGAGCTGCTCAGTTCTGTGACTGGGTTATCAGTGGAGTTTCTTAGACTTATAGTATGGGGAGACATCAGCTGCTTTTTCTGGGTGTGGAGTTAGAGGTACTTTAGAAGTTTATGGCCACCATAGCTAGCATCACACTGTGGACCTGACCCAGATAATCAAGGGCCCAACTGTACAGTGGAGGCAGACAAGTTTGATGTTGTTTCACCCATCTTACTTGCACTTTAGGTCAGGAGACCAAAGGAAAGTTACTGTAAGGTAAGTACTGTACTGTCTATTAAAACAAAAGCCTGTTTGTTCTGTTTGTGTCCTCTTAGGATGAGTAATATCTGTATCTGTATCTGTTCAATTTATATGGCTGCCCATCTCAAACATGACTCTGGCTAGGTCATAGGAAATAAAAACAGAATAAGATCAAAATAATAGATAACAAATACAGCAGCCAGATAAAGCCAAACAGCACAATCAACATAACCACAATATGGAGTCAACCAGACACCCCAGGCCCCAGGCTTGGTAACAGAACCAGGTCTTTAAAACCTTATGGCTTGGGGCAATCTAATCTCCAGGGGAATTATATTCGAGAAAGTGGGTACCATGACAGAAAAGGCTGTCCTCCAGGGACCTGCCAGATGATACTCATTAATGGATGGAATCTGGAGCATGCCTTTCCTACTAGATCTAATAGGATGGGTAGATACAACCAATGAGAGATGGACCTGCAAGTAAGAATATTTTTCTGTCTCTCTTTCCTTCCCCCTTCCCATGTTAGGAGTGGCTGTGAGCTGGTGATTGACCCCAAGCCTCCTGTGATCTTTATGACTGAGTGTGGATTTGAGTTTGAGTCTCCCTAGCATTATTCTGATTAACTAACCTCTGAACCATACTGGAGCTCCACTGTATGAGTAAAGATCTGGTCAATGGCAGAATGCAATGGCAGAACTGGAATGTCTGGGCTTTGCTAATGGAAAGCTGACCTCTATACAGAAGTGTTACCTACATTATGCCTTTCAACAGCTCTCCAGATATTGCTTCAAGAGTTTTACCAAGCCCTAGGTGGAAATGAGACGTTTTACTGCTGAGCCACAGATTTTTACTAAAGGTCCAGCATGCAGATTTGGATGGGATTTCATTGCTCTGATCCATATTTGCAAAGTGCACACCAGACCATTGCCCTCAGGGCCTCAAATAAGGGAAGAAAATTGCACATATCCACACATTTTTTTGCATTCTCCTTTTAAGCCACCCACCAAAGTATATTTACTATGGCTGAAAAAGAGTCTTCCTTTTCTAGCTCCAGGGAACTCTGAAAATCATAGTGCTTTGAAGAAGACAGGTACCAAGAGAATGTAAAACACCCTCACAAGTTGGAACCTTTGGGTGTTGACATTGACATAATGCCAATACACATTTGGCATCCCGTGTCAACTCCTTCCTTATGCATGGTGCAACATACCACAGCAATATTATGAGTTCTTCCTTATCTCCATTGCATCATCACTGGCTACCACTGAGTTGGGTGGAAGATGTGACATCATGATGTGTACAAAAAAGTTCACTTAATTAAAACAAGTTCATTATTAATTTTTTATTAAGCAGTGTGAAGCATGCTTTGGGACAGGCATCGCCTTAGAAGGTGGCCTGTTAAGACAGGACTTACTATTTTCACTTTTTAGAAATACTTCTATTCTTGCTTGTTTGAAGTATTGATAGAGCACCTTTTAAGAGCCATATAGTCATTACACTAAAAATCACACTATCCTAGATAAAGCAAACATATACAATTCATGTGCACTACTACACAATCCCATCTATTTACAATAAAAGAATAATGCAAAATAAGACAGCGACGAATACCATCTTTTTAACAAATGTGAATGAAGACCTTACCTGTTCTGGGAATTAGCGCCTCCCCTTGGTGAAACAAAAGGTTGTGAAGGGTATATAATGAAATCATACCTTGTTATATTTTCCAGGGGAGAATGTGTAATTCTGCTAGAAACATAGCTGTTATGATTAGAACAGCATTAGATGGAAGTTTACTGTCACCAGCAATAAACTGGAGATTAAAAAAAAAGAAGGGATAAGAAAACCAAAGGGAAAAGAGAAACCAAGGGAGGGGAAATCACTAAAATAAAATAAAAATAAAAAAAACCCTGAAAGAAAGAATATACATAAACTACTTGTTTTTGTCTCTCTAGTTGCTATGATCTGCAGAAAGGAAATAGACTGTATAAAATCACATCTCAGGAACACCAGCATAAATTCCCTTTTGCTTTGACAAGTACGTAATTTTGTGCAGTGATGCTCTTCACGTCTGGAGAGTTATGAGGCAATTTCATTCCCATCTGACAAATTTACAAAGAAACATTAGAAAGAAGGGATTAGAAAAGCGAGAAATCTTTATAGACTTTTTCCTCAGGCGGTATTTTCCTTCCATCTTTTGGCTCTTCCTGGAGGTACATGTAACAAGCAGCTCCATGTAGTTCAAATGGCGCAACGCCTAACATTGAGCAGCTAAGCACAACAGGAAAAGTGCTTTCATTCCACTAATTGTATTTATGAGGACAGGTAATCCAGCCTGATCCCTGTGTGTAGTCAGGCTGGATTGTCTTCTCTGTTGCGGCCCCTGCCTGATGGAGCACATCCCTCCTGAGATCCAGATGGCCCCAACTCTCTTAACTTTGAAGACCAGACCTAGTTTTTGCCAGAAGTGGGGGCCTGGCTGTTAACTGAGCCAGCATGGATGAGTATGATTTTGTGATAGTTTCTAGGGGCTACATTGGTTGGTTACATGGGTTACACTGTACTGTAATATTGCTTTTTTTTTTTTAAAGTATTATTGTGCTTTTATTGTGAGCTGCCTAGAGTCATTAGGTGAGATGAGTGGCTATACACATTTAATGAATAAATAAATATAAGATATATACGTGCATGTGCACACATGTACACATGCACATACATACAATGCATGAAAGAATTAAACTCTGTAAGTATCTACTAAATACTGGTAGATATCAGTTCATTAATTTGACATGGTTATAATAACAGCATCTTGAATTTTCACCTGCTCCTTTATGTACCTGTAATGATAGTTATTGATAGTAAAAGTAGTCTTCGCTTAGTGACCACAATTAGGACCGGCAACGTGGTTGCTAAGTGATGCAGTTACTAAGCAGAAAATCATGTGACTGTGACTGGGCTTACAACCTTACTTCCCCTTTGGTTGTTAAGTGAAGCAACGTGGTCACTAAGTGAAAAATCACATGACCAGGACTTATGATTTTACTTCTGTGTTCCATACTGTAGAGTATTAACTCTGCAGGCCGGTTGTGAAGCATATGAATAGTGATCACATGATTATAGGATTCTGCAACATTCATAAATGCAAGGATTAGTCACAAAGCTATTTTTTTTACTACCATTGTAACTTCAAATAGTTGCTGCATGAGGCAGTCGGTAAGTGAGGACTACCTGTAGCAAAAAAAGAAAAAGAAAAAAGCTTCTGCATATTGTTGGGGGCCCCCAAAAATTTGGAGAAAGATCAACTAAGAGAAAATTTAGAACTGTGGCTGTTTTCTACCTCACTGTTATATTAAGGATAGCATCATTTTGTTAAGTTTTAACTGTGTTTTCTTGTTGTTGTAAGCTGATGTGAGTTTAATAGATTTGGCAGCCTACAAATTGATTGAATAAATAAATAAATAAATAAATAAGATAATTAATATTTGGTTTCCATAGTTCTGGTATCTCAATGGCATTGGGGTGGGCTGTTTAGTCTGACATGTCACTTGTTGAGAGAGGCTAACAACAAATATTTTATAGCAACTTTTTATTCTCCAGTGGGCACCTTTAATTGTCTGGGGGGGTGTAGGGTTTCCTGCTTTCAGGGAGGTAATCTGTTTGTTTGTTTGTTTTAAACTATTTCCAGTTATTTGAGACTCACTCTGCAGCTTCTGCAGGTTTGGCAGTGCAAAGAGAAAGGGGCCCTGGAGACCATGAGAAATGAGGCTCAGTGCTGGATCATGAGTTCCCCACATCTAAAGGACAAACCAGATTCAGGGTTGCATCCTGTTTTCTTCAATGGAACAGCCAGCATTGATGGATTGGATTTTCCCTTCTCCCGCAGGGAAAGGACAAAATTTAATTACATAGGCAGACATCTGCTGGCATGATGTTAGATGAGGCCCTCAATATGCACAGAGTCTTCCTTACTGGGCCTGAGTGAATATCATTTGTTTGTATGAACTTTCCTATAGGTTTTCTCTGCACTGAAGGCCCCAGCAAGTAACAGATATTTCTCTTTTCTCCCAAAGTAGTTTAAGGCAAACTACGTGATGGTGCTTCGGAGATCAAAAGTATATTATTTTCTTGGCATAAAGGTGAAATATAACACAATGCAGATGTTTTCATATACCAAGCACAGATTAACATGTTTTGTAAATTCAATCTAGTATTGTGCAACAGAAAAGTTATTGTGGGACATGGTTTACAAACCCCAGCTTGAAACCCCCAAAGTACCCGCTACAATTTCTATACAATGACAAGAAAAAGTAGAAGAAGATATTTATTATTCTTTTTTATAAGACTCATGTGGGACTACCGGCAGCCATATTTATGACTCAAGTCTTTATTTTAAAATACTAAAACATTATAAACTGAAACTTGTACAGATAGGCAATCTGAACTTTCCCTTGGCTACATTTTTGTCTCCTCTACATTCCTTCTTTCCACATGCAGTGCCTTACTTTCTTAACAACTTTTTCACTTGTTTGCTGTCTTTATTAACATTTGCCTGAATTCTCTCTCCTACTCCCTCCATATTCTTTTGGAATGGCCAAATACAGTTTAAAACAGATGCAGATGATGACACATTTTGACAGCTCAAAAAGCAAATGAATTTAATGAGCACGTTGCTTTCTTTGGCAAGCTATCTTCATGGATTTTGCAAAAGGAAGTTAACTGAAGATGAACCCAGATCACCTAGAAAACGTAAAAGCCACTAGATCTTCAACTCCAAGAGGAAAGAGGATTTGAAAAATAAAATAAAATAACACATAAAAATACAACATTTAGTTAAGGAGGGTTTATGCAATCACCTCTACTTAGATCACACCTAGAAGATTTAGCATAGCCTACTTGCATGGTAACCCATTTGATAAATTTCCTGTTTCTCCTGTTGTCTTGAATATATTTAGCTTCATGACCACTTGAAAACCCCATATCCTACTTTAGGTCCCACAGTGGAAGAAAGATAAGATATAGATTCAGCTGTAATGGGGAACATGTTGTCTTTCAGATGTTGATGAACTACAGTTCCCAGAATCCCTCATCACAGGCCTTGTTGGCTGAAGCTGCTAATTTGTAGTTAGCAACTGCTAGAGGGCCATAGGTTCCCCACCCTGTATTAAATAATTCACAGTTAATGTCAAATGACTTCCTAGGGAGGCTAATCTCAATATGATGAAGTCATACTATTAAGTTAGAAGACTTAACGGTTTTTTCCCATGAAAACTTAGAGATGCCAACTGAATCTCTGAGGTGAGCTACTGAATAAATATGTTTTGCTGCAAAGAGCTAGACAATGTGGAGGGTGGAGGATCTCTATATTTCAATCTAGTGCCAAACCTGCAGCTGTGAAGTACATCTGAAACCAATTATGGCATGTAAAAGTCTGGGCTAAGCCCATGTCAGAATAACTGAAATGAAAAGTGCAGTGACTATTTCTGTGTCCACATAAAAACTTTCTTCTCTAAAATGCAGAACTGTACTAGAATGTTGAAAGGCTTTTAGGATTCCCATCTAGTTCACATGATCTTATAAGTGAACATCCCAAAGACCGGGCTAACATACTGTGTGAACTGACCACGTACGTCAAAATACACTCTTTAATGATACGCCTAGCAAAAATCTAATGTTACATAGGCACCCCTGGAAGACAAACCTCTACAAAAAGATTGTTTGAAAGTATGAAATTTATAGACCATATTTATATTTATTGCTGACTGGAAACCCCTTATAGATTTTTTGCGTGAAACAGAAAAAAAAATGAACTTACGATTTATGGTTTTGATGATTAGAAAGAATGTAGAAGAAAGAGAGTTATTTTGTAACCATAGAGCAAGAGGTTAATTTATAATTGTACTTATGACTGTTGCAAAGAAAATCAGAAGCTACTTCTTTCTATCTCTTTTTCCTTGATTTCCTTGATTTCCTTGATTTCCTTGATTTCCTTGATTTCTTTTTTCTTTTCTTTTCTTTTTCTTACTCTGCATTAGTTTCAGTTACTTTTTATCTTCTTTCTTACATTTTTAAAATAAAATTATATATAACAAAGTTGAAATTTACAAAGCATGGAGATACTCCATGCCCTAATTTAGCAAGTCCTGTGCCTGAATCATGAGAAATTGTAATCATCTCTTTACTCTTTGCTTGTTGGCCTCTAAAAAAAGTGTTCCCTATTGTGAAATGCAGCTAAATGCTTTAACTGTGAAATATCATTCTACATTGTTTTACAAGGTAAATATCTTAAATTAAGAAAGTTGGAAGCAACATTTCTATAACATACTAAGAATAGAAGAAACAGAGAAGAAAGACCTACCACTTGTATTTTAAGTTTCTTTAAAATATGCTTTTCAGATTTCTGGATGTTTGTTTCAAAGAGTGGAAACTTTTTTAAAAAACAGAGAAGATTTTTAAAATGTGGGTGGGTAGGTAAAAGTGGAATGATAACTTTACAAGGGCCATCTAAAAGGTACAGAGGAGCTTGCAAACTGTTGAGTTTTCCAAGCCTCTTCATCAGCCAAGATGTTACAAAAAACTGGACAAAAAGAAACAACAGAGGTGAAAGTGAGGCTCAAGCAAGCATCTTAATACAAAGGAGCTATGGAGTTAATAAAAATTGTTGGACTGGCTATTAATGTTAGTAACAGGGAACTGATCATCACCATTGTCTCAGCAGCTTTGTCCATATATGGAAAGAAAGCTGTAACAAACTTTGGGATTCTATAAAGGCAGAAAGGACTAGAAATTCCACTGTACCTCCAAATTGCCTTTGTATCTCTCCAAAAGCAATTGAAAGGCTCTTGATTCACATCAACATCTTATATTTAAAGATTTGAATACCGAATTCAAAGATTCACAAAGTCTACTATGAATAACTCTAGTTGCCACACTAAAATAGGGATATTGGAGATAGACGTGTTGCTAAATCCAATGGTTTTCTCAGAATGATAAAATGACTATTGCAATGTCATGACACAAGCTCCTTCCCTTATTACATGCATGTGACATCACAACACATATGCAAAAGAGTTTGTGTTGCAATATTACAATAATATTACAATTGTTGCCCTACTTCCCACAGATGCCTGTGATTGGAGAGCTGGAAAAGGGAGTGGCCAAAATAAATAGATGCTTTATAATAGCTCTCCTGTGAAGAGAGACTACATTGTAGTCAATAGAGGCGAATATGTGTAGCTCAGGGTTGAACTGTGGAGTCCTTGGGGTTCTCTGAGCTTGGTTCTTTTCTTGCAAACATTTCATTACCCGGCTAGGTAACATCTTCAGTGCTAAAATGGGATGCAGTTTGCTCTCTATTTATATACTGTGGCCTGCCTTGCCAGTGCTGGTGGGGTGGGGGTTTTCTTTTGCTCCTCTGGTGGTTCCTTGATTAGGGTATTGTTCACTGCTTGAACAACTAGAGAAGTCACTTGAAACCATCAACAACATCTTCAAAGGAATAAAATTCACCAGAGAGGAAGAAGACAACAACACGCTACTCTTCCTGGATATCCTCATCAGCAGAGGAAACAACAGTAAATTAGAAACTCAAGTTTATCAGAAGACAACCCACACTAATCAAGTACTCCATTACCAAAGTAACAACCCAACCTCCCACAAGAGGAGCTGAGTAAGAACATTATTCAAGCGAGCACAAATGCACTGCAGCAACCCAGAACAGCAGAAAAAGGAAACAGACCACCTATACAACATCTTCCAACAAAATGGATATCCACACAACTTTATCAAACTTTATGACCACTCAACCTACTACAGCACAACCAACACAAGCTATGAAAAGGATCACACTGCCATACATCAGAAATGTCTCAGAAACCACTGCAGTATATAAATAGTGAGCAAACCCCATCCCATTCTAGCACTGAAGATGTTACCTAGCCAGGTAATGAAATGTCTGCAAGAAAAGAACCCAGCTCAGAGATCCCCAAGGACTCTACACTGTAGTCACTTTTAAGCTTGGAGTGAAGGTGGCTTAAGGGGAGAAATGTTACAGGGATATAAAGTTATGAATGGTGTGAAAAATGTGGGTAAAAAGTAATACTTTTTGTCTTGCAGAATGTTAGAAGAAAATTGGGGAAAATAGCAATAGGTATATGATGATATAATCACAGAAATGCAGCAACTTAGCTACTTCCATCAGCTGCCCTGGTAACCCCACAACCACAATAGTCATAAGATTACATCATTGTGCATACGTTGTTATTCTGGAATCATCACAGTTTGCTGCAAAGATCACTGACTCAGAGCCATCCATTTAAATTAAATACAGAGCAATTCAGACCAATAAAAATAAGTACTTCTTTACACAATGCATAGTTAAACAGTGGAGTTTGCTGACCTCAAATGCTGTGATGGCTACTGATTTAGATTGTGTTTTAGAGGGGACTGGACAAATTCATGGAGGGCTGGCTATCAGTGGCCATTAGTCTTAATGGCTGTATGCTGCCTTTGAATTACAGACATACTTTAAATACCACCTTTTAGAGAGTGACAGTGGAAGAGAGCTTTCAGGCGATTCCCAAATGTATCCGGTTACCTCTATGGGACACAGAAAGCTAGACTAGATACGCTGTGGCCTGATTCAGTGGGAATCAGATGATTTAAAGGTGCTTCAGGTAAAAAAATGTAGTAAAAGCTCTACCCTATGGAAAGCTGAATGCAGAAATTCATTCCACCAAGATGGAGCTATTATGCTACTACCAAATAAACATGCTGCATGAATTAGGATGCAGACAGATCTGTTGGTGATGGAGTATCATTAGTTGAGCATGAGGAGTGGGAGACCTGGAGGAAGTATCAGTGCATATTTCTGGCTTGGAAGAATTTCATTGGTAAATAATCCCTTCAAGGATATAAACTTGGGCATTTAACCTCCTGGATCACTGTTCTATCTTAATGCTAACTAGCCATTGCATAAATACTGGAGAATTTTCCATTGAAAATTAGAAGCAAAAGTTTTATTGTAATAGAGTAAAGGAGACAAAGAAGAACACAGCAATCTTTGAATTATTTTGATCATAATAATCCCAGTAATTCTGAAAGTAAACTATTTTGATGTCTCTCCCCATACAGTTGCAAGCGTATAGGAAGTGAAGCATTAATTAACATCCACTTTAATAAAGTACTGCTAATATTGTATAAACAAGTACACTTTGAGAAGGATATTTTAAACTTTTATTTGCATGTGCAATTTGATTATAGTCATTTACACCCAGAAAAAAAGACAATAATACTGTGAAATGAATGCTCACAGTTGGCTTTTGTTTGAAGATACAGCAAAATGCTTGCCTTCAGAACTGAATAGATATAAAAAGGCTCTTACCAGCATGCTTTGCATCCTACCTGAACAATTCTGTCAATTCAGTTGTCAGTGAATTATTGATGTATTCATAGTCAAAAATAAAAATCAGCTAGTTACATGAAGTAAGTAAAATTGCCAGGAAACTGTGATTTTTCAGCTTGATTGCATCTAGCCATAAGTATAGACAACAGAGTAGCCTTCTTTTAATTTTTATCTCCTTTTCTCTCTCATTAGTTGAATTGCCATGACATCATGGGAATGTTCATTAATATCCTACCTGCAACACAGTGCTTATGTGACCCACTGAACTTGATAGGTGGAAGTTCAGTGCTAGGATCGCTAGTCATGTATCTTGATTTCGATTAAGGACAACATTTAAATCCAGCAAAAATAAAAGTGATCCAATGGTTATATTAATCCTTAGTATCTTTTAAAAAACAAAACAGACTTAAACAGTAAAAATGTGTGTGTGTGTGTGTGTAATATGTATCCCCCCCCAAAAGAGCCATTGTGATTAACTGGTAAGGTACCGAATTAGTATTTGAGAGATCCAGGTTCATGTCTACATTCATGATGGAACCTCACTGCGTAACTGTGGGCCAGTCATTGCTTCTCAACCAAACCTTTACAAGGTAGTTGTGATAAAAAATGGGAAGAAATACATTTTGGAGTTCCTGGAGGAAAGATGGGATGTGAGTTCAACCATCAAGCAAACAAAACTTCCCTCAAATTTAATTCTTCCCAATAATAAAGTTTACACATGTTATATATCTTTTACAGCATTAAACACGAGGGAGAAATATTATTTAAAAAAATAAAATTATTCTGGAAATTTGCATAAGCCAACTCTTCCTTACAGGTGTTATGAAGTCCAAAATCTATATATAGAATTTAAATAAGATTGAAATCTATTCTACTTTCTATTATGCTTGTGATGTTTTCTATACTACACTGTTGTTCAAGATAAAGACTTTTGGTAAAATTGATTCTGTGTATGGCAATAATTGTTTGACATTCTGCTAACTTGTTCCCATGATGCAATGCTGAAATGGCACCTGAAGGAAATAGGGCAACACAGAGGCTGTAAATTTAGAGATCTCACTGTACAATTGCTAATCAAAAGGTAGGTTTTCTGAATGTAGAGCTAAGAAAGTGGTTATTAAAAAGCCACAATATGAAAGAAGAACACCAGAAGCTTAATACTGAGAAGAGACACAAGAAAACAAAGTATATTTCTAAAGGGAAATCAGAATAAATTAATAATTTCATCTAAGCACTTTTTCTATTAAGAAAGTTTGTTGGACTTTTGACCTTTAAAACAAGCATGGTTAGGACTGCAGTTTTATTTCAATGTATACTTCTTTTATATAACTTACAATAATGGTTCAAGGTCAGTAAGTAAAGTAAGTAAATCAATCAATAAATACAAATGTCATCAAAATCTTATAATACATTTTCTAATAAAAGTTCAAAATAAGTTGGCCTATTATCAGTTAATCTATTAAACTATGCCCCACATTTTTACCAACTTCCCAGAAAATCCTCCATTTCTCTGAATTCCCTTATTTTTTCACTGCAACTGAGCACAAATTATTGGCTGAAAAACTGGGTAAACAATTTCTCCACATTTTCCCAATGGTAGGAGAAATTCTACAACACTTCTCAAGGGCAGGATGCCCCCTTAAGCAAATGAATGTAGTGCCACTACTAAAAAAACGTCCAGTGGAAGGAACCCTTGGATCCCTTGGGATCGAATTAAGTATTGGAAGCCCAGGAGATTGCAAATCTCTGAAGAGAAGAATGTACAATGAAGGATAGGACATGAGCACAAAATCTTCAGAATGAATTTACTTTTTATGCTGTTGTGAGCAGCACCATCATATGGTTATAGTTCAAAATCCCAGCTCACTGTCCATCAATAGCATGCTTATTGTTATAAAAATCTTCTGAGTAGTCAAAGAGAATATTCCAAATCCAGTGAAAGTTTCTTACAGTGATCTCATGGAAACCTTCTTTAAGGTTCTTGACAATGTGTTGGTAACTTCATGGATCCACACACTCAGTTCCCTTTGGCTTGATGTAAATAGAAGAGAGAAAACTGAGGCGTTTGAATGATCCTCCTCAATTTTCTTGCCATATGAAGTGGAATAAGTGACACAAAACTAGAAGAATCATCAGGAAAATGCAGTTGTGAGGGAAAGATCTAGGGGAAAATGAGAAACAAGTGAGCTAGAAGGGGACAGAGTTGGGGTAAAAGTGATAAATGTTAAATATGATGAAGAACAGATATCTGAAAATAGGGATAAACATTTTGAAAGACTGTTCAGTAGCTTAAGCACACCAGAATTATTTATTCATTGTATCTGATTTTTGGTGGCATCTTTCTTTTGGTACAAAATTATCCCCACTGGTTTTGTCTGGGACTCTGGAGGTTCAGAAATAGTTTTCTGAAATAATGCATTTGTCTTCTGTGCTACTTTTAAAAAGAGCCAGCTGCAGCTTTTAAGAAAAATGAACTCTCCCTTTGGGAAGGTAGAAATGAATTGAGCGGAAGAACCACACCATATTCATTTGCTTTCCACAGCTCATCTGACGGGATAAGTACTTCTTGTCTTGACATTTAGGAAGGAATATCAGTAAGATCAGTCAATATGTGCCTTGTATTTGCAGGGGCTTAGCCAACTTAAGCTGCTGGAACATGCTAGACCACAAGTCAGCTTCACAGTAGCCTATTAATTTCTTAATCTCTATTAGGCTGGCAAGATACCTTGAAAGCAACAGATAAGCTCTTCTGACCTAAATATGTGAAAATACAGATCCCCCCCCCCCCCAATCCACTTCCTGGTTGTAGTAGTCAATAACAAATTAGCATGCATATCTGTCCAGATACGTTCTGTGGCTGACAAAGTTCATTCTAGCACTTGTCAAGGCTAAATAGCTTTCTTGAGAGCCATGGTTAGTTGATGGATTTGCCAGATGGAGACTTTGCTAAGTGGTAGGCTTACTAAATCAAACATCATCTTTAATTAGGGCCATTTTAAGTCCTAGGGAGAAGATATTCATTTGAACCTGATCCCATATATCAGCATATTTTTCTTCGTTTTGGTGGTGGTGGTGGTGGTGGTCCACTGAAGTCAATGGCCCAGAAAACTAAGGTGTGTGAAGAAATCCAAAATACTGAAATAAATAATTTTGGGGTTATAGTTTAGCTGCCACTGCCTTGAATGATGCTTCTGATCATTTCAGATATTGAATTATTGAATGGGACATCTCCACGCCAATATTCAGTATGCTGAGGCCCAGGGAAATTGGTCCCATTGCCCCACTGCAAGAGAGGGAGAGCATCCAAAACATGGCTTCTGGAATTCTTTCCAGCCCCTTTACCAGCAGTGGCCAGATGTTTGTGTGCACTGGGAACCATGGGGCAGGTTGTGTCACTTGACTGAGAACAAAGAAGGATGGAGCTTAGAATGGAGCATTCTGAGTCAGTGCCCAATTGTTTGAGAAAAGATTGATTGATCATCAAGTCATGTTGACTCTCAGTGACCACAAAGATACATTTTTGCTGGGACTATCTGCCCTTGACCTGGTCCTTCACATCTTCCAATTGTGTACTTATTGCTGCTAAAACTGAGTCCATCCGCCTTGCTGCTGGTTGTCTTCTTCTCTTTCCTTCCACTTTTCCCAGCCTTAGAGCCTTTTCCAGAGAGCTAGATCTTCACATAATGTGTTCAAAGTAGGATAATTTGAACCTGGTCACTTGTGCCTCAAGTGAGAACTCTGGGTTGATTTGTTGAAAAAAGATGCACTGCAGGAAATTAGAGGGAATTTTTCTTTACAGCCCCAGGCTTATCCACCTTATTTTCAAACTTGATCTTTCTTTTGCTGGCTTCCACCTCCACCTCCGCACCAAATTTGCTCCCGTTTTGCTAAGTTTTTGGAGAGGTTTTCTGCTGATAGATAGTTGGACAGAGTTCCAAATTAATTCACATAATTTCTTCTTGAATTTTGGTTGGAAGATATAAAATGGTGTATCCTTAACACATCTTTATGGCACCCAGGAAATGGACGAGCATGAAAAGGAAGCATCAGTACCTTTTATTCGTCAAAAGCAAATCATACCTAGTATGCTGTATAAAAAGGAATATTTATCTAACTTAACAAACAATACTATAGCAACAGCAAATTAATAAGATGGTCATTTTTGAAAAATAGTCCTAAACCCCAAAGCTCCCCACCTCTTCCCAGTAGCTAACAGTGCCCATAGAAGTCCATATCTCTTAGCTTATTCACAGTTTATTCAAAACTATGGCTATAGAATGTAGGTTCCAGGAGTCAGCCATGGAGATGCAGAAATAAGAGAGGGCTTTGACAAAATTTGATAAGTTGTAATAGATTCTGTTCCAGTCTTGAAAAGCAACAAATATATTAAATTGTAATAAAAACTCCAACCAGCAGGAAGCAGAAGGCACCTTCTGTCACTCTTGTTTGTTCCTGAAATCCTAAGGGAATGGCTAAACTAGAGTTAATCTGAGAAGGGATGAGAACATTTATTAATTTGTTCAAGACTGGATCTCTACAGCAAACTCAGAAAGTGCCTATTACAAAGAATTGGCCTGAAAAAAAAATTATCTGGAATTTCTCCAATTTTTTCTTTTCCTGTGAAACAGTTCCTGTTCCTCTGTCTTTTTCAAATGTTCTTTTGATGGTATTTTTGAAGATAATTTACTGTTGTAGATGTTACTGCTGGCATGGTTGGTTTCAGTGACTTTGAGGCATTGTACCTCTCCCACCATCTGAAAAACATTATGCACTTTTACCATACTTTCTGCCTCTCTCTCCTCACATACACAGTCAGAGACAGAGTTCTTCCAATGCTGATTGTTCTCAGATTAATTTCAAAATTGAATTCAAAAGTGGGAAAAATCCCCCCTAGGCCTACCTATGGGATAAGTCACTTTATTTCATAGAGGTGCATTGTTGTGCCTCAAGATGCAAAAGTGTCTTTCAGAGTGACTCGGTTCACCTCCACAAAGTCTGAAGGTGAGGCTAATCAGCTTCAGTTGGCCATTGAGCCATGATGCGTGTACAGAAGTGCTTTTTCTGAGCAAAGCAAAGCACCAAGGTTGTTCTGTTTTTTTGCTTAGAAGTGGCTGCTGCAGGGTTTCAAAAAGGTGCTTTCAAGGGTGCTTCCTTCGGGCCTTTGTCAAAGTGAAGCACCCCTCCAAATATCTGCACAGAACTAACTCCCCCAACCCCTCCAATACTTTATTTCAAGAATAAGAAAGCAGCTTTACATCAAATCAATGCATTGGTTATATAGCCCAATATTATCTTCTCAGACTGACAACAACTCGCCAAACACTGTCACATTTACTGAGGAGCTGATAACAGGAAAAGAAAAAAACACACACACACACAAACCCTGCACAGGATATGCTTTGATATAAACTGAATGAGTGAATATTTTCTTTTTCTATTCAGGATCAGAAGATATGTGTTCCTACATAATCACCACCAGACCTGCTTGTAGGAAAAGCACTTTCTTACTTTCAAGTATTCACTCTGGTCTTTTGCTAATGAAGTAGTTAGGGCTATTATACTTGAGGAAAATGAGGACTGCCTGCATCTCTTCTGCTGCTCCTCCCTCCCTCCCATCCCCAGTTTCTGTGCAAACTCAGTGAAGTGGTAAATTTTGCCACATTTGCTGCATGTGCAAAATATTTCACCCAGCTCTGTAATGTAATGTATTTTCTGAGTTGCTACCACCCTTGCTAAATGTAAGTTATAGGAATAATGTGGCAATTTATGAAGAATATTAATTCGGTGAATTTAAGAGTGGTGGCCGACAATTTCAAAGCAGCAGATTAGCACAATTGCAAGGAAGGACACTTTCAGGATTGCCCTTGATGGTACAGAAAAACATCCTAGAGACAAAAGAGAGTTAGGGCAGCTATAAGACATTCTAGGGCAGGGTTCCTCAACCTCAGCAACTTTAAGATGGGTGGACTTCAACTCCCAGAATTCCCCAGCCAGCATGGGAGTTGAAGTCCACCCATCCAATAGGGGGCTTCCATTTTGATTGTAATGTGGTGGGGGAAGAATATTTTCTCCACCACTGCACTGAAATCTGCCTTTCCCTGTTTTTCCCCTGCCTTGTTTCTTTTCCCTAGTGATGGTGTGTGTATGTGTGTAGAATTTAGGATGGTGGAAATGGCATGGGCAAAAAATTGGGTTGATATGATGCTGAAAATCACTTTTATAGATGAGATCATTCCTTCTCTTAGTAAAGTATGCCATTAGTCCTGCTAAGGGGGAAACCAGCCCCTGAGAAAGCATTGGGGATGTTCTCTTCCCCCTGAAGAAATTCAGAAAAATAATTTACCCAATTTCTCTGCCTAACACTACAATGAAAAACTATGAAAGGCCATTTATTCCCAGCTCCAATTCAAACCTGATATTTCCAATTAAAGTGAAGTGAGGAAAGAAAGCATGACATGGACAAACACTTTTACCAGTGAATGAAGCCTATACTCAGTCAGATTGGTGACACTCTGGCCTGGTGAAAGGGCTTCTTCAGATGATTGGACCTTCAGCTGGAATGATATTTTCAGTAAGATGCTTTTTGATGAAGGCTTGGCAAAGGAATTTGCTTATGATATAGAGAATAGCTAAAGCCAATGTAGAGAATTCATACAGAATGTTAAATATGGCTTCAGTTTACACTGTTGATTACCACATTTTCCTATCTATCTTAATATCAGTTAACTAGGGAATGATTTGGCTGTCAGTGTAAATGAATGAAAGGGTCATTCAGAAGAAGAATATGCACAGTGTTCATTGGTAATGATTTAATACTTTCTGATTTGATACCTCATTGAGGTGTTGGAAATGATTTGTTCTGAAACATATCGATTGAGAGGACCAAGTAATTATTTGACCCAAGTAGTTATTTGATCCATAAACCTATGAATCTGGTCCCAGGAATATCTGGGACATGATTTTCCAAGAAAAAAAAGTCTTGGAAATAGACGTATAAATGTATAAATGAGGAAGAGTGGTCTTAGACTGGAAGATATCTTCTAGATTCTGCATAAATAGAAAAAGTAAAACCTCTTTTGGATACTTAGATATATGGGCTTGGATATAGTAACTTTCCATGAACTGGTCTTCATTCACAGGATACTCTTCTAGGCAAGATGTGGGCGGTGGGGTGGGAGAGAATGTTTTATGGTTTTTCTTTCCTGCTGTAGCTCCTTTTCTCCCCAAAACCTGTCCTGCAGAACGGGGAGACCAACCTTTCAGAACACTATGGAAGAGGATCAGTGGCTTCAGGTAGAATGTTGAGCTGGTGATAATGGTCTTCTCTCCTTCCACCAGCATAAAAGGTAGGAGGAAATCCTCTTTTGGAAGGATACCTCAGGATCCAAGCCGTTGGTTGTTCTACAAGAAGAAGGGAAAACTAATCTCCCACTTTGAAAATAGCTCATCACTCTTATTGTTGGACCTCTGTGTTTATTTGAGGAAAATCGCTCTTCACTTCCAAGTGCTGGTAAACTGGAACTTAAAATTAAAGCTACAGTCCAAAGCTTTCACTTGAATGATAGGTAACTATAGTCAAATCATCAGGACTTTTTTCAGATAAAATAAGTTTAAAGTTAGAAAATATGAAATTGTTATTTCTTCTTCCACATGTGACACACTGCAATGCACTTTGCCTGAGATATTTTGTGTTTACCTAACTTTTTATATGATCCTGAGTGAGTCACCATGAGTGAGTTGGGGGGCCCTATAAATTGCTTCAAATAAATAAATAAATAAATAAATAAATAAATAAATAAATCCTTCCTTCCTTCCTTCCTTCCTTCCTTCCTTCCTTCCTTCCTTCCTACATTAAAAAAATCCTTAAAAGAAAAGACTCCCTTGAGTTAAGCTTGACTACTGGTGAATAAATGGGCGTGTCCAGGTGCCTTTTGGCAAAACTATGGAAGTGGTTTACCATTATCTCCTTCTGGAACTTTTTTTCAACCTATTAGTCTAGGGTGGAATCGTAATGGTCTCCTATCCAAGTACTAACCAAGATCCAACCATAGTATTTTTTTATTCGAGGAGTATTTAAAACAGTATACCAACCTGTACATTTGTAGTCATTCTTTAATTACTTCTGTAGTTTTGAGAGAAACTGAGAAGTATTTACTGATCACATTTATATCCTCTTGCTATTAAAACTATCTTGCAGAACTCTATTCTCTGTTACCGCATTCATTTGCAGCAATACATGGCTTAAGAGAGGGAAGCACAGCCTTTTTATAGCAGTGTTTTTCAAACTTGGCAACCTTAAGATGTGTGGACTTCAACTCCTAGAATTCCCCAGCCAGAATTCTGGGAGTTGAAATCCACACATCTTAAAGTTTGAACACTCTTTTAGAGTAGCGTGCTGGGCAGATATGAAAGATTATGGGGAGACTGGAAGTATAATGGAAGGAACATTAGACAATCAAGAGATATGAAGGGAACCTATTGGTAGCTTATCTCATAAACGGCAACTCAGCCCAGGAAGAAAGGGTTCAAAATCTTCCAAGAGACTCTGCCTTAATGGAATACATTAATAAATAAAGGTTGGAAAGTCCTCTTATGGTTGCCATGATTCTGTATTTATCCCTAATACTAGCATGAAAGACACTTTACTGAATTTTGTGTAATTGTTCATTCTTGATCTTGCCCAGCTGAGTGGGGCTTGACAAGGGAGCTGTCCTACAAACAGCAAGAAGAGCTAGAAATTAGAAATGGGCAGAGACTGAACAAAACTAGATTTGAATAGACTTAATTTAATTACAAGTGATTTAATTAATTAATGTAATTATAGTTAATATGCTTACTGTCCAATTTTAGGTCACATTAAAAATTACAGTGCACTGTAATTTTTGAAAGGATTTACTAAGGAGTTACAGCAAGTTTTTGAAAGGATTTACTAAGGGACAAAACAATATTACTTTCAAATGGAAGGCTATTGTGCACCTCTTCTGTCTTTCTCTCCTTAATGGATTTTTCTTGCTGGACAAGGAAAAGATAAAAGAATGGTAGGACAACCTAGGGAAGTTACAAGCAGGCAATGATAATGTGATTCACTGAAAATGATATGAATGTTAGAAAGCCCCCCAAGCCTTTCTAAACATTTACCACTCAGGAAGAAAAGTAAATGTTTCTGGTGTTTTAATTTAATTAATCAATTTACATGGCCACTCAATTAAAAATTGGTGACTCTCAGTGGCTAACACTGAGTTAAAACAAAGAAGAAACTAATAACTAATGAAAAATAAAAACAATAAGAACAAAAACAGATCCAGGCCAATCACAATTATTTCCCTGAATCATCAGAAAATGGGGTCATCTAACACCCTGGCCCAATGCCCTGGGGGAAAAACTAGGTTTTAAAGAATCAGGACCTTTAGACTCTTGGGGGTATGCAGTTCCATAGACAGGTGCCATCACCAGGTTCTCATCAAATGGCATTGTTTCATAGAGGGAACTCAGAGCATGTTCATCCTAGCAGATGTGGCGGAATAGCCAGAAATAATTGGAGAAATGTGGTCCTGCCAATAAGCTGGACATATGCCATGAAAGCTGGTAACCAGGATCTTGAATTGCACCCAAAGGTCCACTGGGAGCCAATACAGCATATGAAGTAGTTGTATTAATGGCCATATTATGGCGTGCTTATAAGCATGCATTCTGAACCAGATTCAACTTCTCATGGTCTTCAAGGGCAGCCTCATGTAGATCAAATTACAATAGTTCAAATGAGAGGTGAGCAAGGTATGACTGACCATGAGCAGGGCCTTCCAATCTAGGAACAGGAACAATTGGCACATAAGATGAATGTGTGCAGAGGCCCTCTTGGCCATAATTGCCATCTGTTCTTCTAACAAGAGCCAAGAATCCAAGAGAACCCCCAGATTTTTCATCAATTCACTTCTAATTCTATCCAGACCTAAAAATGGAAGGTCCCCAGAACTGGAGGTCTCAGATCACTCAGTTTTGATAGGATTGACCCTGAGCGTGTTCCTCCCCATCCAGACCCTTGCAGAGGTCTGAGAAACAGCCCTGATGGCATCATTTTGGTCAGCCTGAGTAGAGATATATAGTTGGGTATTATCAGCATATTGATGATACCTGACCCCATGCCATCAGATGACCTCACCCAGTGTTTTCATGTAGATGTTAAATAGGAATGAGGATAAATTTCCCCTCTGGAACTCTGCAAAGCACAGACTTAGAGCTAGACTCTCCCACCCTCACCCCAACTCTGGCTGGTACTAATCCTCAGGGAAGGAGAACTACCACAACACCATGTTTCCCTACTCCCCACCCACTGAGTTGGTCAAAAGATCCAGAAGGATATGATTAATGGTACTGAAAGCCATTGAGAGATCAGTGAAGGCCAGGATGGATGTATCACCCTGATCCTGATCCTGCCAGAGATCATCAATGCCATCAATGCCATCAATGCCATCTCAGCACCATACCCAAACCTGAAAGTTGACTAAAAGTATCCAGAAAATCTACTTTCTCTAGTACCTTTTGAAACTGTAACCCAGCTAACTTCCCTAAAAAACAAACATTGGAGATAGGATAAAAATTGTTCAACTCCATTGGATCCAGTGATGGCATACTGAGGAGGGGATGGACCACTACCACAATAAGAGCTTGTGGAACTACTGTCTCCTTCAATAATGCATTCATCATTGTCTGGATTCAACCACACATTGTCTCTTTTACCAGTCAGGAGGTCATGGATCCTACACTGAAGGCCACATATACAGCCTCAGAAACCCTGTCCATGTGCTCAGAAACAAGAGGGACAAGCTCTTCCTAGATAACCAAGCCAAATTGTGCCCCAATCACCTGCATAGGACTTGCACGCTGGAGTCTACCTCAGAGTGGATCCAAGCAACTTTATCTGACAGATGCCTTGAATACTCTTCACAGGTGCCTGTGGCCTCAAGAGGGAGCAGGTCATCATGAACAGGGCCACTGGCCAGCTCTCTGTGGATACATTAAGGGTGGAAAAATAATTATGCTTTCCTAGCCTTATTGTCACAAAGTAACCCTTAATACAAGCTTATATGTGCTTGGTTGGGTTTGCTGTTTTTCTCTCTCCATGAGCCCCAGCAATACTTTTTCCAGCAGTGCTCCAGGCATGTCTTCTGCCATTTCACGTCCCAGAGTTCTTCTGAAAGTGATGTCCCCAGTCTGAGTCCAGTACTGTTCTCTTGATGATTGGCATGTGTTTTGCTGAGCATCTCCTTGTTAGTGATATGAACTGGAGTGCTAGAGATTGCCACTGTGTTCTATAGATTAGTATAATCAAACAAGAAGGAAGAGATTTGACAGCCAGCTTGGGGTCATTATCTTCTATAAAGGACTTTAAGCTTTTGCTCTTTCTTTCCGCTAAGGAAATTATACAAGGGCAATAATCAGTGGATACAATATTGCCATTGAAAATGCACATCAGCATACCTGAACAAAAATAAAATAAATCTTGAAACTTTAATATTCCCTGCTCTTGCCCCTAAATAGGCCCCTTTGGAAAACTGTTTTATTGTTTCTCATTAAATTAGAATTGTGCGGAGATGCCAGTCTCTGCCATTTCATATTATTATTATTAATGCAGGAAAAAATGGCGACATATTCAGCATTTCCCCAGTTAAAGCTAAAACAAAAGAAAAATCCAATTTGTGGTGTTTATCTTTGGGTTTATTTTCCTTTTCATCACTCAAGGTTATTTTACTTTTAAATTAAGTTTCTTGCTTTTTCCTATTTCAAATCTGTGTTTAAAAATAGCAATATCTTCTAGTGTCAATTACCTTTTTTTATTAATTTATTGTCTTCTTATTGCTTTTTTAAATGAACATCTGCTTGCTAACAAAAGATTCTTAGAAATATGCATATATGGATTTGTGGGTTTTTTTTTTCCTTTAACTTTTGAAACAAAATCATTTTGGGGCACCTACGTTAAACTAAATTGTTTTGTTTTTCTGTCAACCATCATTCTGTCCAGAATATTCCACTGAGAAAGTCATGTTGAAATGAAGAGAAGGGATGGAATTTTCTGATTATTTTAATTAGTTTTGTACTCTAGGTATTCCAGCTTTTTGACCAAAAACATCAGCCAAAACTGCCATGGAATTAGAAGATAAATTCTAGACCTGGTGATTTGAGTATACACAATAGATTCATAAAAGAAACAATGCTGACAATAGATAATTGCTGATGCTTAGCCTTGCAGATGGAAATAACTTCGGTCGTAATGTTGCCTTTTATTGAAATTGCATACTTTCATACTCTTACCTGCAACTGCCCCTCAAGATAGTTCCCATTTAATTTATATACTACATTTCCATTAATATCTTCAGGACAAATTACATACAAAAATGGCAAGGTAGCAATAGTGGAACAAGTAGATCCAATGATCACAACTCATAAATAAAATAAATAAAATCTCATTTTGACTAGTTCCATAATTTATCAGTAATTTCAATATTTCATTATAATAGGTTAGAGCCAAACGTCTTTGTGAACAACCTAAGTCTCATCGATTTCTGTGGGTCTTCTGTAAACGTGTTTAAGTCTAGATCCAGCCCAATGAAGAATGCAGGTAAATACATAGGAATTGCTTTTATAGGAAGTGAGCAAAACACTGATAGAAATTAATAAACCAACCAACCGATCAGTCAATCACAGCAATACGGCAGTGCTATATAAATATCAAGAGATTAAAAAAGAACTAAAAAATAACTGATGCCTCAGTTATAGATGCAGCCACAACATGCACAGTTTAGGCAAGATTTAGGCTGTATTTTGTTTGTTTGTTTGTTTTACTGTTTTATTTCATTGTTGATATGTATTGTTTTTAATCCTTGGGTTGTGAGTACTCAACATTTGGTTTAAGATGGGTGGTCATATAAATGTTTTACACAAACAAACAAACAAGGCAAAAACATAGTAGAACTTTTGAATGGAAGGTCCAAGTTCAGCTTCTACCATCTTCTATAGCAAGTAATGGGAAACAACTCTGCTAAACATATTGGACAGCTGTTGCCAGTCTGCCAAATCTCTCAAAAGTTTTCTTCCCTTGTGAAAAAGGCTCTTCAGGTGGGAAAAAGGGATCTGTATTGTGGGGATGAGGAGATGAAATCTGTGCCATTTCTACCCAATTACTCCAAAAGCAAAGAAAAACATTTGGTCTTCTACTCCTAAATAACAGCATATGTACAAAAGAAAGAAAAGAAAGAAACTGTTTAAAAAAAAAACAATGAGAAGAGTATTTTTCCCAAGCTGATTTTAATAACTTTTTCTAAACCATTATTGTCTTTGCCCAAATGTCTGTGAAAGTTTTATGATTGGAAAATATTTCCCCTTATTATGCTCCACTGCATAATTTGTATTAAATTATGTTTTTAATCAGCATTTCCTGTTCATATTGGAAGGAAAAAATAACGTTAAAAATATATGATGGATTATAATACTTTTAATTTACAAGAAAACTGAAAATAAAAATCATTTTATTGCTTGGCTTCTCTCTAGCAAGGTTTTCAAAAACCAATGGCTAGAAAATATTGTTGGTGCTCACATCACACTTCATCTAATTATACTTAAGCATATCCAAAGTATTGCTGGGGCTCATGGAGAGAGATAATCAAATCAGAGCCATTCAGAATAAAATAGACACTCAACGGGGGGTTGCTGAAATAGCAATTTAAATGAAACAGTTTAGCGACGTGCGATGAAAGTTCTTGGATGGCCAACACAAGTTCAAGTATCTGAATATTCAAAGATTTCTTCTAAAGCGCTATACCCATGTTTCTAGCCAACAAGTGTAGATGCTTGAGTAGGTATTTGAATACTCACATTCTTTCATTGGAAATTATTCTCCCCTACCCCACCTTTTTTTAAATGCAATATGATGCTTACAGGTGGAATCTGATTAAAAACCAGTTGTAATTCTGTGAACTTTGAGAGAAAGCTGTAGGAATTTTAGGGAATAGTGCAAAGGTGAGCTCCACATAGCTTAGCTACAAGTACAGGTTCTAAAATCATTGCCCACTCCTGATATAACTCCCCTCCAAAAATACCCTCCCTTTGAGGTCATAAAAATCTCTGCTTTCTTGCTCCTTCATGTTGGTGCTATGATTGGTTCAGATGGCAAGAATAGGAAGTACCAGAAAATCCTGAATATTTCTATTCCCCAACACACTTGAAGGAAAGAAGTGGGAAAGTATGTCGATCATTGAACTAGTACCTTTATTTTCCTTCTCCTTGGACCTAATACTGGGGGGAAGGCTATAAAAAGAAGAAGACCAAAAACACATTTTGCATCCCTACATTTCACCTGTCCCTGCAAGTCCAGCATCTTCCATGGATTCTCCTTGGGGTAAGTTACTAAGCAATGTCCTGAAGAAGATTCGGAATCTGATGAGTACTGCAAAGTATACACCTTTCTGAAAAAAAGAGTTTGTCTTCAGAGATGCATTTAACTGGGACAAGTTTTATGTATGGATATTCCCGTCCTGGGTGAGGCGTGTGGATATGATATATAGGCTGTGTATCTTCTCTTTCTGGATCAATATGATATATGAATAGCCATTTCCAGTTTCCATTCTTCCTTCATTATTATGGCCTCTTACTGAGACATAAGTTCAATCTTATACTGGCTATAAGTTCAATATTATTATGGCTTCTTACTTGAAATGTAAGTTCAATCTTATACTAGCCATTTATACCAATAAATGGCAAATCCATTTATTGGTCTACAACCTGGAGTTCACACCAGTGCTTCATGACATATCCTTTTCTGCTATAGACATGTTGTTCATTAGATATACACACATATATGCGGCTTCATAAAATAGCCTCTCTTTCTAAGTGCACCTGGTCTAGTTTATTTTTAGGTAAAAAATCAGTTGTTTCCAACTATTAGGGCTATGCGCATTTCAAAGTTTTTCAGACTTTGTTGGAGCACAGCATTTCTTTGCTTTTCTGTACCAGTCTGGGAAAGGAAGAAACAACAACAACAACAACAATGTGCTGGTACTTTAAAAGTCTCAATAACTTTAGTGAATGGATTCCTTAAAGTAGTGGCATCTTTTTTTTTTTCAGATTTTTCAGCCTGAAAAATGTCAAGGTGCTCTAATGAGTAGCAGGGAGGTGTTGTGTGAGGTCAATAGTGTCCAAGGTCTGCACAGTCCTAGCAGATATATACTGGGGCATACTTCTGTGCCACAAACAAAGGCTGCTGTACAATATCAGCAGGATCAAGAGGCCCTCTGCACGGTCACGCATGCCCTGGTCACCTCCAGGTTGGACTACTGTAACGCGCTCTACATGGGGCTACCCTTGAAGAGTATCTGGAAGCTGCAGCCAGTGCAGAATGCGGGGGCGTGGACAGTTCTCAATGCCCCTAGGAGGGCACATATAACACCGCTGTTGCATAAGCTGCATTGGTTGCCAGTTTGTTTCCGGGTCCAAATCAAGGTGTTGGTCATCACCTTTAAAGCCCTTCATGGCACAGGACCAGGTTATCTGAGGAACCATCTCGTCCCGGTTATTTCAGCCCACCCCACCCCACTCGGTCCAGTAGAAGGGGCAGGTTGCAGACCCCACTGGTCAAGGAATTCCAATTGGTGGGGTCTAGGCAGAGGGCCTTTTCTGCTGTGGCTCCCGCCCTATGGAACATCTTGCCTCCCGAGGTCTGGTGTGCACCCTCCCTCATGGCCTTCAGAAAAGGGGTTAAATCCTGGCTTTGCCAGAAGGCCTGGGGGCCGGATGGGGGCTCGCATCTGTGGAGATGGCTGGTGGGGTGATGGGTTCTGGCTCCCCCCCCCCAGCATCTTGAAGGTGTTAGTGCTAAAATATACAGGGGGTTTTAGGACATTTTTAATGTCTGTTTGGATTTTAATTATTTATGGATTTTCACCACTGTTGGAGGGATTGGTGTGTTTTTTCTTTTTTGTTATTGTGAGCCGCCCAGAGTCACCCATTGGGGGAGATGGGTGGCATACAAGCTTAATAATAAAATAAATAAAATAAAAATATATCATATATCCCATGTTTGCTTGTTTATTTATCACTTTTCTAAGGCTGCCTGACTCCATGATAACTCTGGGCAGTGTATGGTATTAAAAATAACTGAAAACATTATAACTGGCAGAAAAGAATGATTGTGCATATTCCCCAAAGGGGCCTGCTACACTCCCTAGCCCAGGACCTGGGGGAAAAGCCAGGCTTTCAAAGTTTGCTTAAATAAGGTCACGGCAGGGGCTGTTTGAATCTCTAGAGGGATGGTTTCCAGTGGGCAGGTGCTGTGGCAGAGAAGGCTTGCCTCCTGGATCCCAACAGGTGACACTGTTTAATCAATGGGTTATGAAACATGCAAGCTCTGTCTGGTTGTACAGGATGGGCAGTGACAACATGTGTAATGGTCTGTGAGAATAACTTTGGGAGACAGGAGGAAGAGCCACAGCCTAGACAACTGTCATGCAAGAGATATCTCAGCCCACAGAAGGAAAGCGGACATGGGAAGCATCTCAGAAGGGACCCTCCATAGTTTTCTGGAAAGTAAAAGTAAGGAGGGGAGAAGTGCTTTCAGACTTGCAAGATTCTGTTACTGTAACTACAATAGAGGTAGTGTTAATACTCATGGTTTGTGCTTCTTGTCTGGACTACCTTGAAGGACTGACAACATGAGACAGATGGTCCTTCAGATAACTAGGTCCTATGCCATGAAAGCCTCTATACATGACAAACAACAGTTCAAATTGTACCCAGAAGCCTACTGGTAACCAGTACCCCTCATATACAGAGGTGTTTCATGGGCATAACTGCTTGTACTGCTGCATTCTGGACTAGCTGCAATTTCTAAGTGGTCTTCAAGGGCAGCCCCAAGTAGAGCGCATTGCAATAGTCAATACAGGAAACAACTAAAGTGCGAGTGACTGTGAGGAGTGTCTCCCAGTTCAGGAATGGGTGCAACTGGCACACAAGCTTCCTGCCACAGCTGCTACCTGCTCTTCCAGTCCAGGAGAACCCCCACATTATGCACTAATCCTGAATAGGGCAGCTCAACCTCATTCAGGACTAAAGAAGGAGAACCCCCCGGATCCATGTGTTCCAAATATCTACAACCATTCAGTCTTCCTAGGAATGAACTTGAGCCTGTTCCTTCCCATCCAGACCCCAAACGCCTCCAGTCACTGGGGCAAGACCTTGACAACATCATAGGGCCAATCCAGAGTATACTGATACCTGACTCTGAACTGATGAAAGACCTCACCTAGTAGTTTCATGTGGTGTTAAACAGGAGGGGCAAGAGTACCAAGCCCTGTAGCATCCCACATATCAGAAACTTTGGGCTTATGAAACATATATGCACATCTCCATGAAAAAAATGGGAGGGGTAATCTGCTGGTTCAGGATGCAGTATCGTCAGTATAACCAACTTTACATCACCACCCCAAGAAGCACTGGCCATGTGATGGGAATCTCACGCTGACACTTGGAGGCTGTTAGGATTGGGATGGGATGAAACCAGCTGAAATTGAACCCAAGGAATATGAAGTTGCTATTTGTCCATCAAACAATTTGGTCAGTTCCAGTGTCATGTCTTTAGAGGGAAGCACCAGGGATCCTGAGACAGCAGGTCTGTGATTTGGGGGTCATCTTGGAATTACTGCTGCTGCTAGAAGGGCCAGTAGAGACCATGGCTAGAATGATTTCTGCCCAGCTCCATCTGGTGTGTCAGTTGTGCTCCTTCTTGGGATATAAGGACCTTGCAACAGTAACTCATGCCCTTATCACCACACACCTAGACTACAGTAATACATTCTACATGGATCTGTCTCTTAAGACCACCTGGAATCTTCAGTTGGTGCAAAATGCTGCAGCCTGTTTTCTGGCAGGTATTTACTTCAAGGAGCACATCACATCTTTGCTCAGGGCTATCCACTGGCTACCAGTTAGCTTCTGAGTGCAATTCAAAGTGCTGATTTCGACCTATAAAACCCAACATGGCTCCGCACTAAGGTATCTACAGAACCAACTTCATCAACCAAGAGGACTGAAATGAAAAGACAATGTTTCTCTGTAATGGCACCAACTTTATGGAATAGCCTTCCTTAGATATCAGACTGGCCACCACAGTGCAGATCTCAGAAAACAGTGAAAACATTTTTTGGCTATGTCTAAGAGCATTACTATGATTATATTGTTATGATTTAAATTGATGTGGATATCTTTATTTTTCCTTTTACCATAAATATTTTAATATTAGATGCTATTGTGGGTGTTGTATTGGATAAACTTATCTCGGAAGTTTTCTTATGTTCTTTACATGGATATTTATTATTACTGTATGCTGATTCTATGGATTTTTCAATTTTAGGTTTTATTTAAGCCACTCTGGGTCTATCCAGATTCACAACATGCAAATTCAACAAATAAATAAACACACATATATGTATCCATCCATCTGTCCATCTATCCCAGACGTAAGCAACCTGAGTTCCAAAGATCTCAACCATCACAAATCAACAGATGGCTCCCCAGCATTTTGGTGGGAAGCGATAAAAGTTGTATCACAGGTTCTTACATAAGCTTAAAATTACTTAAACCCCTCCCCACCCCATGAAAAAGCCAGAAAAGGTCCACAGAGAATGGTTCCATCCATGAGTTCCATTCATTTTGCATCACTTTCCCATACATTGCAGCCTTCTTTCTCCCAGATATTGTTAGAATCAATGTCTCCAGCACCAAAAGTTTGCCCAGCCTTGATCTGATGTCTAATGAGACCAAAGCAGCACCCCCAGAGAAGATGTTGCCCAAATGCTTTTCTGCATGAATCTGCCCTGGCCACGTTATGTTGAATCAACCTTGGGTGGCTGACTGACTTGACCCAATAATAAGTATGAATTAATTAATTATTCCTGGTTTACTGAGGTAGAACATTGGCTGACTTTAGAAGAACCCTACCAGGATCACTGACACATCCATATATATGCTGGGGTTGCATTTTCTGTGAAAGCAAGTAGGTATAACTTTTATGTTGTATAAGCAATTATTTTCGGGTCTAGATGAAATGCCTGTATTTTTATTTCATTGCTTTCCCTTTTCTATATGAAATTAATGTGGCTAATCTAGAGAAGTTTGGAGAGTACTACAGTCTACCAGATCTATGGTATCCTAAGGCCTGAGACATGCAGAGGAGGATCTAGTGATGTAAAGGCGAAGGAGGGTTGCATTGATAAAATGGGATTACTAAATCTTACTTAAAAAATAATTTGCAAACTGATTGGGTCCAAATCCATGGCTCCTGATACAGGGAAATAGATTTCTTCCTTTATAAACAAAAATAACATCAATACCAATTTATTTATTTATCAAAGTTTTATGGCCGCCCATCCTGCAAACAGTGACTCTGGGTGGTGGCTCACAACAAGTTATAAAACACACATGCACACACACGTGTGTGTGTGTGTGTGTGTATCAGCATTCATTAAAAAGTTTTTAAAAATCGTAAGGCATATAGGAGATGAGATGTTAACAGCAATAATGGAGCCACCTCAAGATCTCACCAGTTTGTGAAGTCTTTGAGATTTAGATTTGCTATTCAGGAATCCCGTGAATGGAGTACAGGATCTGAATCTCAAAGCCAGATCCTGAAGCCTAGCAAGTGTACAACTGGGCTTTGAATCAGGCTTTAAAAGCATTTTAAATATCTCTGATATTACTTGCTTAGTTGCTGATGAAGCACCATTTTAGTTGTAAATAGCTATATGAACCAAACATATTTGACAACATCCAAGTGGGATATTGAAAACAATAAAACCCAATGAAGCATACTATTTTAACAAACAAAACAGAAATAATACACCTTCAAAACAAGAAGAACTTGATAATAATCTAATAATCCAGACAGATAAACTATAAAAAGTCTGGGTAATATAGCCATGTTTATCTGGCTCCAAAGGGTATTAAAAGTTGAACAGTACATATTAAACCCAGACCAAACTTTTCTTCCAGTTTGACTTCAACCAAGGAGAGAAGCTGAGGAGGAATGAATGTTTAAAGGAATGATTTTCATGATTGGGTAGGTCTACAAACAAAGTAAGAAATTATTAATAAATAAATTGAGCTGGGGAGGGAAAGGAACATATGTTCTGAAATCTATTTCTTCCTCAAAAAGGAGCACAATCAAGGATATTTTCCATCTACCATCCAACTTTTATCCTTCAAAACTAACTGGTCCATGGTGCTTTGCAAGGCCAAGTGACCATGCTGTGACTAGGAAAAGGAGATGGATGGAGGAAAAGAGCAACTCAAATATCCTTGTAGTGTTTGTGACGGGTTTCGTTTAAAGAAGAAAGAAAAATCTCAAAAGGTAAATGATATTCCATTCTTCCTCTCCTGAATTCCTTATAGAATTCTTTTATTCCTTCTAAATGGGACAGAAATAGAAATCTCTTTGAACTCCAGACCCTTATTCCATTCTTTATTACCATAAATGCCTCTGCAGATATTAACACAGATACAGGCCATATCTCTGGTCATCATCTCCCTTACTTCTCAAGACATAGCAACTTAAGCATCGCTGAAGCTAATATTTTAACTAATACAATATTGTATTGTATTATCAAACATTTATCACAAATATTCTCAATACAGAACAGAATAATGAATATCTTCTTTCCCCCAATAATTTATCTGCAACATAAGGACTTGATTACATTGGACTACTGATAGTCCATTTTTCTAAATTGTTCCAAATGTAACATAATGGGATAATCTATTTTCTTGAAGATACTTGTATTGATAACTGTTTGAATCCATGATTGATATGCTTCTAGTATATCCAAACATAATATAACAGTGTTGACCTTTGCCCACTAGCTTTGGTTTCATTGGTGAGCTGGCTTATCACAGCAAAAGAAGAAAGTTATACTTTTAGCATTAGAAAAAGGGATATTTAGGTCTAAGTTCCTCAGCTGCAAGGAAGGAAGGAAGATGCAAACCTTAAAAGCAAGCTACATGGTTTGGGGTTAAAAGTTGGTTCTGTGAAGAGAGTTGTTAATAGGTTCCCTGTTGCTAAGGAAACAATTTCCTTGGTAGCTGGATGCTTGCTATGTCTTGCTAAATTGATGTCATCAAGTCGACAAAGAAGAATGAAAAATATTCAAACTGTCTCTACAAAGTGCTCCATGCAAGAATCCCTCTAGAGAGCAGTGCTGAAATCAGCTGCCTGGAAGCCAGTGCAGAAGCTTAAAAGGGAAACCAGCGGACATGGAAATGGGAAACCCAAGGAAAAAAGGAGTCATTTAGACTGCAAGGAAATATAACCCCTCGCTAAGCTACTAAGCCACTCAAAAGGTTGTGATGGAGAGCTCATAGATCAGTTGAAAAGCAAACAAGGCAAACCTGTAACAAAACAAACAGGACACCACGGGCATCTTTTCTTCATCTTTCTCAAGGATGTTATAAATTGCTAGGGATCATCAAGCACACCATTTCCCTTCTCACACATCCATGTTTTGTTCAGCTCCAACTGAAACACAGCTGTCAGTTCCTGGTGGGTTGTTTTGTTTGGAATTTGTATCCCTTTCTTCCTTGTTGCCTTCCTTCCTTTTGAAACGTTTACTCCTGCATATCTACAGTGTGCAGAGCTATCATGGAGTGAATTCCAGTCTATCCACTCCCTCCTGGGTAAATGAAAATCTATTTTGCATGTCCCATGGAATCAGGCTCAGGCCAGAGTTGATGGGCATCCTCAGTATAAAAAAGTAAGGAAAAGTCAGCAAAGTGACTTTGGTTTGTTCGCCTTCCTCACATGCCATCTTTTTTTGCCATCATTCCTTGTTATCAGAGAATGGGTTTCCTCCTCTATGCTCCATCTACGGATGAAAATAAGACATGGATCCTAGTGACAAATCACAGCATAACTTGCAGAAGGCAGAAGTCTTCTGGTTCCAACATCTAGCTCACAAACTGGTTTCATTTGAAGCTTCTTTCCTCTGAGCCCCTAACTTCAGGAATGTGCACATTTATGCAAGAGCACTGTATGCCCTTTGATGCTGTATTAGACAGCTGCCAGAAACTCTAGAGAAAAGATGAAAAACCAAGAAGTAACATGGTTTGGATATGAAAGTTGGTTTTGTTCTGAGAGAGTTGTCAATAGTTTCTTGTTGCTAAGGAACTATTTCCTTGGTAGCTGTATGCTTGCCAGATCCTGCTAAATTGGTGTCATAATCTTAGACAAAGAATATTCCAAATGTTGCTACAGGTTCATATGTGTATGTATGTTTAAAAATAACAACTTTTAGTATGAAAAACTGGTTCTTTATCTGCCTCATAAGCAATGTGAAGAGTAAGTATAAGTACATATTTGATGGAAGATAAAATCTTTGCAGCTTTCAATAGTCCACTTTCAGGAAATCTCTAGCAATGCAGGTTATGTACCAGTGATATATTTGGAAATGAGGGAACCTGAATTGCATTTTCTAGAAACATAAAAAAGTGTGCTATTTCAGCTTGCTTGTTATTTTATAGCTTCATGAAAATGGATTATGATCACAGATGATCAAAATCTGTTAAGAATGCTAATACACTAGCCAAAAAAAAGCATCCATATACCAAATTTATGTGCACAATTAACTGCAATTTTGTGAACATTTCAGGTATATCCTTTTGTACAAGTATCACAACAGAATGTTCTTGCTAATAGTGGCTGAATATACCATGATAAAACTGTTGAATGGATATTAAGCCCATAACAACCACTGGCAAAATTGAATCCACCAAATGAGATTGAACATAATGTCAGATTTGTGCATAGATGTGTTTCCATCTGACAACTACTTGAATTGCTAATAAAGTTCACTATTAGGGAAACAAGAACACATGCTTTGGTTCAGATCTGGTTTTGCCTTCCTTTGTAACAGTTGTACATCAGAAATATCTGCTATCTAGTTCAATAGCAATTAAATCCACTTATAAATGCTTTTAGGAAAGATGGGCATTTGATTCATTTAAATTCTAGATAATAAGATGGAATAGGATATTTTGGGGCTGATTTTTATTACTCCAAGATAGAGATTAGTCTGAACCCACTTATTTTGGGCTTCCGCATGACCTAAGTGGATTTTTGATAATGTTTTGTTATCTGCATAATATAGCTAAACTGAGCGAATGGCCAATTTCATTGTTGTTGTTGTTGTTGTTATTTTATTAGATTTGTATGCCACTGAATCATTTTGATCCACCAGAAGAAAAACAAAAATAAGTAAAATGATAAGAAAAGAAGGAAAAATTAATAAACAATTTAAAATATACTCCACTAGCTCCAAAATATCAGAGCTCAGAACAACTAAAACAACCCAAAACCCAACAGTAACAATAAAAATAAAACAGAAAACAAAACAAAACAAAAACAAAAACAAAAAGAACCAAAACACATAAGGAGGAACAAAAGAAGTGGTAATGGTGAAGGATCACATCCAAAATGTTCTCCAGAACTGTTCAGCCTTTGCTAGCTTCTGGAAAACTAATTCATCTCCTATCCTTCCTATTCCGCTCTGACAATGAGCTCCATTGCATTCTGGATGGAGCATCATAGTTTTCTAAAATTGTTATTTCTCTTTGCAAAATTCTTTGAAAGGTTGGCAGTGGTGCATTCCACCATAGGAGGAGCCATTCTTCATAGGAGAACTATCACTTTGTCTCAAAACAGTAAGGTTCAGAGTTGTTAAAACCCAGACTTTAAGTGAACAATTTGAAAAAAACTGAATCAATTTCTATGAAATTTGGAGAGTGTATTAAGTTCTAGCCTCTCTCTTGAAACTTTATTTAATGCTCTGAAAAACAAACATTTTTTTTCCTGGTATTTGTGTTACTGCCTGTACAGACAGTCCCCTACTTGCAAACTTTCATGTTGTGAACTTTCACCAATACGAACAGGATGGACCCGGAAGTCACAACTGGAAGTCAGGCTGGAAGTCGGAACTGGAAGTCGGGAGAAGGTGGGAAAGGATTAGTTTGCAGCATGCTGCAGACTAACCCTTTCCTACCTTATCCTGCATTCCATCTGCATCTGAGGTTTGGATTGGAGTTGGAGTTCCCAGAAGGAGTTGGAGTTTATGAAGGGGCTAGTTCATTGTTGGGTGAGGCAGGAGAGGGGATGGTGGCAGAGAAACAGGGAGACGGGGCGGAGGTCTCCTGCCTTGCCTGGCAATGGAGAACACTGTATCCCACCGGCTCAATCTTCGCTCCTCTCTCCTCCGCTACCACCCCCTCTCCTGCCTTACCTGGTGATGCATTGGCAGCAGAAGATAGGGCTCCTTTGCCTACACTGCTACCCTGCCTCCTGCATCCTCCTCTTTTTCTTTTTACTTGGTTGGACTTACGAACAAAATGGATTTACGAACAGTCTCTTGGAACGTAAGTAGGGGACTGTCTGTAAGTAGGGGAGCAGCTGGCCCTTAAACAGCAAACCAGCCTTATGTGCCCAGAAGTAGTCACTTGACCCCCTAAGTGCCAATAGCTAGAAAGGGGTTTCTGTCTGTTTTTTTGGGGGGGAGGGAAGAGGGCTTGGGTTTTTTTGGAGGTGGCTGGAGTCTTGGATGAGGGTGGTGACCTCAGGCAAAACCAGGAAATGGAGAGTTGTTTTTTGTTGTTTTCAGTTGCAGATAGGCAGTTGGGTGCTAGATAAAAAGGTAGAACCCAGGTCTAGTCTTCAGTGTAAGTGGAGAAACACATTAGGGGTTTTGGATTTTATTTTATTTCTTTTTTATTACTGTGTGTCGAGTGTGTGGAACCTAACCTTCCTTGTCAGCTTTAATAAAGTTGAGTTCTTTTGAGTGCATCCTGGAGTTGACTGGTTGCCTCCAAGCACCTGACTCCCAAAAGTTTTGTTTGGTTTCCCTCCTGATAGTTTAGCCAGACCCAGGGTGGGGTGATGATTTCCCCTTCAGTCGTCCCCTGATTCCCCCAGGGGGCTGGTATGGGAGGGAGAAACTGGTTTGTAATGAAGGGGCAGTGGCAGCAAGGGGGCCTACTTTTCCACTCACGGTTCAGCCCCACATGTGTGGGTTCCCTCAGAACCAAAGTACTTGTGGGATGGGGCTGATTCAACCCTGGTGCTCCTTATTACAGCCTCATACTAAATGATGTGGGGAAAAAGCTCCACCTTTCCAACTCTTCTTTGGATTTTATGTTTGATTTATTTTTCTACTCAAGCAAGTACTCAAAGTAGGCAAGAGCAATGAAATTAAAGATTGCAGAATGAAAGGTATAAAACTCAAATTAAAAATGAACTAAGAACTAAAAGCCTGACAAACGAAAAATGTTTGGATTGCTCTTTTCTTCACTGGAAAGGGGTGAAGACCTGGCTTTGCCAACTTGGGTGGGGCAAGAAGAGGGGCTACCAACCCTGGGGGTGGCCAACACCTTGAAGATGGTGGTTCATAGGTTGATAACCTTGATTTACCATCAGTATCTTGGAAGACATTATTTACACATGGTTTTTTATTGTATTTTAATTGTACTTTAATTAATATTTACTTTTTTTTTAATGGCAAACTGCCCAGAGTCACTCTTAAGTGAGATGGGTGGTGACTAAATTTGAAATATAAATAAATAAATAAAATTAAAATGCTAAAAATAAATTTCCTTGATTCCTGGATGAAGCAGATTGTCTGGATCTTTTCCAGTGAGGGTTCAGGCTGGGTTACAGTACTGAGACAGCATTGGTTGTGCTCCTGGATGATCTCTGGAGGGGTCAGGATGGGAGGGGTTCAACCATCCTGGCCAATCTGCATTTCTCAGTGGCTTCTGACCATGGTATCTATTTGGACTGGCTTTGGGGATTGGGAGTGGAGGGCACTTGGCTTGCTTGTATTACAGCACTGCTGTGTGAGCTGCACTGGTTTCCATTTTCTTCTGGGTGCAGTTCAGGTGCTGGTTATTAACTTTAAAGACCTGAATGGGACTAGGCAAGGTTTTCTGTGGGACCCCCTCTCCCTGAGGGTAGTTGCCTGTTCCACCAGGTCAGATGGGATGGGCACACTCCTGGTCCTTTCCCTTAAAGGTTGGCATCTAGTGGGACCTAGGAAGTGCACTTTCTCAATTGTAGCCCCTGCCCTACAGAACTCCTCCACACTGTGATCTGGTGGGCCTCCACCCTTCTAGCCTTCTAGAAGGGCTTAAAAAGCTAGCTCTTCCCCTAAGCACTGGGAATCCTCTTGAGATTGGGTGTTGCTTTATGGTGCTATTTTTGTTTTGGATGTTGTCTTCTTTATATATCTATATCTATATCATCTATATCTATATCTATATCTATATCTCTATCTCTATCTATCTATCTATCTATCTATCTATCTATCTATCTATCTATATCTAGTGCTTGATAAACAAATAACACCCGGCACAGATCTTTTATACAAGCATCATATGATCTTTGAACCTTAAGCAAAAGTCTAAGTCCCATAACTGGCACCAGTTGCAACTTCTGGACACTTGTTAAGGATAGTTCCAGCATCCTGGAATACTAAATCCTTAAATGCATCCTTAAATAGTCAAGACAGAATACAACCAGTCTGGAAAACTATTGCTAAATTTGACCACCTGAGGAATTATTATAACCTAATGCACTAGCTAAAATCCAAGTATTGAATCAAATTGTAGTATTTCTGAAGGAAGATTGATTAGATTGGCAGTTTCTGGGATTCCAGATCAGATTTGCTGCAGCTTCTCATTTACTGCTAAAACTAGTTTGGAAATTGTTCTCTATAAAACAAATAGATCTAAACACACATATGCTCCTACCTGCAGTTGGGAACTGCACACAATGGGTTTTGGTTGACTGCACTTAGAATGTTTCTGCAGTTCTTCATGTTAAAGGTGAACAAGTTTGGACATATTTAACAGGTGCAGTTAAATATGTCACTCAGTTCAGGTAGAATATCTGCCAACTAATTCATGAAACACATCTATTTTGCTCATATGAATAGTAGAACACGGTATTTATGTCAGTCGATGAAGGAATGTATTCTTTTCTGAATATGGCTGCATCTCCTTTTTTCCCATCCCATCCCAAACTATGTAAATGTAGATGCCCAAACTATGTAGATGGGGCAGGTTTAAGATGCTGCTTTTAGGTCTTCTCTAAACTTTATCTGATTTATCCACAGGAGATAGATTTACAGTTTATTGCATGCATGTTGTATTACTGTACTACTTTCTATGGCAGTTGTCTCTAAAGACAGCTTGGGAATCTGAATTAGTTCAAACTATGGAACATAGCTTGTCATAGGAGCAAGTCAGTCAGCGTACATTATACTTCTTTTAGGTCAACCTTGCCAAACTGTTTCTGAGTTCAGTTTGAAGTGTTTGATCATAGAATTGGAAGAGACCATCTAGGCAACAGCATTCAGCCTTCTTTTCATGCAGGAATCTGAACTGAAGATTTGTACATCTGAATGTATCCTGTAAAGGGGAGCCGGCCGCCATTGCTTACACTGTCAAACAGGAGGAAACCTTTTTTCAGCATCCAACTGGAATCTGCGTCACTTAAAACCGCAATGTAGTGCCGTGCATCCAGGGAGGCTGTGGAAAGATGATGATACAAATGAAAGAGAGGGCATTCACAGATAGGGAGGCAATGTGGTATAGTGGCTACAGTGTTAGAGTCGGACCTAGAAGAAGCAGATTCATATCCACCCTAAACTACGGAAACTCACTGAGTAGCTGAACTGTCACTCTCTTTCAGTCCAACCTACCTCACAGTGTTGTTGTTGTGGGGAAATATTGAAGGAGAAAATGTTACGTGCATCTTTTAAATTCCAGGAGGAAATGTGGGGTATAAATCGAAGAATGAAATGATTTGCCATGGATGCTTCATCATTAAATAAATGCAAAAACAATGCACTCCAACCAAGATAATTTCTCTGAAAGTTTATTCTCTCTTGAAATAAATTACGAAGGCAGATGTTATTTCCTCTAATAGAAGGAGAATTAAGAGAGGAAAAATGGCAGGAGAATTTGTCTGCCCAACCCTGCGTGAAGTTAGATTCTTCAAGGGAGTGCCTAATATTTTCCAAATGACTGCTATATAAATTATATGAGACCATTCTGAATCTTTCTATATTGGATCACACAGTTCTAAAATGAAATAATAATAATAATAATAATAATAATACCACCTTTAAGACCATCAAACAACATCTGCCTATTCCAGGTACTTGGGAAGGACTCGATAGGTGGATAAAAAATGCCAAATCCAGTCTAAACATCTGGCTGACTGTGCAAGCAACCATAATTTATTAAATGTATATGCCAACTGACTCCCCGCGACTCTAGGTGGAATTACACATATGAAAAATGGTGGAGGTGGACTGTACATATTTAGGATAGGTGGCAAAGGAGGTGGGGTTCCACATTGGCATTCTGGTATCCTTGGCACATTTTCTTGATTATTGACACTGGTGTTCTCCTAACAGCCCGGAGAGCTGAAGCCGGCATCTTTTGTATTTGTCACTGTCACTTCACAAGTGTTTGCATTGTTCAGGAAATTGTATGTGTAAAGCAAAAACTGCCTGCGACCAACTTCAACAAGGGAGTAGGGATGTGAGGGTGCTTGAAACAAAAACAGAGGTTTTATGTGTCCTATTATGTGCCCCAGCTAGAGTCATAAATAATTGTGACAAGTTTTGTTTTCCTCCCCCATTGTTACATGTAAAAGTCCTTGACTCTGCCTCCTGTCTCAACCCCCCTTTCCTTCTCTCTCATGCACTGGAACTGCCAAGATGCATGATGATAGATAGCCCTATGCAGCAAATGACAGCTGGATAGATTTTTTAGTTTGTGCTTTAGAGGGAATCAGATATGCTGTATAAAGCAATAAAAAAAGCACACTCACAAGGTGGGTTAAAAATAGCTAGCACAGCATTACCCTACTTTGTTGTTTATCAAAAGTCAAATCTTTACATGCAAAGTCTGGCGGTAGTGGTACTAATGATCATCTTCCTCCCCCCCCCCCCCCCACTGCCCTCAAATTCTAATAACATTAACAAGGAAATAAGAAAAGGACACAGGCAGCTACACGTGTCTACCCACCTGCACATATATACACATGGATTTTCCAAAATATAATAAATATTTTCAGAAGAAAACATCCAGAAAGCACAAAGAATTAAATGCATGGATACATGTGCACAACTACATTTAGTCTGTACATCAGTTACCATCTTCCCTGGATTGGGAGGTCCTGTTTGGTCCTGCTTAGACACCTCTTGTCTTGTCTATTGCAATTCACTGTTCATGGGGCTGCCCTTGGAGATCACCCAGAAGGTTCAGCTGGTCCAGACTGCAGCAGCTTGAGTAGTGATGGAAGATGCTAGGTATGTCCATGTAACACCTCTACTGCCACAGCCCTTGTAGAAGGAAGGAAGCAAGGAATCACAAAAACATCAGTATATTTACATAGCCTATATCCTGTGTGGTGTGTTTACTTGTACAGGCCACCAGGAGGCAATACATGTGTGTTTTGTCCTATGCTGGGACTCATCAGACATACTGTATGTAGCTAGATATTTTCTATGCATTCAAACTGTATACCAGGAATTGAACTCATGGAACATTGCACTTTAGATGACTATCTACAGTGCATTAGCTTTAGGAGCTATCCAGGTCCAGGTGCTCAATGATAGATGGAAGTCCACCTCCACAAAGAGCTAGTCAGAAGCCTGGCTCAAAGACAGACCAATCAAGAACTGTTTTGCTTGGCATTTCTTCAAAATGGACCAATTGGAGGTCTACCTAGATGAGGAACCAATCAGGAACCAGCTTTCTTGGAACCCTCATGACCTGTACCAATCAAAGATCAGCTTGTCAGGTTTAAATACAAGAGTCCAGTCAGTCTCTGTTCAGTTGTCTGTGAGCTGTACACTACAAAGCAGCTCATTCTGCCTCCAAAGATGCCAGCTGCAGCTGTTGGCGACACATCAGGACAACAGAAAACTAGACCATGGCCATTCAGCTGAAAAACTCATCACTGCTTCAAATAATTATTCTGCTTCAGATTTGACATAAGCTGTACAGGAAATGAGTTGGAGAGATCTGGTCAAAGTCCAACCTGCAGATGTTTGGTATACGTGTCCATATCTGAGCTGCAATAAAAGATCTGTGAAATTTGTAGCTGGGTCTTCAGTAGAAATAACACACTGCCTCTTCTTGCATTTCTCTATTGTGTACTGGTAAAACTTCTAGTGTGCCCAGGAGTCCTTTCATTTTGCTGAACAATTTCCCCTAAAGTACAGGTACCTCCCCCAAGTATCACCTGGCTACAACAGTGGGAGACGAAATGGAACGCAACTCCTATCAGCCTTTGTTTTGTTTTGTATTTGCTTTGTATTGTTTGATGATCCATTTGTTCATTTTCTGGGCTGTCCACAGTATTCTTAGAAGTCTTATCCGACACCAAAGTTCAAAACATCAAAAGCATTCCTGTCCTGCTTTTTCAAAGTCCAACTAAGGACTTTCTGAGGAAGTGACACAGGGAAAACCATTGCCAACATGAATCTGATCTTTGTAGATATCAACACATCCCAGCATCTGAATATCATTTCCAAGGCCTTCATGGCTACTCTGTGAAATGCTAGTCTGCAGCATGCTTCTTGACAGCTTGTTGCTTTACTATTGATAGCTGATTCTAAAAGGCATAAAAAAGAATTTTTTTGGCACCTGCAATTCACAAAAACAGATGTATTTAGTGCAACAGCATAGATATTTGACACTCTCCTAAACCACCTGCCTCAGCATAGCAATTCTCAAATGAATCTTTACAGCAGGAATAGCTGCCTGTGCTTTTTAATTGCATGAATAACATCAAGAAGACACTGAAGCATGCAGCGTGTGCATGCACTTCAACGTTCAACAAAGTGAGCAATCCGACATTGCGCTAGCAGTCTTTCCAGTTATACAACTTCAGTGGAATACTAGTGTGAAGCAAAAGGAACACCCATTGCCCCAGTGGAAGGAGAGAGGGGTGGGAGGTTGGAGACGGCAGGTAGGAATTTTGTGACAGTGATGGGCAGATATGGTGGGAAGCCTGGGGCAGGATGCACTTGGGGGCATTGGATCCACTGCTTTAAAGCTCTTCATCTGCCTGGCCCTTGGTTTCCGCCCTTAGTGCCTGCTTATCAGATCCTTGGTGGCCCTGGGCTCTGGCTGTTGCTTTTAAATGCCAAGTCAGTTTCTAATAAATTTGCCCTCATTCATAAAGTTATTGTGGATGAGGGTGCCAAACTGGTTTGTATAACTAAGACCTGGCTGGGCCTGGAGGGGTGTGTATGGAACTGTGTCTGCCTGGGTTTTAGGTTCTGCATCAGCGGAGACCCCAGGAGAGGGTGTGTGTGTGTCCTTGTGCTATACATATTAAAAAAAAAAAAAGTGGTTCATACAGCTGAACAAGAGGGGCCAAAGTTTCAGCCAGAGGATATGCACTTGCGCTCTCTCTCTCTCTCTCTCTCTCTATATATATATATATATATACACACACACAGACATACACACACACAGACATACACACACACAGACACACACACACATACCCTCTAATTCTGCACCTGAAACAAATGAACAAAATGTATTCCTCAATGGTGAAGTTCACATCCTGGTTCTGTGGGATGTGTGGGATGTGTGTATCAAAATGGGCAAGATGGTGGTGGAACATTGTGAGCAGGGCTTGCATCAGAAGGCTCCATCCACCACCTTGCCAGTTTTGACCCCCTCACACACTTTCACCACATTTATTTATTTACTTATTTATTTATTTATTAAATTTATATGCTATCATCTCCCCCAGAGGATGACTCTGGGTGGCTCACAATGGTTATTTTTCCTGGTTATTACGTGGACATCTTATCTAATTTTCTTAGCAACTGTACATAAATGGTTTGCCACTACCTTCTTCTGAAAGGTTGGGTTTCCCCCCCGCCCCCAGCTTCCCAGTCTGGACTTCTGAACTAATCCCCATCCAAGCAATAACCAAGACTGGTTCTACTTAGTTTCCTAGATCAGCCAAAGTTGGCTAGTGCTGACACTTGCTGAGTCTCACTGTGTTAGGACACCATTACTTCAGACACCTTTATTTTGTACACACTCTCTCTCACACAGACCGTAACCCTGTAGCTTGCCAGCTGAAGTGGAGTTGCTGGCAGAATGAATGAGTTATCATTTTGAAGCTATGGAAGACAATCAGAGATGCTAGTAGGGAGATAAGGACAGAACTTACTTTTCCCTTCAGAGAAACTCTCACATAAACAGGTCATCTGTTCTTTAGGACCTTCCTACAGCATCATTGTTACTATCACCACAAATAAGTCTTGATCCAAGATAGTATTCCAGTATAGCCTTAATCAGCTTCAAATTCCAGCATTCTAAGATTCAGTCTGCCCTTGGAAGAACAAGGAAGAACTGGACAGTCTGATACCTAAAACTCTGTCCGGCAATTGACTACAAAACTCTCTGCCTTACCTCATATGACTGACAGGATCTCAACTGGCACATCTTGTTTTCAGATGAAAATTAGTTCTGGGAAAACTTATGCCTGAACTGTTTATCCACTATGAACCTAAACAGAGCCTTGAGGACTAAATGAGAAAATACGTAAATTGTTTCATGCTGTCCTACTTCCTAGGTTTATTTTCTCAAATGTACGTCCATGGAAGGGGAACCTAATCCTCCCCCAACTCTTTTTTAAAATAACAATTCACATCATTGGCACCCAGGAAGGGGGTCCTGAAAAGGGAAGTAGGGGAAATATTAGATTCCCCTTCTCTGTACTTGAAAGTCTGAATCTAGAATTGGGCTACAGTATACTTAAACCTGAGATAATAAATTCAGGAAGTAGGGCTGGCTCGATACAGAATTTATACACTGTCTCTTTTAGCTTTGATGAGTTTCAGCAAAGAAAAGATTGGGGCAATTCAAGGTCCAGGTGCTCTCCAAACCATATTAAGCTTATACTTTATAAATCTTAACCTCTGAGTAGTTTGTTTTTAAAAAATACAGTGAGAAATACATTCTTAGATTAACTTTTAAAAATACATAAATGTGCTCACAAAGGGCTTCTCCTGAAAATTTAAACATATATATTTCCCTTTGTTTGCCTGTTTTTCCTTCTCTCTCTTTTTCCACTCTACTTTTTTCTTCTTCTCTTTTTATTATTGATTCAGATCCCATGTAATAAATGACCCAGTTTCCCAGCCACCTTGGAAATGTCATGCTGGAGTCAACAAAAATACTTAGTGTATGTTTTATAAAGAATTACAGCTAGTTCAGAATTACTCCTGCTTTCATCTCAGAACATCCTGGTCTGGGGGCCTCCTGTAGAATCAATGGATGAGCTGTGGCACTTGGAATTGATTCAGTGAACCAGAGAGCTTTCCTAGTTCACGGACATGACAGACTGAAGGGTACTTATTCACCCTGCCTTTCTCTTCCTGTGCACTGTACTTGAAACTGCTGTGTAATTTAAGAGTGCTCTCTGTATCAGGCCCCAACTATTTCTTCCTGTTGTTTTCTGGGGAATTGCCTCAGGAAAGCCCCTGCTGTAGTTTCTGATGATGTGACAAGGAGCAACACAGGCATGAAGCCAGACTTGGAGCTTGCATACACCTGTTGTGATTTCATGACTGCCTTGCAGGCCAGCCTTCGGGATTTAATGAGACGTTCTGTCCCATGTGGACACCTGGACAGAGAAATCTCTTTACAAGACTACTACAATGACTACTTTTCTAGAATTTATAGCAAAAGGGTTTATTTCTTTTTTAATGTTAAAGTCAAAACATTTTTCTTTCATTTTATAGCCAGAAGGGGAGAATTTGATCCACAGATTATTGAGGGATAATTTAGCATTGTAAATATTCCTAGTTTCACATAGCTAAACAGTAGGACATTGAATGCAACTATTACATACAGGGCCTGCTACTGAAACAACCTACTTTAGTACTTCCAACAGCCATAAAAGGTTTTGGAGGTAGAATCAGGTTTAGATATAATCTATGGTCTCTTATCTACATATTAACCAGCAATCAACAATAATTTTCAGATGGTGAGCTCATTAGGAATTTTATAACATGTTGTAGACTCCTTCACAAAATGGCTGCCTTGGGTGAGGAGACTAGTTTATTTCCAAAATGGTTGACCTGGTTGAAACTGTCCAGTCACAAAATTGCACATTTAGAGTAATTTAAGAAGGAATGGAGAATCTTTGGTGACCAGTCCACAAGAGCTTATGCAACAGACCAGCAGAATAAGAGAGTATGAAGGTCCTCCCACTTCTTTACTTTCTCCTGCAATACTGAAGCTCTGATATGGAGGAGGGAAGGACCACTGGTGATTCTTCAGGGTCTGAAGAACTCCAGGCTCCAAAGTCAGAGTTCTGTCCAACCTTGGACAGAGAAAGCTGGTTGTCCTATGGCTTCTGGAATGCTAAAGTGTGATAGACACATTAGACAAACACATGCCTTTAGAAACAGTGACGGCACACAAAATTCATAACAAGATTTATAGGTGTGGAGCTTAATGGTGCATATTACTTTGGCCTGACTAATCCAGAATAACAGAGTTGATAATCTCCATTCCAGAGGTTTGCCCTAGAAAATTGTTTCCTCTCACTTTCCCCCAACAATTTGCTACATTTGCTATAATTATTCAGGACATTTTTATTAACATTCTAGAATAATACAGTGTAGACATAAATAGCTTAAGAAAAGTCAAGGTTAAACATGACAGCATGAAGGAATTTTTAAAAGAAATTATGAACATTAAAAAAAAACCTTATTAAACAAAAAGAATTATATATAAATGTTATGACCCATTTGGTAAGGGCCTCCTGCAGTTTTAATGAAAAGATTCCTGCTTCCATATTCAACCCATTTTATTATTGGTGCTTTACAGAGCCATGTTCTAATCAATGCCAAAAACATTGAAGATTTGCATTTGGAATGGAACAATTGCCTTGCACAGTTGCCTTTATTAACCAGTGAAACTATGTTAAGTAAGTTGTCCTTGCTTTTTCATTTCAAAGTTGGTAGAGACAGGCTTCACCTTATCTGTAGAAATATCTTGAAAAAAGACAACCCAGTCTTCTGTGTAGTCACTGGAAAAGAAAAAAGAAAAACAGCAACAACACCTACAAGGATGGCCTAAACAATCAAGGGGAAAAGTAACAAAAATATGTATTCATTTCTTCCACAAATTCAGAAGTTGCTAGGGAGCAACGCATTGCCTTACAAGCTGCCAGTACAATTATATTTACAAAGAAGTGACAAGAGTTAACCTTTGTCTATTCTTTCCTGTCTGCCTTTTAGATGTTTTGGAAAGCCTTGTAAGTTGACAGACAGATTTGATGGGCACATTTCCAGATATTGGCTGTCTAGATGGGTGAGGGAGCCCTGTTAAGAACCAAGAAAGCTTTTAGGCATTATAGTTAAGCTCTTGTAATGAAATCTGCTGTGCTAGGAAGGTGGGCATAAGCTCCCCCCAGCCCAATACAGAAAATGATCAGGTGGTGTAGCATTTGGTAATGTAATTGTTTTCTAGCATTTGGTGTTATCATAAAACCCATATGATCCATGTCAGGATTTAAACAAATGAGGGGGGAATTATCACAGGTGTGAACATAGGTGCTAAAATGACAGTGAACAGGACACACATGTGCACAGCAAAGCTCATTCTGCATAGGAACAAGCTGAGCATCACATAGACTGGGCTTACATATCGGTGGCATGCTTAAGCATGACTCCTCAGTTACGTTGGGTGGGCTCCCACATAAGCAGACCATAAGATTAGCAGAGGTGTCAGCAAATAGCAATGATGCCAAAGTCATAACATGTCTGCAGAGATGCAGTCGGACAAATGCCTCAATTATGTATTTGTGTTGCACGTCCTGATGGAAATACATAATTGTGGCACTTATGTGATTACATTATCATGTGAGTGTTGTCATTTGCCTGCCCAACCCATGAACACCTATGCTATAGATCCTAGTTTAGCCATAACTCTGATACTTGAAAGTAGTATTACTAGTTGTTGAATGATTCTTTCTATGAATCTTCCAGAAACATGCTTCTTTAGTGTACATTCCCCAAAAGTCACCCATTTACAAAAGATTTCCCCTTTGTATGAACATTTCCACAGTCTATGAGTGGAAATGGATGGAGCAGCCCAAAAAATACCAACCAATTTTTGTACCAATTAAATTACTGAAACTGCTTCAGAGACACTTCTCTTCTTCCCTCCCTATCTCCATACAACCATTTGAAAGTATCCAGCTATTAGAAACGAACAGTCTGTCGAATTAAAGGTTGTGCAATTAATTAAGTGCAAATTCTGTAGAGCTGGACCAAGGAGAAAATTCATCACGGCTATGAAATATGACCTCTCGTGTCCAAAAGACAAATATGTTTAAACAAATTATGAAAATTGATGACAAAATTACTGGTGGCAAAATGCACACAGAGCAAATATAAGACAGCTGTACTTGGATTCAGCATGGCTGGTTCACCCTTACAGAACTGAAGATTCATTATCTCTGCTGTCTCATAGAACTTTTCCTTAGTTAATTTCTACTATTCAGCATGGTGAGCAAAAAGTTCTCAGTTGCCTCACTGAATTGCTAATCTGGGATTTCCTGCCAAAGTAAGAGATTCAGCCTGTAATAAATGCCATCACATTGTCTTGTTTACACAATCTCTTTCCAATGGAAATGACACAGCAGATCTTTTCTAATTCATGTGTTCTGCATACACCCATCATGATGAAATTCCCTAATTTATTGGTATCCTCATCATTATGGATTTATCTAGAATGCACTGTGTGCCTATACTCCCAACCCATTTGGCTAAACTACTTTTTTGCATTCTACCAATTTCAGTAAATAAATGTCCAATATATTAGGTACTGCACAGAATGAATCTCTGTAACTGGATGCTCCTGAAGGCATAAAGAATGGGATCAGTTTCACTGTTCCCCTGTCTTTTCTACAAGTTTTCTACAATTTTTCTGCTATCTCCCATTTATCTTATGAAGGGACAAACTTAGGTTGCATGCATGTACACATATGACAAGTGTCCCTATTCTAGTGCCCTTCACATGTGCTGGGACTGCAGCTCTCCAAATTCTTAAGAGTACATGGCCAAAGGCCTGCTGTCTTGAAATTCTCAGTATTATTCTTCCTGCACCTTTAAGACTAAGACATACACATATAATTGCCAGCTGTGCAGTGAGTGTCCAATCAATTAAAGGAACCCATATATGTGGTACAGAGAGGATTGTGCATGTCTCAGTGTAATAACAACAACAACAACTTTTTGAACAAATTAACAGCAAAGCAAATCCAGTAAAAATGCATGGGAATTAATACCTTTACCAAATGTCTTGGAAAATAAGGTATTTTTCTTGCATAGGAAAGACCACAATATAGGCAACAGTAAGCCTTTCTGTATCTGTCAATGGAGTACCACTATGGAAAAATGTATTTCTCTTCTGGTAAACTCCTTGTATATGCTTAATTCTGAGTAAGTACCATTAAGTCCAGAAATGCTTAATTTTTTGAGAAAATAATGTTCATTTGGTCTGTCTAGCATCCTTTGGGTTCCTTAGACTGCATCTTTGTAGTAGAACATGTGGGGAATATAATTCTGATTCCCTGTGTTGAAAGAGTTAGGTATCTTTATGTATCCACAGTCCAGAGTTTTCAGTCAAGGCACAAATGACTAGATTTAGATTATCATATTTTGGACACATTATACAAAGACCAAGCACTCTTGAGAAGTCTATTGTGCTGGAAAAGGGGGAAGGAAAGAGAAGAGGATGAACAGCAGCAAGGTGGATGGATTCAGCTACAATAGCAATGGGTACACCATTACAAGATCTGAAGGTCTAGGTTGAGGTCAGATCATCCTGAAGAAAGTCTAACTATGTGGTTGCTAAGAGTCAACACCGACCTTTACAAGCAGTCCTTATGTATCCAGTTCTATGCGGTAGGCCACTGAAGAACAGTACAACTTGGGGTTGTATTGTGGTGCAGGTTATCACACATCTACAAAAAGTGTTGAGATTCCATGGTTTTTCTATGGCTAAATGTAGATGAATTATAATTATGCCGAAGTTTGCCTTCTGTGTGAGCAGACTCTCGGGATAATATCTGAAAACATCAATCTATTCTAGGTAGCTATAAGTAACTCAGATTATTTCTACCAGAATTAGAGGATGTCAAGAAAAGCCAAGGGGGGTTTGTAATACCCATTGATTGTAAGGGATTGTCCCCCCCCTCCACACTTTGATTATTGATTAAACATTCAAAAGAGCCACATACTTGCCTTGCTTTTTTTTTTCTCCCCATTTTCAATTTATGGCCACAAAGTATGGCTGCAAATTTTGAACCAACAAATTGCACTGCAGATATAAATCAGCACCTCTCACTGCAAAGTATTGCATATAATTTGTGCATGCTGTCTCAGTGTCAGAGGTGCAGCAAGTCACTAAATCATGCTATATTAACAATGTGCAAACTGCTTTTAAAAATCACCAAATCAGCAGCCACCATTAATAGGAAGGAAAACTCATGCTGATACTTCTGTATATATCATCTTGAGAAGGCACTCACTATGACTGAATCAAATGGACGTGATTCACCAAATTGAATCAATGATTTGAACTGATTTGTCAAATCTCCTTGATGCTCTTCATCCACTCCCCATATTTAGAACTAAAAACCACAATTCACATGTTCATACTTTTATGACAGCATTCTGGATCATTCTTGGTGCCAATCATATGAGTTATAGACATGTATCATTGAGCAATAATTTAAAAAATTAAGAAATGTGAGACTCTGGATTTTTTCAGGCTGCAGTTTATCTCAGGTAGTAGGTAGAATCAAGGGCCACAATTCAAACTGTCATAAGAATGGAATTAAAAAGCATAAAGTTTGAGCTTTGTCATGGATTGGGATAGGAATATTAACTTCTGAAAATAGGATCAGAAGAGCAAGATATTTGGGGATGGTAGAAATAGAAATCAAATTAACAGAGGATAAATAAAATGCTTGCAAGTGCGTTATAATGCACATCTTAAAGCTTTGCCACAAGCCTGGGGAGACAAGCATCTTAATTTCTCGCCATTTTTTTTTTCTTCTCCGTTATCTGTCTCAAAGTCACAACAGGGCTTCAACTTCCCACCTTCTCTTTTATAACTGATCTCATAATAAGTCACTCAGAGATGAGTGTAATCATACTACAATGTGCAGTTAGGATAATGGATGGCTTGGGCTCTATCAGTTCTCTGCATCTTGAGGATTTCGAGGTATGTCTTGGAGGAATGCATTAGATGCTATGGTTAATTAACTAATTTACTCAATCAAGTTTAACAGTGATTTTAACTTTAATGGTGCCATTACATTCTAATATGAAAATAACAGGCTGTGTTTCTGGCAGTCCCCACAGTCCACCTCCTCTGCACCATCTACTTAACAATTTGATTCTGATTTGTGAGCCTTTACATCCATTTATAATGTCAAATGCTTCTAATACAATATCTTCCAAATCCATTACTGGGCATGGAACTTACAGCAAGAGATGCTGAATCCTATGACAGGTTCTCAGCATCTTGTAACAGTGAGTGAAGTAGGGTACACCATCTGGAGAGGGTGTATTACAAAGATGATCCAATTCTTCTATATCTGAATGAAAGCTACACTGATGTGCAAATCCATTCTTCCTCTTTTTTTTTTGCTCTAACAAAAGCATTACCTAAATCTAAAACTTGCATATTCTGATTTACAATCCAAAAGGATGATGAAGATGGTGGCGACATGACACATGTGGAGGTGTGCAAAGAAGGGGGTGCAAATCATTTTCAATTCAAAACATTTCAAGCTCAGTGTTGTATGTTGAAGTGGTCTGTCTGCCTGTAAGCATTCCTGAAAGCAGGAATCTGAGCAATAATTAGTGAAACAGACTTTATTAATTTATTTGCAGGAAAGAAATCAGAGGGACAGGCAAAGCCTAACACCTAACTAATTACATGTAAGGAGAGTCAAACAGCATGTGCTCTGCACATGAGTGGCTGGGAAGAAAGGCAGAAGGAAATGACTTCAGGTTAGAAATATCTTAAACAAAGACAAGCCAGAGTGAGAGGCCAAGAAAGGACATACAGCAAATCCTTAATTCTTTATCTATAGGACTGCCCACTTGTGGACAGCAGGTTATGAGGTGCTGAAGAGTTGGTGTCATTGGATTTGGACCTCCAACACTCAGAACATCCTGTCCTGAGTTTGAAAGAGCTTCTTCCTAGTTTTTCTTTGTTATGATCAGGCAGCAGCCATTTCAATGTACTGCAGCCTTGCAGTGAGACCTTGCTTGCTAACTGGTTAGTTACATAGTTCATTTCAGAGTCAAATGGAGAATGGTTTAACAGAAGCAACACCTGTCTCTCATTGGCTCTACCCACCCCACCAGATCTAGCATGGAGGGCATACTCCTGGTCCCTTCCATCAAACAAGGTCATCTTGTTGGACCCAGGAGTTGTTCCTTCTCTGTGGCAGTGCCTGCCCTGTGGAATAGCATCCCTCTAGAAATCTGGGTAGCCCGAACCCTGCTAGCCTTTTATAATGTATTGAGTACCTGGCTGTTTCCCTGTTTGGGTCAGAAGATTAGGCGAGGTTGGTTGGTTAAAGTTGCTTTTTATAAATGGGGATTATTGTTTAACTGTAAATGTGGCTTGGATTGTGGAATTGTTGTTGTCTTAATTTTGTTCACTACCCTGAGTCACTAATATGTGCGCATGTAAAAGAAAGAAAGTCCATGACAATCCAAGGGTCCAACACCAGTTCAAGTTGAAGAGCTGAGAGTCAACAAGCAGAGCAGGAAGCAAGGATACAGGAATGCAGATCCATGGCTGGGCAAGTCATTCCCAGAAATGGCTAGTTGCTGACAGCTGCTTTAAAGAGGCAAAATGCTGGCATGGCTGGCAAAATGCTGGCATGGCTCAATTATGAATGTTGGTGCCTTTGTTTCTTGAGTTGCTAAGCAGAGCATCTCTGCTTCAGAGGCTGACAGCATGATGGATCAGGCCCCTCCACCTAATGAAGCTTAGTTATCAACTAGTCACTAAACAATTTAACTTTAAGAATAATTTTGAGCTCCGAATAATTCCAGTAAGATGTGAACACCTGCTATGAATGCTAAATAGAACATTTTGAACTCAAACATTTTGAATGTGAAAAGTTTCAATACCACAGTCAGAAGGGATAGGGAGGGTAAACGAAGAAAAACAAGTTAAAATAGTGTTCGGTATTTCCAGCAAGTTGTGGGAAGGAAACCCAGCTATTGTCATAGCATCTTTAGTGAACCAGGCCTTCACATTAGACCACAATATGCTCTTATTTGTTTGAATATAATATGAATATGAATCTAATCTAATAATATTATACAATGAATATGAATGTAATATATGAATATAATATCAATCTAGCAATTGCATACTGTGATCAGTGTGGTGTCCTTTGGACTAGAACTAGTCCACCTTTAGCCATGGAAGCCCACTGGCTGTCTTTGGGCCAGTCACTCCTACCTGCAGGTTTGCTCTTGTGAGCATAAAATGAAGGGAAATCTCCATGTAAATTGCCCTGAGCTCTTGGAGAAATAATAATCTAGCAAATTAAATATGTTGTGTGAGCCCAATCTATGTGTCTCTCCAGCTCTGTCTCTGTGCTTTTCTGTAAAGTCATTTCCTATTTGTAACTATTTCTCTCACTCTTCTTCTAGTTATGTTACATACATCACACTTAATATCATGTGTGAGGAAGTGGTGTTCAGTTCACAGGAGCTTCTATCCATGTATTTGGCCTAAGCATGTTACCTGAAAGCGTAATGGGAGACAAGAGCATTCATGTATACTTCTTCCCCATTCCTAGGCCCATGGTCAGTTCTAAATGCAAAATTGGGCCTAAGTGCCCTATATTTTAGGTTATCCTTTCCCAGGGGTATGATAAGATGAGGAGTAATTTGCAGAAGTTTGCTGCTGCAGAGGCTTCTGCATCTGATCTTTGACCATAGTGCTAAATACAAGCTCATCAGTGTAATTCCCTTGTAAGACTGCAGATCCATCGAGTTGCAGTCGCCAAGAAACTCAAGATCACATTTCAGCCCAGCCAGCACAGGTTGTGATCCCAATAAATCTGGAAAGCACCAGATTCAGGAGGATTGGGTTGGAATGAGATATACTGATTTGCCCAAGGCCAAAAACAGTGCTGAAGAAGAATTTGTATGTGGTTTCTCTGCATCCATTCACAACTCCCTAATCCTCTAACTATTGTGCCTCTTGGGCTCTTCAGAGCAGCTACTGTCTAAACTACTCTTGGGTCATGGCTTGGGGCAAAATAATTTTTGTAAAGCAGTTTTATGATGAGAGATGTCTTCTTGCTTGATATATAAGGTGTGCAAAGAAGCACAAAATCCCTTTGAAATATACCAAGCTAATCATTCCATACTCTGATCCTTAACCAGATATGCTGAGTGTTGGCATTCATCCCACAAAACTGTCTCCTTTTGTCTTCTTCCGTCTATTTCATTCTTCATGGAGCCTTTAGAAAGCCTTGGTGCTCACTTCTCATTAGAAGAATATGCTGCGTCCATCTCTCTGCTTTCAGAACAGTTGTTGTTTCTGTCGTCCTGTTCGATATATTTTCATTCTAGACAGCTTCTGGCTTCTTCTTCTTCTTCTTCCTTGTCAGCATCTAAATGTCCATGAACAATTCAAGATTTCATTATAATTTCTTTCATTTGGTTCTCTTCTCTGTATTGAAAATACATTTCTGCCCTGTGAAAATAGTTATTTTAGAGAGAAGCAAACATTCTGAATGGTTTGTTACCTCGACAGACATCTAAAAAGCACATCTGCATGCTATAGAGTATTTCACATTAGTCCTTCATAAAAGTTTAAAATACCAATTCCATAATTCCATCCCATTCCTTCTTACGTTTCCTTCAGCAGTGATTGCAATAGATCAGTGTTGTCCAAACGTGGCCACTTTAAGATGAGTGGACTTCAACTCCCAGAATTCCCCAGCCAGCCATGAAGTCCACTCATCTTAAAGTGGCCAAGTTTGGACAACACTGCAATAGATGTTTTGCATTTCTATACTCCTGTTGTTTAAATGTGCTTTAGACAGTTTTCCCTTTTTCTTTTTTCCACCTGATGCCTATTGTAATTCACCCTGTTAGGTTCCCTGAAGAATAAGATGAATGAAATTCAAAAATACTATTTCAGATTTGTAGAATAAGCAAGGTAGGAAAAGACTGTCAAATTAGTAAGCATTGCATAATTCTCAGCGCTTTAGTTGTGAGCATTGCAAGTGATATCAAGCAACAAACAGGGCTTCATGAAGTAGAAATGAAGAAGCCCAATCTTACACAGGGGTATGTATGTGTCTTTCCCTATACTTGCATATTTCAGGATCAGGCAGTCGTTCTGCAGCCGGGGCATACTTTGCACTACGTTTCATTCTGCAAGGCTAGGGAGATCGATATGTATGATATAGGGATATCACTGAGAGCATAGGAGATTACTCCAAGTATTTGGCCTTATTCATTTTGGGAATTGGAAGGTTGATTTTTCTTTTTAGTAACAATTATTTGGTCTATTGAGGACTTAATACACCTGTTTAAGTGGTCTCTCTCTCTCTCTCTCTCTCTCTCCTTGTTTAAAGTGAGAAATTATGTGGTGTAAATTGGGTCTTAGCCACTAAGTGTCACTATTGCGGTCTTGAAGGGCTCAGAGGGTGGTGCAAGAAATGGACTGGGAGAGCTGCATGTTCCTTATGGACTGTGGATTACCATTTCCTTGCACATATAGATATAGGGAAATTGTGTGTGTGTGTTTATTAGTTAGCCCATAATTTCTGTATATGAACTGAAATTATGAGAAGTTTGATCAACATGATTCACATGATCAAGGTTTCATTTGCTGTTTAAGATTTGATACCATTGTATATTTAATTGTTCTAATCCTCCCTCCCTCCCTCCCTTCCCTCTATGCTTTAGTTATTTTCCAGTTATCTTGTTTTGCTTCTTGTATTCTCATTTGTGATTGTGCTTGGTTATAGTTTTCCTTTGTTTCTTTTGTTACAGATTCAGAAGCAATAAAAAGACATAAAAATACTTATTTCATGACTTCTGGCCAATAAACAAGTAAACAATTTAAAACATACATCAAATCCAATGCAACCAATACCCAGGACAAAAGTTCAATAAAACAGAAACAAGCATTTCTGTGCAGAAAATAACCAATTCCACCTACAATTACATACTCTAATCACAACAGGGAGCCAGAAAAATCTCACAGGTCTAAAACCTTACTTCAGAAAGGACATAAAAGCTGAAATTAAAATATTGTTATTAATATCAGTATGTAGAATTATCTTAAAGGACCATGAAATTAAACACACACACATTTAATTGTACAGAGACATCAGTGGAGGCATCAGACAAGCATTTGGGGAGAAATGTCCAATGTTTTGATGTCCAATGCTGAGAACACTTTCTTCCCTCCTTCTAAATTTCTGACTGAGAGGTCCTCTGTGCTCTTAAAGCACAAGGAGATATATAAAGCAGCAACTTCATTAATCTACATTATAAACCCCTTGCTGTTAAGACTATTATAAGCCACATAGATTAAGAACAGGAGGTGCAGTCTTCAGAAAATATAATACTGAGATATAATACAAAAACTAGATTAGAAATTTTAAAACTGTTAGTAAATTGGAGAATTGAACCACAGCCAACAGAATAAAATCTCAGGGCTGTTATGACACATTATACCTAAGCAAAGATAACTGTATATGCAGATTTAAAACTGTGGTTAACTGGTTAAGCAATGAGAGGTGTTACGGTAGCTTGCCAGTTGAGTTAACAATGGGAATTTGTTTTGGGCGGGGATAAATTTAATAAATAAATAAATGAATGAATGAATGCTGTTTTGGGATCCATTTACAGAAGTGTCATATATATGAGATGGAATGTGGCAACTCCTGTGCTCAACAATATTCAGTTCTCAACCAAGAATAAGGGAAAGGTTTATATATTTGAAAATGGTTCACAGGAGACCAACAAATATGAAAAATGGTTAAGGAGAAACACCTTACGAGAAAACATTGAAAGAAAGGTGTATGTTTAGTCTCATGACTTCATGCCACATTGGCTATCCCAGTTGGGACTGAAAGAAGTTAAAGTCCAAAACATCACGTCAGCAAATTGCCTCCCTCTGAAATACAAGAGCATAAGTCAATGTTTGTAATGTTATTTTTACAACATAGGATGGAAATCACTGCACTATCCTGAATGTTGCAAAATGAGTAGAATGTAGGAGCATTGCTGGTAGCCATGATCTGGCTATATTGAGAATCGTCAGGAACCTCTTATTCTGCCAAACAGCTTTCACTGTCTCTGTTCAGTCCAACCTTTGTTTCATCCATTAAGCATCTAAATAAACCAGCAATTGACACAGTCAAAAGGTTTGCTATCCACAAACAGTGGATTATACAATATGTCCCATATCATAAGACCCACTGGAACTCATCTCCCATCACCTTTTGCAGTCAGTATTGCCTTGATGAGTTGGTTGAAAAGAGATGTCACTTTCTATGAATTAACTTGGCATCTTTTATGTAGGCTGAGTTAATTTAATTAAAGGAGAAAAGGGAAAGACAATCGAAAACATTCAACAGCAACACAAAATTGTTCTTCTCTGATTACTGTTACTATTCCTTTTGAAAGGTTCTAGAACACATTTCAGATGTATGAAAGGCTCCTTTGGCTTTTAAGGCATTTAAAATATTTGGATGAGTATGAGAATTAACAGACAAGAGGATTATAGCAAAATCCTGACATAAAGATTCTTTCTCCAAAGTGGGCAGCCTTTCTAGATTTGATTTGTTGAGAAATGATTTAGAAAACACAAATAGTTTTTGGCAGGCAAGAGTTTAAATTGACTGCTCTCAATCACAAATTAAAATTAACCAGAGCTTTTTAGTTGCTAAATATTTATTTTAGGGATACATACAGCCTCTGCTTTCATGAAGGTTAAGCTGTAATCTTTGGCTTGTCAGTTCCAGGATATAGCAGTGGATAAATCATGCACTCTTGAACTGATAGATGTCAGAATAGCTGTATACAAATGGAGGAAGATGTCAATGAACACCCTAGTTTACGTTACATATACTATAAACATTGACATTCTTTTGCGCTGAGACCATTTGCTAGCTAAGCAATCACAACTTCCCCAGCTTTGATGCTTTTTGTGCTCAATCAGGTTCTAATGATTTCAGATGCTTGCAATTAATGAAGCATTAGATTAATTGGTTGAGTAGTGTGAGACGGGCTTTGGAATAGGTTGTCTCAGAACCACAGACAACCTATTACCCAAAGTGACAGTAATCACCAGAGGCAAAACTGTGAGAAATTGAATTAATGATTTTACTCACTTTACCCTCTAAAACCGGGCAAAAATTAACAGTTGTCCCATGGTTCTACTGGGCAAGTCAGATAGAGGGACAGAGATCTACCCAACATTAAAGTAATGGACAGTTTGTCAAAAAGGTCAACCACAGTATTTAACATAGAATTCAGCATTATGTGGATTAAGGCTGTGCAAAGCATTCAAAAGAGGGTTTTTTCCAATGGAGATTAATGCAAAGAATATATACCTCTGTTTGACTTGCTAAAGCCTCTGTATTTTTTGCAGTCCAAGACAACGCTTCCATTAGGACCATCAGCAAAACAAAGCAGCTGTGGATATGCAACCAGGAATAACTTTCAAAGCAGCCATATGAGTATTGCAAAACACATGGCAGTTTTAATACTTCAAAGAGAGATGCTTTGTTCCTGCTAACAGGTATCATGAAACACCCCTTTGAAATGCTTTGTACAGACCTAATAAATATTTCATTTTCATTGCCAGTTTCTATGTTGGCAATGTCCTATAAGATCCCAGCAGACAAGGGAGTTGTGAGTAAAAATAACCAGTAGTCATAAAGTTGTTTCTAGCACCCCTTATGGGTTCTTCTCTTTCCTTATGATGAGCAGAATATACTCATCATGCACATACATATACTAATTGTGGAATAAGACATTTGCTGAATGTGCTCACGTATTTAAAAAATGTAACATTCTGTTTTTTCCCCCTCCTTTCAGAGGATTTTGCATCCCAGGATTATGTGGGTCCAAAGTTCTTTTGAAGAGAACTTAGCTCCTCAGACGCTCCAGTTGAAGTGAAAACTTTTTTTGCCAATTCTTCCTTCTTTTCATCCACCTATATCCATTGAAATATTTTGCTGGAGAGTTGTAGCAGTATTGGACAGGACCGTAGGGAGAAAAGAAAATGGTCAAAAGCCATCTACACATCAGTAGATGCTTTTGTTAAATCTTCACCTTCATGAAAGGTAACCCTTCTGTGAGTGGGAGGGAGATTCTATGTCCAACTGATGTGTCCTTTTAAAAAATAGAATATGTCATGTTGCTATGCCAAGAATGTTTGCTTTTTTCCTACCACTTTCATTCAGTTTGATGGAGATGAAAATACATTCAATTTTTCCCCCAAAAGAGAAGAGAAATTAAGGGAAATTCCCATAGGTGGTAGAAAATGGGTGCAATCCACCTCAGTGCTTTCCTTTGGGCATTGGAGGTGAGACAGTCCATCTCGTTGTTGAGGGCAAGCAATGGAAGGAATGTCCTTGTCGAAGCAATAGGTTCTGGGTGTGTGCGGGAGACCACTGAAGGGTCAAAGGAGAGGCTGAAGCAAAAAGGCAGGACTTCTGCTGAAATCCTCATTCAACGTGAAGGGGGAGATGGGCGGGGGACAAATGTAATAATAAATACATAAATAAATAAACGTTAATTGCTAGCAAAGCAACACATATCTTTGCAGGAGCTATGTTGATGCTTCTTGAGCAAGACCTAGCCTTCCATCATTTATGCTAGGTGGCCTGATCTTTATTAATGCTTTCCACAGTTTACTTCCAACTATTGTTAGCTTTTTCTTGCCCATGATTCTTCCAATGTCCTACCCCAACATCATCTCTGTCTGCTTTTTTTTTTAAATGTAGAAACGACATTGGCCATTTTCCAGTCCTCTTGTATCTGTCACGTTATTGTTAGAAGACCAGTAATTCCATGTCTGAGTTTTTCAAGATAGCTTTCAATTCCAATAATCTCTAGCACATTGTTTCTTGTTATCTGCCTTATTTCTTGAAAATATCACTTCAGGCACATAGCCCCACATCTTCTTCAGGAATTACAGATGCAAATAGTTCATTTAGTTTCTGTACAATCTCCTTATCCTCACCCAGAATTCTTTCAAGTTCCTTAGCACCAGATGTTCTGGCCACATTAAGTTATTGTGGTCACAATACATTCAGAATTCTCTTTCCTTTTTTGACCCACAGAATTCAAAAGGATATGCTGATAACCTATTTTTTCTAGACCCACTTTTTGAGGGGTATTTTCATGAAAATAGGAGAGAATAAAAGGGATGGAAATTATATGTCAGTGTGTATATGCTGGATGCAAACTGCCTGGTTTTTTTAAAGAAAAAAATTGGACTGAGTTATCCTGCTCAAATGCCCGTGAGTTATCCACCAAGGTATAACTTTTATTTATGATAATTGCCCTTCTGCTGCTACACAGCTCCAGAAAATAAAATGAAACAAATTAAGAGAGGGATCCAAAAGCAAAGAAAAAGCTGGCATCTGAATTTTTGATGCAGTCTATGCATTCTCATTATAGCATTGACTTTTTGTATTACTTTTGATTTATAATGTAATTGGGGAACTATAGAAATGTTAATGGGAATGATGCTGCTATGAATATGACAAAGTTGTTTACTAATTATTGCTTTTAACTTGGGCTAATTTTGATAGTAGTTAAAATCGCAAGGACTTTCTTTTCCTTTCCCCTATCAGCTGCACAGAAGCTTTCATGTTTACAATTCCCCAACCACTGCCACCCGCCTTAAGATTGGGGATGCATAAATAATTATTTTAAAGAAAGGAACGAGATAACAAAAACAACAACTACAAGGTGGAATTTCAAATCTAGAGGCAAGCATATTTGTTCCATTAAAACTCAAGATGAAAAACTGTTGCTTAGGAGTTTATTTCATAACATACAATGCTGCTCATTATCTTAGGAAAGATACAGAATATTGCAATGATTATTAGTGTGCGCAGTAATGAGATTACTGAAGCATTTTGCCATTGAAAGTGTGTGTGTGTGTGTGAAATACATAATTACAGGGCTTTATTTACTGTGGGTTGGGCTTCACCATCCATCTCTCTCTGGCCCTCTTTTAATGATCCACATTTTCAGTTCTTTGTCTGAAGAATACTATTCCTCTTGGAATTAATGTAGAACTGTTGGTATTTTTTCTTCCGATTCAATGCACATATGATTGCGGATAGCTTCCTTCAGCTAGATCATGGAGGTAATATAGGCTACAGTAAAAATCCTTCCCCAGCCCAGTGACTAGGGAAGATCCCTATGTTTTAAATTTGTCCAGTAAACATCAGTTGCATATTCCCTTTCTGTATACATCAAAGACCATTTTGCAGCTGCTCTGGGACAACATTCTTAAGATACTTTCAGATGCAAAGGGTCACCTTTATGAATAGGATGGATCTACCCTGAAGGAAAGGATAAGATCTTCTTAATATACAGAAGACAACTGGGGTGACATTTAAGCAATGACAATAGAAATCCTTGAATGCACCTGAATATAGGATGCACATTTAAGGAACAATTGGCTAGGCCACTTGACACACAAACCACTTCTCCCCATCACCTTCTTTGATGAACAGGAGCCAAGGCAGTGGACAATGAGTGCCTTGCTCATGTGCCTCAGATATTCTCACTGTGTATGACAGTCAGAACACATAAAAAACAGCTATTTGCCGCTACCGAGAAACTTTGGTGGGATGAAACTTCACCCCAAAGAGACCCAGTTACACATACGGTTAACTAATCCTAGTCAATTAGTCCGTCACATTGTGAGAAACCTGATAACACAAGGCCCGTATTCACTCACCAGTGCTGCTTCACCTGCAATCCTAACGCACACTGCATTTTTTAATGGAAGTCAGAAATCCTGACTTATTGCAGAAATCCTGCAAAGTAATCAGTGATCTACCGGTTCATCCCTTCTCATCTTTTTTTTTTTTTTAATTTCCCCAGTCTGTTTATGTCTGGCAGTGGCCATGCAGACTTCACATCATTTTCTAGATTCTAGTTTCAGAGTTCTGTATGCAAAGCATACAGTATGACCTATGGAGTCCTCACTCAAACATAACTGCTCTGCACCCTATTTTTCAGTCATTGGCCTGCTTGCAGGTTCTGGGTTACCCTACTCTCTTCCTTATGATCTATTCCACTGGTTGCTCAGCATTTCTGGGTAGCAAGGGCAGCTGTGAGGGCTCAGTAACATCTCAAATATCTAACCTTAATCTACTTCTTTAAGCAGGATGATGAGCACAGCCATTTCTTGGTCCATAGCATGCAGTATTCAGAAGTATTCAGCCTATCAATATGGAGATTACATTAGATGTTCTTGGATAGTCCCTGCTGATAGGCCTTCATAAAATTGAGTAACCCTTTGTAAAAAAAAATAAATAAATAGCCAAGCTAGAAGAGCACATCACCCCTTCTATCCTTGAAGTTATTTGTGATACATGTAAAAAAATGCTTTTGGGAGCTCTGGTCTGCGCCTACCTCTGATTTGAATCTACCTCTGATCATTGGGTGATCTCAAATGTTAAAATGAGAAAACAATGGTTTAAATCCCTCCCCTCCCCATCTATGCCCACTCTCACTACATCTTTTCTAAATATCACCAGAATAATTTATTTAATTATTTGTTTACCCCTCTGCTAATTAGTTTCTAATTTTTAAAACTCAAGTCGCTTTAGACTTTCCTAATATTCAAGGCAAATTCACCTTTGAGTTAACTTTAACTGCATAGACTTCATGGATCTGTCCCAAGTAGATTGGAACAATAGAGAAGTGGTTTGCGTTAACTTTAAATATAATCATAATCATATTCCAAAAAAAAAAAAAATTAAGAAACAATCTCCAAACATATAAATGGCTAAAAAAAGTAAGCCATGCTACCATCTATAGGTTTTGTTCTATTTTGCTTTTAACAATAAAAACATGGGATAATAATTTAATCAATTAATCAGTCAAATTAGTCATTTAGGAAACATCCATTTTACAGATAGGGAACATATTAAAGTAGAATTTAATAAATTCCATAGCTTAAATTCCAAAATGGCTTAATATTGTCCATATAATATAGCTGAACAATCCTAGGTACTAAAAATCAAGGATCTTTGTTCCAGGTTGTCTTTTAATTTATAGCAAGAAATTTACAGCAGAGCAGCTAACGGTGATATAAACACAGGGATACACAGATGAACAAAATAAGTCATGAATAGAAAGGATGCAGAGCAGGGAGAAAGTCAATAGAAAAACATGTATACAGACAGGAAAGGTACTTCCTCGATGTTGAGTCACTGATCCCATTGGCATTATAAACCCATGGCTGACCCTGAAGTTCTTCTGTTGAATATTTTCCTACCTTGTTCCCATCTTCTTCTCTTTCTCCTTCTCCTCCCTCCTTCCAGTGTGTGTCCATTTCCACATCATCCACCAATCCTCTAATGTGGAATAACAAATAGTCCAGACTTCTGGATCCTTTGAACATTTTTTCACAGGGATTAGAAGCCATTTTAACACAAAGACCATTATTTTAAATATGGTGCATAAAATAAAAACAAGTTTAGGAAGCCAGAGGAATCCCACTAAGCAGGACGTTGGACTCAGTGGCCTGTTCCTAGTTCTGGAATCTGTGAGAATGAGTATTTTCTATAATCTATTCTCTTGTTGCCTATCAATAAATCAGAGAAAAGGGATATTTCTGAACAAAGCCAGCTAGATTGTAAAATATTGCTCTTTGAATGTAGTGTCATTACAAATGTTTTTATTTATTAACATTGGTAACCTTTTCTTTTCCTCAAGTCTCACTGGGGTAATAAGTATAATGAATAGTTTTAAATAGAAACAGATTAAAATATTAGAAACTTCAAAGGAAACAGATTAAAACAGTAAAAGCTTCATGCACAAACATACTAAAATGGTTTTCCAAATACAAATGAGAATAGGATCGAATCTCTCCCTTTTTTCAACAAACAAAAATGACGCTGTCAACATAAGAGGAACAGAATCCTATATAATATGCCTCAAAAGAACGTTCTTTAAAACATACATTTTTATTTAAGATCGACATCAGAAGTGTTGAGTGAGTGTGCTTGGGAAGAGAAAAAAAAATATGAAGTTCTGTGTTTAGTCTCTTTATGCTTTCCTTAGTCAAATGAGGATGACAGACCTTTCAAGGTTATGGGTAAAATAACAAGGATGTCCAGTGGAATTTATCCTCACTGGTACTTGTGTACAGTATATATTTATACCACATGAGTAGTCTATAAATCCTCCTCATAAATGCTGTTACCTCCACCACCAGTAGTTTTTCATTTTTATGAGAATATAACTTTAAGAGGTGGTGTACGTACACATATCCTTTTTCCTCACACAATCTTTTTGAAACATCTGTCCTGTGAAATACTGGACACACCAATAATGTAATTCAGACTCAGATTGTTACAAATGGTGGTGACAGCCCATCATTTGCTTGACCTATAGAATTCTCAATGCTGGATTCAGAGAATAAATTTCTAATCAGTTCAAGATTTCTGGGTAAATGGAAGCCTTACTTGGATCACCTTTTTAGAGATTCGACAGAAAAATTAAAATATTAAAGCTGAAGCCAGGCAAAACGTTGAATAGGCTCATGAGTGGTATAGCAGTTAAATCTGAATGGATTTGAATTGGGACACCCACGTTCTAGTCCACCTTCAATCATGGAAACTTACTGAGTGATTTTGGGCCAGTCACTTTTTTCTCTGCCCAACCTAATACACAGTTTTGTTCTGGGGGGAAAAAAAATAAGAGAAAGGAGTGCAATATGTGTCACCTTGAGATTCCAGAGGAAAGGCTAAATATACTACATTTAACAGATAAATAAGAAATAAAGAAATGGGCTAAATGTCATTTAGCAGAACCTTTGCAATACCTGTTCCTCCTATTTTGGTGGGCTTACTGGTGAGAGCCAGTATAGGGACAATGGTTAGTAAGCAGAAGGGATTTCTGAGCATTGTATCCTTTTGAAGTTTTCACAATGTCTGAAAAGAAGCTCTGTTCTAGAACATTACAGGCATATCAAGATAGCAGTTCCCCACAACCTTTGGAAGGCAGAAGTGACAGGAGGGTAGAAGGGGCCAGCCAAACCATGAGGAGATCCAATGGGATTCCAAAATTCTGGAGGTTGACTGAGGATCAGTGTGAAGAAAACACGTCCAGACGTACCTCAATGCCAATGCTTCTAGTCCAGCTTCTCATCCATCTGACACAGTAGGCTGTTATACTATATATAAAAGATGCTTCTACGGTTATACAATTCAATTCAAATATGCCATCATACGTTTTTTGTCCTCTCAAAAAATCCCCTATTCCTCTAAAACATTGATTGATAGATTATGTGCCATCAAGTCAAAGTTGACACTTTGTGACCTTATAGACAGATTTTCTCCAGGATGATCTGTCTCCAGCTTGGTCCTGCAGGTCTTCCAATGGTGCACCCATTGGCACTCTAATTGAGTCCATCCCCCTTGCTGGATCTTCTCTTCTTTCTTTCCACCTTTCCCAGCATTAAAGACTTCTCCAGGTAGCTGTCTTCTCATAATGTGTCTGAAGTCGGATAATTTGAGTCCCTTTTGCTTTCATAGAGTGGACAGGAAAATCACTTCCAGTACAGTTCTGATCTTGGTAGATACAGTACGTCTATCCCAGCATCTGAACATCTTTTCTAAGGCCTTCTTGGCTACTCTGTGGCATACTTCTTGACTGCTTATTCCTTTACTGTTGATAGTCAATCTTAAAAGGCAGAAAAAAGAAAGTTTTAGGCAGCTGCAGTTCACAAAAACAGATGTATTTAGTGCAACAGCATAGATATTTGATCCTCTCCTAAAAAACTTGCCTCAGCAAAACAATTCTCAAATGAATCTTTTCAGCAGGAATAGCTGCCTGTGCTTTTTAATTGCATGAATAACATCAAGAAGACACTGGAGCATGCAGCGTGTGCATGCACTTCAACGTTCAACAAAGTGAGCAATCCAACATTGTGCTAGCAGTCTTTCCAGTTATACAACTTCAGTGGAATACTAGTGTGAAGTAAAAGGAACACTCATTGCCCCAGATGGAAGGAGTGAGGGGGGTGGGAGAGGGGTGGGAGGTTGGAGAGGGCAGGTAGGAATTTTGTGACAGTGATGGGCAGAGGAAGATATGGTGGGAAGCCTGGGGCAGGATGCCCTTGGAGGCATTGGATCCACTGTTTTAAAGCTCTCCTGCTGTCAGTTTGTAATAGATCTGCCCTCACTGCTACTCTACCCAAGTGTTAGTCTGAAGCATGCTTCCTGATTGCTGGTTCCTGTATCGTTGATAGTTGATCCTAAATGGCAGAAGACATCCACCACTTCTATAGCTTTATTGTCAATTCTAAGGCTGGTTGTACTTGGAGTCCTGAGTTTGGTTTTCTTTATATTTAACCTTAGTCCCATTTTTTTCATTGTGCTCCTTGGCTTTTACTTGTATTACTAGAGCTTGCAGATAATTTGCATTTTTGGTTATTAGAGTAGTGTCATCAGCATAATGCAGATTACTAAAGTTTCTTCCTCCAGTTTTGAAACCATGTTCATCTTCTTCCAATCCAGCTTCCCTCAATAAATATTCTGCATATAGGTTGAACAAATAAGTGGAGAATATATAGCCTTGCCTCACTCCTTTGACAGTCTGTTTCTGTCCATAATGAGTCTTCCTGACCTGTATATAAGTTTCTCATGAGGACAATGAGATGTTCTGGGATTGCCATTATTCTGAGCACATTCCACAGCTTGACATGATCAACGCAACTGAAGGCCTTTCTATAATCAATAAAACACATACTGGCTTCCTTTTGGTATTCTTTGGCTCTCTCAATTATCCAGCATGCATCAGCAATAATGTCTTGTGTTTCTCGGTCTTTTCTATAGTCAGCTTGAACATCTGGCATCTCCCTTTCCTTGTAGGGCTCTAATCTGTGCTGGATGATCCTAAGCATTGTTTTGTTAATGTGTGAAAATTAAGGATATTTTATGATAGTTTTTACACTCTGTTACACTCTGTTTTTACACTCTTCAAATTATACATTGGTTTTAATACCAATTGCTACAGAGCAATAGTGGAATGTCTTCGTGCTTATGACCTTCTGTTGAGCTTCACAGAAGCATCTGGTTGATTGCTGTGTGACACAGAATGGTGAACTGAATAAATAAAATCTCTCTTTATTGAGCTGGACTCCTAGTGACCCTGTGAACACATCCCCTTTTTTCTGGCAACAATAAGGAAGTAGTTTGCCTTTTCCAGAAATGTTTTTTCAGTCTCCCAATCTTTGCTTTAACCTTGGGGTTTCTGATGGTCTCCCCAGCTTCGCCTTTTTTGGAATAATCCAAGGTCAGCTGGCCTCGGTGGCACATCTAGTGCATTTGATACCCAGAGCAGATCAGGAGGCTGAGCAGCACCGTAGGATCCAAGCTGGATGAACTGCCAGCCTGCCCTGCTCCATTTCTGTTGCTGCACTAGAACATGACAACATGATACTGCTTTTGTCACTTTGAGGAAAGCCTCTGATTTGCAGATACCTCTATAAATATGTTTTATATTCTGATGTTTATGTGCATCTCTCTGTGTTGTTAGGCCCGCTAAGGTTTTTGAAGTCAGATTCTAATGTTCCACAAATTATGAGGAATGTTCTTGGCATTTAACATTGAACACCTGACTTTGTAGAAGTAGCTGAATCCAAGAAACTTGGTTTTTATGTTCTTTTTTGAGAGCCACTTACAATTTTGTTGTGCTAGGTGTAGGTTGGATTTTTGGTGATGGGAATAGCTTTGAGTGGTATGGGACAAGCACTACTTGCAATGGTGCTTGTGACTGGGAATCAGGGGCATCTGCAAGGGACATAAAAAAAAGTCAAGATGGTGGTCATGATTTTATGGTTGAAGCCCTTCCCCTTCCCCCTACATGAAGGGGAGGGGCTTCAACCACATGGTCAGAACCATAACCTTGCCCTTGCCCTGAGGACATCACTATTGAGCATGGATGGAGAACCTAGCCCTGTCTGACATGCTGTTTTTCCCTTGAAAGTAATGCTATGCCAAAACCTGTTTTCCAATTTCTTCAAAGTTTTGTTTCCCTGTGAGTTTTTCTTCTTCATTCTTAGGTTGCTTGAAAAAGCCATTCAGATTTCTCTATGGTTTGTTTTTTTTTAAGATTCTTCCTTGCTATAGGTAGTAGAGGGTGCTACTGCTGGTGTTTCTGTTTTCTATTATACATATTTTAATTCCTCTGCAACTCTCTATCTTATTCAATTTTCCACTTTCTCCTCTTTGAAATCTTCTCTGGGGAAGCAGTGAAGGTGTGGAAAGCCCGGGAAGCTGCAATTATCTAGGGAGAAGCTTGTACAGGAAAGGCCAGGACATTCACACAGCCCTTGGTTGCTTCCTAACTAGATGTGTGGAATATGCTGTACCCACCAAGAATCTACCAAAAGGAATTTTGAAAGCAAGTTTGGTTTCATCAAATTAAATGAGAGCCGATGGAAAAGAACGTAGGAGAATTTTTCTGCATGGCATTACATGAAATATTATTGACAACAATTGCTATACTATTGTTAACCTGTAAACAAGTCTGAATCACTGTCAAGAGAAAAGGGGCTTCTGAAGAGGTTGAGAGCTATTGCAGCTAGCAGGGAGAACATTGAATATCTCCCACCTAGTCATTTTTCTGTGTGAAGGACATTTCAATGCTTAGAAGAGCCTTGGAAATTAGAAGAACTCTGTTGCGTTTAGCCTGCAGCATTAAGGAAGAGCAGAAAACATTACCAAGATCTTTCATAAATGAAAATGAAAAAAAAAAAAAAATCCAGGGTATGGAAAATAGTGATCATTTGGCGTTCATTTCTACAGTAAAATTAGATGAATTATATCTAGGGATAAGATAATTAGATGAATTATATTAGGGGAGATTTGTTGCCCTCTACTGGGGCCTTCATTCTAAGAGAACTAATTTGTTTTTGAGTAAAAATAACACTGAATTATTTCAGTTCATCCACATTTTTTTACTCAGAACTATTGCTGTGCATCTGAGTTTTAAAGACTATTGAAACTCTGATCTAGATCACTTTTGAAATCTAGCTTCTTAGTACAGAACCGTGAAAGGGTGTGCTTCCCTTAAGGGCAGTCAGATTGTAACCCATTTATGGGACATAAAGTTATATCTGCCTATTAATGGGAAATGGTTAGAATAATGGCAGAACATTCAATTTGCTTGCATTTCACATCTGCCCATCTTCAAGTTTCAGGCTCTTACTTCTAGTTTTTGAAAATCTCAACTCAGATGTTGTTTTCTTCAATTTCCTCTCCGTTTTATGGCCTTTTTTTACTTGCTACCTTGATTTATGATCATTTGTGTGATTGCATTGCTTTGCTTTATGGCAGTTTATGTCATTCTGGGCTTGTCATAAATGACCACCATAAAGTGAGGTAAAATATCATAAAACATTAGTGAACCGCTGATATTCAAGGTTTCTGAGTACAAGCACTGATAGGTGGCAACCACTGAAGGACTGTGTATTTTGAAGGCTGTATTGTTACAGCTCTGCTCCTATCCGGCTAAGATTTGGAAGAACAAAAGCTGAAATGGTTAAAAGAAGTAGCTACAAAGAATGCCACAGGAGATCTTTCTCCTCACCTAATGTGTATGTTTTAAGGGTATTTAAAAAGGAAACTTAACTGAAAATAATTTATTTGGTAAAATTTCCTTCCATTGTAGGAAATGCTAAGGAGCCATTTACTGAAAGATAATGGCTTCAACTGATGAGCTTCTCAGTCCTGCCTGGGAACTTTTGATGCTTAGCATAAAACATGAGAAGTTGTCAACCGTATGAATAGGCAGCGGGCTGTTGCAAGACAGTTTGACCCTCAAGCAGAGTAGCCAATGTCCACTCCCACATAATGCAAGGTACACAGTATCTAAGGCCTGCTGAATTATATTGGTACATAAGGCCCAAACTCCCATAAAGACCTTTCCCCATACCTACAAATAAAAATAGTAACAAACTGAATAGTAACTTGTTGCTCTTTCATGACATCAAAATATGTTATGAAAATATCACTCAGCCCAGGCTATAATTGGCACCTCTTTGTGGAAGCTTGATCATAGTTATTCTTGAGATGGTACTGAAATCAGATGTGGTTGAGTTCAACCACATTCTTGTACCCTATTCCAAGAATGTTATCAGCATCTGGAGATATGCTCAGATACCTCTAAATATAAGTCCAGCTAATAATGAGAGTTATTGAATTCCTTCTGTGCTGCTAGGCCTCTATATGCTATACTTCCCCAAGCAAAGATCTAAGATGTGACGGTAACTGGGTAGGCAGGTAAAAGTTTGCAGAAATAGAAGATGCCTAGCTGCTATGCCTTTAACTAGAAATAAAAGGATACTTCAGATTTCAGGGTCTGATAGTCTTGTGTCCTACTTTGCAGATAACTGGTCTCTGTTTAAAGAAGTCAAGTGTGGAGACAGATGAAAGAGAACTTACTTAACTAGGTTTGCAAACATGTAACAAGTGTACATGCTAGGTTTATGAACATTACCTAGTATGTGTAATAAAATAATGTTATTTTGCACCAAATGAATGTTGGTTAAATTGTCTGGAACTAATTATTCATGAGCATCATGGCTTTTAACAATTTTATTGAAGGCTTGATTATAATTCCTCCAATGTGTATTTAGTACTGTGGTGCTATGGCTCGTAAGTAATGAGCTTTGTACATCAATTTGACATTAGGGTAGCTTAGAAACACTGAAGAGAACACACTGGCTTCATTTGCTTTATTAATTAGAATATTTTATACCTCTCTCACTTGCTATGTGCATGTGTGCGTGTGTTTATGTGCCTGTGTGTGACCCCCCTCAACTATCTTGTAAAGGTGCTTTACCAGCACAGATATTGGCTGGATCAAAGCAGAGCACCTTCTCACTCTGACCATTAGAAATGGGTTATCACTTCTCTTTGTGACATTACTTTAAAGGATCTTCTGTTGAAGGGAAGCTCCCCTTCAAAGATTTGTGTAGTTAGAATCTATACATTAAGCTTGACTCCTGGTACCCTCATGGACATACCCATGTAGTTGGCAATAATATTTGGTTTATCATTGCCTCCTTCTGGGATGGCTTCTACTTGTCAGGCTAACCAATAACCCTGGGTTTTCTAGTGGTCTCCTACTGAAGTACAACCAGACTTGCCCCTGCTTAGTTTTTCAAGTTCAGCCACTATCATCTAGGAGCTGCCATTTTTCTGGGCAGGCATAATATTTGCCTACTTCCAGTCATTCAGTACTTCAATGGTTCTTCAGAGTTTCTCAAAGATATTACAGAACATTTCAGTTAGATGATTAGCAATTAATATATTCATCTGGTCTTGGAAATTTAAACTCATTCAAAGTAAATAGATATTCCCTGTCTATATTTCTATAAAGTTCAACTTTCCATCTTGTCTCTTCATCCTGATTGTCTTTTTCCTCAGACAGGAGAGGAAGGCATAAGAGAGTTAACTGCCTTTGAGTTTATACCCTACCTCAATAGAGAAGATATAGTTAAGGTGGAAATAGGAGAAACATTTGGGAAAATTGACCATATAATGTTTGATTTACAAGGACACTAAATCTGGGGTGTATCTTGAACTTCATTGCAGGAAAAGCAGCTCAAGACGGGTGGCAGTTCCTAAAGAAGGAGATACTGAAAGCACAACTGAAGGAAAGAGAAAAAGAGGCAGGTCAGCAAAAGAAGCCAGTGTAGCTACACAAAATCTTAGTGAAGTTCTGAAAACAAAAATAAACACATTCAGATAGACAGCCCAGAACTGTACAGTAGAGCTGATCTCAGGAAAGAATCATAATTTCACTGCTCAATGAAGAAGGTAAAATGCCAAAAGGTTAAAAAAAGAAAAGAAAGTCAGAGCTACTCAACACCTGTTTTGGGTCAGTGTTCTAAAACAATTAAGAATTTCATTAGGAACTTGTGAAGGGTAGGACAGAAGCTTGAGAAGTATGGCCAGGGAAAACCTCCAAGACCATATGAATTGCACCCTAATTTACTAAAAAAATACTAGCTGATAGTCTGACTGAACCCTTATATACTATCTCTGAGAAATCTTAGAGAATTGGGGAAGTTCCAGATGACTGAAAAGTGGGTCCCTGTCTTTAAAAAGAGGAATAAAGAAGACCCTACAAACTACAGAGTGATCAACCTGAGATCAGTTCTTGGGAAGACACTAGAGCCAATCATAGAGATCAGTCTGTAATCAGCTTGAAAACAAAGCAGTAATTACTAGAAATGAGCATGCATTGGTCAAGAACAAATCAGGAAGCTAAGCCATTTGATGAGAGATGGAAGAAGCCGTGTATGTTTAGTGTTGGGGAAAAAAATGACTGAGGTAGAGATAATGGTACTCTTCAAGTACCTGGAAGGATGTCACAGAGAAGGTCAAGGCCTTTTCTGTCTCATTCCAGATAATGGACTTAAGTTACAGGAAAGCAGATTTCAAATAAATATTAGGAAAAAAAATCCTAAAAATAAAAGTAGTTCAATAGAGGAACATTTATTAACTATAGAGATTGGATGTGTTCAAGCCGAAGATACATACTATAGCTATCTATCTGGGATGTTTTAATTTGGATTCATTCATTTAAAAATGGCTGAAATGATGACCAGTGGATGAAGGGATATACTGAACATGTATTTAAGTTACAAAATTGCAGAAATCATGGTCTTAATTCTATTCATAGCTGTAAGCACTAAAAACTTATGGGGGGAAAATCCCTCTTATGCCTGTACACATAGATCACATAAACCAAAAACTCCTAACCTTTCTGTGCTGGTGGGCACATTGTGAATTTTGCGATCATGGATACCATGATGTGAGTGGTCAGTCATAAAACATTTTTTTCTCAGAAACAAACTGGTGAGACTGTTTCCCATCCACCTGATCTAAGGATATTCTCTAATACTCAGCTTACTTTTACAGTTTTCCCCCGAGCACATTTTCAAACAAAGCATTCAGCTGCAGCCAGCTATTAGTTTATTTTCCAAGAATACCTCTTTGGTCCAGAAATATTCCTGGAAATAAAGCTTATGTTGGTGGCTGGAGGTTCACTTTGCAGAATACTAGCTTCCTATTTTTTAGCCGAAAAGAACTAAAATCAGAAAGAACTTAGCAGACCCCAAAGAAAGTGCTTCTCAGCACATTGGTGCATTTGAGTACCACGCTGGGAAACCAGAAACGAGGGCTTAGTCTCCTAATATACCATTAAAATCAATCACAAACGTATTCAAATGTTGGATTGAAAATGAACAGAAATTATTCCAGTGGAGAAAAGAAATGATTAAACTGAGATGGGGGCAGAGGAAAAGAGCATATATTTCATATTTTACATCCATCTTCAAGTAAAGAAAATAAAAAGTGGTATTCTTTGGACAGGCACCCCATTTTTCAAGTGTCATCATATCAGATTTTGTTTCCCACAACTTAAAAAAAAAGTCCCAAACCAGAGAAAATGCCCATCCATCATTTTTGATAGGGCGTATCTATCATTTTACAAGTTCCGTCTTTTCAAGGGTGTCAGGGAGAGGATACAAACCAAGAACCCATTTTACCATTGACCAGCTTTGTGCATCGAGGGCATATGTCTCTAGATCAGGCCACCTGGACTGTCTTCTTGCCACTCTCCATTTAAAATTATTCTTGCCAGCAAGTCATTACAAACGGTAGGCTTTCCTTTTATGTGTAGCTTTTCTACTGATATATTGCTATGCTCATTCCCATCAAGGGAAGAGCCAGGTTATAGTTAAAGACAGATGAATCGGTTATTATTGCTTCCTTCCACACACAACATTTGCTACTTTTCGCCACAGTGACACAGAAATGACAACATAAGTGCAGTTGAATCATTATGGAAATCTGCTCCTATGCATTTACATTGTAACAATTGACATAAATACATAGCTCATGCTATTTATAGCATGATGTCATAGTATACATTTTGTCATTTACCCCCACCCCTTCCCCCAATCCCTCCACAGATGCCCGTGTGTAGAGATGCAATGGACACTGTGAGGACATCTGCAGGAATTATGTTGTCTGATATATAGTGAATGAACTATAGCCCCTACTCATATTTGCCTTCTCAACAATGTTATAGTAACAACTATGAACTCTCTCTGTCTCTCTCTGTCTCTCTCTCATACACACACACACACACACACACTCATCTGTTCAGAACTCTTTATGAAACTAGACACAAGCATGTATGTTTGACTGGCATCTTAGCAATAGCATGATATAACTAGAATGCATGCTGTGTTAAATGTTATTTAGAACTCAAGGATATTAAATATCATTGGATGAAAACACAAATTTTCTGCAATTTATGTGATAATCTGGTTTCTTTTCAAATCGTATAAATCTTTTACTCATTTGTGTGATGATTTGCATGAGTAAACCTCAACTTGGACATCTGTAGGAGGGAGTTCAGTACATTCTCCTGCACAATTTTGCATGGTTAAACCAATAAACAATACCGTTCCTGTAGGCTGCAGGCTGAAGGAGGCTGGAGTTGATATTTTTATTGAGAGGCCATCAGGAACAAGTGGAGTAAAAACTATTCTGATCACTTGAGAGAAGAAGTAAATTAATGGCAATGACATTGACCAGCGTGCGAATGACGTTCATTGATTATTTTAATTTTCTTTCTCTGACACTCCGTTAAATGCCTATTGGTTTAGGCTTCAACTTAAGTAAAAGGTATTTTCCTCATTAAAAAAAAAATCCAGGCAATTTCATGACTGGATTGTGATCCATCCATAGATTGTTAGTACAATTAAAAAAGCTGCTTGGTCACAAGAACTGATGGTCTGGTAATAAAGAAGAAATAATTATTGTTGTGCCAAACATCCTCCAGTTTGGATTTTTAAGGTGAGAAATGCAGATGTTAAATGAGCAGGGTATTTTTCTTTAAAAACACTCAGGTTATATTCTTATAATTCATTTAAGCAGATCAGTTAAAGATCAAGTGGCTGCATCCATACAACATGGTTACTTCTGATTTTGCTTAGTTTTTTTCAACATGTTGGGTAAAATAAGCCTGCTTGGTTAGTTGTTGGCTCCTTTTTGTATAAAGTCAGCAAATTGGTTAATTCAGTTACCAGATTAAACACACTGTGTGAATGAAGCCTCAGATTGTGTAATTCATCTTTTTTCCCTCTGTAATCCCACTGATGTCACGGTTTCTCCTGTCTGAATTTATGTCCTCTTTCTTGGACTAGCAATCTGTACAAATCAGAAAGTGAAAGTGAAAGGAAAGGAAAGGAAAGAGGAAGGGGAAGGGAAGGGAAGGGACCACAGAAAATTGGGCATGGTGTCACAGTCCTTGGTGTGATAGTAAATGATGTGACAAAGTGACATCATAGATGGCAAGTGATTACTTTTCCCAAGGAGTTCTGGAAAGCTGCCCAAAAGGGAAGTATTTCCAAAAATGTCTGTAAAGCATTGTGAGTTATTACAGCTTAGGTCTAAGAATTCTGTGGGTGAATGTGTGAGCTACAAGGAGAAAGCACTGAATTATCTATTGAAACAGACAGGTCTTTCAATTCAGGGATGCACAATATTTGATCAGGACAAGGGCCATACTAGATGGGGCTAGGACAAGGAAGTGAGTAGAGCCAGAACATTTTCATTTAGTTTCACTGAAATGTAATTACATCACCTTATATCAATTAAATCCTTTATATTTATCATTTCTCCCTTCTATGATATTACCTCATTTGGGGGGCTGCATACAATCCCAGGACCATAGGTTGAACAACCCCAGTTGGGGGTTCTATGCACATTTGTCAAACAGGAGTAACATCTCATTTCAACTTCAGAGCTTAATGGGGGAAAGTCTGGGGCTGTGGGACTATACCAAGAACATGTTATTTCCTCTCTCTCTCTCTTTCTGTGTAAGTATTTGTACTATAGTATATGTATACAGTAAACATTTCTGTGTAAGTATTTGTACGATAGTATATATATACAGTAAACAACCAAGGTCAGAGAACCCCAAGGACTCCACACTTCAACCCTGAGCTACACATATTCGCTTCTATTGATATACAGGGGTGTATGGGATGTCCAGGGAGGGGTGGCCCCTCTGGTGGAGGGGCCTGCTGTGCCCTTTCCAGGGCTGCACCTTCACCTTTGGTCCCCAACTGGCACTCAGCTCTCACCTGTGGCTCCTAGTAACTATAACATGCACAGCGGCCACACCCTGGTAAACCATCTCGGCACACAGGCCAAACCAGGTGAGGGTAGCCAATGGGTCTTCAACTTTCGATGAGATAGGGGAATTGTCCATCCCTCTGTGTGAAGTTTGGCCCTGGCAGATTGAGTACAAGAGACTGATCAACGTTCTAAAGGTCAAGAAGACAGGCCCAGCAGGCACTGTGAAGCACTAAGAGCACAAGACACTTAGACGTCCTGGTCATCAACTGCAGCAGGAGAGGTCTCCAGCTGTAACAGTTCTCCATGCCACTGGATTAAGGTCTCTTATGCTGAGAGAGTGGGACTTCCCCTGTGCAATGGCTGTTCCACTTAAAATTCCATCATGCACAGTTTTCTGTTGTGCAGTTTGTCTTCATTTATAACCTAATTCGTTGAGCCCTGTGGTGATAGGGGAGTGGTGAAGCAGCAGGTGGAGATGACCACTGGCAATTTTAGTCACAAACCTGCCTGTGGGCAGCCCTTGGACCAGTGGTTGTTCATCTCAGTATCCAGGGCAGCAGATGTCTAGCAGCCTCCAGGGTGACTGGGCAGCCATTCTAGGGTAACACTGCCCACACTCATATGAGAGAGGAGGTTAGAAAAGGTACCCTAAACATTGCCTGCTCCACAACATCTGGCCAGCTAACTGCAGCTGGCAGATCATCTCCTTAGCAGTCGAGCATCAAGAAAACAAATAAAAGAAAACTCATTTTTGGAGCCTGGAACATCCACCCCTTGATGGATAGAGACAAGGCCTGAAAGATGAACAGCACTCCTAGCAGCCTTTATAGCATTGACATTGCTGCACTCAGTGAAACCAGGCTGGCAGACGAGGGTTCATTATAGGAAGCAGTGGACCTTTTTGGAAAGGGAAACCACAGACTGACAGCAGGACTCATGGAGTAGGTTTTGCAATCAAAATTGCTCTGCTGAAGAACCTTTTTACTGTACCCACTGGAATGAATGAACACATTATAAAGTTCTGCTTTCCTTTCAGAAAGTCCTGGTACATCACCATTGTCAGTGCCTATGCACCAACTCTCATGAGTCCAGAGGAAGACAAGCAAGATTTCTATGAGGACCTGGATCAGATTATTCAAACAGCCCCCACCAATGACAAACTCATCATTCTGGGTGACTTCAACACTAGAGTGGGGACAGACAGCAACAGCTGGGATGGAGTCCTTGGGAGACATGGGGTGGGAAAACTAAATAGCAATGGCCTGCTGCTTCTGACTAAATGTGCCAAGCACAAACTGTGCATCACTAACATGATGTTCAGATTTGCAAACAAATACATAACTACCTGGATGCATCCCAGGTCTAAACACTGGTACCTACTTGACTATGTCATAGTATGTGAGCATGACCTTAAAGATATCACCATCACCCGAGCCATGCAAGGTGCTGAGTGCTGGACAGATTACAGGCTGGTCTGGTCAGTCCTCAACCTACACATAGCCCTTTTAAATTGTAAGAAACCAAGGACTGTCAGAAAAACATTCAACATTGGCTGACTGCAAGACCCAGGCCAAGCCCAATGTCTCCAAGATGTACTTAATGAAAAACTCTCTGGCAATTTGCCACTTGTAGGAACCTGTTCTGAAAAGTGGACGCAGTTTAAAGATATCATCAAGCAGACTGCAACAATGGTACTTGAGCTGAAAACCTGGGCACATCAGGACTGGTTTGATGAAAACCATGAGACCATTTCAGCAGCCCTCCAGGCCAACAACAAGGCCTATGCAGACTGGCAGAATGATCCATCATTTGTCACAAAGAAAGACAAGGTTAAGCACCTGCAGTCCAAAGTACAGATGGAACTGCGAGAAATGCAGGATGAGTGGTGGCAGAGAAAGGCTGAGCAGGTGGAATGCTATGCAGACATGCATGCCACCAGAGTTCTTCAGTGCCATAAAATCAGTTTATGGTCCTCCTAAATCAAGATGCTCCCCTTTGCTGTCATCTGATGGATCGAGCCTGATCAAAGACTAGGAAGGACTGAAAAACCGCTGGGCTGAACACTTTTCCAGCCTACTCAATAGGCTGTCCACAGTTAATCATAATGTCTTACAGCAGATTCCTCAGCTGCCAGTCTTGGATGCCCTAGACTTGCCTCCCTCTACTGGTGAGATCAAGAAAGTGATCTCACAGATGAACTTAAATAATGCAACAGGACAGGATGGCATTTCTGCTGAGAATTACAAAGCACTAGACCCAAATACCTTATAGATGTCCAGGACATCTTGGAAGACATTTGGTCCACAGAGAAGATGCCTGACAACTTCCATGATGCCCTCATTGTGGCTCTCTACAAAAATAAGGGAAACAAATCAGACTGTGGAAACTACAGGGGTATCTCACTGCTGTTCATTGCAGGCAAGATCTTTACTCACATTCTCCTGAACAGACTTGTCATTGTCTCAGAAAGGAACCTCCCAGAGGCAAAGTATGGCTTTCAGCCAGAACGAAATACAGCAGACATGATATTTGCTGTGAGGCAAGCCCAGGAGAAGTGCATCAAGCAGAACAAGCCTCTTTACTCTGTCTTCATTGACCTGGTGAAGGCATTTGACACTGTAAACAGGGAGACTCTCTAGGTCATCCTGAGTCATTATGGATGCCCAAGGAAATTTGTGAAATTGATTCAGCTACTCCATGATGGAATGACATGACAACCTCTTTATAAACAGTGATACATCAGCTGCATTTGCCATTTCCAATGGGATAAAACAGGGTTGTGTGCTAGTCCCAGTCCTGTTCAATCTGTCCTTCACTTGCATGTTGCCATGTGCTGTCCAGGGTCTGAAGGAGGGAGTGTACATCAAGTACTGATTGGATGGCTCTCTCTTTGACCTTTGCCACTTGAACACATGGATGAAGTGCCTCCATACAGTCATCCAAGAAACCCTCTTTGTGTTGCTCAATCAACACAACATCCATATCTCCACAAAGCTGAAAGTCTACAGAGCTGTGGTTATCCCTTCTCTCCAATATAGATGTAAGCCCTGGACTCTGTACTGAAGGCATATCAAACAACTGGAGAAATTTCACAGGCATTCTCTGCTCCATCCTGGGAATTTGTTGGCACAACTGTGTCTCCAACCAGGAGGTCTTGGATTATGTGGAGTCCACCAGCAGAGTCCCTGATTATCAGAGCCCAGATGCAGTGGGTGATACATGCCATCAGAAAGGATGACCACCATATGCCTCACCAGTTGCTCTATAGTGTACGAGTCTGGAAAGAGACCTTGAGGTCAACTCTGCAAGCGCTACGAAGATGCTGTGAAAGAAACCCTGTGCCACTGTGATATCCAGCCAAGGGAACTAGAAGCTGCAGCTGTTGGCAGAACCCACTGGCGAGCCCTGTGCTAGGAAGCCTCCACCTGCTTTGAAGACAGGCGCCGCCAAAAACTGATAGAAAACCATGAATGGTGTCACAGAATAACATCCACAGTTATTACAACAATGGACTTCCACTATCACCATTATGCTAGACTCTGCGCATCCAGATGGGTACTGCAGAGCCACCTCCATGTCCACAGATGAACTGCACAACAGTGTGTCTTCTTCAAACCTCCTCAAAATTAAGTCCTTTTTTTCCCACCTAAAGAACATTCCTTCCCTGAAGCTAGTATTTATCTTGAGAAGAAATTTGCCTTTGGTCTACTGAACATTGGCTTTTATTACCTGTATGATTGATTCATTTGAATCACTGATTCAAAGCAAGGACATTTCTTATTCTGTTTGCCCAATGCTCTTGTATAGATTTTAAGATTTGCCAAGGATGTAGTGGAAGGAGGCTTTGCGCAGGTAGAGTGCAAAAGTAGAGAAAATCCTTGACACCTAGGATCTCCTTTCCCTGATGTGGTAATTCCCAATGGCATGCTCTCCATGGACTTATAAGCAGTGACAGAGTTGTGTTAGGCAGCAATAGCATATATAAGGCCCTGAATCAGTTGAGTTTCCCATCATATTTCAATTTTAACATCAGGATGGATCCTTGTGAAAATATAAAAATAGCAGTTTCTTTCTTGCCCAAGAGGTAGCTGCTTTAAGCTCACAAAAACAAAGTACAAAATGAGGCCCAAGGTCCATCATGAAGATTCCAAAAGATAAAGAATAGTAGAATCAGAGTTCAAGTGCATTCCAAGGTCAAGCACAAGGAATCCAGTACAGGAATATGTGAACAATGAACTGCTTGGAATGAAAGGCTTTTATACTCTAGTCCCACCCAAAACTCAGCTGTAGCCTTCTGAGCTATATGACCCATGAGGAAGGTATTACTCATAAGCATGGAGCTCTCTTTCTCCAGTGGATTATTTTTCATATGTCTACCTTCTGTTCTTATATTATCTCCCTGCCATCTCTACTCCATCATGTTGGGTCATCCAATGATTTCTATCTTAGAGTGGAAGCTTCCTGAACCTGAAAGAATGGATCTGATGTGGCCTCTCCTACAGGAGTAGAAGGATTTATTTTATTTATTTATTTTATTTTATTTATTAAATTTCTCCACCGCCCATCTCCCCCCAGTGGGGGACTCTGGACAGCTCACACAAAACATTAAAACCACAAATACATATAAATACATAAAACATAACAATTTAAACAAAACATTACTAAAAAAGAAGAAGAAAGTCCAAGACGATGATGGATCTGGGGCTGAAGATAGCAGGCCTCTATGGGGCTAGCCACCCCCATGCTTGATGTGTTCCCTCCCCACCCCAGGCCAAATGGCAGAACCAGGTCTTCAAAGCCCTCTGGAAGGCCAGGAGTGAGGGGGCCAATCTCACCTCCGGAGGTAGCATATTCCAAAGAGTGCGGGCTACAGCAGAGAAGGCCCACCTTCTGGACCCCGCTAATCGGAGTTCTTTTACTAAGGGGGTGCGAAGCATGCCCTCTCTGTGTGATCGGGTGGGACAGGTTGTAGTCATGTGGAAGAGGCAGTCCCTTAGGTAACCTGGTCCCATGCCATGTAGGGCTTTAAAGGTGATAACCAACACCTTGAATTGGACCTGGAAGCAAACTGGTACCCAATGCAGCTCGCAGAGCAATGGCATTACGTGGGCCCTTCTTGGGGCTCCCAAAATAGCCTGTGCAGCTGCATTCTGGACCAGCTGTAGCTTACGGATACTCTTCAAGGGTAGCCCCATGTAGACCACATTGCAGTAGTCTATCTGGGAGATAATAAGGGCATGAGTGACTGTTCGAAGGGCATCCCAATCCAGGAAAGGGCATAACTAATGCACAACCCAAAGTTGTGCAAAGGCCCTCCTTGCCACGGCTGCCACCAGCTCTTCGGGCAGGAGCCGTGAGTCTAGGAGGACCCCCAGATTATGCACTGGGTCTGTCTGGGGCAGTGCTACCCCATCCAGCACTAAAGATGACAAAGTCCCGGAGACAGAGGAGCCATTAACCCACAGCCACTCTGTCTTACCAGGGTTCAGCCAAAGCCTGTTGTTCCCCATCCAGACCCTTACAGCCTCCAGACACCGAGAAAGGGCAGTCACGGCATCACTTACTTCACCTGGGATGGAGATGTATAATTGTGTATCATCAGCATACTGATGATACCTCATCCCATGGTGACAGATGATCTCACCCAGCGGTTTCATGTAGATGTTGAAAAGGAGCGGAGAGAGAACTGAACCCTGCGGCACCCCACAAAGGAGGGGCTGAGGATGGGACCTCTCGCCCCCTATCAACACCGATTGGGATCGGCCCTGAAGAAAGGAGGTGAACCAGCATAAGACTGTGCCGCCCACCCCCAATTCCCTGAGCCGTCCCAAAAGGATACCGTGGTTGACAGTATCGAAAGCCACTGAGAGATCAAGGAGAGCAAGGATGGTCATACTTCCACCATCCTGCTCCCACCAGAGATCATCCATAAGTGCAACCAGTGCCATTTCCATTTCATAACCGGGCCTGAAACCTGACTGAAAAGGCTCCAGATAATCTGTTTTCCCCAGTTTGGACCTGTGGTGCCATCTCTTTCTCAACCATCTTCCCCAAAAAGAGAAGATGGGAGACTGGACAAAAAGTGTCCAGTACAGTAGGATCCAGGGAGGGTTTCTTGAGGAGGGGGTGCACCAACGCCTCCTTAAAGGCAGCTGGAAACACTCCCTCCTGCAAGGATGTATTAACCATCACCTGGATCCAACCACATGTCATCTCCTGAGCTGCTTTCACCAGCCAGGAGGGGCATGGATCCAGATGGCAAATGGTGGCCTTCACCATCCCCAGGATCTTGTCCACTTCCTCATGATCAACAGGATCAAACTGTTCCCAGATAACTGGGTAAGAATGTTCCCCCGGTATCTCCCCAGACCCTGCCCCATTCTCAGAGTCCAACTTGGAATTAATCTGAGTGACTTTGTCCTGCAGATGCTCCAAAAATTCCTCTGTGTGGCCCTGCAAATGAACCCCCACATCCCCCTTACCAAGGAGGGACCTAGTGATCTTGAACAGGGCCACTGGGCGGCATTCTGCAGATGCGATAAGAGCTTTGCCGCTCTTATCACCACAATGTAGGCCTTGATAGCAGCTCTAACTTGTATTCGGTTGGATTCAGTCTTTGTCTTCCTCCAGTGGTGCTCTAGACATCTTTTAACCCTCTTCTGAACCTTCAACTCCACCATAACCATGGGGAGTGTCGGGGCTGATGTGGCAAGAAAGGCCTCATAGGTGTGATCCTGTCCAAGGCCCCGGCTGCCTCTCTATTCCAGGCAGCAGCCAAGGCCTCTGCAGCAAATCCACGGGAATGTCCCCCAGCTCCCTCTGAAACCCCAGTGGGTCCATCAGGTGCTGGGGGTGGACCAATCGCATGGGTCCTACCTCCCTGCAGTGGGGGGTGGCACAGGAGAAACTCAGGGTCACCAGGATGTGATCTGACCATGACAAGGGGAAAAGCTGTAATCTCCCCTTAGATCACTTTCCATTGCTCCGACAAGAAGACCAAATCCGGCATGTGGCTACTGTCTTGGGTCGGGTCTCGCACAATCTGGGAGATGGGCCCATGACCGCCATGGTGGCCAAGAATTCCGAAGCCATCGCCAAGGTCTGTCCCAGGGATGGCAGGTTAAAGTCCCCCAGAACCATAAGTCTGGGGAACTCTACTGCCAGCCCTGAGATGGCATCCAGCAGCTCAGGGATGCTGCCATGCAGTAGGGAGGCTGGTACAGTAGCAAAACTCCCAACTGTTTGTGGGAACCCAACCTAAAGAACAGTGTCTCATAGCCAGAAACTTGTGGAACAATGCCCCTGAAGGCCACCAGAGATTCCTGGATGACAACGGCCACCCCTCCTCCCCTGCCCTGGCATCTCGGCTGGTGCCACACCGGGGCACCCCCCCTTTAGGCCCCAGTCAGTTCTCAGTAATGCATGCCAGGTCTGCCACCTCCTCGGTGATCAAGTCACATATGAGGGGGGTCTTGTTAACTGACCTGGCATTAAGTAGCAGCAGCCGAAGGCCAGGGCCCCTATGAATCTACTGACCAGGGCCTGGGAATGAACAAGGAGGGTCGGAACACGCCACCAGTAACACACACTGGGGGTATCTTCCCCGAAGATGGCCCACTCTCCAGCTCCTGCAATATCGTCCCCTACCCATCACCACCTTAATAGTGTAGCCCACCGCATAGTCTCCAGGGGTTATGGGCCCAAATGCCTCCAATCCTGGACCTCCGGGTTTCCTAATCCAGGGTAAGGGTCCCTCCTTCCAGCCAGTCATCCTCATTTGCACCCAGATGCTCACAGGTGAGGGAAGGTCATCCTGGCACACCAGCTAATGCTCTCAGCACTGCTAGGACCCACCCCCCACCAACCCTTATACCCTCTCACACTCTCTGCCCCCCTGCACGACCTCTCTCACTAGTTGGCAGTGTGGGCATCCCACTCCCTCCCTCACACCTCCTGTCTCTCACCCAGGAGGTGGATCCTAGTATCCTCATGCACTCCCAGACTCCCTCCCAGACTCTCACTCCCAGGAGGGAGTCCCAGACTCACACTGGAGGGACCCCGCAGTTCTCCACTGACATGGGGGGGGGGGCGTTAAATGGAGGTGGCTAGGTTCTAATCCCCGGTTCACCAGTCTTAAAACCAAGGGCTGTTGGCTTCGTATGCTGACTGGCTGCTCCCTTATCTGGCTGTTCCTCCAAAGCCAAGCAATCTTCCTCCACAGCTGGACTATAAGTCTACTACAACCTTGGCCCCCACAACCCGCCCAGCAACCTTGCACCAAACCACCAAGCTCCCAGGACTGGGAGGGACTCTGGGAGGGATCTATCAGCTTATGACTCACTGCTGCCATTTAGCACAGTAAATTCTGAACAGAATGCTAGCAAGTAAGAAAACTGGGTTCAAAGTACTGCTGGCTTTGAACCTAGATACTGGCATCACCCTATTAACCTAGACAAATCCTACTGCAGTGGACTCCCTGTTTGTCTCTCCACAAAGAGGAGACAGTATTAGCCACCTTTTCATTCTTCCTGATGGCTTCAACATAATCAAAACCTTTGCACATCCCTGCATTAAAAAAAAAACAAAACCTAAGGAAAAAATGTGGTAGAAATGGACATGTACAAGGCTTTTTGTATAATCCACTATAAAATCCTCTATTTTCCCAAAGCATTTATCCCACTGCTATTTCCTGTTTATGATTTATTAGATTATACCTGTCTGAATGATGAAAATGAGAAAGCTTTTACCAAGTATGTATATCACAAACACAACTATTATGTACATTGTACTGAATGTTTTTACCCATACATATACTGCAGACCATTAATTTGAAGACTAAGTACAGGTTTCTTTTTAAAAACCCACAAGATGGATAACAAGTCATAAAGCTGGCAAAGCAAATGTGTACTTGAGAATAATTTTTCCAAATGCCTTAGAAGATACCATGCGGATTTGCAATCCAAGGGGTATGAGATTCAGAGAAAAGACCTGACCTGACTGTTAGACAAAAGAAGGAAAATGAAGATATGAGACAAAGAGAGACGTGCTCAGGCATCCAGCTGGAAATGATAATCTGAAGGTGAATCCTAACCATGATGACACCAAAACAATGAAATGTGTGTTGTGATGTCATGATGCAAGCTCTGGCCTTTTGCACTCATGTTACAATATTGCATGGAAGTACATAAAGGGTGGGACTTGTGTCACAGTGCACATTTCATCATTCCTTGGGATGCGGATGGTAGCTGTACTTCTGATGCTCAGTGCAGGGACATTGGGCATGGAACATTTCTGAGCACCTTTGCTGTGGCAGGGGGGATGGGCTCAGTTTTGCTGCATCTATAAATAAGAGACAAAGTTAGCAGCAAAAGCTACTGTTCCTCAATCTTTCAAATAGAATGGAATTAACAACATGGAGGCTTCTATTCATGGGAGTCCTTTGAATTTCTTCCCTCCTGGTTTTATGAAAATTCTCAATTGTTCTGCTTCATAACAGTTGTCCAGAATATTGTGGCCTTCTTAGTTACAGAATACCATTCCATGACTAAAGATATGCACACTTTTGGGAAGGAAGTAACAAAGAAGCAATTAATGTAAGTCTCATTTCATATGATTTCTTTTTTGTCTTCTACGCAGAAGAAAATGTCACTTTGTTTGTTTCCTTGAAATTATTTATTTATTTACACACACACACACACACACACACCACTTTCCCCAGGCCTCCTCCTTCATACATCTATCAGAAATGAAAGAATGGTCTTAACCTTTATAACCCCTTTTAATTTAGGCAACTTGATATGCTTGTAGTCTCTTTTAACATCTACCAGGTTTTCCTTTTCACCTTAACTTTCTTGTTTAATGGTTTCTGCACAATTAAGGAATTATGAAGGTCCACATCAATATGCCACTGGCAAATTTATGGCAGCTGTATGTCAGCAGTGTTCCAAGATTGTGCCACAAGTCGTATTTAAAATTATAGGAGTTCTTTCCCCCAGAGCTGATGCCATTACTCCATTATAGGTCAACACAAAGAATAACTCATTTTGTAAAACAGAAACCTTGTTTATATCCTTTTACACAAAGTTTCAACTACAAGCGAGCAATTTTGGGGGCCTGAACATAAAATAGGTACAAAATATATTAAACCCACAGTTCTACTCATGTTTACTTGGAAGTAAATCCAGTACAACTCAGTACATACAATTATGCTGATGTATTTTTTTAAAGATAAAAATGCCAACTATAACAATATTTTAGTTTTATAACTTTTGAACTTTCATGACTTTCCCAAGTCAATCACTGGGGTTGCCAGCTTGCTTTCTAAAAGTCTCCAACTAAAAAATACACAAAAATTAAAAAAAAAAAAGAAACAAGAAAACAATAATAACTAAGTACATAAAAAAAGATCACTCACTTTTGTATTTAATTCACATTCATTTAGCCTTCCTTTATTCTTGACTCTATCTCTTTTTGGGGTTTTGTGGGTTTTTTGGTGCTTTTGAGTCAGTGTTGACTCCTGGCAACCACCTGGAGTAGTCCCTGCAGGTTTCTTGGCAAGGTTTTTTAGAAGTGGTTTGCCGTTGCTCCTTCCTAGGGCTGAGAGAGAGGGACTGGCCCAAGGTCACCCAGTTGGCTTTGTCCCTAAGGCAGAACTAGAAATCCCAGTTTCTAGCATGACGCCTTAACCACTACAGCAATTCTATTTCCACTGCACTACTTTTATGTTTCTCCTGGCATATCCTACTCCCATATAACAAATTGGCAGAAACACAACCTTATGCACATCCACTATTGCTTTTTCAATAATCATTCATTCTTCACAACAAACCACATACTACCCATTACTTTCTACCAGCATTTGTACATCTTAAAGTTTCCCCATCCTTTTCCTCACCTTTAATAAATGTTCTACCAAAGTATGCAAATTCATCTACTTGGTCTCATTTTTGGTGATGTGTGTCTGTGGATGGATGGACAACAGACAGCAGTCATTTACTCCATTTACCTTGTCAAACCCAAGTACTTTGGTCTTTGATATGTTATCTTTTATATCCATATTCCTCAGTGTGTTGTGCAACCTGTCTAACATTCATTGCAAATCGTATGTATTCTCAGCCAAAAGAGCTGCACCTTTTACATGCACATTTCCATCCTCAGAACATATCTCTAATTTCATCACAAACATTTCATATACATTTATCCATGGCAGCCTTTCTATGTTCTCCATCCTCATTTCAGTTAGATCAAGATTTTGTTCAATAACGTAAGTAATTCAAAGTAGCCCATTACAAAGTCAGATCAAATCTATAAAATGCTTTTTTTTTTTTAGAGTCAGATACAGCAAGTCCACATGCATAAGCATTGACATATGTATTCCCACTGCTGGTTTCCAAAATACATATAAAATTTCCCATCAGAACATCAGTGAGACTGAAAGAGGACATTGCTGTTTTGACTCTGTCCTCTAGCCACTTTTAAACACACCATGTCTGTATGCTCTGTATATTGAAAATGGTGCTAATTTGAGATAAACGGTGGAAGCATATCTTAAAGAAGAGGGCAGCATTTCTCTTCATTCTTCCAAAATTAATCCTGCTTCTTCCTCCTGGCAATTAAGCCTCTGTTAACTGTCTAGTTATTTTTTTTAATCACTGTTTTTTTACTTGCTACAAAGATGAAGAATATATTTCAAAGCTCTATATGAGAAGAAGAACTTCCATGAGATAAAATGGCTGCCAGCTATGAAAGGAACCCTCAGATCTGGTTCCATACATGAATAAGAAACTGCTTTTTTGCTAGATAGCTTCTACATTAGTGGCAGTCTGGTATTATCTGAGGCAACAGTTCCCTGGTCTTGATTTGATAATAAATTACTGAATCTCTTGACCAAAAAAAAAAAAAAGAACTTCAGGGGATGGTAAAAAAAAGCAAAACAAAAACAGAGGTGTGCTTTATTCAGGAAGAATAGCCTCCCGACTATTTAGTCTATCTGTTTAGATGAAGCCTGAGAGCAGTAGCAGTTTTATTTTGTTTAGTTATTTGTGTTTCTACAGAATTAGTAATTGGATAGGGAGCATTGTTAATTCCCATTTCCTCATTTAAAAACTCATGGTTAGGTACTGCATCAAACTGAACAGAACATGTAGCTGTGCTCAGTGACAATCAGTTTACCCATTGCTTGATGGCCTTATTAAATTGGAATTTTTAAGGGGCTGTGTGGAACATGGTGAGATCAGAGCCATAGGCAGCTACTATGAAGTAGATTCATTTTTCTTTACTTGAGCTTTTTGCATTCAGCTTTGGTGCCTCCCATCCGTTCCCAAACACACTGTGAATCAAAATGCAGCCTTGCATCAACCAAAAGGGGTCAGTGTAAGCTGAAAATCTCCTTGTAAAACTCTTCCTGTGACAAGAGGACAAATGTTTCACTTTCTGCTGATGTCTTAATTTGTTTCTGACTGCCCAGAGCTTACATCTAAATCTCCTCTGCAGGATCGAGTCAACATATTTGAAGACAAATGCTTCTCTGAGCATGCCACTTAGCTGCCTGTGTCATGGATTAGGAGGGAAGACTCAGAAATTATCAAGTCCAGTTTCTTGGAAGATGTATGCTCAAGAGCTCCCTTTTTTGTTTTGCTTCTATGTGTCGCAATGTTTATTTGTTTGTTTATTTATTTATCAATCAACAAGTATGCCGCCTTGATCGCAAAGTGACTCTAGGTGGCTTAAAGAATAGAATTAAAACAGGTAAAAGAAAGTGAAAATGAACAAGCGGGGGAAAAAATCAACAGTAAAATACATGATGCCTATTGAGGAAGGGTAAATGAACAAACATATTCCCAACTAACCACCATCAGGGAGTCAATGATTGATCTGATCCAGGGCCTGTGGGAAAAGACAGGTTTTATGGCTATATGAGACACCAGTAGGGTTTGGGCCATGCAGACCACAGGGAGAATGCAGTTCCACAGGGCAGGTACAGCTACTGAGAAGACGTTGCTCCTAGGTCTCACAAGATGCTGCTGAGTTATAGCTGGCACCTGAAGTGCACCAGCTTTTCCAGATCTTCTGGTCAGGCAGAAGTAACAGGAGAAAGATGGTCCCATAGTAACCAAATACTAAGCCATGGGAAAAAGCCACCTCTCTAAGCATCTTGGTTTAGGGGCTTTTAGATTGCCGGATGCCACTGTTCATGTGAGACTCAGGGGAACAGATTAGCAATTTCCAATAACTCTGTTTAGGTAACAAAACCATCCACACAACTGGAATCCTTGGTGAGAAGGCATGGAAGATCTTTTCTCCTCATCAATGTCCCTGACTTCCACAATCTATATAGCAAATGTCATTGGATAGAAGTTGGTTCTATCTGTGTACGCACCTTATGATTTTTTTTTTTTTTAATCTGATTATCCAAATTTCTAGATTATATGAGCAAAGCAGGATGAATGGGTGATCCCCAAAACCGAAGTATAACAGGGCTGGTGAGAAGAATGTGATGGAAGCAGCTGACCTTGGATGATTCTGTGAGCTAACACTGTTCTGTGCAACTCTCCCCATGCATTTAGAAGAGCATGTGAGTTCTCAATATCCAAACTGAGCTGATGTAACCAAGGGGGAAAAAATCTGGGTTTTGTTGGCATTTGGAAAGAAGAGCTCTTGAACAAGGAGGCCATAAAGTTTGGCTTGGGATGAAACAGTTCTCTTTTAAAAATTAAATTGAGTATTGTCATTGTCTTCTGTTAGAAAAAACACCACAAATTTCAGATCCTCAGAAAACAAATGACTTTTTAAAAGTATACTGTACATATGGAACATCTTGACACTTAAGAAAGTGGGAAACTTGAATGCTTAAAATTGTAGAATCAAAGATCTTAGTAAACAGTTGTTGCTGTTATTATTATTTCAAAATTCTTCTGCCCCGAAACCTCTGGAGACAAAGGATTCTCTCGAAACAGTGAGAGCAAGGGACGAAAATCACTATTTGTAGGTCCTATAGTAACAACAAAATTGTCATCCATACTCCATGAAAAAGGGAGTATTTAGAGAGCCAGTTTGGTCTGGTGGTTAAGGCTCCAGGCTAGAAACCAGGATACCACGAGTTCTAGTCTTGCTTTAGGCATGAAACCCAGCTGGGTGACTTTGGGCCAGTCACTCTCTCTCAGCCCATGACATCTGACTTGAGCTGGTCAGTCAATTCTTGTCGCAACCAATGGACCAAGATTCAGTTGAGCTGAGGAAAAAGCAGATTGTATACCTGCAAGAAAAATGCTAGGAAGAAGAAAGAAGAAAGAAGAAAGAAGAAAGAAGAAAGGAAGGAAGGAAGGAAGGAAGGAAGCAAGCAAGCAAGCAAGCAAGCAAGCAAGCAAGCAAGCAAGCAAGCAATGCAAAAGGGAACTAGGTAAATTCTTTGCACCCTTCCTCCTCCCCAAATGCTTGTCTTGAATTCATGTTACCTAGTTATACTGGCAAAAAAATCCCAGTATTTTTTATGAGAAGGTTTTGAAAAGACACCTTTCAAGTCATCTTTCCTTTTGAAAAACCTGAAGTCTGGGAGCCAGGAGGTGCGATGGGGCAAAAGTAGCTGCAAAAGAGAATACAGACCATGCTCAGGTTCTATAAAACTAAAACATTGGGGTAAGGGGGAGGAGAAGAGGACAAGTCATGCTGCACTTTCAAATACTTTAGCCAAAAATAAATTGTCTCAGCAGGAATGATGGGATTATCACTATTTATGGGTGCAGTTCTCTCTAGAAACTGCTTTCAGACTGGTGCAAAATCTTTAGATAGATATGTTCTCAGTTTCCACATGGGAAACTTATGACTTTGGCAAGTTTGTTTGAAAAAGTTATTAATCTACAGCAAGCATATGATTATGTGTGAGAACTGTATTTGATATCATTTAATTTCATTCCAATTATTCCTGTAAAAAAATTAAGAAAATGAATAATTATAAAAGTAAGGTCAACTCAATTTTTCATACTAATGTTTTTAGTTACTAGACTCATTGTAGCTAATTTCTTTCATAATCTTTGCCATCCAACCCCATTTGTTTCATTTATAAGTAGTGAAAAGTGAGCATCATGAAACTTCAGTAAAAACAAAGTAGCAAACCATGTCATTTTCACTATTATCTGAGAAAGCAATTATCCCTTGTTAACCTTTATAGGAAGAACTCTCTGGATTATTCTTAAAATGGTTATTAAATGAAATCCCTTCTTCTTCGATGTATTATCACAACTTCTGAAATTATAACTAAGTGGACTTCTAAAACTCCATTTTCTCTGGCATAGTGGCAAAACTACTTGGCTTAGTTTGACATGCAATGTAAAATTCAATACAGTGTGAGCATTAAACTGTTTTGAGCTGGCTGTCTTTAGGAAAGAAATATTACCAGCTGAACTTAAGGTATGAATTAGGAAGAATTCAGTCAAACTAATATATATATATATCTAGCACAGAATTCTTCTTGGCTTGGAAGTCTACTAACTGTTGCATGCTCACACAGAAATACATTTCTTTGAACACTATGGGATTAGAGTAAAAATAGCAAGGAAAATCCATAGTTGGGTAATACTTTTATGAAGACCACCCAAAATATCATAAAATTGTTAAAAGCTTTTGAATATTCCAAAATTCTTCTAGATGGATGAACTGGTACAAAAATTGTGGAATGGAGAAAGGAGGAGAAAGTGGGGCAAGATGCTGATCAGCTTTAATCTCAAATTGGTGATGGAATGCATTAGTCTGTGGTAGGCATGGCAAGGAGGAGATTGACCCTAAGATTTTGGGATGAAGAAGCAACAACTGAGTTCCCAATTCTAAAAACACAACATCCAGTGAGATGTCAGAAATGTCTTCTGCCTTTGGTGAAATTTCTAGCGGCTGTTGGGGTGAGTCCTATGTGACTAGAACATTGTGAGAATGGCAGGAGCATAGATCATGATGTGACCAAGACAAAATAAAACCAAAGAAAACCCCACTGCTGACTAGAAGAACTCAAGGTAAAAAATTACAGAACAAATAATGTTCATTCTGTGTGTATTCCATTCTTCCCGGAGGGGTAAAGATAACACAAAACTGGGTTACTTTTAATCTGAAATCAGAAAATTATCAAATGTCATTATGAAAAATAAGAATAAGAATACAACGCCTTCATGAGTCATGCCTACTAACTGCACACTGGTGAGATATATAAGTAATTTGAACCTTTTGCCTATTTATACAGTATATTTCTACTGGGGATTTTAGTTTCTTCACTCTTTCTACCTACTTATACTCCTTCCCCACCCTAAAAAGACAGCAATATGCTATTAAAACTGGATGTGTCCATTCCCATTTATGAATCTTAAAAGAAGAAAAATAAATCCCTACAAGATTTGAGTCATATTGCCTGGGAATTCATCATATGCTGGCACATATTACTTGTGAATTTTATTCACTTCGCTTAAAATTACTTCTAACACACAGCAATCAAATTTAAGGAGTGCAAGGAATTCAAATCATCACCAGGCATCAATGATATCTCAAGAGGCAGCTTTCAAATCACAGGCAAGGTATAAATTCCTTTAGGAATTGTACATTTTAAAAAGTTAAATCTAATGACTGCGTACATCTAAAAATAAGACAAGCTTACTCATATTGTAAAATCACTCGATTTCTGTATCTTAAAGAGGATACATCTAATATTTTAATAGCCACCTACCCATTCCCTCCTAATTTCAATGCACAAACTGTTTTGGACTGTTTTGTTTTGTGGGTCACCATTCTGTGAATTCAGCATCCACCAGGTCCAAAATACAAGGGCAATCTATTCTGCTGCTATCTTAGAATGGAAGGGTTGATTGGAAACTTGGAGTTCATCTACTTCAATCTTTTAGTCAATGTAGGAATCCAGTACGACAGAATCTGACAGGTAGCCATCCAGCCTCCACTTAACCCCTTGAGTGAAGGAGAATCCACCTGTCAGCTCCCAGGTAGACCAGAGAGGAAACAGGACTAGATGAGCTAATTCTACTTTATTGTAAGACTACATTAACAGAATCTTGCAAGTCTGAAAGTACAAATCTCCTGCCATCTCTTTTTACAACCTGATAAGTCAGGGTGGATACTTTCTAAGTTTCCTTCTGTGCCTGTTATTCAGCTGTGGGCTATGCCTCCTCTTATCTGATCATTCCCTAGGCAACATGTCTTCCCCTCACCTCTCAAAGTCTTTCCCACATATCATCACATCACCAGTTCCCAAGGTAGTATCTTCCATTGTTGAACAGCTCTTCCTTCTAATTTAAGCCAATTATTTTTTGTCTTTTCTTCTGAAACATGTCTACACCATCTTCTACTTGAAGACAGCTATGAAGTTTTCCTAGAGACTTAATTAACCATTTTTCACTTCACCAGACTCAACATATCCAACACCTCCAGGCTCCTTTTCATCTTGGTTGCTGTCCTCTGGAGTCTCTCAATATTCTTCCTAAAATGTGGTTTCCATTCTTCCTTATTTGGGAAGGGATAGTTTGGACCCAATCTAGAGCCTCAAATGCTTGTATGCCCCTTGAGCACAGCAACATTTTTGTTACAGGCTCTCTCTCTCTCTCTTTTTTTACAGATTATTATCTAACCCATGTTTATTAAAAATAAAATAAAATAATTTAAAGATGCACAAAAGGATTACCATTGGTGATATCAAAAATAATTAGATCTCCTGAAAACTCAAATGTTGACATGGAACATGACAGAGGACGAAAAGCAAAATATGTATCAAACAACAGGCTTCAATATTGGTGTTAAGAAGGTTAAATATTTATGAATTTTCAAACAAGAAACAATTAAGATTTGCTTAAGAATAATCATTTCCCAGTTTGCAAAAACATCATAACAAATATTTCCAGATGGAAAAAAACCAAATTCTCTTGGCTAGGAAGAATTGCAGCCATTAAAATGAATATTCTACCAAAGCTTAATTTTCTTTTTGAAATGATTCCAGTCTTTACTGAGAATAAAGTACTAAATGACTGGCACAGACAAGTAAGAAATTATATATGGTCTAGCAAAAGGACAAGAATTACATTCAAGAATTTGCAGGTTCAAACAGAATGAAGTGGCCAATGGCACCAAATTTGAGACTCTATTATCATGCCAGCTGCTTAGTGTGGATTTCAGAATGGATTATTATCTCCATGTAGTCCTATAACCCCAATGGAAGGGGCAGATCTCCCAGAGGGACCGCATAAGTATATTTGGGCTGACACAAACAGAAATAAACAAGTTATAAAACACAGCAACCAGAAACCCTAACTGAGGCAGCACCTCATCCCGACCAGTGCAAGAACTTTTGGAGGGAGGCAAAGGTTGTATGCCACTTTACAGACTTTGAAACTTCTGTTTGCTTGAAGGTTGTTGTTGTTCAGTCGTTAAGTCGTGTCCGACTCTTCGTGACCCCATGAACCATATTGCGCCAGGCCTTCCTGTCCTTCACTGCCTCCCTGAGTTTGCTCAATTTCATGCTCATTGCTTGAAGGACTGAGTATTAAAGATGTTATTTATGTGGATACATCAACTTGCAAGGCCCAGGAGGGTGGAGTTAACCCAGAGCGACAGCCTATTGTTGGGGAAGGTGTGTGTCACAATAAAGCATTGTGTACAGTTATCAGCTATGCTGTGGTGTGTCCAGTTCTTGGAAAACAAAGAACCCTCACGGTGTTTCTTACCATGCAATGCTCTGTTCTGTTTGACTGGTTTCAGTATCTTCCAAAAAGTAGCACTGCAAGAAAATAAAAGTATAGAAACAAGGAAGAATGTTGAGGGATTTGACCAAATTTGAAAATCTTATAATATGTAATACTGAACAAGTGTTAAGTACAATTTATGAACTACTATTGAAGTATAATTCAGAATCTGAACAAGTTAAAGACTGTATGATTAAATGGATGAAGAATTTGAACCTAGTTATAGATATGCAACAGTGAGAACTTCAGTGGAATAAAAATATTAAATTTATTTCAAATATTATACTTGGAAAGAATTAGTATAAGGGGTTTTATTCTTGATACATTACCTAAGCCTTGAGTGCCAAAATGAATATTTTTTTCTCTAAAAAATGTTGGAAATATAAGGAATAGGTTGGATCCTTTTTTCACATGAGGAGGGAATGTTATAAAGCCCCAAAATACTGGAAAATGATTCATAGCAGAATGAAACAGATTTTGAAGGTTGTAATTCGATTTCAACCTAATGTATTTCTATTAAATTTCACCAAACCATATATTCCTTCAGAATTTACTGAACTAGCACTGTATATTTTAATGGCTGTAGCAATTTTATATATCTTTTATTTGAAAAGATCTCTGGTTCCTTCCTTGGAAAAATGGTTAATTAAATTGTGGGAATATGCTTCAATGTTAAGTTTAACTTCCTAGATTAAAAGTAAATCTGATTCAGAATTTAATTCTAATTGAAATCCATTCTTGTTTTGTGTCACATCCAAGTTTTGGGTTTTCTTCTCCATGGAATGATATATTTACTTGCTCTATCATTTTTAGTACTGATTTAATGCATTGTTTACTATTTTTGTTGTCCTAGTGATTTGTATTGCATTAAGGCAGTATGCAATTTAAAGTTCAGTAAGGGTAACTATCTGTACCTTATCTTTTGTTTTCTTACATGTATTTCTTTATATCTTTCTCTTTTACTTATACTTTTTCATTTACATTCTTTTAAATTTTCTTTTTACAAAATCTGACTTGTAGCACAAATAAAGAAATAACCACTTTTGCTTGGGCGGGGGGAAATATTTGGGTCTCCTGAAGACACTTCTTTACTATGACAAAGTATATCTCACCTTCTGTGCAACTACAGCAGTTCTGGCCATTGTGTATACTCGTTGTGAGTGCACTATTGGCTCAATAATCTTAGATGACATCATGCGTGGAGTAAGAAACAGTAAATCAAAAAAATTAAAGGCATGAGATAAGAAAAAGGAAAGGAAACACATCTAAATTAGTTTGCATCAGCACCATTCACTAGACTTTTCTATATCTTTCTATCAGTGCAAACCATTAATATTTTTACCTCTCAGATTCACAGACCTCATTGTATTGTCCTACCTACCTACCTACCTACCTACCATTTGCTTGAAATCATATGAATTCTTGACCAGCAACATGGCCCATCTGCATATAGGAATATATACATATTCATGTCCCCAATCATATTTATTTATTTATTTTATTTATTTAATTGGATTTCTCCGCCGCCCATCTCCCCCACAATAGGGGACTCTGGGCGACTCACAAAAAACATTAAAACTATAAATACATCAAAAATTTAAAACAATACACATAAAATGTTTGTATCATCACAAACATTCCTTATACATTTATATAAATGCATTAAACAATCAAGGGAATATCACACATCCTTATCTTACTCCCTCCCCAATGTTGAATGATTTGTTAAGCATTTCATTTAGTCTCTTGCATACTTTACTTTACTTTCATCATATACCACTCTTATCACATTCAGCAACCAAAGTTCAGCTCCATATTCAGACAACTATTTCATAATTCAAGCCTATTTTTATCATACACTTTCTTTAAATCACTAAGTTTAAAATGAACTTTATCAGATTCACGCTTTATCAGATTCATTCATATATACATGACTGTTCAGTTAAAAAAATTACTCATGGTTGATGACAAATAGGACTGAGCTGTGAAACACAGAGATTCTATGCTTTGAATCAGAATTCAGGATGCAGAGTTGTTGCATAATTAGAGGGTGGGAACCGACCAGACTCAAACTTTCACTTGACTTCAACAAATTGAACATAATATTTGCATAAGGCCTGCTCAGATATTTACAAGCATGTGATTGCTACCCATCAAAACTGGAGTCCTACACATGTAGACCTTAGACCTCTACGTGGCAAGTTAAACTCACTTTGAATAAGAACTTTGTGTTGGTGATGGGATTCTCTTTGTTGAGGCAAAGACTAATGTGATTTGCCTCAACAAAGCACATCATGTGGCCTCAAAGTTTGTCTATTGTCTTTCCCTGTGCGACTTGCAAAAGCTGAAAGAGGCTTGGGTGCAGACTCTGCCCTCAGTACAGACATCGCTGTAGATGTTTGCAAGTGCTGGAGAATTCAACCTTCTTTTATCTTTCCCCAGCACTCAGAAAACCAGAAGAGGGTTCTGTGCAGCAGCTATACAAGTTCAAAAGCCTTTTGAAGATGCCGAGGAGGGGCTGGTGAAGCAAGGGATTGTGTTGTTTTGAGAAACAGCTTCCAGAGATACCTTGCTTGAAACTTCATTGAAGTGAAGCATCCCTTTGAAGATTGCAGCCCTGGTAGACCCTATCTAAAAGTGAAACAGGAATGGGGAACTTATGGCCCTCCAGATATTGCTGAACTATGCCCCCCAGCCTTCTTTACCATGAAAGCATTTGGGTGGATCTGCTGGGAGTTGTAGCTGAGCTGCATTTGGAGGGCCAAAGATTCTCCATCCTTAATCAAAAGTATGGCTATCACATGTCTCAGGAAGGTAGCTTACGGGAACAGAAGGCAAGCTGAATTGCCCAGCATCATCCTGATCTTCTGAATGTCTGCATACAGCTATAATCCCTGCTTAATGTGAATCATTGTAGGAACGTATCACTTACTGAAAAAGAAAACACAGCTTCTTCCTAGCAAAGGCAGTGTTTCAGTCAGGCCAGCTTTAATTTATAACCAGCAACAGTGTGTGTGGACTCAACAAGCAGTGATGGCTGACTGGCGAGAACAATAAACTTGTTAGTTAAAAAAAAATTAACAGTGCGCTGTTTAACTGTAATGACAGCAATAAAGCAGGAGATGTGAAGTTGATACAGTCACAACTGAATCGTAATGGATGAGATATTTACAGCAAAGCTGTTAAAACATTGAATAAAATATGGGGAATAAGCAGGAGCAGATGTGGTTTTATACTTCTGACTTGAAGCTTGTAAAGCAAGCAATTGTATGAGTAATAATCACAGGTTCTAGTTCGCGATGCATGAATAAATATTGATAGAGCCCCCGAGCTGAAACTTTCCAGATATAGAAATAACGTGAGAAAGCTGCACTTGCGTTATGTATGTCTTAGTTTAGATTTTTAGGGCATCTGTGGCAGGACACATTTCAGAATATGCAGGTTAAATGCACATTTTTATTATAGTGATTCTAGCCAGGAAAATATCACACTTTATACAGAGGACTGGCTCAAAAGCCTTTTAAAAAAACAACAATGGGGAACCTTGTTCCTCCGCACATCTCTCAGGACACATTCCAGAAATGCAGTTCCAGTGTCCTAAATCACTTTCTTTGAATCCTGCCCATTTTTTAAAAAAAAATAGCCACTATCTCTGTAGTCCAAATCTTCTGTGTGTCTTTACAGGAACAAGATAGTGTTATGTAGTACTTAGAAGGCCAGGAATGATTGAAATCCCTATTCTCTGAGCATACTGTCTGACTTGGTCTGCACATTACACCAAACCATTGTTTCCTTAATTGTGGTTCACTTAATACATTGCAGTTGGTGGGGTTTATGAAACATGCAAAACCAAAAGATAATAAACCACATTATGGGTTAGTGCAATGTACACACCTTGGTTTCGTTCTATCTCAGCATAACCTATTTTTATGGCAAAGGAGACAAGATAGAGGAGGAAACAAATAGGTGTACTTGTAGACTGACTCCTTAGGAGAAGATATGATAAAAATTCAACCAACGGAGAAGAAGGACTTATAATGACAATGAGTGAATGTATGTCCAGTGTTGTATTACATTTCATGCAACGTTTCCTGAAGTCTCCTTTCAAAGAAGAACGGATGGTCTATATCAACAGTGCTATTTCAGGTCATCAGAGTAGAACAAACAGACTGCATTTCAGTCTCTCTATATTTATCTTCTGGATTATTTCTATCTCTGGGCAAATCCCTGGTTTTCTACTTTATATATAGATATAAAAGCTGTGTGCCCACACTGATCGCATAGATTGTAGCTTGTTTCACTTGGAACTGCTGACCCTCTAATCAGCCACATAGGCTGATTTTACCAGAAGGTACACAAACTGTACCTTTTGGTAAAAAGCAAAGCAAAGTAAAAACAAACAACCCCCCCCCCCCCATTTTTTGCTATAAGTTGTCCAAGAGTGGCCTTTCATGGCATTATTTTACTTTATGATATGTTATTTGGTTCTGTCTCCAGGTTGGCCTTCAAACCCAGATTCTCTCTGTCCCCATCTCCCCATTTTTACAGTATCTGCGGCTCACTACACATACCAACGAAAACAAACAACTGTGCTAAATTTTCAGGAGAGTTGTACAAAACATCCATTTGGAGATTTGATTTGGAGGCAGTACTGATCACATCTCAGTACTGAAGTAGGTTTCCAGATTAGATGGAAAATTTAGTGCTAGTTGTGGAATTGAATCAAATGCCTCTGTATCACCTTGGAGATCTTGATCAAATCCACCCAATTAAAGTGTGAAATCAAAATGACTTTCAGATTTGGCTCACCAGTTTGAATCAATGTGCTGAGCAGAATCAGATCAAAGCCACATTCCTTCAGACTGTTTCCTAGTTCTAGGTTAAATAACCTGGTATCTACCTGATGGTTTGGAAGACAGCCCCTGTAATCCCTTGTCATTTGGTATATTGACTGGCAGTGAAAAGAGCTGAAGTTCTAGATATTTGGAGGGCAGGTTGCCAACCCTGAAGTCAGGCCTTCTTAAGATCAAAGCAGATAACATTAAAGCCAGAGAAGCTGGGGAACGCTTCAGTCAATATTGTGTCTTCCTTCCAAGTTACAGAACAAATGTCACAGATGCAAACCACTTTAGTAGAAATGCTGTGATTTTGCTCTACTTCTTTATTACATTTTAGCTGGGTCCAACAGGTAATGTTTAATAAAGCAGGTAAGCTTATTAAACTTACCTATATGGAAATAGAATCACTACTATACATAAGAAATGTGAATGGGAACTGTGTGATTTAATAATAGATGGAACATTCTATTGGGTGTTTTTCAAGAAATGATTTGAGTAGTTCCCCCCAGTGAGATGCAATAGATATAACCCCCTCTTGACTTATAGCAGCCTTCAATTCTTCATTAATCATCACAGTCAAATAATCTCAGCAAGAAAAATCTAAAGCACCAAGCCTCATTTTCTTCATATTAAAATCTATCTTCAAGGATGTATTTTTTTTTCTGGTTTCCAGCCATGAAGCAGATTTTCACTGGAGCGCATTTACATTTGGCTGGTCAGATGTTACAGGCTGTACTGTTCGGTTTAGTGTGCAAAGAGCTAACAGTTCACATCTGGCCTGGGATTGAGATGGAGTTGTAATCAGACTAATTCATTAGGAGAGACAGATGCATCTGACGAACAAGAGATGCAGTCTGATCTTCTCTCATTTAATGACCTCAGTTTTATTTCTAGCATGCATAAGGCACAAATGGGAAGGGGATATTTAACTGAAAGGAAGTATTAGCAAATTCAAAATCCATTAGATAATCATAGAATTATTTTTTCCTACTGAAATTTTGCAATGAAGCCCATTGGTTCTGCTCAAAGAATACTTTCAGATACTGAGAACTGAAGTGTGCATTTCCAAATACGCTGAGTTTATTTTTAAACCAACTGCATTGTTATTGCTATTGTTATATTTTATTTCTATATTAGCCTTTCTTAAACGGCTCAGTGCAATTTATGTTAAAAAATTTAACATGTTAAAATAAACAGAGAGCAGATCAACATAGAACTTCATTATAACCGTTTTGAAGTGTGAAATGTAAGGCAAAAAGTAGCTTCAGATATTGTGGAGTTATGACAATTGCACTCATTCCTTACATCATGGCACCTTTTGTGATTCAGCATCTGGAAATCCAGACGTTAGCTCAGCATATTGTGTGAACTAGGTCATTGTGTGGGAAAGAACTGGCTTTTGGAAGGGAGAAGGAATGATCAAACTGTTAAGGGAGAAGTTTCAGAAAAGATTACTCAGTCCTGAGAAAGAGGAAAATGTAAGAAAGAAACTCAGAATAACCCTGCGTTGATTTTGTCTGGTATAAGATGGAGAAGAGAGAAACTCAGACAGGTACTCAAGATTATTTATTCTACCCAACAACAATGTTGTTCTACCTAGCATTCCTGGGGTCTCTGCTGTTCCTGTTTCTTGACCTTGCCTATCTCAAAAGTCTGTCATTGTTTTAAGATATAGTCTGGTTTCTTTGAGCAGAGGAGGTTAGGTCAACACAGCAGTTGTGTTTGTTAGCCTAGATTTAGTTGTAATGTGTTTTATGAACCCATTAACATTCAGGATTTTGTAGTACACAAACCCAAAAGGATGGGTATGACTGAAATGTAATTAGGACTAATTGACAATGTATTCAGGTGATCAGAGACCAAGGTGTGCTCTGTTCACATGATTACCAGATACTACAGCTCTTGGAGATAAAGTTGAAACTTAGAAAGAAGCATTGAAAGGACTTGAAGAACACTGGTTGTATATGCCTGTATCTTGTTTGTATATTTTAATAACATGATATTCTGGTAGTCCTCACTTTCAAACGCAATTGGGACTGGCAACTCCATTGCTAAGCAATCCAGCTATAAAGTGAAACATTGCGTGATTGCGCCAAATTATGATGTCAGTTCCAGCTGCAGTCATTAAGTGAATCATGTGCAGTCGTTAAACGTGATGTCACATGACCATGACTTGTGACTTCCTGCCAGCTTCCCCATTGACTTTGTGTAATGGTATGTGGGAAAGACCTTGGGAGATGGGGCAAAGAGACGCTGCCTAGGGAACAGTCAGATAAGAGAGATCATAGCTCACAGCTGCATAATGGGAAGAGCAAGAGGCTCAGAAGGGACTGTCCCTAAGTTCTTGGGCTATAAAGGTGAAGGGGGGAGAAATGTACCTTCAGACTTGCAAGATTCTGTTGATATAGCTTTACAATGAAGCAGAATTAATTTATCTAGTTGTGTTTCCTGTCTGGTCTACCTGGTAAGGCTGACACTTTGCTTGTTGGAAGCTGGCTGTGAAGGTTGCAAATGGCAATCATGTGCCTGTGGGACACTGCAACCATTGTAAATGTGCACTGGTTACCAAGCACTGGAATAATGGAGTCCTTGGGGTTCTCTGAGCTTGGTTCTTTTCTTGCAAACATTTTGGCTAGCACTGAAGATGTTACCTAGCTGGGTAATGAAACATTTGCAAGAAAAGAACCAAGCTCAGAGAACCCCAAGGACTCCACAGTTCAACCCTGAGCTACACATATTTGCTTCTATTGGTACTAGAATAATGATCATGTGACCATGGGGACATTGCAACTGTCACAACTTTGAGGACCAGTTGTAAATCTCTTTTTTTAGCGCTATTGTAACTTTGAACGGTCGCTGAACAAGCAGTCGGTAAGCGAGGACTACCTGCATCTGCATATAATTCTAGTATAAAGCATGAAAGATCCACAGAATCATGAAGGAAATAGAGATCTTCTTCAGTGCAGAATCTATAATGCTTCTGCTTTGTATTGTAGTGTATTGTATTATACTGCACTGAATTCAGCTAAATTCTTCTCCAAAGATGGCCACCCATCTTCTGCTTGCATATCTCCAGCAAGAGTAGTCCATTGCCTCCTGACATGATATGTTTTTCTGTTGAACAGTTCTTAAGGCCAAGACATATCTCATTATTTGATTGAAATCTGGCTTCCTGCAATTCCCATCAGTACAGTCCTCTGGAGCAACACAACATCTTTGCTCCATCCTTTGTCTGACTGCCTTTACAATTAGGTTTTGTCTTCATTTTTTTCTTTTTAGATTTTTTATCCCACCTTTATTATTTTTATAAATAACGCAAGGTGGTGAACATACCTAATCCTCCTTCCTCCTCCTATTTTCCCCACAACAACAACCCTGTGAGGTGAGTTGGGCTGAGGGATAGGGACTGGCCCAAAGTCACCCAGCTGGCTTTCATGCCTAAGGTGGGACTAGAACTCACAGTCTCCTGCGCTCTAGCCTGGTGCCTTAACCGCTAGACCAAACTGGCTCTCAAATTTTATGTTTTTCTAGATTAAAAATACTGTTTCTTGTAGGACTTGGTTCCAGCCTCCCCACTATCTTATTTGTCTCTCTGTTTCAAGTTTCTCACTATCTTTCCTAAAACATGAGGCTGAGAATTAAATTAAAATACAATTGCATAACAGAGTGAAACAATTTCTTCTCTACCCTGAGCTTCTTTAATAAGACCTCATGTTAGATTAACTTTTCCAGCAGCCACATCACAAAGTTGACTTACATGCACCTTGTTATCTACTAGGGGTATACAAATCAGCCAAGATCCTATTCAAATCAACAGTTTGACAAGTTGATTCAGTTTGACAATTTAAGTCTAATGCATCTGTTCAATAAAAAGTATGTGTGTGCATGTGCAAAAATCCATTAGATCACTGAATTGATTTGAAGGCATCTGATTTGATTCCATGCATTGAATCAGTTTGCCTATTCAGTTTGAAGAAGTGATTTGACAGAATCCTTTTCAAACCAAATCTTCAAACTGAACCTTTGCACCTTAAGGCACCTATATCTTTTTAACATATATTGCTCCCCAAAACGGTTTCCTTCACCTAATACTTGTAATCTTAATTTCATGGACCAACATTCAATACCAAAGAGTTATGTCTGTTGTATTTCACATAGTTAATTTTATTCTATTTTTTGAAACTGATCAAAACATTCTGAATCTTGATTCTGTCTTCTATGGCGTTAGCTCAGTAATTCTCCTTTATGTCTAGCCTGACTTCTGGTAATTTCATGAACATGTCCTTGAAGTTTTCTTGGCAACAGTACAGAAGTGGCACACCCCTGCTTTCTTCTGGGGTGTCTTTCAACTTTCTAGTCTAGCAGATGGTCTTGATATTTCCTGGAAACATTCATCCAAGGACTAATCAGGCCTGACTACTTATATTCTGAATTCAGACCAGATCAGATGGGTACTGTCATCTCTTGAAATCTGTTAAGCTCCATGGTGCATGTCCACTGGGCACATGTACTGTTGCAGATTCAACTCTCCCATATCTTCACACTTGGTTTTCATGCCAAACATTGATGTACTTGGGACAAACAGTTTTACAAACAGAAAAAGGTTGAATTAGCTTTAAGTTTTCACTGCATTAACAAGAGATTCCCATGTACAAGGGTAGGTGTCTTATGCAGTCCTGATGTGGTTACCACAGCAACAACATCTGCATTTTCATCATTAACAAGTATCTGAACTTTCGAGACTTCACTTGTCAAATAGGTTGGCTGACCACTTGAAGTCGAAGCAAATGGTTCTCTTCTACTGCCTAACCCAGGGCTTCTCAATTCTGGGAGTTGAAGTCCACACATCTTAAAGTTGCCAAGGTTGAGAAACACTGGCCTAGCCCAATGCTGCCAGCAGAAACAGCTGCCTGACTAAAGATCCTTTTTGCAGCTGCTCCAAGCTTGGGACTTAACAGGCAAACAGTGACAGAGTTTGTATATCTGATCAGGCTCTGACAGTTTCCCTGGACTTCTTTGAAATGCAGTTCTTGTCACAGCTGTAATAATTTAAGAGAGAGAGAGAGAGAGAGAGAGCATAGAGACTTATGCAAAAGTCTGTGGTATGAACCTGGAGGGTTTCTGTTTTGCTATGCTTTGTTTTTGTTTTAAAAATCAATCATGACAACTATTTTACTAAATTATTTTAAACAGTAGTGTGTCCAGAATTTTTCTTTTAAAATGTCTGTCAAAACTGGGAACCCATCTCTTTTTTTCCTTCTGACTCTGACCTTTTTCATGTTAAATGCATGTCAGTATGTAAAAAGGAAGCAGACTGCAAGCTTGGTGGCTAAAACAATCTTTTGTGTTGTTTCTTCATGTCATGAGAAATTCAGGTACAAAGAATATTTCCCCCCTTTGTCTAGCTAAGCAAAGACAACAACCCCAACTTCCTTCCTTCCTTCCTTCCTTCCTTCCTTCCTTCCTTCCTTCCTTCCTTCCTTCCTTCCTTCCTTCCTTCCTTCCTTCCTTCCTTCCTTCCTTCCTTCCTTCCTTCTCTCCAGTAGGTGCTATGTTACATTCATTTTCCTTGTAATATGAACAGAAGCATCAGAAGGGAAGACTTAAATGGTGCATATGGTGAATGGTTGACTTGATGATGAGGTGTGAAATGCCCATTAAAGCATTGACCATTTATCCCGAATACTGCACTCAGAATGAAGTCCCTACACAAAATGAATTTAGTGGTTCCAGCTCAATACCCGCTGGACAGGAGCCTATATATCACCAGCTTTTGATTGGTGCGTGTAATTTAATATTGGCAATGACTCTAATTCTGGAGAAACATGGATAAGATTCCATTAAGGCAAGTGACACTAAAGAATCTGAGAAATTTCAACAAGGAAATGTTTTAGAAAAATAGGTTTGACAAAATATATTCAGGTAAGATATAAAGGACAGCGGGCTTGTTTCCCTTATCTGTAAGTTCATTTAGTGGTGAGACTAAAAATATTTCTTTTCTCATTGCCCCTTTTAAAACAGAGCACTATTTTTATCTGTATATGCATTTATATGAATAACACAATTTTAATTGGACTCTATTGAATGACAGGGGCAGAGGTAAGCCAGCTGGTGCCTTTTAAATGGTTTGCACTTCCAACTCTCACAGTCCCTTGCCATTAACCAAGACAATAGTTGAAGCTCAACATCTAGAGAGCATCAGTTTGTCTGTCTTGACATAAGGGGTACGGTATTTGTTGATATAGAATGAGAGAGATGAGATGAGAACTGAAATTTTCCTGCTGTCAAAATCTTGGGAGGACAAAGAAGAATGTGAACAGTGGGTTGAATTCAACCAACTTTACTGAAGGGTCCATGGAAATTTCCATGCATGACAAAAGGAGAAAGGAAATTTTGCAATTAGTTTCTCCTTTGTTCTTCGATCCCAGATATAGTTCTATATAATCACCCAAACCTGCAAAGTTGCAAGATCATGTAGAGGATAGGGGTGAATCAGTGAACAGCTGGTCTCTCCCTTTCATTCAAGACAGAAAATTGAAGGACCTCCAAGTGTTATGAAATAAATATATTATATTGGGGAGCCCAATGTATTCTGGACATGACTCTTTCCTCAGAAGATTTTTTTTCTTGCAAGAACAATTCAGAAAAAATGTTTAGAGACTCTCTCATACAGAAGGCAAGTGAATAGGAAGAAAGAATTGCATTCACCTTTGTTTCTACAACAGTCTCTAAAACATTTTTCCTTGCATTTTCCTTGCATCAAAAAGCACACCAGAGGATTGACTATTATTAAAACCCATTGGGCTTCACAACAGAATACCTTCAGTTCATAACATTTCCAGATATCTCTTCTTCATTCTGTTTTGTTGATGCTACTTCCTTTTCTTTCATGGACACTATAGCATTCAATAACACAGTTATATTTCTAAGGTTACAATCTTATATTATCCAATGGGATTAATTCAGATTTAACAAGGACAATAGTTTGCATTGGATTTAAAAAATGTAGCTGCGTAGCCAGTTCAATGTATATGGCACTAATTTGATGGTGGAATGAGAATCCTGTCTTAAATTGATTATGAGATAATTTTCCTTTGTTATTAGCCTGAGTCCATTTTTCATTGTGTGACTGAGCAGTCCAGCCCAAATCAACAAGACTAAGAGCCTGATTCTAACATTTGTTTCACTAGCAAATTACTCAAGAATACTGTATATATAACAACTGCTTCAAAAGTGCACTATTACAGACCATAATATATAAATGGAACACCAGTAATGTTAGTTATATTGGTGATATTTGTGTCTGAGATCAGGCAGCAAAATGGGTTAAACCACAGTCATGTTAATTCTTGCACATGTTGGCCTCCTCGTTTCAAAAAATCACCGCAGCCTAAGGAGTTTGCATGCAGAAGAGTTTTCATTGAAACAAAATGTATTTCTACACATAGATCCACACCTTCAACATGCATTTCTATTTTGTAGAACAGCTAACAAAGAATTACCCCCCACAGACACATAATAAACCACACAACCTAACAAACTAAAACTGCAATGGCTTGTTCAAAAGTACACACAATCTGAAAAGCATTATCAGCTCTTAAAAACAGCTGAAATGTTTATGCTTGGTGTGCAGAAGATTGCAATGAAAGAGCCATGCAAATCTTTCTGAGGAGGGACTTTTAAAAGTGAACAATGCACAGCCTCCTATGTTTCAGATGATGGAGGAACTGAGAGGGGATGGTCACAGTGAGTGGAATAGTCTTTTAGATCCCTTCTACAATCTAGGTGGGGGAAATAACTCAGCCTTCTCCAACCATTTCCTTCAGATGCATTAGAACTACAACTCCTAGAATTACTGGACAACATGGCCAGCAGCCTTCACTGTCTGAAAATCTTTGTCACCAAGGCTACTCTTATCCTCAATGCAGAAACTCAGTGAGAAAGGTACTGTGGTTGGTGACACTGAAGGCCTGTAATATTCATCCCCCCAACCTACTTCAAGTGCCTATCTATATGAAGGGACAGCATTTGGTCACTCAGGACTGGCTTTCTGAATTATGGCTGGCCAATTCTGGAATACTATCACAGAAAGGTATGACTGTTGCTTATTCTACTATCTTTTTAGTGCCATACAAAGATCTTTTTATTTTCCAAAGCCTTTGTGTTTATTTTCTGCACTTTTTAATGCAACATGGTCTTAGAAAATCTTTGTAAGATAAAAAAAAAAAACTACAGTATTTTTAAATTTTTAAGTTTCATTATTATATTATATTATATTATATTAACTGATTTTTAAATGTTTTGATAGTTTTTATTAATAAACTATTCTCCAGCTTTTCATTCATTTTTATATATTGGTTTTCATAATAATTTGAGGGATATTTGATTGTTTTCTGCCTTAGGAAAGCTGATTTTGAAAAATACATAATTCCAACAAATAAATTAATAAATAAGGGCACCCACCATGTGTTTACTTGTGCTGGGAGTAATGAAAACAGGCTGAATTGTGTTCATTTTGCCAGAAAAGATTTTGAATATCCAAAGGAAAAAAAAAAGTTCACTAGTTAAAGCAGCAGAGCTGAAAGATGGAAACCAAGAACATTAGATACCATATTGCAAAGAAAAAACAAGTTAAATTGTCATGAAACTGAAAGGAAATCAATGTGACAATATTGCAGCCCCATTTCAATCTGTTGTTGACATTGTTTTCTGTAGTAATTTTCTCAAAATGTTAACCGTATTGAGTTTGCTTATTGATTCTATTATTTTTGACCTTGCATTAGTGTGGGCTAATCTTGGATGGCATAAAATTTCCTTTCACAGCTAAAAATATTATATGGCTCTAGGGGAAGAGGGTACAAGAGGGGATTAACAATTGGGGTCATGGCCCCTTTAGGAATTTGACGAGTTACTAACCATCAAATGTGAGTTATTTTAACTTTGCCCACACTCTTATGCTGCTTAGAATCTCATTAAAGAGTTTAAGAAGGGTCATCAAAGAAATAATCATCATATTGACCAAGCAGGCAACACCCCAATGATCTAAAAAAACAAGTGCCTCTCCCCAAAGCGGCTTCCTCTTCAATACATGAGCAAAACATGCCATAAGCAAAACAGCTAAATGTGAACATATTATTCATTGGCCTTGACATTCTATTACAATCATATATAAAGAGCTGACATTCCCATGATCAGATTCATCACAATGATGGTGACACGCATACATTTTTGTAGCCAAGTTTCAAAAGTGACGGAACCAAAGCCTTGCTATGTTTCACTCATGCATGACAAGGCAGAATGATGAAGAAAGGAGTAAAATGGACATAGGCTGTTTTTCAGTTACTTTTGAAACTTTAGTGCAGGCCCTTTGTGTTCCCAGCCCCGAAACGCAATTCAAAACTCACTGGGGCAGAGCTTCTGAAGTGCACTTAAAGTGCCAAAAAGTGCCATCTAAACATTGAGGGAACACTGATTTATGCTATTTTGTTTTATTTCTTACATTTTAGAACTACTCTATTGTTCTGGAATTTTTTACAAAATGAATTAGGCTGTCATACACAAGTAAGAAGCTATATACTACTAAATCTCTTATTGTGATTATCTGTTTGTATCATCATGTTAGCCCAAATGGTGCCTTATACTGCAAAAATTTTTGAATCAAGATACCTAAAATCCACTAACATAAGGAATGTGTAAAGATCCAGGACCCATTACTCCTGTGGAATTGAAATTTCCATGATGTTCAGACCAGTTTTATTCAAAAAGTTGTGGTAGTGGCCCTGCAGTCACATGATCATGATTTGTGATGCTCCCTGCCAGCTTCCCATGAGCAAAGTCAGTGGGGAAGCTGACAGTCACTCCCGCTCCCACCGATTTTTTGCCTGTCCATGGTCATTCTGTTTATCTGTTTAGGTAACTAAATATTGACTTATGATTGAAGTTCATTTGCCACTAGAATTGTTTTCCTATTGATGATATATACTCTTCTTAGATGATCATGGGACAGTATATACATACGTACGGTCAGCCTAAAATTTAATGTTTACTCTGGTCACATCAGACTACACTACCTTCCTTTCAAAGGATGACTGAATGGATCACAGGGTTGTCTAGTAATCAGCTACAAATAAAAGAAAAGAGTCATACTCAACAATAATAGAAAATGTTAACTTCACATTGTAAAGACCACAGTATGGGCATTGGTAGTTCTCAAGTGATGTCCTTGAAGTCTGGGGAGTTTGTGCACAGAAAATGTCACTCTAGCACAGTGCTTCTCAACCTTGGCAATTCTAAGATGTGTAGACTTCAACTCCCAGAATTCCCCAGCCAGCCATGGCTTCCTAGGGAATTCTGGGAGTTGAAGTCCATACATCTTAGAGTTGCTAAGGTTGAGAAACACTGTTCTAGCAGATAACCTAGTTGCAAGCCATGTAGGGATTTAAAAGTTAAAACCAGCACTTTGAGTTGAGCAAGGAAAGAATTCAACAGTCAAGTGAAAAGCACTCATAGTTGGAAGGGGACTTTTAAGCCACCAAATTCACTCTATTGCTCCATGCAGGAATTCAAAGTAAAGCACCCTCAGCAGACGACTTTCCAGACTATGCTTAAACATACGTAATAAAGGGGAGCCCACCATCTTAAGTGGGCAATTAGCTGTACTTGCAAAGTTCTTATTTTAGGGTTTTTAAAACATTAACTGAGATCTTCCTTCTTATAACAATATAATCCTGTGTTCTGCACTATGGGACTCACAGTCTCTTGGTTTCTATCTCAGCACCTTAACCACTACACCAAACTGACTCTGCAGAATAAATGGAGAATAAATGACCGTGTTTTTGCAGCACATCATAGTACTGACTTACTTTCAGTTTCTAATTAATGACTATTTCAGGATTTTTTTTTCACATAAACTATTACCGCTGGGCATATCTAGTCACTGCATATCCATTAAAAAAAAACAAACTTGTTCAAATGTATTTCAAAAACTTTGTTAAAGGCCTGCAGCAAAGATACGTGACATTTCTTCAATGAACAGATCACCACTGAAAGACTTGCAGTTTGAATTCTGCATCTAGCTATTTAACATGAGCAGAACCCCAAAGCTATACAGTAAATATATCAGCAAATCTACGTGGGGGAAGTTGTTCCTTTTAGTTACTTTAGTGTTCAGTTGTATCAGACGTTATGGGGAATCGGAGTCATCCATGGAGGGTGGGCATCCACAGCATCAAAATGGTATGTGTGACCAGCAACTGAACCCCTGCCCCTTTTTAATGCGTGTTGCATGCATTGCGCATATGTAAAAGGGGTTGGGCTTAAATCATTTCAGTCACACTCACCAGGTTGCTGCTGGTGAGCATTTCAAAATCCACCAGCAACAAAATTGGGACCAATATAAGAGGTACAAAAGAGGTATCACGTGCTTATCTTTTTTTTTTGCTTCCATCGACTTTCCAGCAGCCCTATTTTGTATTATTTAGTACAAGCAGTCCTCACTTACCAACTACAATTGGGACCGGCAACTCTTTTGCTAAGCAACATGGTCATAAAGTGAAATACTGACTTATAACATCAGTTCCAGCTGCAGTCATTAAGCGAATGACCCATGGTTGGTAAGTGAGATGACTTGTGATTTCCAGCCAGCTTCCCCGTTGACTTTGCTTGTCGGAAGCTGTCTGTGAAGGTCGCAAATGGCAATTATGTGACTGCAGGATGCTGTGACTGTAGTAAATGTGTGCCAGTTGTAAAGTGCCCAGATGGTGATCATGTGACCACAGGACGCTGCAGTTATTGTAAATGTGTGCCGATTGCTAAGTGCCCAAATTGCAATCACATGACAGCGGGGATGCTGTGACGGCTGCAACTTTGAGAACTGGTCATAAATCTCCCTTTTTAGCGCCATTGTAATGTTGGTCACTGAATGAGTGGTTGGTAAGCACAGATTACCTGTAAGTTCAAAAACCTGTAAGTTCAAAAATAGCCCAACCTAAAAGGCATTATAAAAACCCATTTTAGAAATAATTAGGGATTGGATTTCTGTTGACTTGGGCAGATCTTTGAAGTAGTGCTTTGCTTGGATGGTGGTTTGAGTGACCTCTGCAAAGTGCTTTGGTGACTTCCTTCTAACTAGCAAAATGGAATTGCAGCTGTGCTACATTTGTCTAAAGTGGGTTCTCTGTCTATTCAGCACTGGTACAGAAGTTTTTATTGACAATCTGCTCTACCGCCATGTTTCACAGAGGTGTTGTAACTCACCTGTGCAAGGCATTTTGTGGCCCTCACGAAGAGTGATAAGTCTTCACAGGGCAAAGCAGCCATGACTTCCACAGGCCAAGTTATTATGATTTGACTAATGTTTTTGTCCACCTTATCTATAATATCTTTCAATTTATTTTCTCCCATCTATTTCATAACAATACCCAGGTCATGCAGAGCCAATCTTGGATTCATAAGTGGGAGGAAAAAGGTAGAATAGAATCTTATCAGTGCATTGGTGGCAGTCCACTCAAGTTTCTGAAAGACTTCATCCAGTGTTTCATAAATCAAAAATAAAGAACCAATTTTGTCCAACCAGATATCCACAGTTGGACCATGGACCTCAAGGAAAGCTCTTCTTCCTCCCAAAGTCCTGATATCTATGAAGAAGGGCAGTCTTGTGTCCAGAAGGGAATATCTTTCATCACTCAGATGGTGGCCGGAAGTGCTCCCTCTTGGTGATGAACTTGGCAAAAAGGGATTATATAAACCCTAAAAGGTCATAATTCTAAATCATGCATGAGCTCTTCACAAGTAGAGAAGTAGAGGATTGAGATGCGAACTTGATTGCAAGACAAAATGTGCAGCCTCACGGTTATTTGTATCCATGTTGCCTTTTTGTACAAGTAACATGAATAAGGCTAATAGGGATGGATACTAGTAAATCAAAAAAGAAAAAGAAAAAAAAGAAACAAATTGTGTTTCTGTGTGCATTTGCAAAAATTCAACCTTATCATTGCAATCTTTTTGTATTATACATCTCAAGTTTGAAATCTATTTCTGTTTTAAATCTGACAATGAAAGCAGGTAGGGGTTGGAGTACCAGGGAAAATACCGTTCATGTTAGCTTCCTGTGAAATTTCACAGAGGCGGGAGGAATTTAGTTTTACCTGCTGCAATTTTTGCTTATTGTGCAACTGTTAAGGCTAGAAGACAGAAAACAGAAAAAAAAAGGGGGGTATCTGCATTTCAGGGGACCATTATATTTGCTGTTTCAGGATTCAGCTGATCTGCTGAATCCTCTGTAACTTCTAGAGAAGAAAAGGATGATATACATTGCATATATAAATATAAATATATAATCTGCCCCTTGGCAAACGTTTCTATCAAATGATAAATAAATACAGGAAGGATAATATAAAGGAATATTTGAAAATATCATGCCCTCTCTGAAAAACATGGGGAAGACAAAAATGAATTTCAGGATGCATCTTAAGAACTGGGAGGATGGGGCCTGGGAAGTCTGCAATTAAGATTGCTCCCTTGCGAGACCAAGCATCTAGGCCTGAGTCAGACAGAGGCTCCTACCTGAGGAGTGCTGGCATTTGTGAGTAGAGGTTCAGAGATGGAGGTTGAAAATAGATTTTCTTGGGAGAAGGTCTTGTTTGGGAGTACAGCCCTCTTTGCAAGCAGTATCTTCTTTTAAATGGATTGATAACCATCAGCTGGAACTTGGGTAAAGTCCCAGTGACCTATAGACTAGGATCAATGCTGCCAAGTCACGATGTGGCTATTGCTTTTATGTGTCTAACCTACAAACAATAGCCACATAGTTTCTAATCTATGGCTTGTGGGTGAATAGGTTCCAGGGGCCACATGCAACCCTGAGCATTTTTATTTTTTTTTTGGCCATTCCTAGAGATCTCCTGATCACAACTGCTGAAAATCAGTAGCAAGGCTTTCTAGCATTTTGAGATAGGAAAAATATAAATCCTTGTAGTGAAAGGCTTAATATGACTGATATCCAAAAAGGTAAAAAAAGAAAAACCCTGAACTCTCATTCATTCATTCATTCATTCATTCATTCATTCATTCATTCATTCATTGTATATGGCTGCCTGTCTCAAATTCATGACTCTGGGTAGCAAAAATAATTAAAAACTATGCAAAATACATATAGCAATTAAAAAAAAACCCAACACACATATCAAAAGGTATGCAAAAAATTACAAGTAATGATTCCTCCGCTACATGTAAGATGGTCCCATCTCCTTGTATCATTAAAACATCTACTGTTTTGGGTTCTTGCTCCACCCAAAAATGTTGAGTGCAACTTTTGGACATCAGAAGATATAGCTCAGAGTTAAGTATTTTTAAAATATGGCATGCAATTAGGTGCATGGCCATGTCCAAAAAGTGTTGGGTTTTGGTGTTTTGGAGCTAGTGTGGCTGGGTTGTGTTGGGGAATCCCAGTTTAGAACCCTATCCAATGCTGGGCTCATACACTACACTAAACTTTGGCTTCTTTTTGTTAAACAAGCTCCAGCATTTGGATTCCCCCATTGCATTAGGTATTCCTAATTATTTCCAAAGCAGAATATCCATTGTGCTTTGTGCTGAAGCAATACCAAACAAATAATGCTGTGGTTTAGTGTAATGTGTCAACCCATCTACTGAGGTTTGTTGAACAAGCGAACTCACCCTTTGAATGTAAACCAGCCTTCCTCAACCTAGTGTCCTCCAAATGTATTGGGGCAGCTCCAGTTACTTTCAGTCAGGATGGCCAAAGATGTTCAACATGCATTGGAGGATCTAGGTGGGGAAAAAGCTATTGACAGTACTGAGGTAGATGGATCAATGGACCAGCTCAGTAGAATGACATCTTCTTATGACCCAATTTTAACCTGCTGTTTAGCAAGTGACAAGTGGACTCTGGCAGCTGAGAAGGACTGTCCCAAAATGCCCTCCTTTTTCTGTTGTTTATTCATCTCAAGAGAAACACATGTGTGGGAAAGATTTATTGTTCAAAGCTTTAAACCTCAAGCTTCATTTTTAAAAGTGTGTATTTCCCTTGGAACGGCATAATTCCATTGAAAAGTCACAGGTGCCCTGGAGCTCTGCTTAGAAGATTACCTCAAGTTTCACTTTATAACATGCTTGGAACTTGAGGCAAAGAATTTATTACAATGGGTCATGAGTGATATTTTGTGTCTGGTTTCCCTTGTTGTCATCAGTGGTCCTGAAATTGCTTGATGAAAATGAAATTTAAAATAATATCCATAAAAATAGCCAAGGCGGGCTTATATAGCACTTGCATTCTGCTATGAAAAATTGCTGGAACTTTTGTTTTCAAGTTTAAGGTGAACTTAAACTTTCCATATATGTCAAGTATGGATTTCATCTGTAATTCTCACCATCTGTTGTGAGAATGTGAACACAGCTCTTCAGTTATACTACAACAGGCCAGTACTGAGCAATTAAAGCAAACTGTTCAAGCAACTTTGTTACAGGGATGATGAAATGGGAGTCATCTAAACTGGGAGTTGAATTCTAGGCAAACCTGAAAACTGATTCCTTCTATACTTTGAACCAGAACACTTTCCCCTGATCTGAGAGATAGAGCAAAATAGTAATACCCTGAATAATTTCAGTAAGTTTGGTCATAAATCTGAACAAATAAACCAGTCAATTAATTGATTCCATTAAAGAAATAATTGGGGAGAGGTCTTGAAATCTATTGGCAGTCTTATTTAGAACTGGCTATTATTAAAATGACAGGTTTAATACAGCAAGTTATTATTAAGTTATTAAAATACATCCGCTTGTGAGAGGGGAGCAAAGTACAAAGGGGAATAGAAGAGGGAAGTCCTCAGAAGAGAATGTGTGGGTGTCTCAAACTCATGGGGCCCCAGGGTGGGATAAAGACCTGAAACTGTTTATGTTGAAACTCTTTGAACTCTTGTCCCTTGTTTACACAAGATAATTGAGGAAATTCTTCAGGAGGGCATGTAGGTTCAGGTCAAGAGTTCATAGGTTCAGGTCAAGAGTTCATGAAAAGCAAGATGTGGATTATGTTGACAAATACACATTGACACAGGTTAGAACAACATTGGGTATTAATGGAAAAATTCCAAAGGAAGATTGTGAGCCTAGCCCCCGGAAAGTGGGGGGGACAGTTTAGGATATAAAAGGAAGCGGCCAAGTGCCACTCGGGGTTCCTTCTTGCAGGGAGGAACCCACCTTTGCAAACGTGAACTCAATAAAGCTTGCTTCTCTGGATCACCGAACCTTGGTGTGTTTCATTCGCACAACACGCCGCTTACAATTTGGCGAGCCAGCCAGGAGCCTTGTGGAGTCCTGATCAGAGGCAGAGGACCAGGTGAGTGTGGCCACCCCCTTCCCTTTGTTGAAGGGACCCCTCCCTTGTCTCGGTCGGATTCCGAGGTGACTGCTAAACAGACAGTCCAGGAGAAGGAGCAGTGAGAGAGGTCGACCTAGGAATCAGGTGAGTCTGTTCCATTTCTGACTATCAATTTGGGGTGGTATCCGGGCCTGAGAGTTTTTAAAATTAGCCAGAAGTGAAACTCTTTAAAACTCATGTTCAGTGGATCCAGCATCTGCTGGAAGGGTTTTGCCCCAGGACCCAGGAGAAAGAGATCTTTGTGAGGCTGACCAAAGAGGGGACAGAGAATGGGTAAGGAACAGAGTAGCCTGTCTCGGGGACTGTGCAACTCCTGGAGGGAGAACGGGGACCTCGGAGGGAAAAGGATCCCTTCCGACTCTCCCCTAGGACAGTTGCTGCAGCAGTGGGATCTGCCACACCTGAGGCAGTTCACCAAGGGATTAGACAAGCCAAAAATGATTTGCCTGTGCATGAAACAATGGCCAAAATATCCACTAGTGAACCCTGAGTTCCCGTATCCCTGGGATCCTGAGGGAAACCCAGAGCGGTACTGGATTACTCAGTTGAAGACCTATATCGAGGATCATGGACTTAAAGACCAGATCCCCTATATAGAAGTATGGTATCATGTCCAATGGGAGGGGCCTGTTCCCCCGCCATTGGCCAGAGGGCAGTATGTGAGTAGGGAGGAGAGTAGTGAAGGAGAAGAATGGTTGAGGAGTCCGCCAGCCTCTGCCCCGGTCCCTCCACCAGTGGTACCAGCAGCACTGGTTGCGGGCCCCCCCCCCAGACTACGCAGGATTGCAGAGGGAACTGGCCCAGTGTCAAAGAGACCTAGAGAATTTTCCTTTGGGTGGAGGACCGAGCAAACCCATCTTGGCCTTCCCGGTCAGAGAAGTCCCTAATGGGTATGACCCACAAGGGGCGCTGGCTACTGCATTCGTGGTGGTCCCAATTAAACCCACTGAACTACGGGATTTAAAAAAGGCTCTTCCAAAGCTGCATGAGGACGCTCATGGAGTGGCGGAACAGTTGGAACTATTTTTGGGACCATCTGACTATACTTATTAGGAGTTGATGTATATTTTGGCCCACCTTTTCACTCCTGAAGAAAGAAATTTGATCCGGAGAGCAGCCGGGACTGCTTGGGATAAACGGGTCGCGGGCCAACCGGGTGCTGTGGCTGCAGATGTAAGATATCCCTTGGCCGATCCAGGGTGGGACATTAACAATGCCACCCACCGTGGACATATGAGAGATCTGAAAAACTTGATTTTGGAAGGAATTAAATTGGCTATCCCGCAAGGAAAAAATTTGACCAAAGCCTTAGAGGTAACCCAAGGCGAGGATGAATCCCCGGGCGATTTTTGCATCCACCTGCACGAAGTCTTGACTAAATTTTCAGGGATTAAACCTGGCACCCCACCTTTTGAAACTCTTTTGAAAATGCAATTTGTTACCAAATCTTGGCCCGATATCCAGAAGATCCAGAAAACAGAGGGGTGGACGGATTTAGGCATGGCTGATTTGATGCGGGCAGCTCAGCAGGTCTTTGTTAACCGGGATTCTGCGAAAACCCGCCAGAAGGCTCAGATGATGATGGCTGCTGTTTGGTCAGCTGCCCAAAATGAAGTGGGAAAAACTTGGGAGAAAAGGGGGGGGTGACACCCGCCCCGCCCAAGCCCTGGCGGGGAAATGGGAATTCTCCTCCCAGAAGGTCTGGGGGAGTCCGAACTGGACCCCCACCGAAGAGGCAGAGGGAGAGGAGCAGAGCATGTTTCAAGTGTGGGAAGGAAGGTCACTTTGCGCGTGAGTGTCCTCTGAAACATGAGGAAAGGAGTTATGCTCTGTATGACTAGGGAGGTTCTGGCTCCCCTAGAGGGACCCATGGGGAGCCACTGGTAAACATTTTAGTGGGTCCTGACCGACAGGAACGACTGTTCCTGGTAGACACAGGAGCGAGTCGAACGTCAGTATGCGACCCAGTCCGGGGCGCAGATTGGGGTTCGAGTCACACCATCAAAGTAGTGGGAGTGAGTGGGGCTTCGCAAGAAGCTAAGATTTTGGAGAAAGTAGAACTGGCATGGGGAGAGGTCCGGGTGACTGCGGATGTGTTGTATCTCCCAGACTCGGGAATCAATTTGTTGGGAAGAGATTTATTGGGTGTGTTTGGTATTGAACTGTGGGACAGAAATCAGGAGGTGAGAATGTGTGTTTTGACTGAAATGGATCAGGAGAAAATAGCACCTGAAGTGTGGGCAGAGAATGGAGGGATGAGTAAGATGGACATTGAACCTATAAGAGTGAAAGTGAAGCCAGGAGTTACTAGGTTGTGTACTCAGCAGTATCCGTTGAGCAAGAAAGGAAGACACAGTTTGAAGCCAGTCATAGATGGATTGTTGAAACAAGGGGTTTTGGAGCCAACCATGTCATCTTTTAACTCACCCATTCTGGCAGTGCCAAAGAAGGATGGGAAGTATAGGTTGGTGCAGGATCTGAGGAAAATCAATGAAATTGTGGTGCCCCATTTCCCCACTGTCCCGGACCTCTACACCATCTTGGGGCAAATTCCCCCAAAGGACAGGTGGTTCACGGTGATAGACCTGAAGGACGCCTTTTGGTCTTGTCCCCTGGACCTGGAGAGTAGACCATTGTTTGCCTTCGAGTGGCAGGATCTGGTCACAGGAAGAAAAAGGCAATTGCGGTGGACAGTGTTGCCCCAGGGGTACACGGAGAGCCCCTTATTGTTTGGACAAGCATTGGAAGAGAAGTTGCAGGCATTTGAAAGAGGGAAAGGAATTACACTGATACAGTATGTAGATGATTTGTTGCTGTCAGGAGAAAAGGAGGGGGAGGTTCGGGCAGAATCAATATGATTGTTGAATTGGTTGAAGGAGCAAGGACTGAAAGTGTCAAAGGAAAAGCTGCAGTTTGTGAACAAGAAGGTGAAGTATTTGGGGCATTTTATACAACAAGGCACCAGATCGCTTGATCTGGAGCGGGTACAAGGGATCATGAGCCTGGCGCCCCCAAGAACCAAAACTGAAGTGAGGAGAGCTTTAGGATTGTTGGGCTACTGCAGGATTTGGGTAGACCAGTACACAGTACTGGCTCGGTTTTTGCACAAGAAGTTAGTGGGAAGGGAAGGAGAGAAAGTGGAATGGAGGGCTCAGGATGGTGATCAGTGGGAAGCTTTGAAGAGGGCGTTGACTTCCACCCCGGTGCTGGCCCTGCCTAATTTGAAGCTGCCATTCCATCTGTATGTGGCAGTATCACAGGGCGTGGCAGTTGGGGTACTGGCACAGAGGAGGGGAGGGCGCTACCAACCGGTGGTGTTCCTTAGCAAAGAGTTGGAGCCAGTGGTCAGGGGATGGCCGGTTTGTGTGCAGGCAGTGGCAGCTGCGGCAGTGTTAGTAGTGGAGAGCAAGAAGTTGACTTTTGGAGGGGCATTGGTTGTGCACTCCCCTCACCAGGTGATGTCAGTTCTGAGCCAACTGGCTACTACCCAGATGACAGAGGGCAGAATGCTGAAGTATGAGACTATCCTAAGGACTGGCCCAGATGTAGTGATTGGAACAGACAGGAATTTGAATCCGGCAGACTTTCTGAATGGGCAAAGGCAGGAATGGGAGCCAGAAGACCATGATTGCCTGTCGTTGGTAGATATGATGACAAAAGTGAGGGAGGACTTAGAGGAAACTCCATTGGAGACTGGTGAAGTTTGGTTTACTGATGGGTCTAGTAGAGTAGAAGAAGGAAAAAGGAAGTCAGGGTTTGCAGTAGTAACTGGAGTTGGAGAAGTGATAGAAAAGGGAGCGCTACCTCTGAGTTGGTCTGCACAGAAATGTGAATTGTTTGCAGTTGCCAGGGCTTCAGAGTTGGCAGAAGGGATGGAGGTAACCATATGGACAGATTCTAAGTATGCATGGGGTGTAGTGCACACCTTTGGGAAAATTTGGCAAGAGCGGGGCTACATAAAGGCGGATGGGAAGCAAGTGGAGCAAGTCCCACTGGTGGAGCGAGTGTTGGAGGCTTTGCAACTTCCAGCCCGAGTGGCTGTAGTACATGTGGCCACTCACCAGAAGGGACAGACTCCGGAAGTTGTAGGGAACAGATGGGCAGACAAGTGGGCTAGGGAAGCTGCTGGGGAAGTTGAGTTGCTCATGGTGGCAATTCTGGCTCTGGATACTGATCCCGAACCCCCAGCTTGGAGACCCAGTGAGAGGGAAAAGATGCAGCTGGAGGAAGAAGGGTGTACAGAAACATCCACAGGATGGAAAACGGTAGCTGGAGCTGAGGTAGTGTCTCCTGAAGCAATGAGGGGAATTCTGGAAAGGGTCCATGAGGGTGGACATTGGGGGACAGATGCTTTGGTAGATGCTGTGAAACATCAGTACTGGAGTCTGAGGATGTGGACAATTGCTCATACTGTGTGTTGTAAATGCCTAGTTTGTCTCAAAGTGAACAAAAAAGCAGCAAGAAAGAAGGAGTCCAGGGGCCGACCCTTGGCCACCTGGCCCTTCCAAAGAGCTCAAATAGATTTCACAGAGCTACCAGAAAAAGGGGGGTGGAAGTACTTGTTGGTGATCAAAGATCAATTAACTGGGTGGGTGGAAGCTTACCCCACCCGACGGGCCACAGCCCCCACAGTCACCAAGATCCTTCTGGAGAAAATCATCCCCCGGTATGGGATGATGGAGGCTTTGGACTCCGATCACGGAACCCACTTCACCCAAAGGGTCCTGCAGGGGGTTATGGAAATGATAGGGATAAAATGGGACCTACACACCCCTTGGCACCCAGAATCCAGTGGGAAAGTGGAACGAGCCAATGGGGAGTTGAAGAAACACTTAACCAAGTTGCAATTAGAAAATGGGTTGCCCTGGACTAAGAACCTTCCCCTGGCTCTGCTGAGAATTCGAACATGCCCAAGAAAGGACACTGGGGTGTCCCCGTTTGAAATGTTAATGGGGCACCCCTACCTGGCTAAATTAGGGAACCCCATTCCCGAATTTTGAGACTTGTTTCTCCAAAAGTATCTGCTGGCACTGTCGCGTTCCTTGTTTTCTCTCCACAAACAGGGTTTGTTGGCACAGCGACCGCCTTTGAGTGGCAGTCAACACCCACACTGTGTGGGAGATTGGGTCCTGATCAAAACATGGAAGAATGTGGGAGTGTGGAGCAGGGGTGTGAAACATGGACTCTCATCCCCAGAGGAGCGAAGAAGAGATAAGAGGATGAGACTGGCCCCTCCCTGAGGAATGCTAGTGATGTTTGTAGTTTGACCCTGGGAACGGCTCTCAGTCTGAGAAGATTCTGTAAATGGTGTGAAGCCAATTAAACCTTGCTGGATTGAATCTGTATTGTCTCCTGGAGTTTCCTGGGCTAAACCTGACAAAGAATGAAAAGCTGCAGCCTAGGTGGGAAGGCCCGTTCCAGGTGCTGTTAACCACCGAATCAGCCATTCGCACCCGAGAGGGAAGCTGGACACATCACAGTCGAGTGAGGGCAGCACCAGTACCAGAGTCACCATGGAGGGCAGTTCCAGTGGAGGGCCAGCCATTACGAATTACCCTAAGGAGTGGCAACAACTAAAGGAGAGACACTTGGACATTTTGTTGATGTTACTGGGAATAGGGGGATTTGTGTTAGGGATTGTTGTGTTTTGTGTGTGGTGGTGGGAAGGACAGAGTGAAGAGAGTCATGAAGCCAATTGTGATCCTAGCTCTGCTCCTACCCCTGATGTGGTCCTATGCAGTATGGAAGGAGAATGAATGGGTTAAGATGATTGAGGGCCACAGCAAAAGGTTAAATGTGAGGGATTGCTGGATATGTAGTAAAGTAGCACCTTCCACTACAAAAGGAATTCCCTGGAGAGCATGGCCCCTTACCGAAACTATGTGGAGAGAAGTCGTACTAAAAAGCACCCCTCTCCTGAGTTACGAGATGAAGAACAACACTGAAGGCCTAATAGGGGAAAGTGGAGCCGGCATGGCAACCCTTTGTCTTCAAGGTGACTCAAGGACAGGATGGGAAAATAAAACTCTTGGACATTACTCCTGGTGTAACCAGACCTGGGATGAGCGATCGGTGACACCTTTTTCCTCTAAATGTGAAGACCAGTACGGAGGTGGGGATTCCTCCACCAAAAATGTTGCCTGTACAATCTTAAGCTACATGTCTCTTGTTCACCAGATGGATATATCCAACGGGATGGGTTCAGACGGACAGATAAGGGTTAGGGACTTGTTTTTGTCCTCGGGATTGTGGTTACTCTGTGGAGACAGAGCGTATAAGGGCATACCCCCCGGATGGGAGGGAACTTGTACCATAGGGAGGGTAGCCCCCGAAGTCTTACTCTCCCAGGACCAAAGTTAAATGCTCGAGTAAGAAACAAGAGGGAGATCCACACCAGCCCCCTTACCCAGAATTGGGGAACCGGGTTCGCTCGTGGAATAATCCCCACCCTTGGGGTAGCCATGAACTATAGAGATATACACAGAATGTAAAAGCACAGAACACAATATTTGTTAGATTATTTTTTCCCACTGCATCTTTATAACCAAAAATTCCACAAGATGATTTAAGGAAATAAATATGGATAGCCCAAAGTTACCAGCTGATCTCCCCAGTGTTACTTACACCACTCTGCTGCACTGATGTTGGTGCCTATACAATAACATTGTCTTGTGTTTTGAATCTAGTTTTATGTAACTTCTCATTTCCCATACCCAGTTATTTTATCCATCACAAGTACTACAAACATTTCACAGAAAGTAATCACAGGTAGCTAATTTTTGTGGATTATAATGAAAATCATACTGAAAATAGAAGGAAGTCAACTACATTATAGTCTAAACTTAACCCACTTAGTGAATAGGAACTCATATGCAAGAGGGGAAGAAGCACATTTATGATAAAGACAATAAAGATAGCTATAACACTCATCCAGATCTATTCTTGTCAATTCAAATATCAAAATATTGGGTGGGAGAGCAGTCACCTGGCCTTTTAAAAAAGGGTTTGATCATGAATATGTGAAAGAAATTGGTGTCAATGCTCATTGAAGATCTCAAGCATTGATTTATCTAAAAAGACTTCAGGTAACACCTTGATCACTGGCAATCCTGTGATCTCTGTAGACCTCATTATACACAAAACTAAAGTGAGGTGAAACACTGAAGTACAGAATGTCTTTGCTTCTCAACATCATTTGAAATGCAGTTCTGATCTTTAAAAGTCTCACACTGGATAAACTCTTTGGTATGCCTTGATTTTTTTTTTTAAGGGATTATATGCTAGATTTGAGATGGTTTAATACAATACAAACAGTACTGTAAAGTTCACGATTCATTTTTGTTTGGGCAGGTAGAATGCAATCTATACTCTTTTGAGGGCTGAACTTTGCTTATTATTTAACAGACCACTTCTACACTGTTGCCAAGAAAATGATATGGATGTATCCAGGTAGTCACCAGGAGCTGCATTTGACTCAAGGGAAATTTTACAGTTCTACGTATAAATTATATTTTAAATGCATTCTAATTTTTTTTAAATCCTTTTTTTCTTTTCAATGAATAAGATGAACAACATTCTTCTGGTGCCATTTATCTATTAAATTATACTTTCATTCCCAAATTAGTATCTAGAATTCTGTATGGGAAATAGGGTAGGATTTAGACATGTTGAGTCCCTAAACTGGAGAGGCAAGTGCTAACAGAGAACAAGGCTGTGTAAGGAGTGAGCTTGGCAAAATGCCACCAGGATACACAATAAACTCACAATCAGCCCTCTTTGAAGAGAAGGTGTGAATGCATGCAGAAACAAAGCATATTTAAGGGGGTCGTGTGAGCTGTACAGAACTTGATTTATGGAGGCTTCCATATATGAAATTATAATAAAACTTTAACAAATGAAAAAAAGAAATCAGATTTAGAGAGGCCCCATCAGATCTGAGGCCCTAAGCTATACCTTGCCTAAATCTGGCTCTGATTGGAAAACTGGTATCTCAGAAAGCCTGCCTCCATTTATGTGATGCACATGTGATGCACAAGTTCAGTGTTATATGCATTATTTCAGCCTCAACCCATCTGTTTTGTATAGCTGAATGTTTGCCACTAAACTGCTATGTCAAGCTGGTTGAAGAACAGAGGGAGAGAGCGTCAAAGCAGAACTAGCAAGCCGAATAATGCATTGGGCTGAAGCTTTTTTTCTTCTGACCTTGCAGAGATGAAAGTACTTTCAATAGAACCTGTTTTGATAAGCAAACATTTCAGAATTGTGAGAGGCAGTTAATTAGAGCTTTAAGGAATCAAAACACTTGGAAGTCGTTGCTTACTTTGTTGCAGAAGTATGTACTGTACGTATTAAATTTTGAAAAAGCTTTAAAGTTAACTTGAGAGACTGTTAAAGTAAAAGTTATTAGGAGACATCAAGGCTAGGCATTTCATCAATGACAAACAGCAAATGTCTAATTTGTCATTTCGAACATTGGAAGGGTGTTTGTGTGTTACCACAACTTCTGCATTTATGCACGTTCAAAGAGCTGTGGGAAAAAAGCTCTATTTGGAGGGCTTAAAAATACTAATTATGGGAGGGACCGTGATAGGAGGAGCTATGAAGGCCAAGGGCTGAGGTGGAAGGATGACTTTTGCCACCACTGCAATCATGCCGCTTTCATCTAGCTCTGTCTTGGCCCCACCTGTTGCCTCTCCTACTTTAAATGGAAATGGCTGTCATTCAGAGTAAATGCAGGCTGAACTTACCAGTTCTCTTTGCAACCAACTCCTAGGCTCTGCTCTTCAAGCACAAAATTTGTTCTTTTGGACCCTATTTACATTTTCACTGGGTAATGGCTTTGCATAAATATTTGTTTGTAACTTCCATGGAGCGAAAAACTCATGCACTATAGAACAGTACAGTTTTGCCTTCACATCTCCCTAAGGGGCAATTAGGAAATTAGGCGACTTCAAAAAATCTATCATCTACCCATCTATCCATCTATCTCTATCAATCTACCTATCCATCTATATTCATATCTATCTATCTATCTATTTATCTATCATCTCTCTCTTAGGCTTCCACTTCAGTTGTGAACCAACTTGAAGTGGCTTACGTGTCCAAATACAATAAAAAGATCAGAACAAGAAAGATAGCAAATATATATATATATATATATATATATATATATATATATATATGTAAATATTTATAATAATTATAAAGAAACAATAATCCAAAATCCACACCTGGGACTGGGGGAGGAGTATCATTATTGTAGGACAGATCCAGTCACATAATGCCCCAAAGGCCAGCGAGATCTTAATGGCTTTCCAAAACCCCTAATAGGTTGGTGCTAGTCTAATCACAGGGAGAACTCTGTTCAAAAGAAGGGGGAAGCAATAGAAAGATGACCCATTAATCAGTTTTACTTGTCTTAGTTAATTGCCACATTTGAACAGACTGATGGCAGTAGTTAGGAGTGGAAGATTGAGACCTTAAAGTGCTACTCAGTATAGTACCAACATTTGCATATTCCAAGCTTGCTACATTTTTTTTAATGCACAGCACTTCATCTCCAAATCCTTACCTTTTGCATTTCTAGAAATAGTTGCTAATTCATTATTGTCAGTGACATTTCCTGTACTTTCTTGTGTTGCCCCAGCTCTGCCTGTTTCCTCCATTTCATTATTATGAAACAGCTCGGCTGTGATAGACTGCTGATCCTCATCTTCATATTGATTAATTTCATTTCCACATACATCATCCTGTTTTTCAACAGCCTCAGCTCAGTCTTCTTAAGAGTGAGTCATTTGCAAGACAGATTTTTCATTACCAGGTTCATCTTCTGAATAGGAGTATAGCCAGGAATAAGGCTGAACCTTGAATCCAACTAAACTAGCATAAATTGGGAATCTAATGGAGTTGTTCCAAATTTGCAATGAAGGAATAGGAGAGTTTTCTATTTCTTCTTCTGGCTGTGTCATAGGAGTATGGCAGTCAGACATACTGATATCATCCTGTATCATTAAAATTCAATTTATTTTTTATATTAATTTGTTGATGCTTTTATCTTCAAGCATCAAAAAGTTGGCTGAAGGATTTTCTCTGGTGTAATTAAGTGTATTTACTCCTTAAAACATGTTATTCAGAGATAAAGTTTCATAAATGTACGTTGCAATAAAAGTTGCCCTAAGGAGATGGAAAAGCCTTGTATTTTTCTTTTAAGCAGAGGATGGCAATGCATCTATTTTATTTATCTTATTTTTTAAGAATAAGGCTTTTCATCCAAGGTTTAAAGAAGGTTGAAAGTGGTTGCCATTGTTGGGCAGTTTCAGCATGGATACATAAAACCTGCAGATGCAGAATAGGGCTTTCGAGTAAGTAGGATTTCCAGCTGTAAAGAGAATGTAAAGAACAAAAGATCTTGAAGGAGTTACAGAGTTAAGTCAACTGCTTCAGTTACTCATGGATTGCTATGGCCCTGGACAGTAGAGATGGGATTTTTCTGTGCTCCCTGAGATAAATATTCTTTTCTTTACTTAGGCATTTTATCTTGTAATCCTACACACACTTAGGGCTTTTCTGCACTGCAATCTTCAGCTGCCTGTCTCCCATGTGTAAACTGCCTGGAAATGAAGCTGTCTTAAGACATCCCTTTTTAGATTTCAGTTCCTTCATCTGCTTTGGCCACAGTGTATGGCTTGATTTTCTTCTCGATGTACCTCTAACTGATAGATTCCCCTGCTTTCCTTTTGGGCTGGGAAAAAAAAGAAGGAAGGAAGGTTTTCACCATTCCACTGGCGAACTTATTTAACAAGGAGACAGCAGTGCTTGAACTGGCACAAGTCAGAAAACATGACTTTTCAAATACATCAGAGAAAGATGTTGCCCTACTGGTGGGCTGGGTGCTGATAGAGGAAACTTAATGCGTTCCTGCCCTCAAAAATTGGTTAGTGGCCTGTACTTGTGCTGGGCCCAGCTGGCCATGCAGATCAACCATTAGTTTGAGATGATGCACTTACTTAGCTAATTTGTTTCTTCTTTAGAATGTATTTTGTAAAACTGGCTTGTCTGTGCTGTTTAGAACCTCTGTGTTGAGAAGACTTGAGTAATGAGATATATGCTCTGGAATCCGGCCTGTTGGCATAAATCAGTGTTGTCCAAACTTGGCCACTTTAAGATGAGTGGACTTCAACTCCCAGAATTCCCCAGCCAGCCAGAGTGCAGTCCACTCATCTTAAAGTGGCCAGGTTTGGACAACACTGCCATAAATGAACATGTTTTCTGACAGCCAAAGGGATAAAATCTTCCCATGCTCTTTCTGTGATCAAACTCAAATCTACTTCACTTCTACAGTTGTGTGTCTCCACCTTGAATTCATATAGATAATGGTACTTGTGCAAGGTGGCAGGACACCAGCTGCTTGAATAGTTTGTATATAGACATGGGAAAAAAATTAGACCATGAATTTCATTAGACTTTTCATTGCAATACAGTGGTACCTTGGTTCACGAACTTAATTCGTTCCATGACTCCGGTCGCGAACTGAATTGGTTGTGAACCGAATCAAATTTCCCCATAAGGTTCAGTGTAAATACGGTTAATCCGTTCTGAACCATAAGTATTTTTTTTTTTTAACCACAGAAATATGAAACAAAGTACAGTACGGTATAGTATGAAGAGAGAGAACACTAACCTTGCTTGAGGCGACTTCTGGCGTGGAGGACAGGAAGGCGGGCGGGGAGGCGGTTATTGTTTGGGGGGAGAGTCCCCCTCCCTACAAGAAGCCACGACCATGTGTCAGAGCAGGGAAGATGGCCGCGGGTCGTGATCGTCACTCGATGCGGAGTTCGTGAACGGAAGCAAAATTTTGCAAACGGTGCTGTTCGTGAACCAAATTGTTCATGAACAGAAGTGTTCGTGAACCGAGGTATTACTGTATTTTATCCCATTTTAAAATAACCAACTTCAGAGACAATGAGGATCCAAATACAGAGTCCTTTCAGTCTTCAAATTGTCTCAAGACAGGAGCAGATTGGTGTATAGGTTTACGTGCAGGAAGCTACCTGTCTGAACTGTATTGTGTTAACTCCTGGGGAGGACAGTTTGATGACAAATAGCATTCCCAAGAGAAGGGTGTCACATTTTGTGTGGAAGAAAAGCTGGCAATCCTGTGCATGTACCCTCTTGCACATCATAAAGAGGTGACAGTGACGATGGTGGTTATTAGACTGGAAATTTTTCATGTCTCTGTGGCATCTGATAACCATTGTGTGTGTGCTTATGAATGACTCACGGGGCTTTAAGAAATGAGACAGTACATCAAGACAAAAAGCAAAATGAAGCCCTGATCTACGGACAAGCACTTACACTCCAAATATTCACTTTTTTTTGGGGGGGGGGGCAATATGTATCTGAGGATAAACATCTATTTAGATTATTTTAATTTATCAATGTATTGTTTATAATATTAATAAATAAACTTACTCCAAAAGCTCTAGTGGTTTAGAAAGCTTATAAATAAATAAAAAATAAATATTAATCGTATGGAAAAAATAGTAAAAAGAGGAATAGGTTAAAGTCACCAGGAGATATGAGAAAGACTGTCTTTGCACATCACAAAGAGAGGAAGTCTTAGGGTAACATAACACTCAATAGGCAGAACATCAGACCAGGGACACTGTGTTTAAATGAATGCTTGGTTGCTTTGCTATGATCTTTTGAACTTGTTAACACACTTTTATCCTTACTGCTAATTCCTTGGTTATTGACTCTTAGATTGACCTTGAACTCCATTCTCGGAATCTGACTTTACCACCTACATGAATCTCACACATGAACCTTGACTTGACTATTGATTCTGTGGTAATTTATTGACTTTGTATTTCTGATTTTGTTGCTAGGTAGCCTAGTTTCCACATTCTAGGTGGAAAAGCATTACCCAGAGCTGTTTCCAAAGGCTTGCCATTGCTGATTTCCTTTATCTAAAGTCCTACTTATGCCAACATTGCATTGTCATGTACCGTCTCTCCTGCAAAAGCCATGCCCTATATCCCATACTTCTTGTGTTTATGGTGGAAAGGATTCAGAGCAATGGCTTCACAATGGAAGGATGAACAACAAAAGCACATGGAAAAGAACAAAGATCAGCATCCACTCCCATCACTATTCGACACTTATGAATTCTACTGAAATGACAGCGATACGGTCACATGACAAATCTCATCCAGAGTAATTCTTCCCTGGAAAAATGGCTGATTTCCAGGGAAAGTAGATTTCTGTAGTTAAGTTAAGGAGAAGCAAAACTATAATGTGGCATAAGGGTCTAATAAGTGTATTTAGAGCACCAGTATGGTACTTTTGTGTATTTTCCTTGTGTGATATGCTTTCATGTCTAAGGCTGCCCAGGAATTTTAATAGTAATATGCTGAAAAATGTGATGTTCAAACTTCAGAAGACATGTATCAGAGCTGCCACAAATTTTAACTACAAAGTGGAATGTTTTAAATAAAAGAAGAGGAAAACCGGTGCAGAAAAACATTAAGTAAAATCTATTGAGACTGATTTTGAGTTAGTTTCCTGGTAACTTCATGGACACACCCAAATAGTTTCCTTAGCAGCAATACAGTTGTGGTTTGTTATTGCCTTGTTCTAGGTTTTTTTTTCTTACTTCTTAGTCTAGTCTCCAGTCCTGAAATTTCTGGAGGTTTCCCATCCAAGTACTGACCAGGTCCAACTCTGCTTAGCTTTCTGAAAACATTTAAGTTCAACTAGATCAGCTGATTGTTGCCACCCAGCTGTTGCCTCTTGGCTATGCAAGAAATACATAGAATATTTTCCTAGCATTAAACACTTCATCAGAACACTGGCAACCTCTTCTAACCAGTTAGAAAAAGGGTGCTTATACTGTATGCTAGAATAATTTTTTGGATCATGGAAACACTGTTGAATGCTGTATGAAATGGAGCTTTGGAATCCAGGAGTGTCTTAGGTAGGGAAAGAAGAAATGGGTGCATGACATCAACATGTAAAATTGTAGAGGGGCTTATATTATTAGCTGGTATTCACAATATTAAGTGCTACTGTTTATATCCACATTGAAAAATCAGATAATGTAAAAGTTGTGTTAACTGCACACATATTTTGGAACTATTGTTTTGAAATTGCACATTGACAACAACAAAGCTGATCTGAACTGAACTGCCATATCTGGTAGACCTATCCCTGAGAAATGTATATCAGTCAACCCTACTGTTCAATGGGTAGATCTGGTGCCTGGGCAAAATCTTCCTACCTATGGCTGAAACCCTCAATTATTTTGGCCCTCTTTGCCCTTGTAATGCCTCTTGGATGTGGTTAATAAGGGAGTATCACTCTGATTAAAATAACTTGTTTCTTCAGATACTTTTGTAGCGCCTTAGTATAGATTATTATAGCAAATGTCTATTCTTGGTCTTGTGAAATATGCCTTGAGCATACATATGTGGAAAAAGAAGATAATGACTCTTGAATTGAGCTCAGCTCCTATAGTTTGCATGTATATATAGTTTTCTTGTCAACAATGTGGAATGTTGCAATTGCCTTCTTGTGACTTTTCAGTCTAGCTACAACCCCAGGATTTCATAGGTGTTTTCTTATCCAGTTACTACCCCAGTCCAACATTAATCAGCTTTTTTTGAGGTTATGTAAGGTTAGCTAAGTGCTGCTGCTGTGATTTTTAATATTATAAAAATTAATATTGGATTCTAAAGCAGATTTTATTCACTGGTAAGAATTGATAAGGTAAGAACTAGAAACAAACTGGGAGTCTCTTGAATGGCTTCAAAATTAATTTGATGTAAAGAAAGAGGGGTTTATTTATTTAGTGAAATTTATATGGCTTCCCATATAAACAAATAACAAATAACTTTTGGTGCAGGGATGTCTACAGGAATGTCAAAAAAATCAAGATGGTGGTCATAACCATTTTGGACACTTCTCCATGGACACACATTTAGGTCACCTACAAAAACATAAAAACACACTATAGAAAACCATAAGCAAACAACCAATTTAAAAAGAAATAATCAAGGAGATAGATAAATAGAGATAGATAGATAGATATTGTCAGTATAAGATGTCCATTTCTATTTCAATCCTACCAAAAGAATATGTAACTTTATAAAAGAGGTAAGGATTTATATAAAATGTATATATGTCCATCCATCCATCCATCCATCCATCCATCCATCCATCCATCTTACTGTAGTTTAAATAGGACTGTAGAGCATTTAAATATAGATCCTGATTGCTCAGTTTGCTATCCAGGTGGCAAGTGAGTTGATTATTTATCTTTAAATCTGACTTGGACTAGTCTGCTTTCAAAAATGCCTTGAAATGGTGGCTATCCTCTCTGAAGTAGGGCGCATGGCTTCCTTTGTAAAAGATTTTGCTACTTTATTTATTTTTTCATCTTTGAAATTCCATTTTGGACTCTGTTTAAGGAACCAAAGTAGGAATATAGTACAGCTGCCTATGAAGAAAACCTCATCTGGTAAGAAGCAGGTTGCAAATAAAGCTTCTGGGTGCACCATTTTGCTGACAGGGGTCTGAACAATTTGGAATGGATGACAACTAATTTTAGTTATGAGGTCAGAGCATCCAATGTGATTGTCAAATGGAAGATGATTTATTCGTGATTGTGTGTCCAAAATTGTGATTGTGTGCGAGTAAAAACCCCACTAGTTAATTTTGGTTAGAGATGTTATATGATCACATTTGTCAATACTGGTTACTTTATATTACAGGAGGGAGAGATTGCAATCATTAATGGTTTGTCGAATCATAAACCTCTTTCTTTTTATCAGCAGAAAGAAGGCAACGTTCCCCAATTTTTCCTCAATTGGCAAGGGATTTTTTTTTTACAAATTTTATTTCCCATCAGCTACAACAGAAGAGGGGGAAAAAAAACCCTCTCCAGTTCCAAGGCCCTGGCGGGGTGGGCTAGAGTGGGGGGTAGAATTGGATCTACAGTATTGGACAGAAGTCTGTGTCTACATAATCTCCCCAAACAGCCCATTTTGGAGATTTCTGTTGGCTATTTCCTATGGGAGCTCATTCACAGGAGAAATGAATGAAGTTATGCCAATATTGCTAATGCACCTCCTTCACATACTGTAGTCTTGCACCATTGCCCAGTATTATCTGCCCTCTAGCAGCCTAGATCTAAGGGTTTTGGTGACAACAGTGTTTTAAATAGCCATCTAACTATGAATAAAGTTTGCTGTTTCATTCCTGACAGTTTAAATAGCCCCAAGGAAACTAGATTACACGTTCATATGGCTCCTGAATTCACAGGTAAATACAAAAGAAGACATGGATGTTTCCTCATGAGTGACTTCTAACGTCACCTAATTTCACCCAGCCATTGCTGTGGCAATACCAGGTCTATTCTTGTTACTATTAGATTGGCACAGCTATGGTTGAATGACATTTATAAATCACTAGTGAGGAAATAACAATGTGTCCTAAGCCTCAGGTAACATTTAGGTGGTGGTCTTTTGCCCAGCTAGATGGCAGAAATCCAAACTTGACTGACCTAAAGACCTGGTTAGTACAGTGGTAACTCGGTTCACGAACTTAATTTGTTCCGCGACTCTGGTCGCGAACCGAATTGGTTGTGAACCGAATCAAATTTTCCCATAAGGTTCAATGTAATTACGGTTAATCCGTTCTGAACCATATGTATTTTTTTTTAAACCACAAAAATATGAAACAAAGTACAGTACAGTACAGTATGAAGAGAGAGAACACTAACCTTGCTCGACGCGACTTCTGGCGTGGAGGACAGGAAGGCAGGTGGGGAGGCGGTTACTGCTTGGAGGGAGAGTCCCCCTCCCTACAGGAAGCCGCGACCATGTGTCACGGGAGGGAAAATGGCCACGGATCCTGTTCGTAACCTGATGCGGAGTTCGCAAACGGAGGCAAAATTTTGCGACCGGAGCTGTTCGTGAACCGAATTGTTCATGAACAGAAGCGTTTGTGAACCGAGGTACCACTGTACTTGGATGGGAGACCATAGAGAAATAACAGGGCCTTCGGCTAGAGTGAGAAGTTGAAAAAAATCTCGGTAGAAAAGCAATGGCAAATCATTTCCATGTTGTTGTCAAGAAAACTACATGGACGTAACTTGAGTTTCTCTGAGACTTTACTTCATGGTCCCACTTTATATGTCATTCTCTTCTATAGTATTCTATGTAGTATAGAAGAAAGAGATCTCCTTTGATTTTTCTGCCAGAATTTTCATGATTTAGTCCCTGAAGTTTGTTTATAGAAAGCACTGCTAGTGTCCTGCTGTTCTCACAAGTGATGTAAAATAAGCACGTATATGTTTTCCTATAAATATTCCTACAAAAGACTCTTATTTCATTTGTGTGCAAGACTAACAGCTCTCTATGTATTCTACCCTAAAAAAATCAGAACAGCTTATAAAAATATATAATGATTAAAACAGTAGCAAAGCAAGCAACTCCAATGGTTGCACAACAGAGAACATAACACTTCAAAGTGCAGCAGCAATTACAGTCAGAACCAATTCCAGAAACAGCACGTTCAAATGAGAAAGTTACCTAAATGTGTAGAACAAAATAGATTGTGGGGTATTCTGGTACAGTCTAGATGCTTCTGCCAAGAAGACCCCAGTGTCATGTCTGATAGATGCACTTCAAAACAGGGATTTCCCTGAAAAGCCAAGCATGGGGGTATTTTTATCCAGAAAGCAGCTGTTATTTGCATAAAAAGCACACAAACCATTTACTGGGAAAGTAGGTATAAACTCCTAATCTATGAATTATGATGCAGTGAAAGAAGGCTCTTTCAAAGTCCAATTAACTGATTCTGTTTCTCCTCCACTGGAAGGTGACTGTTCCCCAAATCTTTAATCCAAAGTAATCTGTCTGGTTTCTCTGCAGCAAAGTTTCCTGGTGCTGCTGTTATATTTTACTGTTTCTCTCTGTTCTTCCATGTCCATTATTTTGATTCACGCACAGCCCAGAAGTCTTCTGCCACAAACACAGCTTGCTGGAGCAGAGAGAGGCTGTTAAATTCTGTCAAATTTAATCTTTATTTGTCACAATTGTGAATTTATCACATGGCAGACATGTGGTACTCCTTTCACAATGGAGTTTGCTTAGGAGTGTAACAGATGCCACTTAGGAAAGGTAAGCTCTGTTTTGCACAAAAAGTGTGTGCCAGATTGTGCCTTTAATAAATCAGTGTTGCCAGATGTACAGAATTTTGAAACATGCATGAAAATCAAGGGCCTGTATACAACAGTACAAAGATGCTTGCACGCTCCTGCAAACATGTATTCAGTGGTAATGTCAGCAGCTCAGAGTGAGAACTGTTCCTAGTGTGCAGCTTGGAGATAACCTGGATGAAGAAATGCAAGAACCATTAAGTAGAAGATTTAACTCAATCCTGGGACAAAAAAGGCATGAGAAAGAAACTCAAAGTAACCGTGCCTTGATTCTGTTTGGTATAAGAGGGGGCAGAGGAAAACTGTAGAGGAATGTGGAGATAGCCTTGAATAAAAGATGCAGCAACCATTACAAAAACCATTAGTTTAACCTGAAAGGGAAGAGGGAGTTTAAAGCCTAACTGTGCTTTAGAGGAGATGGAATATATTATAGAACTGTCATTTGAGATCTGATGAAAGAAGAAACTGAAGCCATTCTTCTTTGTCTTAGGTTGCTGTTGTCTGGAGAAGGAAATGCTGAGGATTCTGGAGCTGTACTTCTTATTTATTTATTTATTTTAATCTGTTCAATTGTGCCCAATTCACACTGCAGTTTTCTTGGCAAGGTTTTTCAGAATTGGTTTGCCATTGCCTCCTTCCTAGGGCTGAGAGAAAGTGACTGGTCTGAGGTCACTCAGCTGGCTCACGATCGCCCAGTTTCTAGCCTGATGCCTTAACCACTACACCAAACTGGCTGTCTTATTGGCCCTTTCTTAAAGTAAGCATTAATGGAAGTCCTTCTGTGAAGTAGGTACATGCTACTATTTCTCCAACACACTCTAGTAGAACCATTTTGAACAAAAATCAAGACTCTGTTGGTGCTCTGGCGTAAGGATACCAAACTGATTATCGGTAACACACATTTCAACCCACTCAACAACTTTGATTTATTCTATTCAGCCCACACAGTGTTCAAATGTGGATAAATGAAAGCATCAGATGATGCAATGCTCAGCAAGAAGGAATCTTTTTGCATTCCGATGCCAAAACTGCTAATATAAGCACTAACAACAGCAACCTTGACTAATGAACTCCACTGCACTTTTTAGGCGGAAGCTTCTGGTGGTGCCGTTCTCATTATGCAAGGAAAATAAGAGACTAAAAAACATTAAACACAATAAAATGCCCATATAGCAAGAAGAGCATCTGCATGCAGACCTCTGCAATCTATGCCTATCCAGATGAGGATTAGTAAACTGAGGTTCCCCGATTGACAAGTTTTTTTCTTGAAAATTATGAAAGCAAAGGGACCAATGCATAGATTTACAATGCATGCTGAATGGTTTCTGTGATAGATTTGTGGTATGTAGTTTGCCTTTGTTAAAGCTTAATATTAATGTCTGTAAGTACAGGGAAAAATCTTATCACCGAGACTTCACAATCTTATTTTTCAAGGTAATAAATAATCTGCAATGAATAATCAGATATTTGGGAAAATAACATAAAATAATAAGATATATATTAGTAGCAAGGAAAGGAAGACTTCTCATTTGTGTTGGTTAAATAATGAAATCGCTTTGAAATAAATAAGGGGGGGAAATGTTGTTGGCTTTGAAGTTTTTAAACGGGGTCCTTCTCATTTCTTGCCAGATGATGCAACCTTATTGGACACTTAAGAGTTAAATTTAATCAAATCCTTTGAAATGGTAATAAATCAAAGAAGCCCCCTGAGCCCAGACAGACCATCCAGCCCACATTGATTTTGAGCTGGAAACCACTACCATCTGTTGGCTATTTGGTGGTCAGCATGAAGTGAAATTGCTGATCCCAGGTCAGTTCCCAAAGGGGAAATACTTCCACAGCAAACACCATCCCCTTCATTTGTTACGCAAGGCTACCATAACAAGTTTGGAAGGATTTAGTTTGTTACCACTCAGAGTAAAATTGTGCATGTAACTTATAAAACCCTGAAAACTACATTTGATAATCAGATTACTGACCAACTTAAAGGAAGCATCAAGAACAGTGAAACCTCCTACAAGAATGAAAGTGAACCCTAAAAAAAAGTTCAGATTTGATTATTTCAAGGTATCTGGCAAGGGAGTTTTGGGAACAGGCGTGTGTGTGTTTTTTTAATTACTTCAGAAGACAGAGAGATACTATGCGGACAGCTACCAGCTGGGGAATTACATGGAAGATCTCTTTTTGTTATTTCAGGATATAATAATAAAAATGACCCTTGGTCTCCTCTCTGCAAAGGACCTTGACGACAATGGTTCCTTCTTGTAAGTAACAGTATGTCCACAGAAGATGGCAGTACTTAGCTAACTGTGGCTGATCTTGAAAAAAATAAGCAGGATTGGTTAGTACTTGGATGTGATACCATAAGGAAATACCAAAGCTGTAAGCTAGACTGGGATGTCAAAACAAACAAACAAACAAGCAGAAGGCGGCTGTGGCAAACCATTTGCATATTATTGCCAAGAAAATGACATGGATGTATAGTCACCAGAAATCAAACTCAACTTGAAAGAGCCCTACCCTTAAATAAGCATGTGTGATGCAACTCCTAATTAACTCTATAGCCCCCATTCTCCCCTTCCACAACCCAACAAACCCAAATCTAAATGCCAGGGTGGACGGGAAGAGATGAAACAGCAGAAAACACCAGTTGAGCAGGATTAATTGACTGGATCTTTCCCTATCCTATCAATAACCTCCCTTTCTTCCAAGAATTTTTCCCCAGGGATAAGTTCCTATAGTATGTGTGTGTCTGTCTGTCTGTCTACCTGACATGGAAAGGAACTGTGATACAATTGCCTAGTTTTGCAGTTCACAACCAAATCATTTTATACAATGTGACTATGGCAGAAAAAAAAAAAAGAATTTTCTTATCCCATCAATTTCTTTTACTTAAGTTTCCTGTCTGAGGTCAGTGTTTTTGTAAAATTTACTTCTGCAACATACATTCTGCAATATACTTTTTGCTCTCCCTTTTGCAAGCTTTAGGACTTACCAAAGTATAATGTTTGATTTTTTAGGGCAACTTGAGAAACTATTGCTAATTGTTTACTCTGACTTTTCTCCCTCCTCTGCAGATTGGCTATTAGACATATTTCCCATAGATTTTAGTAGAAATATCAGCTGGTATTTTCCTTCTTGTTCTCATCTACTGGAAACATGTCCTGATTTTCCCAGGACTATTATCTGAATTGAGGGAGTAACTTAAGTATTTAAGATTTCAGTGTAAAATAGCAGCATCAGCATCCTGGCAATACCATATTATATATAATCTCTGATGGCTAGAATGTATGTTGGTTTTCTATTCTCTTCTAATGACTGGTTTTAATATTATGTTAGTTGCCCAGAAACACTTTAGTGAATGAGGCAGCCATATTAATTGGGGGAAAAAACAACAACAAATAACAAAAATAAAAAATAATCACTACCTGTAGTTTGATTAGGGCAGGATAGATTTTAATAAATAAATAAAAATGCAAGAAGCTCTGCCCCAATTTATATAGTCACCCAGGAATGGTATTAAAATAGTATGGTGAAAAAAGCAGCAGGGCTGAATGCTCTTTGCTTGGATGTTTTGGAAGCATAGGTAGAAGCTTACGCTGAGCAGTCATTCCCCTCAGATGTGAAGGACAAAACCATACTAAGCTGTGCAGCAGCTACTAGGATAGGCCCTTACTGTTAGCCTCATCCATTATAGTCCTGTGCTCTGAATAATGCTTTACAGTTGGATCTAATGGCCATATGACATTCTCACAATGCACAATATGTTCCAGAGCAGGGGTCCCCAACCATTTCTAGGGGGGACCATGGCCACATTTGGGATTTTGAGAGCATGTTATGGACTCTCTTGCAAAATGGCTGCAATGGTGGGAGTAGCCAGTCACCAAGCACCCTCCCACCAGAGGGGCACAGTTGCAAATGAAGCCCCTAGTTGTGGTCCTCTATCATTCTGGTTTTCTCAGAATGCCTTTGGGTAAACCAAGGGCCTTGAAGCATTCTTAGGACAAAAGATTCTGCTTGAATTTCGTGTTTTGCCCTGCAACAGGCTAACTTTCCTTTCATTATAATTTTAATTAAAAGAATCTAAGGAAAATGAAATCAAATTAGGTAGGGAAAGGGGCCTGGTGGGCACCAAGTATCTTCAGGCTCATTGGCATCATGTCGGGGATCCAGTCTTGGGGTAAGGTAGGTAGCTAAAATGGCAGTTGAACTTAGCCTCCTAGCCTTGTCTGTGCTGCTGTTCTGAAGGACAAGGAACACCACAGGACCCTTCCAACAGACCTAGCTAGCCTTCATACAGCCATGTATTTACATGGAGGTGAATCTTCATAGAGTTATCAGCATAGAGAAAGGGATAGAGATATTAATGAATAAATTAAAGGAATTTGGTTCATTGGCGGGTTTCAGAATTAACAAACATAAAACGAAATGTTAGCAAAAAACATGGGGTCGCAAGACAAAACAGAACTGATGATTAAAACTGGTTTTAAGATAGATAAAAAAGGGAAATATGTAGGTATTACTTTAACAAACTATATATTGTATCAGAACAACTATGTAAAATATGGAATTAAGTGAAAAAAGATCTTGTTAGAAGGGTAAAATTACATTTATCTTTATTGGGGAGAATTGCTGTGATAAAAATGAACATCTTACCAAGAACGTTATTTTTATTCCAAACAATACCAGTACTAACCACAGAATTACCATTTAAACAATGGCAGCAGGAGATCTCAAAATTTATTTGGCAAGGAAGAAAACCTAGAGTGAAATATAAAACTCTGTGTGATGCAAAAGAAAGGGGAGGTTTAGCCTTACTGAATTTAAAATTATATTTTGCAGCATCTTGCTTAGTTTGGGCAAAATAATGGTTAACATTAAGAGACACAAGATTATTAAACTTAGAAGGTCATGACTTGAGATTTGGGTGGCATGCCTACCCGTGTTATAACATGGTCAAGGCCAATGCAGACTTTAGAAATGACTACATTCGGCATGCCTAAGAATTTGGAATAAATATAAATCCAGAATATGTCCCAAGCTTCATTTGTGGGTACCTCCACAAGAAGCCTATCACAGAAAAGAGATGATGGGTAATTATAATTGGATAAGATATAAGGATTTGTTGAAATATCAGCAAGGAGATACTAGATTGAAAACTAGAGATGATTTGACCTCACAAGGCTTCGAGTGCCATTGGTTTCTATATATACAACTATCAGAAAGATTTAAAATTGATAAGAAATTATATGAATTTGAAAGGAATAAAACAATATTTGAAAGTGAATTATGTTTAAATGATGACCATCTCATAACTAAAATGTATAAATTACTACTAACTTTGGAAACGGAAGAGGGACTAGTAAAAGATTGTATGATAAAATGGGCAAAAAATTTCCAATATAACATCCAAATTGAACAATGGGAAAATATGTGGTTGAAGGGTCTTAAATTTACAGTATGTTATAACCTCAAAGAAAATTTCCACAAGATGATGTATAGATGGTATTTGACACCAGATAAACTCTCTAAAATGTATAAAGGAATATCAAATGCCTGCTGGAAATGTAAAAGACAGGAAGGAAACTTTTACCACCTTTGGTGGTCCTGTAAAAAAGTTAAAAAATACTCGATGGACATACACATAGTTATTCAGAAAATTTTGAAAATAGACATTCAATTGAGAATGAATTTCCCTCACACCAGGAAATCTTTTTATTAGGGATGATGGACATACACTTAGAAAAAGCACATGGTACTCCTCTATATGACAACGGCCGCAAGACTGCTTTTGGCTCAACGCTGGAAAGACCAGGCGCTACCTACAGTTGGAGTGGATAGTCAAGCTGTTGGAATTAGCGGGGATGGCGAAATTGACAGCAATTATAAAAGAAAAAACATGGAAAAAAAATTTAAGAAAGACTGGAAGCCATTGATTGATTTTTTGTATGAAGCTGAACATAGTCAGATTGTGACATATGGTTTCGATGATTAGTTATAACTACAGACTATCAGGAAAAATAGAAGCTATAATATAAACTTAAACAAGAGTTGTATGAAAGGTTATTTGTATATATCCTTTGCAAAAGACTAAACAAACATTTAACAAAGTGAATCTTCATAGAGTTATCAGCATAGAGAAAGGGGTAGAGATATTAATGAATAAATTAAAGGAATTTGGTTCATTGGCGGGTTTCAGAATTAACAAGTCGCTTTGTTAAATGTTTGTATATGTTTGTACTTATTCCTCTGTTGTTTTTCTCTTTTACTATTTTCTAATCTACATTTCTACTATTTTTCTATTTCCACAATTCTTCTGTTTCTTATACTTTCACTGTAATCTTTTTTTCTTTCATTTTTTTTTTAAATTTGTATATTATGAAAAATAAAAATAATTGGAAACCAGAATGGCTGGTATGCTATCTGTAGTACTTCCTTCCCAGTCAAGAAGGAAGAGGAGGAGGAAGAGAAGGGGTTGTTGTTATCCCATCAGATCTGACTACAGATTAAGTAACTGGATTAGTGTCATCTTTCTTTTTTTATTTACAAAACATCAAAGTTTAATTTTCCTTTTTTTTTAGCAGAATTCAATAAACTATTGAGAGACAGCCAGATGGACTGACTGCACTGGAGAATCAGAATCAGAAATAGAAAAAGAGAAAGGGAGATATGCAGAGGTATTAGCCTCCAAAAGAAATGTGTCATGCTAATAATGGTTATTTTACAAAGCATATATTTCCAGTGCAAAGCCAAATATATTTGACATTGATATTCATTAATACTATAGATATCTCCCCCATTTCCTCTCTCCCCATTGCTCCTCCCCTTTTAGAAGAAATAAAAAGTAACCTGTTTCCTTCATTTCCTGTGTGCAGCTTAATAAGAAATGGTTTCCATTTTGTCTAAGCCCTGTCCATCTACTTCCTCCACATAGGATTATCAGATATCTGAACAGGCAAAGGAGGACATGGACAATTGGAAAGGAGGACAAATGGGGGGAAAGGAGGACACACTAACTGCTTAACTCTCTTGGCATCCTTGACAGAAATTACAGCAAAAAATGGCAAAAAAAAAAGAAAAATAAAAAAATACTTAAACCTACATGTACATAAAATTACTTTTGCCAGCATCAGAAAGGCTGGTTTTTCAATTGCAATGTTTTTCAACAAATCTTTATTTTCAAGAACATATGATAGTGATAATATAGAATTGACAACAGTGAGCTTTTCAAATTTCACCATAGAAATATAGGAAGAGTCATGTGATCTACAGATGACAGTGATTGTAGATTTGAAGAGGCTGGGTTGAAGCTGATTGCTAGCATCAGGAAATATTAAACAATGTAAATCTAGGCTGTTGAGTATGTCAACAGATGAGGGTGTCATGGCTCAGGACATAGATTGTGAATCTGACCCTGAAGAAGCTGCTCCAGCTGAGCCTGTGGAATGTCAGCCTCAGGAGAGACAAAGCGAGGAATCACATGAGGCTGATCAAACACAGGCACCACCTGGGCAGCTGGAGAGGTCAGATGAGGATGACGTAAGGCCTCCCAGCCCCCACACCCGACAAGAGCAGAGCAGCGAAGGTCTATTAGGCTCCTCGCCAAGCAAGGGAGTAAATCTGATTAGTGACAGCTGGCTGCGGTCTAATAATGTAAGAAGCAGCTCTGAGCCATGCTTTCTTTGCTGGATGTAACTGTCTGATTTCTGGCTCTTGCATAATGTTCCTGCACATCCTGTTTGTGTTTGAAACCTTGAACCTCTGGACTGGCTGACAACTCTGACTTGGCTCTCAGAACCCTGGATTTGGATTTGGACTACTCTTCTTTGTGCTCCTATTTAGAAAGCAAACTCTTCAGGCAAGCCTCAATTTGTTTACATTCCTTTGTCTACTGTTATCTCTTCGGTCTTGGAGAAAAATTGTTAAACTCCATAAACAACCATGTGTGAATATGTGTGGTTGAAACCTGAAGCAGGACAGAGGGAAAGAAAGAAGTGGACAATTTACAAGGACACAATGTGCAAAAGTTTCAGTGACTACTGTTGTGAAAACAGTTCTGTAAAAAAAAAAACACAAGGCACTCAAAAAGCTGGACAATATTTGATTTTAAGGCTATGTCTGATAGACGTAAGACATAAAGGACATGTGCTTCTTTTGCTGGATGTCTGGTAACCCTACCCCCCACACCTTCTTATGACGTGTGCTGGCAGTTGTTTTCACTTCTTTTCCTTCTTTTAAAACTTCCTTACAAAACTCTAGCACCCTGGGAAAGGAAGAGAACAGGCAGAGCTGGGTTTGTGGTCCTCATCCATTCATAAGTATGGCACTACATACCTCTCAGAACTAAAGAGAAGGCCCACTTAATTCTCTGGCATTTATTTTCTGTAGCTTTTTACAATAGCTACAGAATGTTCCCTTAAGCACTACACAGGGCAACCCACAGACTTTGGCCACAGAAAAATGTATCCCATTGACTGAAAAAAAAATTGTTATCTGTGGAAGGAACACTAGGAGAATTATGAGGTGTATTGCCTCCCTCATTTGCTAAGAACCTATATTACACACACACACACATGTGATGCATGAATGGTATATACAGGAGCAAATGGGTGCACAGGTGAGCTGTTTGAAAGGATATTCACATGATGACCTTGACACTCAGTCAATCTGACATCAGGTTGCCTAGCCCTGTTCTAAGTTTTGATATTTAAGTTAAAATAATACCCTTTAGGAAGGCAACAGTGCAAAGTAGGCGACTTGTTGGAATAACCAAATTATCTAGGCAGGATTTCCCCAACACTTACTCCGACCTCTTTTTTTTTTGCCCTACTTCCCCAGCACCTCTACCTCACTGGAATGAACTCCTTAAGCTTTAAACTTTTTTTGGAACATCCTAAATCTCAAGGTATTTTTTATGAATCTTATTTAAACAGACAATGACTTTATGTCTCTAGATTCTACTTCAAATTCTAAAACCGAAAAATGGGATGAAGTAGGAATTATCAATATTTTCACTCCGGTGGTCATATTTTGAAAATTGGGAATATGTTTTGTGGCTAGTCACAAAAGCTGTTTACCTGAAGATAGTGCTTTTGTTGTTTCCTACTGATTTCTCAAGCCCCCTTTTATGGATTTCCAAAGAAAGCAATGGACTGTAATCCTCTACAATTTTTTTCCCTGAAAATGTTCTTGGGATCTAAATGTAATTCAGCAACAATGTTCAAAATACAGTTCATGTTTGAGGGTTGATGTTCTGTGTGGTAGCATGCTAGCTTCCCTGTTATTTTAATTAAAAGAATCTTAAAAAACTCAAGGCAGGAAGAGAAACTTGTGGATATCAAGAGAAGTATTAATGAGAGTGCTGAACCCTAGAGATGATAGAGACCTTGAGGATAACCCTAACCCTATGAGAATTGGCTTCCAATCTACAGAATTCACTTGCTCTACTCTGACGGTAACTGAATGTACAGTATTATAATATATTCTTGAGTATTGCATACTAACTTTCAGTATAACTTAGATAATTAGTGTTTTCAATGAAAACCAACATTTCGCCCCCTCTCTGCAGTCTATTTTTGAAGGAAGATTGAGAGAGATGAAAAGCTTACAGAACATACATATCTATCATGTAATTATAAACTCTTTATTTCTTTCTCCCACCTTTTTTTCTTCATAAACCCTAGTTGCTTATACTGCTTTATAAGTTTTAGACTGTCATGTAACTCAAAGCAGTGCAGTTCAAAAATCAGGAAAAGAACTGGCATAATTCCTCAGGAATCTTTGAATCCATGCTAGGGGCTGAAACTGGGCACTGAATCACGTCTATGTCTCCTGATCAGTTTCCCCTCCCACTATTCCCCATCCTCAGAATTTGCATTGGAAAATTGGGTTTAATTTAATTACAATTAAAAAATACTGGAACAGTATTTTAAAAAAGCTTCATTGGTGGGGGGAGAGAACAGAAACATTCCATTGTTCAAATGCCTTGTTTGCAATGTGTTTTCCAAGGTAAGGTCCATATCAACCCCCAAATGTAAATTTGGTCATTTCCAATAGGCTCCTATCACTGTTGTGTTTACCTGGGTGATTTGAAAAGGCAGCTTGTGTGCTCTGCTTTGGGAGTCCCAAAGCAGAGCCTACAAACTCAGGTTCCTACATGTACCTCTGTTTGCCTTATGGATCCACATGCCAGCTGAGTTAATTTGGCCCCTGTGGGTCCATCTCTAAAAAGTAGGTATAGGATGATGTTAAAGCGTGTAATTTCTACACCACTTACACCATTGTAAGTATGAATGTGATTGGCTGTGGTAACTGGTATGGTTTCATTAAAAAAACATTTATATTACATTACATTACATTACATTAGAGGTCACATCAACAAAATCACATGGAACTTTACAGTTATCAGAATCAAGTTGAAGAGGGCAAGTGAGGCTAAGGATAACCACATCAAACAATAAATCTAAAAATTTAGCTGAACATTGGAAGACAAATAGCGGTACTAAATCCATAAAGAATGAAAATGGTCCTAAGAAGCAGAGAACAAAAGGTATTGAAGAGCCTCAAAATAAGGATAAAAACAATGGAAATAAAGACCAAAACATGAATGCAAAGCTACTTAAATATAAAGATTGAAGCATTTTTTAAAATATAAAGGCCTTGTTAGTGTTTGTCAAAATTAGTTTTGCCGTAAAAATGCTGCTGCATTCTTTGCTGAGGTGGGTATGAGCAGGCTCAGCAAAAATGCAGCTATCTGACTGCATCAATGATCGATGACCTAGTCTAATAAAAGATCTTGACTTGCGTGTATGTTAACAATTAATGGGATGTATCATACACTGTACGTTGAAGGTAATAAAGAGGCGCAAATGAGAATTACACTGGTTAATTGGTGTCATTAATGGTTCTTTTGTTTTGCTGGAAAAGCAAGATCTTATTCCAAAGATGTCACAGAACTGGCTGCAGCCATCAAGCTGAAAGTGCATGTGACTTAAAAATGCCACCTCAGCTGTAAATTTATTTTTAAGGCCATTCTTAGCATGAGACCTTATTTAGTATAACACACTTTCAGTTGGTGAAATAAATAAATACACACACACGTACACACTTTTTAATTTTTTTCTTCCCGTGTTCGTTACATAGCAGCAGTTCATAAAAAGCCAATTATGTTACAAGACAGTTTCCCAGCCAATATCTCAAATTCTCCATTGTGCACATAAATACTTAAAAATCAGGTTAATATTACAGATTATGATGCTGGTTTGGTATTAATGATGTTATATTTGATATTCTGAAAAAAGTGCTACAGAATACTAACAATGTAGGAGAGAAAAAAATAAAGTTAAAGTACATAGCCTTGTTTGCTATAATTTGTTATTGGTCTGCTGTGTAGTTTAATTATATGGTTTGGTATGGCTTATTAGTGGTCTCCTGTCTTAAATCTGGTTTGTTTTTATGTCTGTCCCTAGCCTCTAGTAATCCAAGGAAGAATAGTTAAAAAACAAAACAAAACAGAAAGAACACAAACCAGAAATCAAGTGGACAAGCCACAATTAGCCTGCTTATCTTTAAATGACTGCATCTGGCTTGTTCAACAAATTGTAATAAAAACAAATTAGATTGATATATGAACCCAGCCTATGTCTTAGTTGCACTCTGATTTAAAACCTGTGTTCTTTTCCATTGGTTTCCTTTACAAACAATAAACTTTGGACCTGTTTCCAAGAATGAAAAGAACAAGATATAAACAATCAAGAAACCAGACAGGATTTCATTCTCCTTACCTGGATGAGGGAAGATCTGATCTGCATCCATCCAAAAATGCAATTCACAGGGCTGTCCTGGTCAAAGGAGTTGGATAGTAAACTTAGTACATATGTGATGCTATTTATTCTGGCGTCTAGAACTGGGACGAGTGTGAAGAATGGAATATTTTCCTATTCAATAAAAACTCACACTGCTCAAAAGATTTTGTGAGTTCAGTGCATTTATCATCTAGGACTCTTTGGTCCTTGTCTTGGATTGCTAGGAGTATATTGAAGAATTCCTTCCCCTTTTGAACCAGACTTGATCCTATTGTAATAAAAATTCAATAGTGGTTTTCCTATCTTCTGCTAAGAACTGACACCACTTCTTATGAATTTATTTAGCTTATTTTAGCATAAAACATAATTGAAACCTAGATTGTCTCATAACAATCTGCCATCTACTTTCCTCACCAGAGTACAGAGTAGGCACTTTACTACAGTTTATTTCTCTGCTTGCAGATAAATAAATGCATTTGTGGGGTTATTTCCCCTCTTCCTCAGCTTGGAATTTCCATTGTAAAAGGAGTTTATTTTACGCTGTGTCACCTGTGTTTCTTTTTCTTTAGAGATACAAATCCTGTTGTTTTTTTCTGCTTCAAGAGTCTTGTCAAGTTAGATGCTGCCACCTTGAGTTTTGAGATTTAAGTTGGTATGGGTGACTGGTGATTTATAGTGACCAAAGTATTGAGGAAACCATACCTTACTCATCTCTTTGCAGATCTGGCAGGCTGAGTAGACAGAACTCCTCTGAGAAAAGAGCTGACATGCTTTGACAAGAGTAGTAGGGGAAGAGAAGTCTTTCTTATACAAAAAGAACCACCTGGGTAAAGAGATAGAAAGTCTAGATTTGAGTATTGTAGTAAGAAGTGGGAATTATATATCTCTTCCTCCCTGCCTCACCCCAAATCAGTGGTATAGTAAGGTGTTGGACCTGGACCATGGAAACCCAGGTTCAAGTCTACTCATACCCGCAGAAGCTCACTGGGTGACTTTTGGCCCATCACTCAATGGGGTAGTTGTTGTGGGAAGAAATGAGAGGAAGGAAGGCAGTATACACAGCCTTTTGCTCCTTGAGGGACAGTGGGATATAAATCTAACAAACAAACAATTCCCAAATATTTCACTGATACCACTGGCATTCTTGGGACAGACACATGTTATGTGCAATTTATCTTCTGAATTATTTTTCTCATGATCAGTCTGATCCTTTCTGTGGCTAGAGGACAAGGGTGCTTCTTTATTTACTATGAGATATATATATATATTACAGTAATAAAAACTAATATAAACTAATCTCAGAGAAGAGATTAGTTTATATTAAAAAAAGAAAGGAAAGTAAAAAGAGAATAAAAAGTGCAAAGAAAGCAAAAGTTAAAAAGAAAGAAAAGAAAAAGGAAAGAGTGTAATAAAGAAAAAAAGAAATATATAAGGAAGTGACTTCCAATCTTCATCATAACAAGTATAAACAAGTTTGGTAGCTCTTCACCCCCTATAAAGTTACAAAACAGATATCTCTTCTTCCCATAACCCATCCCTTATCTATAGGAAACCCATAAGACATCATTTTCAATCCTAGTGTCAGCAAAGTCTGTAAAGGGTTGCCAGAATTTCATAAAAACCTGTCTTATTTTAACCTTGATCAAATAAACCAACTTTATATACCTTCCTTTTCCCTCTGAAAATCTTAATCTTTAGTTCATTCAAATATTGCTGTAGGATTTGATCTCTCTTTAATTCTTCTTTGTTTCATTGCATAGGCTTCTTTGAGGCTTTAACAAGCCTCTTTTGTAAATCCAATAAAAAGACATTATCCAGGTCATTCTCTTGGTTTATCATTTGCATTTCCCCTTTAAGTTTTAAAACTTCAGCCAGCTTCTTTTATATATCCAGTAAAGAGTCTTTATCTGGGTCATTCTCTTAGATTGCCACTTATATTTCCACTGTAAATACCTTCTCTATCTTGTAATCCACACTTTTTATTCAATATTTCTGATTCCACTATTTCTACATCAAGCAAGATTTGTTTCACATCTGTAATTCCTTCATTAACATCCTTTAAGCATAATCTGTCCAGGGAAGCAGACATTGTTACTGATATTGTTGATATCATGGCTACTAATATCTGCCCCATTCTTTGAAGATCTCCTTTAATATTTCAAACATTACCGTATTTTGTGTCATTTTGTTTTTTGGGTTTTTTTTTTTTTTTGCCTTTTGTCTGTTTAGCAGGGGGGTGAAATCAATTCAGGCAATAGCAATGAACTACTTGAAAGGCAGCACAAGCATGAAACAAACTTCTGCTCAAGCTGATTGGAATACAATACAATACAATACAAAATACTTTAATGACCAAGTATAAAATATATACAAGGAATTTGTCTTCGGTGACGAACAGCAAGAACAACAGTGCATTTGGATAGCAACAGAAAAATAATAAACAATAACACTACACAGTAAAATAACTTTTTCAGAGGAAGAAGCCACTGTCCAGCACATATTGAGTCATGTAGTGTTTAACAGAGCAACGACACAAGGGAAAAAAACTATTCTGATACCTAGATATTTTAACATATGGTGCTGTGTAGCGCTGTCCTGAAGGAAGAAGTTGGAACAGTTTATATCCAGGATGGGAAGAGTCTGCAGATATCCTCTCTGCCCTCCTTCTGACCCTCACAGTATATAGTTCTTCTATAGAAGGCAGGCGGGTTGCAATTATCCTTTCTGCAGACTTAACCATCTGTTGGAGTTTGAGTCTATCCTGTTTCGTTGCAGAATCAAACCAGACAGTTATAGAGGAACAGATAACAGACTCAGTGATTCCCCTGTAAAACTGTACCAAGAGCTCCTGGGATAATTTAAACTTCCTAAGTTGCTGCAGGAAGAACATCGTTTGCTCTGCCTTTTTAATGATGGCTGTAATGTTAAGCATCCATTTCAGGTCTTGGGAAAGTATAGAACCCAGGAACTTGAAGGACTCTACTATAAAGTTACTCCAGTACTATAGTGTGGATATTATACTATAGTATAATGGAGTACTATAAAGTTACTCCAACCAACCCCAGATATTGTAGGCAATTCTTTCTGCCTTCTTCTCCTGTGGGGAAAATTTAGAGCAGTGTTTCTCAATCTTGGCAACCTGAAGACGTGTGGACTTCAACTCCCAGAATTCTGGGAGTTGAAGTCCACATATCTTCAGGTTGCCAAGGTTGAGAAGCACTGGTTTAGAACATATAATCATAGGGTTAGAAGGGACCTTAAGGTCTTCTAGTCCAGCCCCTTGCCTGGTGCAGAAATCCTCATACCATTCTGGACAAATGGCTATCCAGTCTTTTCTGGAAAACCTCCTTTGATGGAACATCCACAACTTCAGGCTGTTCCGTTGCTTAATAGCTCTCACAATCAGGAAATTCCTCCTTAGTTCAAGTTTGGATCTCTCACAGTAAAGCTCCCACCTGCTGGTTATTCTCTTACCCTCAGGTACTAGGGAGGATAGATCTACTCCTTCTTCCTTGTGACATTCTTTCATGAATTGGAAGACTGCTCTCATGTCTCCTCTTAGCCTTCTTTTCCTTAAGCTAAACATGCCAAGTTCCTTTAACTATTCTTTGTAGTATTTAGCCTCCAAGGCCCTTACCATCTTTGTTTCTCTTCTCTGCACTCTTTCCAGTTCCTGAGCATCCTTGGGTGTTGGCACATGGATGAGTCACCAATTGCTGGGGGATAAAACAGAATCTCTCCCCCCTCCCCCAAACATATCTTTAATGGTCTTGGGCTGGAAAAAGGAAAGGAAAATCACACACTTTACCACTTCTTCCAGCAGGAATATTTGACTGCATCGCAGCTGCCGATGGAAATGGAGCACCTTTATGGGTTTGCCTTTGGGTTGGTTACTGGCCTGGCTTTGGTATGTTACTGGCTTGGCCTTGGGTTGGTTACTAGCTGTTTTCACACAATGTGCTTGCCCTGGTTAATGAACAAATCAATTTTCTCCCTTTGCACATTGCATTGATGTAGAAAACTAATTGACAGGGTAGAATAAGTTACGAGATACTAAACAAGGTTAAGAAAGCGTATGTTGTACAAAAAAGGTCTTTACTTTGATCTGATTATTGTGTGAATTCAGCTTGTAGGTGAATGCTGGATGAAAAACAATTTCATCTGTCTGGTCTTTATAAGAGAAAAAAGGCGATAGCATTTGGATCTCTGTGAAATCTTTATTAGGCAGAATAGCAGTATAACTTGAAGATGAATCTATATCTGTTAATCATGCTTTCTCCAACATCTGAATGTTTTACACTCAAGTTTTTTTTTTTCCTCCTGTTTAGAAGCAAATCAAATTTCTCACCAATTCACGCCAAATGCCATTATTACAGCTACTCACAGCATCTACAGGACCAGGCGGCATTCTCTGTAAAGAAATCTTAAAGTCTGGATAAATTCTCATCACAAAAAAAAAAAAAGAAAAAGAAAAAAAGAACAATTTCCTTGTAAATGCAGCACTACGGTACCTATGTTGTTGTTCAGTCGTTAAATCGTGTCCGACTCTTCGTGACCCCATGAACCATATTGCGCCAGGCCTTCCTATCTTTCACTGCCTCCCTGAGTTTGCTCAATTTCATGCTCATTGCTTCAGTGATGCTATCTAGCCATCTCATCCTCTGCCGTCCTCTTCTCCTTTTGCCTTCCATCTTTCCCAGCATCAGGGTCTTTTCCAAAGAGTCCTCTCTTCGCATTAGGTGACCAAAGTATCTGAGCTTGAGCTTCATTATCAATCCTTCCAATGAGCAATCAGAGTTGATTTCCTGTAAGATTGACTGGTTTGACCTCCTAGCAGTCCAGGGGACTCTTAAGAGTCTTCTCCAGCACCACAGTTCAAAGGTATCAATTCTTCGGCGTTCAGCCTTCTTTATGGTCCAGCTCTCACAGCCATACATTACTACTGGAAAAACCATAGCTTTGACTATGCGGATCTTTGTCAGCAAGGTGACGTCTCTGCTTTTTAATATGCTATCTAGGTTTGCCATAGCTTTCCTCCCAAGGAGCAAGCGTCTTTTAATTTCATGGCTGCAGTCTCCGTCTGCGGTGATCTTGGAGCCCAAATAAATGAAGTCTGTTACTGCTTCCATTTCTACCCCTTCTATTTGCCAGGGATTGATGGGTCCAGATGCCATGATCTTAGTTTTTTTAATGTTGAGTTCCAAGCCAGCTTTCGCACTCTCCTCTTTCACCCTCATCAAGAGGCTCTTTAGTTCTTCTTCACTTTCTGCCATTAGGGTGGTATCGTCTGCATATCTGAGGTTATTGATGTTTCTCCCTGCAATCTTAATTCCGGCTTGTGATTCTTCCAGCCTGGCATTTCTCATGATGTACTCTGCATATAGGTTAAATAAGCAGGGTGACAGTATACAGCCTTGTCGTACTCCTTTCCCTATTTTGAACCAATCGGTTGTTCCATGACCGGTTCTAACTGTTGCTTCTTGGCCCGCATACAGATTTCTCAGGAGACAGGTAAGGTGGTCTGGTATCCCCATCTCTTTAAGAATTTGCCACAGTTTGTTGTGATCCACACAATCAAAGGCTTTTGCATAGTCAATGAAGCAGAAGTAGATGCTTTTCTGGAACTCTCGTGCTTTCTCCATGATCCAGCGAATGTTGGCAATTTGATCTCTAGTTCCTCTGCCTCTTCGAAACCCAGCTTGTACATCCGGTAGTTCTCGGTTCACGTACTGCTGAAGCCTAGCTTGTAGGATTTTGAGCATAACCTTGCTAGCATGTGAAATGAGTGCAATTGTGCGATAGTTTGAGCATTCTTTGGCATTGCCCTTCTTTGGAATACCTATACATTCCAGCTATTCCATACCTAAAAGAAATGGGAGGAATTGATAGAAATATGAATTCATGGCTCTCCTACTGTGGAAAGGGAGGTAAAAAGGAGGAAAAAAAGTGTTTAGTGAGTGTATTGTGTTGTAGGGCAAAAAGTGAAACAGGAGACATGTGAATTACTTTTATGAATCAACTGTAAAGGGGGTGGGGGTGGGGTGGGCTGCCACAGAGTAAAAAAAAGTCATGATAGCATCCACAACTGAAATGGAAGCCGCAACATTTTTTGTACTGGGGCAGGCTTTCAATCACATGGTTGTGGCTGCCATATTGACTGTTTTTGACCACCCCTGGGGATACCTCTGGTAAAGAATGTTGACAAAACTCCATCCAATAAATAGGCTCTTTCAAGCCATGGGAGTGACAGTAGGACAAAAGGTATGACTAACACAGATTCCACCAACATATTGACAGAATATGTGGCCAAAAGGCAACAGTTTTTCTACAAGGAAAAAGATCTTTTTAGGGTTACCACCTTCATTAGAATAGTTTCAACACTGAGAAAGCTTTTTATTTTATTTCCCCAGGCAGTTCAAGAGCCATTTAGGAGTCTAGAATTTCAGTATTTTGTTCCTATTTTATTGTAATGTGTTGCTGTATTTGTTGTAATATATTGCTATATTTTTACTATTTTACTGCAAGTATTATTACTGCTCCTGATTTTTATCTTATCGGTCGTGCTGTTCTTTATGTAGGTTTTACAAAGTTTGACATAGTTCACTTTTTATAATTGAACTGGTTGCATAGTTCATTGAAAATCTGTTATTGGGTGGACTACAAATACAGTAAATGAAGAAACAGAGAAACAACAGTCATTGTAGATGGAGTGGTAGACTTATTTGGTTAAACAGTAAATATTTTGCTATGTTCCTCAATCAGAAGATCAGATGCCTTTTCTGATACCATATTTCTTCCCCATCCAATCAGAACAGTCAGTACTGTGCAGAATAGACCAATGGGCTAATCTAGTATAAAGCAGCTTCATTTATTCACATGACCATGATGTGAAGATAGTACATAAGACGTTTTGCTTGTAGCAGTCCCAAGAATTGAGAAGCTTGTGAATATCACCTCCTAAAATTATATTTATAGCCTGCTTTTAAAGTGATAAAGTGACTTCTCTCTCTATTTTATTGTGTGTGGGTCCCCCCCTCCCCCCTGTTGATTACTGTCCTGCAAATCACTTGAAGACTTTGGATGCATTAACAGCATCCTTCATCATTCTAAGCATCTTTTAGGTTTTTGCCTTTTTTTTTCTTAAAAATCAACAACACTCTGAGTACTTCAAGTGCTTTTTTTTCTCCTGAACAACTATGTCTCTTAACAACAAACAGATGATAGAAAATGCATTTGGAGGATCATGATTTTAAAGGATTGCCTAAAATGTTTTTATGGAGGCAATTATAAAAGGAAAGAATGTGCTTTTCTCAAATGTCTGACAGACTCACTTTCTACTATCTTACTGCCTTTTCTGAACAATCTTTGTCTCTTTCTTCTTAATATTACTTATATTTACCCAAAAGGAAGATTGCTGTGAACTTCAGGCAACTTCCTCTGAGAAGATTAGATAGGAAAAAAAAACATTGACTTCCATTACCAGATTTTCAGTAAATTGAAGAAACCCCCTCCATTTTAAGGATAATTTATTTGGGGGGAAAAGTATCTAGCCTTCTTTTCATGTAGATATAGTATATTATGAGATGATATTTTGAAAGGAAATCTATTGAAATAATAGTCAATGCTGAGAGTTTAAATGCAAGTCCTTATAAATCTAGAACTGTTTGACTCAGAGAAACAAAATTATCCTGAACACTCCTTTACCTTCTTAATTTCTGAACATCTGACGTCTTAATTGCTAGACCATCTTTTAAAGGGAAACTCCTTTCCACACATATATCAGTGTTTTGGACTATAATGGTACTGGAGGGAGGGAGGGAAGGAAGGAAGGAAGGAAGACTGTATGCATTTTTTCCCCCTAAGAAATGGTCCAGGGAAAAGTTTTAGATTATTCCATTTATAAGTGAAGAAAAAGTGGAATGAGATAATACAAATTCTAGGTAATGTTTCATTTGTCTCTTACTCTAATGTCCCTTCTAACGTCAAAGTTCAGTATAGGAAATGTACCTGAGCCTATAATGGGTACCAACACTATCATGTTTTTAAGTGCTTAAATATGGAGAAAGATAAAAACAAAGAGCTTAAGAAAGCAGGGCTCTTGGCTTTTACTATCCTGTGGGCTTGAGGGGAAGAGGAAAAGGTGGAGCTGCTGATTACCTCCTAGCACCACTTCACCTCTGCAGATCACAGCTGATCTAGACCAGAGCTGTGGTAGAAGCCTCAGCTGAGGGAGAGAGCCATGTCCTTCACTTGTCTATGCATTGCTTTGGTGGAAAGGACATTTTGACATGCTGATGCCAACGCCAAGAACACCACTTGAGTCTGGATCTGTGGCTTTCAAAAAAGCATTTTGTAATCTAGTGCTTTACTAGATCACAAACTGCTATCCAACACCTTCTGTGCAGCCCATATTTCCAGGACTTTTTTCTACACTGTCCAGACTGGAGGGCAAAACTGGGAACACGTGAAAAATCCAGTCAGGGATGTTGGGAAAGCCAGTAGAACAGGCCCCAATACTTTGCACTCACGTGCATATTTTTTGCCATCAACAATTTTCCGTTGGCATATAATTTATACAAAATACCTACCTGGTTGATTTTTTTTCATGTCCATGTCTTTCAAAATTACAGGACTTTCTGATGCTATCAGTCACAAGCCATATTTAGCAGATGGGAATGACAACTTCAGTACCTAGCACGTCACCCTAACCTAACCAAGCCTAGCCTAGCCTTGCCTAGCCTAATGCTTCCCAACCTGGTGCATTCCAGATATGTTGGTTTTTTTTGACTCCCATGATCTGACCCTAATCTGCTGTTTTTTATTCCATACATGAACAAAATATGTGACCAAACTACAATACAGAAAAGAGGAAGTTATGTAAAATCAGTCACTGCAATTTCCTACTGACCATCCTCTCTGCTTTCTTTAAACCTATTTTTTAAAAAAATCCTTACAGGATACCTCCATTAGAAAAAGAGCAGGCTGGGGTTTTGACATCTTTTGTTTTTATCAATTTTTTTTTATCACCCCTAAACTTCTTCCTGTTATCTGTAATCTCTTTGAAAATAAGCTTCTTTCTCAGATTAACATAGTGGCTTCAGGGTATTCACTTTTCCAAAAGCATATTCAGAGCTGTCATCCCCACCCCATCTATCATGGACCCACAATCTTGCTCTTTTACAATCATTACTTTAGCGGTTATCCCCTGGTAGCAGTTCAGATATTTACACTTTCTTTTCCTTTAAAAAAAAAAGAGGGGGGCTAACAATCAGCTGTGCATCCCATTGCTTTCAAAATATAAATCTAAATCTACATGCTGGGTAGCTCCTTTTGAAAGATGGATGAACTTTCAGAATTCTGTGGAGGCATCATTTCAGAACAGTCGCTTCCAAAATTTCAGTTCCATTAGTCCTTTGGCATCATTAAGCCCCTTTGCCTGCTTGAGAAATACTGAGAATTTTACCCCACCCTTCCCAGAACCCAGACAGAATCCTCTAAAGGTTTAAAAATGCAGTTTTGTTGAGAGAAGATAGCAGAGGTAAGTAAATCAAGGCTCTCCTAAATGCATTTCTCTCTGTGTCTATATGCTCAGATCTTGCAACTAATGCTAATGGGAATTGTAGGGATGCAAAAGGGCTGTGATACATCTGCATGAAATTCAGGTAATAGAGTTATCAGTATCCTCTCTAGATAGATCTGAGAGCCCATAATGACCAGGACCTGGCTTATTTGATTGTATGCAGATGACAGCAGAAGGATGAATAATCTAAAATGGTAGAGCATTTGCCAAGATGAAGTGGTGCTTTGTAGCTACAAAGCTTATACAGTATTTGTGCCAATTCACTTTTAATGGCTGAGCTCCATTGTGCCAATACACATTTAATACTGTAACCTGACAGTGTTAAGTTTTTTCACTTACATTTCATTTACACATTTTCCTAAGTGTGAGTCTATGCATTTTCACATCACTCACAGAAGGCAGGTTGGTGCTGCTACAGAAAAAGAATAAGTTTTGTCCTCTAGTCCCAAAGTATAATGGGCAACACAACCTTCTAGAGATCCCTGTTGGGTCAAAATGCATCCACCATTGACCTGTGCACTAATCCTTTCTACCTTAAGTATGATAATTCGAGGAGGGCCAGTTGGCTAAATTTCCAAGCACAAAGAGTCCTAATGTCTCATAATAGTCACATAGGTGTTCATCTCTGCATTGGCAGTAAGTTGAAATCTGACACTATCCGTGCTTCACTAGTTATAGGGTCCTTTCTGCTTTTCAGCACATCGGCATTCTCAAGATCTGCCTCAGTTGAGACTGTTGCTGGCCAATGGACTCCCTTTGTGGGTGACTTCATTGCTCAGTGTGGGGGATCCAACTCAGAAGTTGATTATCATTGCTCCATGTAGATCTATAGGCTTGGAAAACAATATGGGCATGCAAGAAAAAGCAAGTAGGGAAACAAAGCAAACCTGGAAGTGGAATAATTGCGGGAAGAAAAAATACAAGTCCTATGTAAAAAAGTATTAGGAAGTGGGTTCACCTCCAAACAGAATAAATTGGAAATGGATATGAGGAAGAGAAAATAGAAGCTGCTTGAAACACAGTGAAGAGAATTATGCTACAGACTGTGACAGAAGTGTGTGGAGTTTATGCTAATGGGAAGTAAGAAAACGGAACTTTGGTAGAGCGATGAACTGGAAGAGGCTGTGGATGAGAAAAAAATGCATTTAAGAGCATAATTGCTGGGAAAATAAGAATGAGAAAAATATTGTAAAATGTGCATAGAGAAAAAAAGACAACAGTCAAAGAGCATAAGGAACAGTTAAGATTAAAAGAGGCAAAGGAAATGCAGAAGGACTTTCATGGAAATTTGAAAAAATGGAAAGGGCTGAAAGAGCTAAAAAGGAGCCTCCAGCAGAGTGAAGGAAATTAAAAAGTAAAATAAAGGCTGGAAGGGTAGCTTTGCATGACATTGCTTACCCCAAAAGGGACATGATGAATAGATGATGATACTGGTTTGCATAAGGAGAGGAGAGAGCAAAATACATACTAAGAAAATAATATGCATTTTTTTTCCCTCATGTGATCAGAACCAAAACAGTCTGTTGTCTTGGTGGCTAAAATATTTAGGGAAACAAGTCTTTGGGACCAGGTTACCTGAGGGACCGCCTCTCCCCTATGACTTCAACCCGTCCCACCTGATCACACAGAGAGGGCATGCTTCGGACCCCCTCAGTGAAAGAACTTCGACTGGTGGGGTCCAGAAGGCGGGCCTTCTCTATGGTAGCCCCTGCTTTTTGGAACATCCTGCCCCCAGAGGTGCGATTAGCCCCCACACTCCTGGCCTTCCGTAAGGCTTTGAAGACCTGGTTCTGCCACCTGGCCTGGGGTGGGGTGAGAATTTCTCAAGCATGGGGATGGCTAGCCCCATAGAGGCTTCGCCCTTCAGCCTCAGGTTTTCATCCCCTTGGTCTCTCCTTCTTCTTTTTAGTTATGTTAATTTAATTTAAGGTTTTATGTGTTTATATATTTTATGTTCTAATGTTTATTGTGAGTAGCCCAGAGTTCCCCCATTGGGCGGAGATGGGCGGTTGAAAAATGTAATAAATGAATGAATGAATGAATGAATGAATGAATGAATGAATGAATGAAGTGTTTGGGAATTAAGGTTAAGACAATCTTAATCTTTACAGCTCAGGACTACTCTCTGAGGGATTTTCTCCCCCACAAGCCAACTTCTGAGGAGAAAATCTAATTTAGCACCTGACTCCATCCTTGGATGCTATTCAAGGGGCCAAATAATTGCGTCCTTGGTGCAATTGGTACTGGGGCATTTCTTTTTCTCCTTCAGTAATCTATTGGTAATCAGCATCTGTAGAATTCCCTTCCTATTAAATTGCGATTTGTAAATTCTGCCTTGAATCCAAGTATTAAGATGAGTTTATAATAACTAAGTGTGACTTCTTGAAGTACTGTTCATTTTTACTAATGTGGGTATTTTTAATCTTTAATTTCTGGTTTATGAAGGCATAGTCACAAACATAAAAAGATTTTAAAAAAGGAACTGGTCTTTGTGAAGGATTCGAATGTATCTTCAAAGAAACATGCATTTTATTCCTCTACTAATCAATTCTGTTCCAGAATTTCTCTGTGCCTACCTTCCCCCATGTCTGGCTTATCTCTGAGACAGGAAAAATGCCTAAAAAAACATATTTCTTTCTGTCCTTGGGTCGAATTTTAGGAACAAACAATCAGACCTTAACTGTGTACTGCATCACTCCTCTGCACAATGTATAAGTGAGCTGCTGCAAACAGATACAAGAGGCACCTGACTGATTTAATCTCCTTGCATTTCTTTATTGAGTTTTAATATTAAACTCAAAACATCTTTAAGAAGTAGTTTTATGATTTAGGTTTTATGAAAGACTAGCTTTTTAAGAGAATTGTAATTTTTTAAAGGTATTTCATTTCTATGAGTTATTTCTTGTAGATTCACATAATGACATTATAAATCTTTCTGTGGAGGCAATTACTAAGGCAGAAATGGCCTATTCTCTATTGGCTTTTAGGCTCAGCTTACTGACATATTACAAGAAGGCTTACCATGGCCATTAAAAACTGATCTGGGATTTATTGTGCCTCTTTAAACTCTCAGTACTTTGAAAAGTATTGAACAGGAAGGAATACAAGGTGAAGTTACAAAGAGACCCAACAAGGCAATCAAGGGGAAAATAGACTTAATTTATCCCACCGGGGCTTGCAAAAAACCCCAACAACCCTACCACAAAAAAATATTTGAAATTAAACTCTTACTGTCTCATACAGGAAACTCACAATATATGTAGTCATAATGAATCGAATTGCTCCTTTTGCAATGTTGGAATTTAGAGGGCATCAATTTCAAAAGTGCTGTGACACTTGCAAACTATGTTCTTTTTTATGGCGATTCTGTCAAAGAAATTCCTCACTTAGATGACTGAAACAGCTGAGAGTGAGACAAGTGATTTTTTTTTTTTTAACATGCTGTGTATCTTGTTTTTCTCCTATCATCGGATTAATTATCTAGCCCATGTAGGGTCTAATTGAAACAGGTAAGAGGCCTTTGAAATCATTTGGATACAAGGGAAAAAAGTCACTGATAGATTATGGATTACCACTGTGTGCTCTGGATTTAACCCAGTAGCGTGATTGTAAGGCTGACAAACATAAATAGGCCATTAAGATTTGGAGATTTACCATATCATGTGAAAAAGCAAATCTTCAGCTAGAATCTCCTTACCCCACTTCTACTTTGGATCGGATATCTAGGCTTGAAATTGCTCACTTGGTAAATAATTATCTGTATCCATTCCAAATCACTCAAAATTGTCATCCCAAGATATTTGACCATGTAAATTGAGCTATACATACATAGACCTGGAAAGCAAAGGGAGAGAAAACTTCAGTAGAACTAGTAAAGATTCATGTCCACTACTTTATATCTTGTGCATAGAGTTCAGGTATATTCTAAAACCATTTAAAATAAAATAAGAGTCAATGTGATCCTTGGTAGGATGATATAGACATCCAAATCAACGCATAATTACATGTACATAATGCTAGAACACTTCCCCTTGGTTGAGTTCAGGGCTCACTCTCAATCAGAGATTAGTAATCCAAGCAATTTTGGCATTGACTAGAGATTAAAAGTCATAGAACATTGTAGCAACTTTTGAAGAGCCAGAAATAGGAAAAATGGAGGTATGGCTAAACTTAATTTCATACTGAATATACAGATATTCTCAGGGAGAAGCAAAGAGAAGGCAAGTGACAAATTTTACTGTATGCCATGATACAAAAATGATGTATTTGTGCCAGACATTGAGAAATGAGTATATAGGGGTGGAGTTTATTTTTATTTTATAGCATAGATTTCAAAGAACTACCAACTCCAATGGAGTTTATATGCATCCAGGAAACCATATGAAACAACATGAAAAAATCCTATGAGGGCTCACCCACCAGTCTGCCCCAGGGCCTAGAAGAATAGCCAAATTTTCAACACCTTTTGGGACCTCATCATATGGAGCTCTGGGGGGGGGGGGGGGGATGCTATTCCACAAGGTAATGCAACAGAGAACTTATATTTCCAAGACCACAGTAGGTGACATTGTTTAATTGAGGAGAACTGAAGCACACCTATTCTGTTGGAGCTTACTGGATGGCCAGATGCTATTGGAGATAGGAGATCCCTTAAATAATTTATATAATTTATATACAGAGAGAAAATGACATTTTTGATGAATATAGTCAAAGACAGCAAGGAATGGTTATGATGAAAAAGGCAGAACAAATGCAGAAGGATTTTGGTGAAACTGAAAACATTTTTCAAAATGGGTAAAGAGAATTAAGTACAGTAAGGAGCTTCCAGCAGAGAGAATGGAATTAAAAATAAAGGTGAAGAAGTCATTTGGGGTAAAATCAGTGAGGGAATGTTCAAATATTTTACAGATTTGTATGGGAATTATAGTGGTCATCAAAGAGCAGAACTGGCACAAATGCTATAAATGTGTCCAAGAAAAGATGATGAAAAGGCAGCATGTGAGAATGCTGAAAAATGACAAAGCTGCAGGTTTACATAGTATAACCAGAGAAATGTTAAAGTATGGATTGCGTATGAATGTGTGACTTGTTTAATAGGTGTGTATTAAGTGAATTCTGTTATTGTTCCTCTATACAAAGAGAAAGATAACAGAGGAGACAACGAGCAAAATTGGGGAAGTGCAACGTACTTCAGTAGAACTAGTAAAGATTCATGTTCCACCACTTTATATGGTGTGCATTCAGGTATATTCTAAAGTCATTTAAAATAAAATAAGAGTAAATGTTGATTTTCAAATCAGACTTTTGCTTTTCAGCTGGTTGTTGAGAATTTTGAATTTTCAAATGAATTTATGAATTTTCAAATGAAACTTGCTGTACATTTCTTGATTTAGTGAAAGCATATGGTAAAGTGAATAGCTTGCATTAAAGCATTTTTGGTTAAAGGTGTAGGTGAAGGTTGGTTGAATAAATGCAATAAAATCAGTATATGATACAAGTAAAGCATGCATGAGAATGCTGAGCAAATGGCTCAACACTGATTCAGGAGTAAGAATGTGTGATGTCCCTTTCATTGATTAATATCAGGATGACAAAGTATTTTGGTTCCGAAGCTGAAAAGGGGCTACAGAATGGGCATAACTACACACCCTGCACTCTAAATAAGCTGCATCTTTTCCTGAACTTCTATTGTAGCAATATGAAATTAGGAAAATACATATTAAGAAGACATCAAGAGGGTGTGACAGGGTACTTTGGAGAAGCTGTCGGCATCTCTTTAAGTCAGATCTCTTTGGATGAGAAACAAGTTGCAAAACAAATCTATGGAGCAGTTAGGAGTGGAATGAGATGAAGGAAAGGCCAAGATAGTTCTGGCTAGATAGGAATGGCGAGATCCTCAAAAAGAGATAGTGTGAAGTTTAAAGAATAAAAGCAACCAATGGGTGGATGTTGGTGGAAATAAGGATCATTTGCATGGACAGAAAGGTGTGGAGAAGTCTAGTAAATGGTGGTGGTGTAAACCAGTTCTAGCTATGTTTTCTTTTCTCAAGGCTTTAATTTCTTTGGCATACTATTTCTTATTATTTTTTGGACTTTGCGTAATATTGCTTTTCCTGAAAGGGAATAGCATGATGAATATATATGTAATAGTAATAGAAAGCCAGTTTAGTGTAGAGGTTAAGGCATCAGGCTAGAAACTGGGAGAACATGAGTTCTAGTCCTGCCTTAGGCATGAAGCCAGCTGGGTGGCCTTGGGCCAGTTGCTCTCTCTCAGCCCTAGGAAGCAGGCAATGGCAAATCACTTCCAAAAAATCTTGCCAAGAAACTGCAGGTACTTGTCCAGGTAGTCACTGGGAGTCAACACTGACTCCAAGGCAATAACAATAACAATAATAATTATAATAATAATAATTGGAAGAATATCTGAAGGACTGTGAAGAAGATGCACTGAAGCCAGTACACCATGAAGGCTTACTGAATACCAGAGAAACCAAACGGGCCTATAACAAAAACCAAACGAAGAATAGAAAAGAGAAATGGCAAGGCAAAGTATTACATGGCCAGTATGCAAAAAAATTAGCAGGCAAAGCAGATAACAACAAGACCTGGCAATGGTTATGAGCAGGAAAGTTAAAGAAAAAGACAGAGGGGCTAATTCTGGCTCTACAAGACCAAACCTTAAGAACAAATGCATATAAAGCCAGAATCGAGAAGACAGCAACAGACAGCAAATGCCATCTCTGCAAAGAAGCTGAAGAAACAGTGGACCATCTAGTTAGTTGCTACAAGAAGATCACACAGACTGACTACAAACAACAGCATGACAAAGTAGCAACAATGGTGCATTGGAATATCTGCAAGAAATACCATTTGCCTCTAAGCAAGAACTGGTGGGACCTCAAAATAAATTAATAGAAAATGAAGAAGCTAAAGTGCTCTGGGACCTTAGAATTCAGACAGACAAGCACCTATGACACAACACCCCAGACTTAACCATTGTTGATAAGAAAGACAAAAAAGTCTGGATAGTGGAAATTGCAATACCTGGAGACAGCAGAATAGAAGAAAAAGAATTGGAGAAAATCACAAAATATAAAGACCTGCAAATAGAAGTAGAACAACTATGGCAAAAGAAAGCACAGATAGTACCAACAGTAATAGGTGCCTTGGGTGCAATCCCAAAACATCTGGAGCACCACTTGAACACCATCAGCATTGACAAAATCACCATCAGTCAATTGCAAAAGGCAGCTTTACTCAGAACAGCTTCTATCCTGTAACGATACCTTTAACACCATCAAACGACAACATCTGCCTATCCCAGTCCTTGGGAAAGACTCAATAGGTGGATAAAAATGCCAAATCCAGTCTAAACATCTGGCTGACTGCAACCAACCATAATAATATAAAAATCCTGCATTTTTAAAATTAATTTCTCTAATTTCTGTTGATTTCGCTGTGCTCCCCAACTCCTATATAACCCCCAAATTGTATTTGAGTTCTTGCAGAAGAAAATGCTTGCCTTTTTACAAAATTGCTCTATCTTTATGCATTTTGAAGCTCATGTGTACTTTAAAAAAATGTAAGGTCCCAGGGCTGCATGTACTGTATACTCCAAAAGCACCTAAAAAAATTGGCAACAAATTGTAATTTTTATCGGATCAGAAGGGGTAACCTATTAAATGCATCTGAAGAAATCATATCAGCTATCATTAATTTTATGTAAATCTCATTTAATTTGATTTTAATTTTCAACTAGTCTCCATCCAGTTCTTTCTCCCGTCCCAATTATTTTTTGGAGTGAAGCTGTTGTCTAAAATGGGTTGCGCATCACTCCATTTAAAGTATCATTAAAATATGAACTATTTTTTCCCATAATTCCATCTGGTATTTGATTTAAATGACTTAGTTGATAGCAATTTTAGTGAGCTGCAAACTCTGTATTGCAACACATAACAGGCTTCATAGCTCCATTAAGGTATGTTTCTGCCAGATAACTTCTTATTACACCTTCTATGTGCACTGAGATGCTTACAATCAAAAGGATAAAACAAGTGAAACAACACAGAAAAGGTATTAAGCTTAGTTATCACATGGTATGGAGACACGGCATTTTCCACTGAGGAAGAATCTGAAGGCAGTAGAGAGTTCACATCATCGAGATTATGTGCAATGCATTTGCAAGTATCCACTGCAGTAAGGGATAGCATAGAGCTACTATTATTAATTACTGAAGCATCCTTTGGGGGCATGGCATGTTATACTGTGAGATAAGATAAATCTTGGTTCCAGTGAATTTGCAGTCTACAATTAGGCAGTAGAATTGAGATGACAGACAATAGAGAGATAGATGAAGTATGTATCTAAGTAAGCACAGTTATGTAGAAATGGATTTTCTGTGATTTGAGGATGAGACCCTAGATATCCAGGGCTAATTCTGGCAACTAAATGCAATTGGCAATAGTTCCCCTCATCTTAACAGAATTTTTAAAAACTAAACGATAAGATGCTTGTATGGATCCAGTGTGCCCCTTCTTACGAATATGACTGGCCATTGTTATAGACTCAGAAGTGCCAATTAAAATTAAAACTACTATTTTCAAACACATTTCTTGCTGAAAATTAACTTTTTGGAGTAAAGGATCTCCTTCCCTGTAAAATGCAAATACCACAAAGGATGGGATTTTTTAAAAGCTTTTTCTATAATCCAGTTTCTAGCTGGGTTTGGAACATGACTTGTTTCTAAAGTAGTTGATCAGTTGGGTCTAACATGTGAAAAAAGGATGTTGGTAGCTATCCTTTCAGCTTGCTTCATAACATTAGATCTCTGGATTCCAGTGGAAGGATTATTTTATTTATTTTATTTTATTTTATTCATTTATGCTTCTTTCCCATTCTATCTGGTAAACATATACCTATTCAACCACATTAAACTTGTTTTTCTGATTCATAATGAATTAAAGTCCTCAATGTAACAAATATGAACATATGTGTATGTGAAATACTAGCCTTTACTCTAAAATTCTTTAACTTTCAACAGGAAATGTATTTGAAAACACTGGCTTTAATTTTAATTAGCATTTCTGAGCCTATTACAGAAGAAATGTTTAAGTATGTTTTGTTATTGCTATTATTTAGTATTTTAAGCCAACTTTTGAAGAAAGTAACTTTTTGTCGGTTTTGAAAACAACAACAACAACAACAACAATAATAATAATAATAATATACTTCTTGTGCCCCTGACTTCAGTGGCATGGCAAAACGCATATCATTTAAAGTAACAATCTACTTAGGAACAAATAATCCATGACATGAAAGAAGTTTGAATAAAAGGTCACGTAAAAATAATTGGGAATATGTATAAAATAATTCAGTAGAAAATATTCGTTCTGTAATCACTAGATCATGATTAAAAAGAATAGGACCTTTTTAAAATTATTTTTGACTTCTTTCATGTATCTTACTAGAAGGTTGAAATCATCCTGACAAACCACTACCACTATTATCAGAGCTGACTGTCATTGGTAAATAACTGTCTTTTCAAAGATAGTTCTTTCTTTCATACCCTTCTGAATTTTAAGCTTTCCCAAATCATAGATTTGTACAGATCCATCTCATTCTCTAATTGTGCCTATTCCTGGGCCAGTCACTCAAAGTCACTCATCTCTTGGTCATCTTGTGTGTTGACTACTGCCATATAAGCTATGTCGGTCTGCCCTTGAAACCATTCAGAAGCTTCAGCTGGTCCAGAATAGAGCGGCATGAGCAATTATGTGTGCACCAGGGTCCCCCCAGATAATACCCTGGCTGTACCAGTTGCACTGGTTACCATATTCTTCTGGGTACAATTCAAGGAGCTGGTTGTCACTTACAAAGCCCTACGTGGCATAGGGCCTAGTTATTTGAGGAACAAAATAATGTTCAAACCAAATGTTTCTGCCCATCCTAAGATCAAACAGGATCAGCATGCTCCAGATCCTATCCAGTTAGTGATGTCATCTGATAGGATCCAGAAGGTGTGTCTTCCCTGTCATAACATCTCTCCTCTGCAACACCATTCCCACAGAGATCGCATACCACGGCCCTACACTCCTTTAAACATATCTTGAAGACTTTCTCTTTCCCCATATTTTTGCCTATGGTGGGATATAGGTTTTGTTTTTAATTTTGTACACTACTAATTGTCTTCAAAGAATTGGGTGCCTTAGAAATGTGAATAAGCAAACAAACAAATACATAAATGAGGTTTTACCCAACTGCTCCAAGAACAAGAGATACAAACACACTTCAAATATCTAAGGATTCAATCCCATTATCAGTAATGCACGAAAAGGCCCACTGACACAGTGCGACTTATACATAAATAACTAAAAATAAGGCTGCAGTTTTAAATCTCTAATTGTCTCTGCAGAAGCTGGCTCCACACAGACAGAGTAATCTAAAATTCTTTTTTCCATTAAGACAAATCTCATTCAGACTTACATTCCATTCTTGGAACATACACACAGTGCATTGATTTACACTTTAGCAGTAATAACTTTTGGCTATTAGAGCACTCTTATTATCCTTTTTTAAAATTGGCTTCCAGTATTTGGAGACTTGTTTCTGAACTTTGCAGAATAGAAGGGATCCCATGGCAGAGATTTTGTATGATGGCTAACATAAACCCTTCATCACTTCCCATAACATCATGCATAGTGCAATAATATACTTAGGAATACATATTACTTTAACAGCCTTCTGTTATTATTCAAAATATCCAGACAATAAATTCAGTTCAAATTCCAGGAGTATAATTTTGCTGTTAGAGGATCCAAATCTTTAAGTAATTTTGACTGTTAATAAAATATCCAAACTTTTTGGCAGGACGTTTGCATTGCATCTATGTCTCTGAGATCATTGCCTTTCAATCATAGTTAATGCTATTCAGCTTATCTAGTGATACGACATCTGATTAAACATTCTTGATTTAAAATGTAAGAAATATAGCATATGGCTAATCTATGCAGCAGAATTCAGTGGTAAAACAGGCTGTACTATTTCAGGCTGCAAAGTTCCTAATGAGGGGGAAAAAAAGCCTTCCTCAACTTAAGAACAGTGGGACAAAAATTTAGTACATTAGGGACAATGATTTGTAGTTTTTTGATTTGTAGTTTTTTGCTGCTGCTCCTGTTTTAGCACAGAAATTATTCTAGGTTCAAGGAGCTGGCTCCCCCAGAGATCTCCCAAACAGGATTCTTTTTAGCTCCTTTGCAACTGATTTTAATCAAGTCTGCAGCCAAAACTTCCCCCAGCAAGGGTGGGAGTGGGTAGGGGGGTATGTTCTGAGAAGTGATTTCCCCCATCCCAACTGGGTCATCCAATAAGAAATAATAATACAACTTTACTTATGAATAGCCAATGATAACTTTACTGCTTGCATTGGAAAAACAACAGCCATACAAATATACTGGCAGATTGCTAATCAATGTGAAGGTACATTCTATCACTTATGGTGGACTTGTGAAAAGGCAGAGAAATGTTGGAATATGGTATGCATTTTGATGCAAAAGATTTTGAAATTAGACCTGCAATTGAAACCAGAGACTTTCCTTTTAGGTATGATGGATAAACAAATGGAAAGACAACAAAGAAATTTATTTCTTTATATGATAACTGTGGCGAGACTTTTATATGTGCAAAAATGGAAGGATTTACAAATACCTTCAGCTGAAGAATGGATACTGAAATTAATGGAATTGGTGGAGATGGCGAAACTGACTACATTGCTCAAAGAGAGGACACTGTCTGGCTTGTTTCTAATTGACTTCTCTTGTTTCTCTTAGACTCTTTGCTTGACACTGAAAAAAATGCAGTTTCGATTTTGGGATTTGATGATTGATGTTATACTGATAGAAATATCTTGGACAAATCATATGTATTACTGAAATAGATTGATTTTAGGAATTTTCTTGAATATTAGATTAAAAATTATTTTTTATTAGGTAAACTTATAGATATTAGAGTAAGAGGCGAATATATTCTACATTTATGCCTGTACCAAGGAAAGTTGGAAGCTGCTCTTTCTTTTCTATGCTTTTTTTTTTCTTTTCTTTTTTCTCTTTTTTCCTTTTTCTTGATTTTTCTGTATTTTAACTTTTTTTGGAAACATAATTAAATTTATATATTTAAAAAATATATACTGGCAGATTTCATAGGTGCAAGCCTAACTTAACAACAGCAAGCTATTGAGCTCCAGGGGAAGAATCTCCTTGGGTCCTACAGAGAGTAAGCAGGTCATTGTCCCCAACATGTTGAGCAAGCACAGTAGACAACTCAAATGACCAGAGCAACAGTGGTCTCTGACAAAGTCTCATATGTGAGCCTCACTCTCTTCTTCCTACCTCCTGTGTTTTATCTCCTCCCATGTGGTCCAGTTGGCTTCTCTTCCCAGCTATTCAAGCTTCAATGCTTGCTGATACAACTACCTGCCCCTCTTTCTCTCTCCCTGCATTGGCTGGGCTGCCAGCTGAGGCTCCGATCCTGTTACATTCCCCAAGTGGTCTATCTGCTTTGGTAGCAGCAGAGAGGAGAGTCTGAGTGGGACAAAATACTGAGAAAAAATGTTTTGTTTTTTTCTTTGTACCTCTTGTACACTCATGAGTAGTTTTTTCATCTCTCTTGTTTTAAAGCTCTGTCCCTCATTTATTTCTTGTGCTTCCTGCCTAGGCTCCCCCCCCCCCACCTTTTCTTCCTAACAAGGACACTGGGCTAAACTGGTCCCCACCCCCCTGTGGGTTCGCCTGTGCCTGCACCCACAGCTCCACAGCTTTTTATATCTTTCCTAATGGTTCAGAGTTTCATTTATTGCCTCTCTACCATTTGGGACAAACATCTCCCTTGCCAGAGGTCCTTAATTCTGATTTCCTTACTGACTTCGCTGCATCTAATAAGAAACTTCTTATTGCTTCTCTTAATCTCTGCCTATAACTACCTTAGCATCTCCAAGGATCCCATTTCCTTTGTCTCTGATTTCTTCCAGTTACAGACCTTTGGAACCAGAATACTAACACAGAGGAAATTTTAATTTCCTCTAGTTACAGACCCCCTCAAGCAGACTTCTTCATCATCATGCATCTTCTTAGCAATAGTCTGCACCATCCTTCAATTATCTCTCAAATCTACTGCAACTAATGGGTTGCACCATTTACAAGGAAATCTGATTTTTTTTAGATTTTTTATTCCACCTTAATTCTTTTTTATAAACAACTCAAGGTGGTGAGCGTGCCTAATCCTCCTTCCTCCTCCTATTTTCCCCACATCAACAACCCTGTGAGGTGAGTTGGGCTGAGAGAGAGGGACTGGCTCAAAGTCACCCAGCCAGCTGTCATGCCTAAGGCATGAAAAGGTGTGATTCCTCTACATAACTGCAGTTCAAATACTAACATGTATCTTTCCATTTCATTTTGCTGCATGTATGAACCAGATGTCTGAATGTGACCATCCATGCTGGCTGGAAATGTTAGGAGTTATAATCCCAAACATTTGGAGGGCAGCAGGTTGCGGAAGACTTACTATAATACTATACTGATTATTTTATTGCTACTGATCTCTTTGTATTCTACTCCTTCAAGAAACTATAAAACTTATGTAAAGAGTTACATAAAGCCTAGAAGTGAGGAGTGAAAGCAAGAATCTATGGCTCTGTGATTCTACTCAGTCAAAAATTGTGCAGTTAGGGTTGGAGACCTCTACATGTTCATGAAAATGCATTCTCTCCTTTTCAGTTGGAGAGCTGAACATGCAAGGGAAGGAGCATGAGCCATGGCAAGCAATGCATTATGCAGAATGAAGCCAAAAGATGAAGGTTTCTGTGATGTGCATTTGATTGACACATAAAGACAAAACTTTTTCAGGTGGGAAAGAAATTCAAAGTGTACAAAGGGCAAAGTAAAGACAACAAGCTGCACAATATAGAGGTTTGGTGACTGTTCAAAGTTACGATGGCGCTGAATGAGGAGACTTATGGCTAGTCCTCAAAATTGTGTCCTTCGCAGTGTCACATGATCACAATTTGGGTACTTGGCAACCAGCTTGCAATTATGATGGTTGCAGTGGCCTACGGTCACATGATCACCATTTGCGACCTTCACTGCTGGTTTCTAACAAGCAAAGCCAACGGGGAAGCCAGCAGGAGGTCGCAAATGATGATCACATGATGTTGCACCTAACAACTGCATGGGATTCACCTAATGACCACAACTGGAGCTGCTGGAACTGCCATCATAAGTTGGCATGGTCATGTGATGTCGTGCTTTATGACCGTGTTGCTTAGTGACAGAGTTCCCAATCCCAATTACTGTTGTTAACCAAGGACTATCTGTAGGAGCTTTTTGTTTACATCCTAATCTGCAGTGAAATGTACATTGAAATATACTCACTAAATAATGGTACAGTAGAGATGGAAGGACAGCATGTAATGGACATGGTAACCTATAGGTCTTTGCAACTGTAATTAAATAAAAGAGGCTTATAAATGTATGTATGTATGTATGTACATGTAGTTCCAAGGTTAAGAAAACCCAGGTTGCAGACAAATGTAGCAAATCTGAGTTAAATACACTATGGTTCAAGTTCAGTACACAGTACTACTTATACAGTATTATACAATAATATTGTTCTGGCTTACATAAAAATTTGGCTTTAGGACAGACCTTAGGAGTGGAACTCATTCTTAAACTGGGGACTATCTGTATTTAATCAATTAATTTATAGGACCTGCTAACTTGCAAATTGCAACCCTGGGCAGCTAACGTAAGATGAAACCAAAACAAACACCAACAAAAATAAAAATGACAACAAAATGATGTCATTGAGGCCAGTTCACAATCATTCTGTACAAATTATTACTGATGGGTTGATTCACCACTCTGGCTCAATCCTTGTGGAAAAAGCTGGGTCTTCAAGGCTTTGTAGGAGGCCAATAGGGATGGAGCATCTGAATATTAGGGGATAGGCTGATCCAGAGGGCAGGGGCTGCAACAGAGAAGGCACAGTTCCTGCATCCTGCTAGATGACATTGTTTTATAGAGAAGACCCGGAGCCTGCCCACCCAATCAAATCTCATCGGATTGGTAGATTTATTAATGACGCTGAAAGTTGCCGGCCAGAAATGGTCGACACTTCAGCAGTTCAAGCCCAGCTTTCGCGCAGCAGAGTGAGCTCCTGTTTCCTTCCCAGCTCCTGTCAACTCAACAGATTGAAAACTTACGTGAGTAGATAAATGGGTACTCTCACTCCGGTGAGAGGAAAAATGCTGGTGGCGCCTTGCAAAAGAAGTCGGGAGCAGTTACCGGTAGTGCGGAAAGCCACGCACACCCAAAAAAGGCGCGAAGCAACGGAAACCCCCCTCCTGCACTCGCCAGCTGGGCTCTGCTCTAGGAAGGAGGCACTGGCAAACCACTTCCGAAAACACCTTGCCTTGAAAAACTGCAGGGACTCGTCCAAGCAGTCACAGTAGAATTGGTAACGATTGAGTGCAGATAAAAAAAAGATGGCCCCACAAAAATGTTAAATATTAATTAAATTAATTAATAAATGCAATAAAAATTATTTTTTTCTGCTTACTTTTGTTTTTGAGGCCATATATCCTAGATTGGAGTTTTGGTTTTGGTTTTGAGACAAATGTATTTATTATTTTATGATAATATAATATTGAGACACATTTATGACATAGTGGTCATAACTGAAGCAGAGATATAGTTTTCATAATTGAAATAATATTTAGAAATAACATTTTATGTTATCTCAAATATTTGAAAGCTTTCTTCTGTTTTATTTGGGATGTGTGAATCAGTCTAAATCCAAATTCTATTAATATGGCATGCATCCATGTATTAAATACAAGAAAATCTGGATGTGCCTTTCACCCAGAATTTTCCATAAGAAATTTTATATGGAGTTTTCCATATCTTCTAACAATGGGATTGTTTTATATATATTTTCAGCCAAGAGAAAGGATGTTAGTGGATACCAAGCATAGTTGTTATCTGGCTTGAAATAGAACCTGTATCGGTGGATCGGGAAATGTTTCCAGTCCCTATTTCTTCTCACATTCCTGAATGAAACTACAGGTCAGATTCCATAGAAGAAACTAATAATTTAAACTACCTAGATCATTTATTTCAGAGGTATAGGATCATAAAGGAGTCCGCATACTTGTTAGAAAGGGAAAGAAAGCTTTTTCTGTAGGACTCTGGTGCCGAAGAGTTTAAGTTTTTCTCAGCTCCAGACGTTTCATTTGTGAAAATAAAAGTAAAATATTCTCTAAAATCTCAACTGGAGGAAAGAGCGAGTCTTCTTCCATCCCAGTATCGATTAAATACCATTCACACTTAAAAAAAAATAAGTTTCACCCATTCAGTTTATATTAGTGGCATTTATCTGTCTGTCTATCAGCCTTTTGTTTCATCTATTTTTCCCTGTTTGTGTTTTGTGTGAAATTTCAAGAAGTGAATCCCATTTTCTATTAATTCAATGGCTGTCATCTTGCATTACCTCATGCAGTCCAGATCACAACAATGAGATCTCAGGGTTTTAAATTAATAATATTGCAATACATCACTCAGTTAAAGGGTTGTACTGATCCATATCAGACCAGTATCTGTTACCTGGCCTGTGGTCTCTTGTCTACCCTTCCTAGATTGGTCTGAAATGGCATAAATTCAGTTGCAAACTATCTATAATTGGTAACTTGAAAACTGAGTAGTCATAGAGGAAAAGAAACATTAATTTAATATGGTGTTGAGATTTAACAAGGTTTTTTTCCCTGTATTTTTAAAAGTAAAATAGTTGGAAGGGAAAGCTTTGGGGAACTGGAGATTTGAATCTCTGAGTGGCATTTTCCACACCTACAAATACATACTGACAGATAAGTGCATTGCACTGCAATTACCTTGCATACAATGTCAGCTAAAAGCTACATGTAAAATCAGAATCTCAGATTGCCAAGACATCAGGGAGCAGGCTATAGATTCCATTAACTATTAAAAGTTGAAATTAAATTTTATAGCTGCTAATTCAGAAGAGCCAAGGGGCACAGAAAAGTAGGAACAAAATTGGTGTTATGAGTAAATCATCAAAACTACTACAAATTCAGTAAGGAATAAAACATGCCTAGAGGAAAATAACACACAAGATCAAAACGGCATCCTACTGAACATTTACCATTGTTATTCAGGCTTGTTTTTCCTCACTTTTTGTTGGTTTTTTTTCATGTTGAAACCAATATGTTAGTGAAAATAGATGTTTTAACTGGAGAAAAGGCTATGGATGAGTAGGTGGCAGTACAAAGAAATTCACCTATATCTGAACCGCATTTTAACAATATAACAACGTAAAGCTTGTATACTCTCAGGGGTGTTTCTGTGTTGCTTGTTTGCAAAGAGCACTTTTAAAGATTTAAAAATATTGATAAGACTCTGACTTACACATAAGTCAAAGCAGCATTCAGCAAGCAGCCAGTGAAATTTGTGTATGAGAATCATTAAGGAGAGTTGCCAATTGTCAAATGAGTTTCAGACCAACCTGCTGAGTGTAAATGCAAATTTACCACCTTAGGAGCTGCCTCATTTTACAGCAATTGATTAATGTTTGAACAGGAGTCTAAAAGAGACAGAAAGAGAAGGAGAAGGAGCAGAAGCAGAAGCAGAAGCAGAAGCAGAAGCAGAAGCTGGCTTTTGAAACCTTGCTGTCGATGCAGAGCAGCCTTTATCCAGGTGTCTTGGGGATCCCACGCTGCCTTAGAGAGTCAATCCAGGTAACTTAAAAGCGCGATATAATCAGAAAGGATGTGGAAATAAAGTCTTTGCCTTGTCACATTAATGTGGCCCTATCAAGTGGCAGTTTATCAAGAGGCAACTCACAAGGTTTTAATGAGCATGCTGCCTGTTCTTGTACAATACTAATTAATCCCATTTTTTCCACACTGGTGTGATTGCTTCATGAAACCCGCATTGTTTTATGCTCAGCAGCAAAGCGGGTTCTTGCTGATTAAATCTCCTTCCCCGTGCTGGAGCCTGACAACTGAATTATACCTTGCTCAAAATAATAATGGGTATCAGCTAATAAATACGGTTTAACACACACAAAACTATGCAGCCAAAATCACACTACAAAATAGGAGTTTGACTTATAGGCACAGCAGTGTTTCATTAAACATCTGTATTATAATTCACTGGTTTTCCAACTGATGTAATAACTTAATTGATGAGAACAAAGACAAGCTTATTTATTCACCCAATTGCTTGCTTCTTGACTAACATTTCCCCCCACCACCCCTTTTTTCTTCCCCTTTGGCATTATTGTGGAAATAAATATGCAATATCCTTTTTATAGAAGTCTAATTTAAGCCCTTGCCCTCCCCCATGGAGAAATCAACATCACAATCTGTTTCTGACAAGTTCTTGCTACAGAATAGCAAAGCCTCATTATGATAAGACAGCACTGTTTTGTTCACCTAATGCAGAAGCATTCCAGCAAAGGTGAAAGAGGAGCTATGCTTCAGGCAGTTAATAAGGAATAATTGCCTGCAACTTCCCATTAGAAGATTCAGAAAGAAAGAAAAAAAAAAGAAAGAAAAAGAAAGAAAAATGCACACGCACACACACACACACACACACATCCTTCCATTGTCCACCAAATCTCTGGATGAGGATGATTTCAGCTCCTGAGATAGAGGAAAGTTCCATGAAGATAGTTAATGTTTCCATAGCACTGGGGCAGGATAATCCAGAAGGCCTCTAGAGACAGCCAATTTGGGTTTATAGTCATAAATTTGTTAATATTCTGTAACAAAAATCAATAGCATGTGAAACATACCAAGGATTTGGAATTTATCCCTGTGTGAAGAATTATGGATTCACTGGGCATGGGGTGCCGCAAGAAAGAATATTCTTTGATATTGAAAGACAGTGTGCCTCAGGATGACAATCTTGGATCACTGATATGGGATCACTTTCTGTCTGTGAACTGGTTCTATATCATTATAATGAATATATATGTATGTATGTATGTATGTATGTATGTAGTATTCTATGTGGCCAACATTTAGCAGTGTGTTTAAAATTTGGGTTGACTGCCTTTTTCTACATATAAAATGATATGGTTTGGTTATTTTCTTTTTTTCTTTCTGTTTACTTTTATAATGTTCTTCTTTTCTCCTTTTCCTTTCTGTTTCTCTTTTCTTTGTATATTAAAGCAATAAAAAGAAGAAAAGGATGACTATGTTGCCCCATCAAACACAATTTCTCCAATGCTCTTTTATTTTGAGTGGACGGGGTAGATAGGATTTTCCTTCCCAACTGAGAAACAAATGTTACCACACATTTATTTACACATTTAAAAGAATGGCCATGCTTCCCCTTTGTGTAAGGGGGAAAAAAAAAAACATTTACACACACAGCCCGATGAAACAAAGAAGCAAAACAAAAGAAAACAAAAAAAGGACAATTCCTTCAAATAAACCGTCATGTGTTTGTGAGGGTGTATAGGTTTAGTTTGAAGACACCCTGCAAATTATACTTCCTTATTCTTCTCCTTTTCCTCGGAGCCTCTCCTTCTGAAAATGAATTGCATGGTTTCTCAGCAGTCAGCGTCCTGCACACACATGCCCCCCCCCCCACATGCACATGCAACCTAATAACGGTATCGAGGTTTCTTTTGTATTACATGGAAGAGGGTTGAAAGATGAACAGATAATCTCACCTATCTCCCTGTTATCTATAGCGACCACAGACAGTCCACAAATATCAAAACACCACAAGCCCAGCTTACAAGCCAGAGTTTATTTATTTACTTATTTAAAATATTTGTATGGCCGCCCATCGTAAAGCACAACTCTGGGCGGCTCACAATGACAATAAAACCATAAATTCATAAAAACCATAAATCCTAAAACAAAAACTAAAAAAAAACCCTGCTCGTGGACCAGCAAACAGTCATTGAAATAGATTGGAATTGGTCTCTGGGAAGAAACTTGTCTAGCTGTGTGGTGGCAATTGAAAGAAGATTTGTTCGGCATGGATCACAAATAATGAATAAGTCATCTCATGTTGAATTTGGTATGTGGGTAGTTTAAAAAATTGGCCATCCCAAGGAACGCTTACAGAAAATAAACTTTTCGGGGGTGAACTTTCTCTCCCTGGCCAAATTTGGTAACCTGGGCCAATTTCTATCACTTTGTAAAAAATGTTTTCCACTCCATATGCATACACTATACCTAGGTATGCATGCACACACACTCATGTGTGCATGTACCAATATTTATAGTAAAATAGTCATCGATAAGGTTCCCAGACGATCAGCCTGTCTTTTGGTTTCTCAGTGATAAATTTTCACTTCAGAAATGGTTGCCTCTATCAGACCAAATACTAATTCAAATTAAGGTTGTCATGGAAACAGATAATTCAACGAGGGGAAGAAAATCTTAAATAAAGAGGATATTATTTTTCCTGGCAAACTTTAAACTCTTATTCGCATGCCTTATGCAACAAGTCCCAGTCAAAAATAAATTTGGACTCATGTTCTGTGTTGTTTAAGAATCTCTAGTTTTGCAGTTTGACAAGGCCTTCCTGGTTGGACATGCTCCAGAGAGCCAATAAAATAGAAAAAGCAAACCTTAATGTTGACTGTAATAGTGATTTATAACAGGGCTAGCTTTAGATGCAATGAAAGGCAGTTTTGATTATTTATTCCCCTCTTTCCATGATGCCAACAGCACACTAGTCACTTCACAGGCAAACAGGATGGAAAGGGATGAGACATTTCTGAACGTTAGCTCAGGACTGGCTCTCCCTCAGTATTTAATGGGAAGATTTCATCTTCTTTGTGTGGACAAGTAAGCCTAAGAGAAAATCAGTGTTTGCTATGTTGAAATGTGTAATATGTCTTGCATGGGCAGTCAAAAGGGAGGGAAACATTTGGAAGACGGCAACCCACATTTTATCTAACAGTCACTCAAGAGGCACTATGATTAACATCACACAGGATCTGTCTACACAGGCATGTTTGACATCCATCATGGCTGGGTGATCCAAGAAGATCCTTTGTCTGAAGGCGGGGGAGAATCTGCCTTGCTCTCCCATTTCTATCGCTAACCCTTGAGCGCTCTTTTCCATTGGCAACTCAATGTCCTCCCAATCTGCTAGCAACAGCAGCTGCTGTGTTGAACTGGAGACATGTGCCATTGCAGTTGGCCACTTAAAGGCATCACTTTGAAAGAGGCATTGAGAGAAATGTTATCGGATCAGGTGCTTGTGAAGGCTATCCCAGACCACCATGCAATTGGTTTGCCCCAATCCCTTTGGAATGATGCTTTAGGAGACCCAACTTGAACAAATGGTGTCCATGCAAAGAAGCAGCTAATCCTAGCAATAGAATGGGAGAACAGCAAAGGGGCTTTGTTTCAATTTGCCACCCATCCTAGTCTGCTACTCAAAGCAGTTGCTTCATTCCATCAAATGGTAGGAAATTCCTGGCTTTCTATAGAAGCTAATCTATGAAATATCATATTTTTTTTTAACAAAATGCTTTTCAGGTAGCTAGTTTACTCAAAGGCATGTACTCTGTTCTGTGGATATGCAGCCCTCTCAATTATATAGAAAATTCTTGGGTGGTCATACATGCAAAGTATGCATTTCTTTTTCACACTTTTAGTTAAATGCACAGACTGAAGATAGCTTAATGGCTGAGCCCTCACTAAGTGTGGAGGCCTTAAGGTGTGGAGGCCTTCAAGGCCAAGAGATGGCCTTGAAGAAATGATGCAGCACCTTTTAGGAAAACATGAACTTAGCCCAGGAAAATAGGTAGGCATGAGAAAGAACTCAGGAATGATCTGCCTTGACTCTCTTTGGTATAAAAAGGAGTGAAGGAGGACCACTCTAAATGTTCTTGAAAACCTATATCAATAAAGTAGATTTTCTAGTATTTCTTGTGGTGCCTATTTTCTGACCTGATCTACCTTGAAGAGGCTGACATTAGGTCATGCCTAGCAGCCAAGGTTCTTTTCATGTAAAAATCCTCTTATCTAAAGAGAAATCAGTTCTATATAAACAACAAAATGGGATGGCAGAGTCCTGAAATAATTAATAGGGTAGACAGTATAATTTCAAGTTGAAGGCAGGTTGAGAAATGCCATTTAAGAATGTTCCGCCATGAAAAATACATCCTGCATCTAAAGACTAAGCACAACAGAGAAAAGTATCCTACCAAGTCCTCTGCTAATTTTCTAAATATAGAAAAAAGGTTTCTTTTAATAACAAGAGAGCATTTGAATATGTGTTGATTCACTTGAATATTGAAATACTAAGTCCATTCTAACACCTTAGAACTCTTCTGCTGGAGGCTAAACCCAAAATGGTAAAAAAAAAAAAAAGTAATTAAATTGCATGTGTGAATGGTTCACTACTTATAATTATATCAAAGGGAGGAAGAGACAATATAGATATCACTAGAAATGATAGGTGACAAAGAGTTAATTGGATAACCTGGCAATCATATAAGACATTTAAATTGTTTGGGATACTTCTTAACGCTACTGGAAGAAACTAATAATGAAGCTTAAATACTGGACATATAATATGAAGGCAAGAATTATTGGAGAAGATTTTGCTGCTTGGAAAATTGAAGGCAATCAAACAAAGAGGCTGACAGGCAGCAAGTTATTATCAGTGATGACATAGGCATGAACTTACAAGAACTCAAAGAAGGATGTACAGACAGATAGTCCTGGTGAAATGATGTCTATTGGGCCACAAAAGAATGGAAACAATTGAATCTATAACAAGGTAGTAGCAGGAGTCAAAGTGATTTGCAGTAAACTTCTCAGTACCATTTGCAGGAGAACATGAGTGGGTATGTGTTACTACTTGTGGATTTTCTTTGCTTCTGGATGGCCACTGAGATGGCCACTGAGATAAGAGATAGATGGACTATGTGTGTCTCTGGTCTTATCCTACACAGGTGCTTGACTTTGTAACAGAACATGAGGAGTCATTTTAGCATTGTCCAAAACAAAAGAAACTTGAATATAGACCTCTTTCTGTTTCATATAGCTACTATATTGTTACTAATAAAGTTAAGAAGACTTCCCTTTTATTTGCTAGCAAATGTAATAATTTGGCACTGTCACCTTGAAGCCCTGAATGGCACGGGGCCGGGTTATTTTCAGGACTGCCTCTCCCTGAGGGTATCTGCCCATTTCAACAGGTCAGATAGGGTGAATGCACTCCAGGTCCCTTCCTTTAAGTGTTTCCATCTAGTGGGACTGAGGCAATGCATCTTCTTAGTAGTGGATCCTGCCCTTTGGATCACGCTTGCCCCTGGTATCCAGCAGGCTCCTACCCTCCTAGCCTTCCAGAAAGCTTTGAAGACTTGTCTTTTACTACAAGCATTAGAGTAGAATGAGGCTGGAGCCCAGTAAAGTTGTCTGAAGATATGAGGGGATGTGTTGCTTTTGGGAGTACCAGGAGCTCTGTGATTGTTGCTATGCTTTTTACTGTTTTTATTGTTGTTTGTAAGCTTATGGCACATAAGATGGGCAGCTATATAAGTCTCTTAAATAAATACATAAATAGTATTCCCATCCCAATCAAGTCCTCTTTTTCTGAAGAATCATACCTGCCAGCAGTTTCAGAAATGTTACTGTATTACTATTCAAGTACCTTGGGCTATGAGGGCATTGCAATGGATCTTCTGAAGGAGGCAGGATTCTTGAATATCATTTCCCCCAGAACATTCTGTGTCTGGGTAGCCCTTCAATGAATCAAACATTTAAGGCTGCTCCTCATGCACCAAGAGTTGAAAATAGACTGTACCTCAACATTTTCATCCCCTCACTGAGATAAGGCATGATGGAGTAGAGCAGTGTTTCTCAACCTTGGCAACTTCTGGGAGTTGAAATCCACGCATCTTAAAGTAGCCAAGGTTGAGAAACACTGGAGTAGAGGTATGTAAGGGGCAAGGAGAGCATTCCAGAACTAGGAAGGAATAGTGGAAAACTGGGTGTATTTTCAGCATGGCTGAAAGTTGCAGAGAAACAGGATTGATTTGTACTATTACAGAAAATGGTCCAATAAAATTGGCACCCAGCTTCTTAGATTTTGTTCTAAATAGCCATGAATTGTGAGTCTGTGTCAAATATCAGTCAACTGGGCAAGCTGGGGTTCTGGAAAACTTGAACAAACAGAAAAGCTGTCTCAAGGTGGAATTAAGTGAGACATCTTAGAAAATAGATCAACTATTATCCAGAATCACATCCAGGCCTTTGATACTCATAAAATCAAACTGTATCCCAAGGCCTGTATGGGGATGGGATGGAAGAGGAGGAGAGGGGAAGGGAGGGGAAGAGAGAAGATGTAATATTCAGAAGGTTGGCTGTTGGGAGACTTGGCATACTAATGGGTTTGGAATGATGAGGCATAATTCTTGACACCTGCTCTGATGCAAGGCCACCAAACATCAGGGAGAAGCAGTGGGATGGTTCTAAATACTCCAAAATGCCAAGGTGGCCAACTGTCATGACTGAATTGCAACTCTTCCTCCCTTAAGGAAGGGCAGACTGTGTTGGGGTGCAGTTATCTCTGTTCCCAGGAAAATAAGGAAAAAAGACCACATGAGGAACGTCCAAAAGGAGGGTGGATCAAGGAAGTCAAGATAGCAGTCATAACAGTGCAGTTGAAATCCTGTCCCTGCCATCTTGACTTTTTTGACAATGTCCCCTCTCCCAAGACAGCCCTGGGTAAAGGGTCTCCTTCCAGCTTCAAAAATACTATGGGATATGTTGCTTAGGAAAGCAAAGCAACGTGGAAGTTTCACTTCAGTCTTAGAAATGTGGGGCTACTGTCGCTTCACAAAATAGCTTCATTGAAGTGAAGCAAAGGACTAATGTATGTCTGGCAAGGTGTGTGTGTGTGTGTGTGTGAGAGACAGAGAGAGGGGTGGGGGGTGGGGGAGAGAGAGATTAGCTGATCTCAAAAACTTAAGTAAAGCCAGACCAATTTAGTACCTGGATGGAGTTAGCCCTTGGTGTTGAATTCAACTCAAAGGAAATTTTGTGTATTTAGATTGTCCTATCAGAAATACAACTTTATCTTTTTAGTCTGGTCTTTCCTAAAAAAACATATATTTATTTATGTATTTCAATTTGAATAAAATATTTAAAAGTATTATTTTAATTTTTAATTATTAATTTTCAATATTTTCACCTTTTATTATATCATATTTCAGTGCAAACTATAGCCTCAAGCAAATATTGTCATATGTATTAACTATAGCATCAGGTTTGCAACCAATTCAGCATTCTGGATAATAACTCAGTGGAATCAGAGAATACCTATTTTGACTCAAAGTCTGATCTAAAGCAAGGTTCATCTTGCCTGTTGACTGAAGTAACAAAAACAATATCTTTTTGTACCTTTTTTGTTTTTTAAGAAATTGTAATTTTATTTGCGGAAACAATGCCAGAAAAAATATGTGCAGGATTTTTGGAGATAGTTTTTAAAGATATTATTTTATTATGAAATGTCACTCATTTTGAACAGAATTGTGCAGTCATAGTTGCTTCTGTTATGTGGACAAATCTTACCAGTCTCAGATGAGGAAAAGAGCTATGAGCAAAGGAAGTGTTTTCAATGTGTAGGGAATTCCCCTCATCCCAGTAAATATTGATAAAAACAGCTAACTGTGGAGAAGTGAAACATGATCCTTTTCAAAGAAATACATCCGTAGCATTTGTTGTCTGTAGAAAGAATTAAACAGTAGTAGTAGTAGTAGTAGTAGTAGTAGTAGTAGTAGTAAAATTTATTACAGTAAATAGACCCAACATAAATTAAATAACATTTGCTGGAAAGATCAGTACTTTGCAAATTCAAGGATGTGGAGATCATTCCTAAAAGCTAAGAACTAATGTTAGCCAACAGCATGTAGTTTGAATATTGTAGTCCCTAAAATATTCTGAAGGCTGTTCCAAATGGATCAAGAATAATTCATTGTCTTTTTTTTCATCTTCCCATTTTATAAACAGAAAACGTCCTCACAGCACAATGTCCAGAAGCTTCTAATGGGCCATTCACTGTGATTAGAAAATACAGATGTCAATTTTAAATGGAGCTGTCTTCTCGTATATTGTAAATTTGTAGAAGAATGCATTTAGTTTTTGTTGACTTTCACAAAAAAGACACATGGTCCAGTTTCTGTCCCAAAGGCAGGATCAACCATGTCAAATTCTCCAGGGTTCTTTCAGTGAGGGCAAGATATTGATGTAAATAAATGATGTAAATTAATAAACTCTCAAAATACTAACCTAGGGAATCCAGACCATTGTATGTCACAAATAGATAGAAGGAATGCTTCAATCAAAGTTTGGACTAGTTACCTGTCATCTGCTCAGGTCTGTCCAAACAAAATTTTTGTCATTAATAATTTTTTATAAACAGGGAGGACATCCTGGTTTGTGTCACCAAACTCTACATTGAGGAACTACTTGGGAAAACTAATCTCTTCTAGTTAGATTTCATTTTATATTTATGCTTACTTCATGAAAGCCAGTTCAAAATGGGCAGACATATGCATCCTGGTATTTTTCCTCAATCCATAATTGCCTTCTGTGACAAATGAGCAGCTGAACCTCTCAGTGCCACAGACTTCACCACTACAAGGATACCTACTGAAATTAACCTTGAGGAATTCAAAATTGGCATTGTGTTTCATTGCACTGAAGGCAGTGTATTAAATATAAGAACAGTATACAATATATCAGAGAGCCAGGTTGGTGTAGTGGTTAAGACACCAGGCTAGAAGCTGGGTGACCTTGGGCCAGTCATACTCTCTTAGCCTTAAGAAGAAGGCAATAGCAAGCCACTTCTGAAAAACTTTGCCAAGAGAACTGCAGGGATGAGTCCAGGCAGTTCCCAGGAGTCAAAAACTGACTTGAAGGCACATACACAAACACAAAATGGAATATCTGCTTTACCTGTGGAAATAAATTCCCAACAGAAACCCTACAAATTTATGTGAAGGAGCCCAAGTTATGTGACTTTGTTTCGAAGCCAATAAAGCTGGATGGGGCTATGGCAATTACACTGTTATACAGCAGGACATCAGGAACTGTGTGCTGAAGCGGCAAAAGACCTAATGTGAGAGTACAAACAGTGTCACAGATTGGATGAAGAAGAGGCTTGAAGAAAGTTCCAAATTCATGTTTTCCCACAGCTGTTGATATTTACAAGGCTTGCTCAGCATATGTCACAATGTGCCATGAAGTGTACTATCGCTTTACCAAGTTGTGCTGGTCCAAACAGGCAGAAGGGCCACTGAAATGGAAAGGAAATAAGTGCATGATGCATTGGTAAAGGGCCAGAGGTGGCCTGTTGCCCAAATAAAAGGACCAACCTATGACAGAAGAAGAAGAAGAAGAAGAAGAAGAAGAAGAAGAAGAAGAAGAAGAAGAAGAAGAAGAAGAAGAAGAAGAAGAAGAAGAAGAAGAAGAAGAAGAAGAAGAAGAAGAAGAAGTGGAGGGGGAGGGGGAGGGGGAGATTATAAGTAGATGAAGTAGATGAAAAGGCAGGGTTGTAGATTACCTCAGCCAGCAGTCATTTTCATAATGCCCCAAACAACTAAACAAATATATGGCCTGAGAATTTCAGTTAAATACTGATTTACTTATTTACAGTGGTTATAATCTTTATAACCTCAAACTGAAAAATATATCTATGCATTAAAACCTAAACTGATTTATCTGAAATTTGCGAGGTCTGACCTCCTGAAAAAGGTCAAACTTTGCCTGCAAATTTAATCCAGTTGTGCCAAGAAATGAAAGCATTCTTGACAACTTACTTTCCTAAAAAAATAAAATGTAAAGGTGGCTTATCACAATCCCTTCTCCCTTTATGTGTTTGAAATTGGATACATTTTGGCCTCTCCTTAGCTTTTTACATTCCTGTCAAATGCACAAAAAATGTTATAGATTTCTGTTGATGTTCTATGATAGTCTATGGGAAATGTGGACATTAAGATTTAGATGCTGAGTTAAATTGGTTGGCTTTACTGTATTCACATCTCTATAGAAGAGTTAAGGAAGATGGAAGACTCATACGGGTAAAAGAAGACTAAAGATACATTGATTCAGGAATAACCTGCTCAGTCAGACCAAATGCAGCCTCCTATTATGGCTTGCTAACTGCATGGTTGAGCATTTCGTTCCTTAGCATTTATTTTTAAAAGTACATTTAGCAAGCCTGGGGCAAGACCTCTAACAGAAACAAGACATATGATCTTTGTAGAAGTGGTCAGGTTGCATTATAAACCTGGGCACTTATTCATTACCCCTCCCCAAAATTGTATTCCCATAAGGACCAGAGATCATTTGTATCTGCATAAAATGTGACTTTGTAAATGTATAGTTATAGACACAAATTTGGAATTAATTACTAATGTAGATTGAAAAACAGTACATGTGGAAAAAATTACTTGTGTGCTCACTCACTGAGATAGCCAGAGGCTAAAAACTGATGAGCAAGTTCAAGATTTCTATTCACCATCAACCCATGGGTTCTTTATCTTTAAGAGAGACTTAGATGGGACAGCACTGCAGACCAAGAACAGGTTTAAATACAAGACTGTCCTCTGATAACCCTTCAAATAGTAAACACAGGGACAAAAGGCTACCATCTAATGGAGTTTACATGCACTCAGATACAGCATGATTTACAAATGGGAATTAATAATTTATTGGCAACAAACTCCAGAAGGGAAATGAAACATTACTAGTATGGAATGGCATTCTTACAGATTGAAAACACCCCTCTCTTTTTAAAATCATAATGTATTTTGGGCTACCAAAAAGGATTTTTTAAAAGTCACAGTTCCAGAAATTAGTCATAGCATACAGATAACCAAGGCTACTTATATGTGGGTAAGCCATTCATACTCAGTAGTATTTACCTTTGAGCAGATTCGCATAGGATCGTGCTGTTTAGCTACCTTGCCATCCACACTCATATGGGTGTAAGGGCCACTAAAGAAAGAATAAGCATGCAGAGATGCATTTCTGTTGGTGTACAGGGAGTTGTTAAATGTGTCTGGAAGTGCAAGCGCAGAAGTGCAAACACAGTTGGGGTACACTTGGTGCATATTTTAAATTATGTGTGCATTAAGATGTATCTGGATATATTTCTTTGAAGAGTGACTTTTCAACATGCCTGATGGTTATGATGGAAAGGATAAAGCAAATTTTGTGGCCTTCTGTTCTCTTCCCTGTCCACCGAGCCACAAGTTGATAACTGCCCCATTTTCATACCTGCGTATTATTAGGATAACTACGAAAGGGGGTGGAGAGACAAAAAATTGCTTTAATCCAGGCTGATGTGTGACTTTGCATAGCACTTTGAATATTATTAAGTGTTTGAATTCCTTCCTGTGTCTTTTTTAGCCTCCATGAGTGTCTTTCTCTTTGGCTGACAGCCTCTGCAGGACCAAATTGACAGCTCTTTAAAGCAGCCTGACGAAAAGCAGCATTAATTAAGTCATTGCCGGACTGTAATTGTGTTAAGAAGTAAAAATCTAATATGAGAAAAGGTTAGTGAGTCCTCTCTTGTGTCAGATTTTCTACTCTCTATGAATATTAATGCCCTTAATGAAGACAATCTTTGCCTCATCAAGCCGAAGCGCGGTATTCAGGTGCCAAATCTCAGTGCCATTGATTTGTTTTTAAAGAACAAATATGTCAACGGAGAGTGACTGTCCTGTTCCTTATCAACATCATAGAGAAGGCTTTTGTATTCCTGGAAAGAGTTTATAGATTTTTTTCTTTTTTTTTGTATATGCTTCAAACAAGCAGCCTGGGTGATGGGAAGGATAGAAGAAGGGGGAAAAAAATAGATGGGTGGGTGAGTTGGACATAATGCTCAAATAAGGTAAACTCATTTAAAGTGTCAAGAAATGTTAATAATTATAGCTGCCCCTTGTTAGTGTTTCTTGGATTCTAATAAGGGGTTATGGCTACTGGTGTTCAATTGACGGAAACTGAATGATCTACAAGACAGGCCCAAAGTTTTAGTGAAGAGGTTTCTGATAAAGCAATGACAAACTTCACTGGTTATCTTTCCTCCTGTAAGACTCATAATCACAATCAATTAATCAAAAGGCAAAACAAAATAAAATAAAAACAAAATAAAAACAAAACCAAAAAAATCCACATGAGGAAGAGCTTATCTCTGTGGATGGCTGCAGTTCTATTTTTTGGGTTACACCTTTCCTTTCTTATTTTCGGTGGCTGGAATACAGTAGCTTGAACAGTACTGCAGAGATATCAAAGTAGTGCAGAGTACAGCCATGAATGCATTTGGAGGCTTTTGAGACTCTGATCATCTTTTTGCCTCAGTTTCTTTATCTGCAAAATAGGGGTAATAAGGTTGTCTGGTTACAGGGGTATCCATGGGGTATGGTCAAAAACGTCAAGGTGGCAATCATGGTGCGATCGAAGCTGTGCCAAAGATGCACATAAAGGCAGGTGGAGTTTCAATCAAACCATTAGAGCTGCCATCTTGATTGTTTTGACCATACCCTGCAGACATCTCTGCTAAATTAGGGTGGAGATAACAGCAATGAAATACAATATATATGTATATGTATATGTGTGTGTGTATATATCTATATCATCTATATCTATTTGTTGTTGTTGTTTAGTCGTTAAGTCGTGTCCGACTCTTCGTGACCCCATGAACCATATTGCGCCAGGCCTTCCTATCTTTCACTGCCTCCCTGAGTTTGCTCAATTTCATGCTCATTGCTTCAGTGATGCTATCTAGCCATCTCATCCTCTGCCGTCCTCTTCTCCTTTTGCCTTCCATCTTTCCCAGCATCAGGGTCTTTTCCAAAGAGTCCTCTCTTCGCATTAGGTGACCAAAGTATCTGAACTTGAGCTTCATTATCAATCCTTCCAATGAGCAATCAGAGTTGATTTCCTGTAAGATTGACTGGTTTGACCTCCTAGCAGTCCAGGGGACTCTTAAGAGTCTTCTCCAGCACCACAGTTCAAAGGCATCAATTCTTCGGCATTCAGCCTTCTTTATGGTCCAGCTCTCACAGCCATACATTACTACTGGAAAAACCATAGCTTTGACTAGGCGGATCTTTGTCAGCAAGGTGACGTCTCTGCTTTTTAATATGCTATCTAGGTTTGCCATAGCTTTCCTCCCAAGGAGCAAGCGTCTTTTAATTTCATGGCTGCAGTCTCCGTCTGCGGTGATCTTGGAGCCCAAATAAATGAAGTCTGTTACTGCTTCCATTTCTACCCCTTCTATTTGCCAGGGATTGATGGGTCCAGATGCCATGATCTTCGTTTTTTTAATGTTGAGTTTCAAGCCAGCTTTCGCACTCTCCTCTTTCACCCTCATCAAGAGGCTCTTTAGTTCTTCTTCACTTTCTGCCATTAGGGTGGTATCGTCTGCATATCTGAGGTTATTGATGTTTCTCCCTGCAATCTTAATTCCGGCTTGTGATTCTTCCAGCCTGGCATTTCTCATGATGTACTCTGCATATAGGTTAAATAAGCAGGGTGACAGTATACAGCCTTGTCGTACTCCTTTCCCTATTTTGAACCAATCGGTTGTTCCATGACCGGTTCTAACTGTTGCTTCTTGGCCCGCATACAGATTTCTCAGGAGACAGGTAAGGTGGTCTGGTATCCCCATCTCTTTAAGAATTTGCCACAGTTTGTTGTGATCCACACAATCAAAGGCTTTTGCATAGTCAATGAAGCAGAAGTAGATGCTTTTCTGGAACTCTCGTGCTTTCTCCATGATCCAGCGAATGTTGGCAATTTGATCTCTAGTTCCTCTGCCTCTTCGAAACCCAGCTTGTACATCCGGTAGTTCTCGGTTCACGTACTGCTGAAGCCTAGCTTGTAGGATTTTGAGCATAACCTTGCTAGCATGTGAAATGAGTGCAATTGTGCGATAGTTTGAGCATTCTTTGGCATTGCCCTTCTTTGGAATTGGAACGTAAACTGACCTTTTCCAATCCCGTGGCCACTGTTGCGTTTTCCAAACTTGCTGGCATATTGAGTGCAGCACTTTAACAGCATCGTCTTTTAGTATTTTAAATAACTCAGCTGGAATACTGTCATCTCCACTAGCTTTGTTGTTAGCAATGCTTCCTAAGGCCCACTTGACTTCACTCTCTAGGATGTCTGGCTCAGGGTCAGTGACCACACCAGCATGGACATCAGGGACATTAAGATCTTTCTTGTAGAGTTCTTCTGTGTATTCTTGCCACCTCTTCTTAATCTCTTCTGCTTCTGTTAGGTCCCTGCCTTTTTTGTCCTTTATCATGCCCATCTTTGCACTAAACGTTCCTTTGATATCTCCAATTTTCTTGAAGAGATCTCTATTCTTCCCCATTCTATTGTTTTCTTCAATTTCTTTGCATTGTTCATTTAAGAAGGCCGTCTTATCTCTCCTTGCTATTCTCTGGAAATCTGCATTCAGTTGCTTATATCTTTCCCTTTCACCCTTGCTTTTCACATTCCTTCTTTCCACAGCTATTTATAAAGCCTCATCAGACAGCCATTTTGCTTTCTTGCATTTCTTTTTCTTTGGGATGGTTTTAGATGCTGCCTCTTGTACAATGTTACAGACCTCCGTCCATAGTTCTTCAGGCACTCTGTCTACCAAATCTAATCCTCTAAATCTATTCATCACCTTCACTGTGTACTCACATGGAATATGATCTAAGTCATACCTGAGTGGTCTAGTGGTTTTCCCTACATTCTTCAATTTAAGCCTAAATTTTGCAGTAAGAAGCTCATGATCTGAGCCACAGTCAGCTCCTGGTCTTGCTTTTGCCGTCTGTATAGAGCTTCTCCGTCTTTGGCTGCAAAGTATGTAATCAATCTGGTTTCGGTATTGACCATCTGGTGATGTCCATGTGTAGAGTCGTCTCTTGTGTTGTTGGAAAAGAGTGTTTGCTATGACTAGCTTGTTCTCTTGACAGAACTCTATTAGCCTTTGCCCTGCTTCATTTTGTACTCCAAGGCCAAACTTGCCTGTTATTCCGATTACTCCTTGACTTCCTACTTTAGCATTCCAATCCCCTATGATGAAAAGGACATCTTTTTTTGGTGCTAGTTCTAGAAGGTCTTGTAGGTCTTCATAGAACCGGTCAACTTCAGCTTCTTCGGCATCAGTGGTTGGGGCATAGACTTGGATTACTGTGATGTTGAATGGTTTTCCTTGGATACGCACTGAGATCATTCTGTCGTTTTTGAGGTTGTACCCCATTACTGCCTTTCCCACTCTCTTATTGACTATGAGTGCAACTCCATTTCTTCTAAGGGTTTCTTGCCCACAGTAGTAGATATAGTGGTCACCTGAATTAAATTCACCCATTCCCGTCCATTTCAATTCGCTGATTCCCAAGATGTCGACGTTCAATCTTGTCATCTCATGTTTGACCACATCCAGCTTGCCTTGGTTCATGGATCTTACATTCCACGTACCTATACAATATTGTTCTTTACAGCATCGGACCTTCTTTTCGCTTCCAGATACATCCACAGCTGAACATCCTTTCGGCTTTGGCCCAGCCGCTTCACTCTTTCTGGAGCTACTTGGAATTGCCCTCCGCTCTTCCCCAGTAGCATATTGGACACCTTCCGACCTGAGGGGCTCATCTTCCGGCGTCATATCTTTTAGCCTTTTAACATTGTCCATGGGGTTTTCTTGGCAAGGATACTGGAGTGGGTTGCCATTTCCTTCTCCAGTGGACCACATTTTGTCAGAACTCTCTGTCATGACCTGTCCGTCTTGGGTGGCCCTGCACAGTATAGCTCATGGCTTCACTGAGTTACACAAGCCCCTTCGCCACGACAAGGCAGTGATCCATGAAGGGGTCTATATCTATACCTATATCTATATATATATATATATAGAGAGAGAGAGAGAGAGAGAGAGAACACGATACCAATATTAATGTGTTATGTAACTATAGTTCATTTTAAAGCCTTCTTGGGCCAAAATGATATATTTGTCCTGTCTCTTTCTATATTTATTTGTCTTTATTGAAAATCTGGTCCCTGGTCACCCCTCCCTTCAAAGCAGCTCCCAAGAGATTAAAAGAAGCAAAACATTAATAAAATCATACAATGAAGCTACACTTGAGATGATTGTAAGATGTACCATTCAAGCGTTGTGTGTACTCCTGCATCTTCTATGAAGAAGTCAAAATATTTATCTATAAGCAAATAGTTTTGCAGAATAGATATTAAATAATAGGACACCAAAGTATCACTGCATCACAATATGAGAAGTAAAATACAGCAATGATAAATTTTCCACTGAATAAATAGATAATTTTAAAAAAGAGGAGAGATTCCAATTACTATTAAAAGGTTAAGTGAAGAGGACAGATATTGCTTGACATTTGAAAATACCAGTAAAGCACAAGGCAAAAGAAATCTGAGGATTGAGTCTGAGTATCATTACAGAAAAGTTATATTTTCTAGCAATGAACAACATTTCTATACTGTCTCAGTTACACTTCAGTTTATTATTTGATCTAGTACACGTTTGCAGCATCCATGTTAACACCTACATTGGATGGAAAGGCGAGACCATTAATAATCACTGCAAATTGATAGCACCTTGTAGCATAAAAGTCTGGTGCTGCAATGCAGTTCCATATCATCATCTTCTAAAACCTGTTGACCAAACCAGGAAGAGAGTGATATAGATGTTGCTCCTCAAGTCCCATCACAAACAAATGATTAAGGATGTTGTAGCCAATGAGGAGATTAAAAGGGCTAAGGAAATCAAGGGCCACTTTCTCTATCAATCCTTCAGAACTCTTTGCCTACTAGAATAAGCAAAAGTGATTGCAATTCAGAGCCAAGGCAAAAAATATATCGAAATGAACTCAAATTTGCTTTTCTTGATTGTTAGCACCCGTAGTACCCCAAAAGACAAACCAGGGAACTATGACTGAATTTCTTAGAAGTTTTATTTTTATTCTAAAGAAACCATGAGAGCCTCTGAATCTGACTACAGCAACAATACTTAGGGAAAGTGAGTTTAATATTTTTCCTACTCCAAAACCTGCATTTGTCATACCCTAGACATTTTTTTTTCCATTATAAAGACATTTATATTATATTTTATGCTGTGCAGGTATCTCCGTTTCCTGTTAGCTGGGATTCCATTATTTTGCTGTGATATGGCTGTAATGTTTTAAAAGGTTCTATACAACATTTTATGCGGCATTTAAAAAAAGATAAGAAAGAAAAGCTGGGGTTATTTCATTAAGGAAGCTACTGTGAGAAATGGATTACATCTTCTTCTTCCCACCCAAAGGCTGCGTTGGAGGAAAAATAAAATGATTATGAGATCTGATTATGAATGTTCCACATCTTATATAACTTGACCTCTACTGGATGGAAATGTCTGCTACAGAATAGTTTACCTTCTAAGGATAGCTGGGAGCATCGCATATGATTTTATCATAATTTTTAAATACATCTGATTCTGTATTTAACATTGGAACTTGGGTTTTCTAGCATATCTTTTCTTTTCTTTTCTTTTGGGTGGGGATTGCTGGCGTTTAACTCTCAGCTATGACAAATACAGAATCTGCAGCTTTTCTCTCCTCCTCTGTCTTTAGATATGATGGGAATTTTGGTTGAACATTTCTGGAGATCTGGATCAAACCCACTTACTGGGCATCAGTTTGAAGAAGGAAGTGTTTTGGTTGTAAGGTATCGATTTTTGGTATCTAGCGGTTTAAGATCCTCAAGCAGGTTAGTAGCAATACACTGATTTTTTCCTGATAATTTATGTTGTCTCATTTGAAACTGCGTGTGTGTTACATGCATATAACGATGGGGCAGGGTTTCAGTTGCACAGCTGTAATGACCATATTCACGTTTTTGACCACCTCCCACTCTCCCCCCTGCATATCTCTGTTATAGGCGGAGGTGACAGAGGACAGGCCACTGCTGGACTTCTGTGCTTTTTGCTTTACATCTCTCCATCAGTCTAAAACTGTGTTTCTCAACCTCTGCAACCTTAAGCTGTGTGGATTTCAACTCCCAGAATTCCCCCAGCCAGCAGGCTGGCTGGGGGAATTCTGGGAGTTGATGTCCACACAGCTTAAAGTTGTGGAGGTTGAGAAACACTGGTCTAAAACTTCCAAGGGTACCAATATTTCTAAATCTAAAAAGCTCCAGGGGAGAAACTCCTTCTAATGCCTTCTTTTGGGATTCCAAATTTGCTTATTTGCATATTAGCAGGTCCTGTGTTCTGCCTCAATCTTTAGGCAGTTTCTAATGAATACAGTGCAATGAAATAAATAGCATAACCCACACGGTCTGACACAACTGGTATGCTCTGGTTCCCATCTATTCAACAATGCTATCTGGTGGAACCAAGGAAACAGGCCTTTTATGTCAACATGCCTGCCCTCTTGAACACCATTCCCCCCAGAATGTGTACAGCTTCACCCTGGTCCTGTTTAAGTGAGCCCTTAAGATTTTGCCATATTCCCAGGCCTTGAGTTAATGGTGAGTGATGGTCCCCTTGCATGATGTTCTGGTTTTTAAATTATTGTTTTTTTCTGGACCTGTGATAATTTCTGTATTTTATAGTATTGTTGTATTCTGTAAGTTGCCCAGAATCATAACAGATTGAGGCAACCTTTTTTTTTTTTTGGGCAGAATTGACTCCTGGATAAGTCCCTGCAGTTTTCTTGGCAAAGTTTTTCAGAAGTGGTTTGCCATTGCCTGCTTCCTAGGGCTGAGAGAGAGTGACTGGCTTAAGGTCACCCAACTGGCTTTATGCCTAAGGCGGGACTAGAACTCATGGTCTCCTGGTTTCTATCCTGTTGCCTTAACCACTGGGCCAAACTAGCTCTCAATGAACTCCTAAGTCACTTCAATTCATTTATCATTTTAGGTGGCTGTAGTAAAACAAAGTCTCCCGGTTTCTAGCCTGGTGCCTTAACCACTGGACCAACCTGGCTCTTGGGGTGGCCTATACATTTCATCAATCAATCAATCAACAACTTGAAAACTCATGTTTTCAATATAATCACTAACAAAGGTTCTATTAGCCTAACGTTAATTACATTGGCACCTGGCTTTGAAATACCTGGAAACATTTCTTCATAATTCAACACCTCCTTTCCAAAACCTCCGTAGAAAAGCAATGTTTTAACAACTTTCCTGAAAGTCACCAGGGAAGGAGCCATCCTGACTGGGATGGAGTAGGGCAGTGTTGTCCAAACTTGGCCACTTTAAGATGAGTGGACTTCAACTCTCAGAATTCTCCAGCCAGCATGGAGAATTCTGGGAGTTGAAGTCCACTCATCTTAAAGTGGCCAAGTTTGGACAACACTGGAGTAGGGGAATGGTTCTAAAGAAGGGAAGGCAGAACAGAGAATGCCGTCACTGAAATGTGGAAAACCAGGGAGATGGCAGACCATGACAGACATGACTGTATAATAAAAGAGAGGTCATTCACTTACTTGCAATTCAGTAAGAGAAGAGAATGCCAAGTTCCTTACAACAGTTGACAGCTAAGAAAGCAAGATTCTCACACAGATTCTGAGTAGGTAGGTATATTGCAAGGGAAAAAAGAGTGAGTTAAAGAATCCGGGAAACTGGATATGTGTACCTTGGTCCTTGGCAATCACTAAATACATCAAGGCAGAGCCTCCTTATTGCCCTTGATCTGTCTAATGGAGTCTTGGTTTAATGGGGAGGGAGCTACAGTAATTGCTTCTTGGATAATTCAATATCCATCTGTTCTTATTCTGCAATATTTTGGAAACATCCATTTCCAGGGTCAAAGAATTCCAGCCTAAAGAATTTCACTGAGTTTTTCCTTCTTTGAAATAACATTTGAAAAAAAAAATGTATTTCATCTAATTAAATGAGAACCAATAAAAACAAATGCAGGAGAATTTTTCATGCATTGCCTTAATAATTTCTACCTATTTGTAGGCCTATTACTATGATGCAGTGAAATATCATGTCCTGTACCTTTAAGGCAAGTGCCTTAGTCCTGTGGCTTTTTCAGTGCCTATCTACTTTTCTTGCAAATAAATATATTTGGAGTTGGCAGCACAGCGCACCTGGATGCCACGGTGTTTATAACATTTTTTTAATTACTGCAATTTACATGCTGCTCCATTTCTTGAGATTCTGAATGGCTTACAGTATAAATATCAGAAGATTAAAAGCAAAATTCAATTAACATTATAAACAACCAGTCCATATCACTTGGTGTAGTATGATCTTACTCCTCTTCAAATGGCTTTCTGAGGACCCATGTTTCTGTTCTGTTCTGTTCTTTTTTATTATTATTATTTAATCTGAATATCTGCGGGAAGCTTCCTAAGGAGTGGGGGAGGGGCATCACTGAGAAAGCTTGAGCCCAGGGTCTCTAAAGATGACATCTCTTCAGATGTCAGACCTTCAGCAAACTCTCTCAACCAGACCTTACTGTTCAGGTAGTTTCAACTTGGAGAAAGCAGTCATGGAAGCAGAAAGCAGTCTAGGCCCAGAACCATGTAGGGTTTTAAAACCAGCACCTTGAATTCTACTTGGAAGCTAACTGGCAGCTAATGCAGCTCTCACAGGAGTAATGTCAAATTAAATAAGTTTATGGAGAAGAATATAAAAATTGTATGAACTATCAATAAGATTTTGGGTTTTAGTTTTTCAGACTTTAAGGAGGAGCATGAGATTACAGGCTAATACCTGGTTAGCTGATAACCAAATTAGGTAAATTGTTAAGACACCAAAAACTCTCCAGTATTTGTCTTCTGTAATCAGTGATGGAATGGCTCATTGGTTAGTAGCAAGGGCACATTTATCACATGGAACCATATTATATGGTACGGTAGGCAGCTTTTGGCCTATAATTCACAGAATCCTTTTCCTTTGGCCACATTAGCTAAGGCTAATAAGAATCCAAAACATTTCTAGAAGTTATTAGATTATATGACCAGATAGTTAATAGGATCCATTTACTCAATCAAACCCATATACATTCATTTTAGTGGAGATTATCCACAGACATCTGCATGGATATGATGTCACCAGAAGTTGACTGTTTCTCAAGGATGTACCTAATTTATTTATTTACTCAATTTATTAGCCACCCATATCACTTTTTCCAAGCGACTCTCGGTGGCGTACCCCAAAAAGATTTAACTCAATCTTTTATTTTATTGCTATGAACTGCTTAGCATATATTACATATGGGAAGTATTTGAAATCATAAGAATGAAGTGGACGTGGGCTAAAGTGGCATGTATGTGGATGCCTATCATGAAATACAAAAGCCATATTCAAACCAAGAATGTGTTTGTATTCAGGAGTTATTACAGTGCCATCATATCTAATGCCATAAAGTGACTTTCTTCCTATCTCACATAATCATCTCATATATGTTGCCTTCCAGAGGAGTCAGTTTGCACATTCAGCTGCCAATCATCAAAGGGAGAAAAGCCATTATATTCAAGCATGTGTGAAACAGCCCAAAGTGTTAGTTTGATAACCAAATGTTTTTTTCCATATAGAGATGCATTCTATTTATAACATCGATGCTTTGTTTTATTACACGATAAGCATGTGGGCACATCTCCAACATTATGCAATATATTCAATAACTACCTTCTGTTTCTGAATATGCAGAAGCTTCCAGATGTACGTTTCACCCCTCTCTCCCTGTACAAATAGAAATCAGCAGTAGCTGCTGTGTGAGATCATCAGTTAAATTTATTTTCTTGTCACCTACAAAATATTGAAGCAATGATATACCAGAAAGATTTCATTTGCGTCTACTTAATGTTCATGTGTTTAAGAAAGAATGAAAAAGAGAGACTTGGCCTGGGAAGATATTGGATTGATTGCCTGTAAGCTAAACCCCAATGTTCTTCCTTTTGAAGCAAACTAAGCATCTTGAATCCAGCCCCAAGGAAGTGCCTTCACACTGACCTGGGGACTTCACCTCTGTGGGTGAGGATGTTTGGTGTACAATAAATGGGATGTTCAATAACAAGACAAGAGAAATTTAAGAGGTGTGGAAATGAAGCTTGCTACAGGATTGACCTGACTCCTTCTCTCCAATTAATTTAATTGGGAGTTTTGGTTTACTTAGCGTTTTTCATCCATAGATCTAAAAGCACTTTATATGAGAACGTAAATGTCAATATCCTCATTCTGCAGACTGGAGAATAGGGGGCAGAAGAGGTTAAATGAGTTGCCCAAGGTCAGAAAGTTTAGTGTTGGACCCAAGAATCGAGGGGAGGCAACAGGCACTCATAGCTTAGCATCACAGTAGTTTTGAAATGTTTTTCTAGGGAACCCTCCTGAGATGCTATTGTGAGATCAGCTAAGCCATAATGTAGTTTGTTTGGTTTTGACTTAGCATGCTTTATTAACCTAACCACTGTTATTTGTAAACCATGTTTTTGTAATGCGTGAGTCCAATCAATCATACATAGTCAGTAAACTGCGTTTAAAAAACAAACAAGCAAGCAAAAAACGCAAGGCACACTATTTGCACTAGGTCAGGATTAATAATGGCAGGCAAACACACACTAAAAGATCAACTGCTGTCTAGCAAAAGAGCTTTCTCTTTGCGCTAGGGTGTAAGCTCATGTGAGAGATACTGAGCTTAAGGCAGTGTTGTCCAAACTTGGCCACTTTAAGATGAGTGGACTTCAACTCCCAGAATTCCCCAGCCAGCATGGCTGGCTGGGGAATTCTGGGAGTTGAAGTCCACTCATCTTAAAGTGGCCAAGTTTGGACAACACTGCCTTAAGGTATGAACCGTATGGATGTGCGTCCTAGAACATGCCCCACAATGTCTTGCCACATTTAGGGCTTTCATACAGATGCACAATTGATTCAGTCAAGAATATGTTGACCTGGAGTAGGTTCCCTGAACCAAAACTTGAAAAATGCCTTCTCCACTAACTCTTTTTCTTCCTATGTAATATATTTTGACCATTTGGACACTCATGAAAAAGATATATATATATATTTTTGGAAATGTGACTGATAATTGAATTCCTTTTCACAAGTAAAACTCAGGAAGAGTTTCTTTTAGAGCACTTTCCCTAAACAGTCCACTGTTTTAGAGGTTTTTTTCTTCTGATATAAGGCCTCATTTACATTTGCAACCTAAATGGTAGTGGAGAAAGCTGTATGACTTCAGAGGGCAAGATTTCAAACCTGGCAAATCAGTTGCAATTGTGATTGCTTTTCCATATACCAACATTCTTATAAATAAAACAAGGCAAAGATATAGCAGATCAGAAAGAAATGTTCCATCCCAGCTCATTCCCTGCTATTCACATTGTTTTATTACAGAGCAATTTGTTTTTTTAGCATAAAAGAATATTGAAAATATGGCTACCTCTCTGCCGAATTTACACAGATCATTTGCCAGAGGACTTGGCCAGATTTTCACATTCACATCTTCTCTGATACTAAGTATTTTGTTTATTTTGGAGAATAAGGCTGGCAGTGTCTATTAGTCAGGTTGGCTGAATACTGCTTGCATGATCAGAGGCAACATGGCTCTAAATAACAGTTTCTGGATGCTCTTGCATGCAGTCCTGCATATTGGCTGAGCTCCCAGACACATCTAGTTAGATGCGATGAGAAAAAATGCCAGACTACATAGAACTTTGATCCAATCCTGCAAGGCTGCCCTGTACTTATGTTCACACATTCTCCAATGCAACATAGGGTGACAGGGGATAGGTGATCTGATCTGATAGAATGCTGGTAAACATTGAATCATATTATGTCAATCACTTACAAAGCACCCAGATAGTCTGCCATACTTTATACAAATACCTCTGAGAAGTTATTGGCTGCAATCCCACACAGAGCTACTTAAATTCCATTGAAAGGCATTGGATTTAAAAGGGTCAAATGTGTGCGCACACAGGATTGTAGAAACACACAGGAAAGAATGGAAGAAGGAAGGAAGGAAGGAAGGAAGGAAGGAAGGAAGGAAGGAAGGAAGGAAGGAAGGAAGGAAGGAAGGAAGGAAGACTAATAAATGCTTCTGAGAACATATGCAACTCAGAAAAAAATGCATTTTCAATCTGTGTAATAATAAAAAAAATATACAGAGAAAGGCATCTAATAGGGGAAATATGTAAAACAGTGCAGTTCCCAGTGGAAAAAGTATTTGCAATAATTGTCCTCGCAAGCAATAGTACAAAAGAGGGAGGCACAAGAAAATGTTCATCTGATCTTTTCCATATTGCAAATAAATGTTGTGATTCAACAATAAAGCTATGGGATATAAATTCTATAAATAAACTATTTAAAAGAAAAGATAGACAAATGGCAAATAAGAAAAAGTCCAAAAAGCAGATTCTGTATAATCCTTTCATTACTGATACATCTAATATATGAATATACACCTAGATACCCATAGATATACACACACATGCATGGGTTTGTGCATGCATGTATTCAGTTAAAAAAAATAATAAAGTCTATGCACAGAAATGGAATATTTAGGAATAAGAACAGAACATGAATTTTAACAATAAAAACAGAAAGCCTGCTTGGTCTATAGCATTTGGGTAACCCTCTGCAATTGGCTTCTAAAGATTACCATATGTTCTGTCCCTAGGAATATGAAAAATGAAGTGAAAATATGCTTTGTAGAAAGACATTCTTTATGGCACAGGGAGAACTGTAAACTGAAATAAATACAATGCCTTCTGAGTGACTCAAGACACCAGTGACCTATCAATTTCACAATTCACGTAAAAGGGAATGAGACGGATGACAGGTCTCTCCCAGCAGAGTTGCTGATATACAGTAAGGAGCTCTAGTTCTGTGCTTGATTATTAACAGAAACTAATGCAAAGTTAATCAGGTCTTGGAAGCACGTAGACGTTGGGAGATTTCTCCTTTTCGTTCTCTTTTAATGCAAAAGGAGACAGTTGTTTTCAAAAAGCAGAGTGGAACAACCAAAATACTTACAGAACTGGACTGAGTTCACTAAGGAAGGTTAAAATGTTGATGATTTTTTGTTTAGAATTATATATATATATATATATATATATAGAGAGAGAGAGAGAGAGAGAGAGAGACAGAGAGAGACAGAGAGAGACAGAGAGAGAGAGAGAGCTGTGCAATGCTTCAGATTTTGGTTCCAAAAATATGCTTTAGGTTGCACAGGTGTGTGAATGTAACATTTCTCTGCAACTCTTCAAAATAGCTTCTTCTTTTTCAAGATGCAGAGAGCAGCCTTGTAAATTCTGATAAAGATACAGATGCTTTAAAAAGCTGCAGACTGGTGTTACATCTGTGCTCCTGAGCACCTATTTGAATTCTGAAGCCCTGCATAGGCCCAATACACCTTTGACCTTTCAAAACCAATTAAATGGTTTCAATTTCATGCTAACTTAAATTTAAAGAATGCATCTGAAATACTTTACTTTTATAAACTGGGGAGGGGGAGGCTAGTTTTTTCCTGTCACATCGTCATTGAACCATTCATCACCAATCAAATATGAGAAAACAAAATATCAGCTAATTCTGTGATGGTGGGTAAAGTTCACAGCAATGGGTTAGTTTCACTGAACAACCTGACTGCTGTAACTCTTGAAATCATGGCCAAAATGACACAGTAGGGGAAAACCTATGGGACACCTAAGTCCTAAGACATAGTTCAACCATTACAAAACTAAAGAGAGAGAGTTGTTTTACTCTGAGCTGTGTTGATGAGATCTTGTCTGGAGTTCTAAAAATCAGTTGGGCAGAAGCATTTTCTAGCTACTAAGAGCTGCTGGACAGGTCTGAAATTGACATGAAGCACCTGGCCTTACTTATATTATAAAATTCTCAGGAAGTATGTGGGAAAAGGGGATGTGGGTATTTATAAGGAAATACATTTTAGAGGCAGTATGCTGGAAATCCAAACGGGACAGAGTGTTTTGAACTTAATGGCAGACTAATTATTTTAGTATCTCTTGTCAGTCATTTGAGGTAGGCCAGATCAGGAAACATACAAGACAAGGATTACAGGAATGTGACTTTATGGTTGTAGGGTATAATAACAGGATCTTGAAAGTCTGCCAGAGTTTCCCTCTGCCCCCTCTCACACCAAACAGGTCAAGGTGAGGTTAAGTTGAGTTTCTTTCTCATACCTTCCTCTTTCCTAGGACTGAGTTTTCTCTTTCTGTATTTTTTCTTAAGTGCTCCTGCTCCTTCATCAAGATTATCTCTACATTCCTCTACAGCTCTCAGTTGCTTCTTTTATTTCCTGGCAGTATACTGTACAAGAATAGTAAATTCAATTCAATTTCTTTCATGTTCATGCCATTGAAAATTCAGTGGTTGATCCATACTACCTAATGGGAGGGCTGGCTTGACTGTTTTTGTTACTCATTTGCTGCTTCTAGCTTTTTAGGGAAAAAAAGAATGCCTATTTTGGAAAAGGTGATCCTGGACTAATCAAGGAGGTGTGTATGTATGTGTAGGAGGGGGAGGAAATCAGAGAACCCTAACTCAGAGGAAGCACTGTATTAGGCAAGGGAAGAGTAAGTTCATAAATATTGGAAGATGTTCATATTTTAGGAATAGAGCACCCGTTTTGCATATAGAAAATTCCTGGCTTCTGATCCTCAAAACCTCATTTACAAGCCTGAAGTTGCAGACGGCAGGAGAAAAAATTGCTTACACTGCTAGAAAACTGCTGCTAGAGAGAGTAGGCAACATCGGGCTAAATCAGTCTGTTCTGATTACACACTAAGCAACATCCTACGTTCTGATGGCTGCACTTTGAGAAGATGCCATCAATAGGTAGATCTACTCCCTGCTTTGTATGAGGATAAGTAAATGTCCTTAACATGGTGACATCCCAAAGTTCTGCTTAATTTATTCCAGGGAAAAAAAAGTAAATTTAAGTGGGTGGGGGAAAAGAAAGTACTGTTCATGTTATATTTTTAGAAGGCCATTCACTTTCATGGAAAGCCTAATAGTAAGCCTAAACTCAATAGAAAGTGGTCCTTTAACACTCTAATCTTTAATACTATCATTTAATTTAATTTAATTTAGTTCTATCATCCCATTGTTGAGGAAAATGTGGATGCCTTTTGTTTTCACCTTCCAAAGTCCTTGGTGGTTAATTCCTCTTAGAATATTAGAATATTTCAATGTGCAAATATAGGGGTTCCCTCCTCTTCTTCTGAGGGGTGATGGTTGTATGTTTTTCCTTTAATGCACATTTACACACAGCCCAAGAAATTTCTCTTTCAATTTCTATTAAATCTCTATTCATAATCCTTTCTCTGCGATCTGCCTAGGAGTCTAGTTTAAAGTGTTCACTATCTTAAAGAAAAAAAGATCTATTAATTTAATCACTCCTATGAATCAGCTGTAAATGATCTCAGCAGAGAAAATGTGTTAGTCATTTAAATCCCATCTTTGGATATTATATAATAATTACGACTAATTTCAACTTTAGCTGGGCCTCCATATTGCTTAACACACCTAATAGATTCAGTTCAGTACAACTACATTTTAAAATCTTTTTCTGACTTTTCATTTTAAATTTACTGTTTATTGACACATCTAGGCCATGGTTTTGAAATAATAATGCCTGCAAAGTGTATGCTGAAACTTTTGCCTATCCCAAAATGCACAAATAGGGTATCCATAGCAAAGTTCACTGGCCTCAAAATGGTGGCCATGACCAGGTAATCAAAGGGCCACCCTTTTTTAATGTGCATCATGCACATTGCACACATGCAGGGGTTTATATGTCAGGTCAGGGCCACCATTTTGAAGCCTGTCTCACTTGTGGGCTGAGGTTGAGGTGAAGGCAACATCACATGGAAATGGCAGAAGAAAAATGTAGGTTATGCACAAGTGGGGACCTGGCCTAGGACTTTGGCCAAAAGGGCTTATGTATTACCTGACAACTCTAAAGTAAACTATGAAGGCCTTTTTTCATGGCATCCTTCCTTACTGATGAATTGACATAAGTGGAGACTAAATATGGTGCTTTAACTGCTATGGTGTCCCTAATTTTGGAATGTTTTGGGTTATATTTATGGTGCAGACAAACCTTTATGAGACTTAGGTGCTAGGCAAAATTTATTTTACTCACCTAATCTTTTTAAGTCATAGCATATGGCAGTACCTAGCCAACCTTACCTGAGACTAAACAAGTTAAATATGGTTAGGACTTGGATGGAAGCCTGCCAAGAAATCCCTGAGCTGTAGGCTAGACTTAGAAGTGGAAAAAGATCCTGGGGAATGAAGTATAAACTGCTTCCATATTGTTCACAAAAAAACTAAATGGACCATTCATGAGTTGATCTTGATTTAAAGGAATCATTACCTTTCTAGGTTTTTTAACCTTCAGTGTGTGTTTTTGTTTGGAGCTAAGCCAAAATATCCCTGAGGTGAGACTTCAGATCAGATTTGGAAGCGCGCAAGGCAAAATGTTATTCCAATTTTACTTCTGTTTCTGTTGCAGAAACTAATGAGGGTCATAGAAATTCTCAGACATAAAAAATTAGCAATTCTCATTCAGTTTGATGAAAGTAATGGCAACAGAAGTTTGGTGAAATTTGAATGGAGTGTAGCATTCTTGTCCTTAATCAGTTACATGGTAGACAAAGGTTGTATATGAATGCCCTGTCTTCACTGCACATCATCGCTCCAATAGTCCCCAATGTCTCTGATTTCACAGCCTTCAGTTAAATCATGAGGGAAGACATCATGGGGGGTGATATGATAACCACTAAGGGAGCATCCTGCTCCTAGAAAATTTTTAAGGAATAGCTACCTGTCCAGAAATTAATAGAGAATTTGAGAACTCATTTGAGCTGCTGGGGAGCATCATTTCATGACCTCCGTGGGACTGTAGCTCCCAGGATTCCCAGCCTGTATAGTCAATGGAGTTATAGCACATCAAGTCCTAGTGATGTCATATGCATCATGATGTCCTTATGTAAATGATATAATTTGCATGCTGTTACATGTGATGTCACCTGTTCTCCCTGCCAGCCTTGCAGACACCCATGCTGGATAGCACCAATCTGCTGAATTAGCCAAATAAACCGTAAGTCATATATAGCTCATCTCTCTGAAGCAGCTAAGGATCTTTGTATTCTCATGTACAGTCCTCATTTTCCTTTTTATATGCTTACAGAATTGAGAGTTTGTTTTAGCTGTTTCTTTTAGTTTTCACTGAGACTTTTTTTAATGCTTTCTTAACTGATGCTTCATTTTTATCATTATTTTTGTTAGTCTTTTTGATATTTAATTATATTTATGGATGATGATGATGATGATGATGATGATGATGATGATGATGATGATGATGATTTTGAAAAATTCACTTTGGCTTTGTAACCCCCATGGGGAGATGAAACCAGGCCACCATAATGAGGACCGCTGGGCACTGGAAATGCATTTTGCTATTTCGTTTATTGTAGTCCTTGAGAATAAAAAATATATTTTCTAAAAATTCATCATGGGTCATGTTTTTTCCAATATAATGTTATCTCTTTCCCATTTCTGAAGAGTCAGAGGCACTATTGATGTAACCAAATTGATCCCAAAAGAGATATCTCAGCTCCAGGTTATCTCTCCTGTAATACACACAGCAACACAGACTGAGGCACACACGGAGAGAAATAACATGGCCAGAGCACTGAGCCCCTTGGGCCCTGTTAGCTAATCAAAATTAGAATTCCTCTCTTGGACTGAAACTTCACCCTTGATCCACATCTGAACTTAATGTTCATTGTCTCTCTGATCTGTCAAATGTGTGTTACATGTCCCATCCCTGATTTTCTGCCCTTACCAGCCACCTCGCACCTCAACATCACCATCTGTCAAAATTAGAAACTTTTGACAGTTTCATAATCACCCTGTGCTCATCAGCGTGGGGATGTTAGTCACTTCATTTTCCACAGTCTAACAGTTAATATGCCTTAATTTTTCTCACTTTGTGAATATTTAATTCCTCCCTTTTCAACATCATTTTTAGGTTGTGTGAATCATTTTCAAAGCCTTTTTTGCTATTCTCCCTCCACTATCATCTGCATATTTTATGAAATGGCACAGTTGAATCTCTGAGGGCTCTTGATAAAAATGAAACTGGCAGGCTGTTCATTAGTTGTTTACCTGAAGCTGTATGAATCCCCCAGCATGGCGGGCTCCCATTTGGATTTGAATTAGGCTATTCTGACACATAAGAATAGAAACCTTCCTGAATACATCCATTTTTTTTTTGTCTTTTCTCTCACCAATTAATAGCCTTTTTGTATTGAAAAAATGTTTTCTTTTGACCAGCTCAAGCAGTGAGGATACTACAGCATCCAAATATTTCATTCTTAAGGCACCGTGCTACGCTCACCCAAATTAATATTAATGAGAAATTAAAGGAAAGATTTTAACGTATTTTTAAATACTTGTGCTTAGATTTGCTGAATTCTACAGGGACATGCCAAATGTTTCAATCTTGACATGTCCTAACATCAAAATGGCTGTTTCAGGATGTGTATTCTGAACTTGAAACAAAACAGAGTTTGGCTTCAAGGTCAGAACAAAACACACTTTGTTGTTTGGAACAGCATCAATGTTCCAGTTGTTCTGCTTCTTGTATCTGGGCCTTGATTAGGCTGCTTTTCTTCACAAAGTTTGGCTCACTTAGCCAATAAAGTAGCAGGGACCAGTTTTGTCCCTGCCGCTATTGGTGTGGATTGGAAGGCATGATGTGGACGCTGCGTGTCAAAGGGAAGTTGAGTGTTAGGAGAAAGAAGCCGTCTTGTAGCTACATGCTTGATAAATCATCATCATCATCATCATCTTTAGAAGTTAGGGTCCATATGGGTGGATGGATCATATGCCTGTGTAGCCATGCTATATTTTACAGACAGGGAGTAATGCAAAGGGTTGTATGTGAGTGTATAGCGGTGCTTCACACACATGTGTTGTTAATGCCATTGAAACTGCGTAAAAGCCAATACAAGTTCATGCGATCTTGGTATGGCTGCTTTGTTATCTTTGGTGTGTGTGTCCTCTGTGCATGCCTCTGTGAAGTTGAGCTTTCAAGATGTATTTTGAAAATGTAAAGAATTCTGTGTTGGCTTGGTCTGGCTAGTTGAGTTCTGATGTGTGTTTATACTTTCTATTGTACTCAGTAGTCTATGTTAACATTGTGGTTAAGCACCAAGGTATACCCCACCCCCCTTTTCGTGCAGCCCAGTGAAAGCATTATCAAGAACTTCATAGTTGCTTTTGTTAGTCTGTTGTGGGCAGGGCAGGGCAAGACAGGGCAAGTCATTTCAATTTTGTTTTTATTTTTTATTTTTTAAAGAAAAGCTTCATAGGATTGAAAGAAGATATGAATTGTACTTTATTTACTGGGCATGCTTAACTGGCTGGGAGAGATGCTAACTGAAGGGAATGTTAAAGGTATTGGTGCTTGTGTTAATTTAAATAAAAGGGGGAAAAAACCTCTCTTTTGAAGTAAAAATAAGTATGGGGTGGGCTTTTCTAATAAAAAGAAACCCATTAATTTTTCTTTTGGTAAGAGACGATTGGAGCTCCTTTCCCATTGTTTGTTATGAAGATATGATTTAATGTTTTGAGAAACATTTCTAAAATCAACCCTGTGGCCAATTTTTTTCCCAAATTGGACAGCCAGCAACAGTCAGCATGCTCTGCTATCCCATCTATTCTTGCAATGAAAAACAAAGGACAAAAGGGTTTGTTATGAGTTCCAGTTGTTTCCTAGGATAACAATATGTCCCCCACCCAGCTTTCTGTTTTATCAGAAGATGGAACATCTGAGATGTTTCTCGTTCATCCCTTTGAAACAGAATCCATTTGTTCCAGACTTGAAACAAAGCACTTTCCATTTCATGCTCTAGTACTTTAGCCTGCAATCACTTCCCAGCTCTGTGGAGGCAAAGAGATGCATTTATCTAATTTCCTGAAGTGAATAGCAAAGCTAATTCACACAGAACTCCATGCACATAACAGAGAACCTATTGAATGGAACTCTTAAGCCAGGAATGCCCTCAGGCTGGCAGTAGTCAAGCTCTGGAGAATCCAGAATCTAGAATCCATCTAAACAGACAGTGATGGTGGCTGGCCAGCTGTAGTAAGCTGCAGCATGCTGTAAAGGAAAATAAACTGTTTATTTGCTTACTTTATAGATTTATTATATAAATGTAAATACCACCTCCCACTAAGACTGTAGGTCACTCACAGCATTGGCTAAAATGGCAGTATAGCTCTTCTCTTTATTCTTATTCACCAATCAAGTATAGCTCTGTGCTTCTTACCTGTAGAGTACAAACTTGCAGGGTGAGGTCTAGTGTAAAGTCACATGTGAAAGCACTATCTACAGTGGGGAAATAGAGAGGAGAACAGGGCTGAAGATCTGCTCACTTTAGATGCAACAGAAGGTCTGGAAAAGAGAGATGGCACTCCAGCTTCAATAATGTTGCCACATATGTTCAGAAACAGTGTTGAATCTTGAAGGTTTTGTTTGTCCCTTTGCTAATTGTGGAGTTTTCTGAAAATATTCCAGTTAAAGTTCAGTGAAGTCATATGGGAAGAATTATTTGACTGTGGTTTCACTCTTACAAATTCAGTCCTTTAATCTTCCTAGGCTGAATGGGTATTCCACATAACATGGTTTTCTAAATGAAATATTCCGAGGTTGTTGGTTTTCCTTTTGCAAAAAGACAGGTCATCTGGGCAAATACTCTTTACTGAAACAAAGGTGTGTTCAAACTTTTGCCTTGTTAAATTAAAAAGGAGCCCTATGAAAATTCATGAGATATTCTGAAATAACTGTCTGTAATATTATTAGATCAAATGAGTATATCCGTGGAGGGAAAAAAAAAGTTTCAAATCCTTAAAAAATTGGAAAGAATATATTGTAAGATTCTTTCCTTTTTTTTTTAAACATTAGAAGTACAGATCCTCAGAACAGAAATCATGCTAGCAGAGATACTAAAAATGGTTAAATATTTTATGATCAGAGAATGTCTAGTAAGCTGAATATTGACTAAATCTATACCTCAGTGATAGGACAGCACTTTGTATTACAGAGAATCCAGCTATGATCTCTCTCATATCCAGTTAAAATGATCTTGGATAAGATTGGCAGTTTCCTCTGCTGAAAATTTGAGAGTCAGAGTCAATATTAGGAAGTTAGATAGGAAACTGTCTGACTGAGCAAAGAAACTTTTAAGTGTGTGTGTGTGTGTGTGTGTGTGTGAAAAATATATATATCCACTCTTGTAATTTATAAGCATTTTCCAGGCCCAGTTCAGAATATTGGAATTAGCTTGGAAGTTCTTCATAGTTTGGTATCATAGTGTCTGAAAGACTACAATTCTCATTTCTATTGTCTGGAGACTGTGTTCCAAGTGTCCTCCCATACTGAGCTCACCACTTCAGAGTGGGAGGGAGGGGTTGGGTGAAAGCCCTCCAGCTATGGTACAACCTCCAACCCCCTTTTTATTCTTCAAGTTTTTCAAGTCAATACAATTCAAAAATTTCAATGTTTTTAGTTGTGCTGCAAATTGATCTTCCAATTCTGTTTACAGTTTCTACTGTTTAACAGAACAACACTTTTAACTGATAGTTTTTGAAGTTTCTCTCCATATTTTTAGCTGTTCCAACCACTCTTTTTTATACTGCTATTTCCAGTTAATATTTTTAGATATTGGTTTAGTAATTTTAGGATATCTGTCTAGCTCCTGGTGTAACACAGAAGCTCTTCTTGGGTTCATTTCCTCAGCAATATCCCAAATAGCTCCTTTGAAATTTATTTCAAACAAGCCTGCTATCAGGTCTTCCATTAATGGGGAGATCTAAGGGGGCAATTCGCACCACCCTCCACATATCTGGTAAGAAAATATTCCACCTCCAGCTGTGACCTTTTTATAGCTTTGACTTATACCATTAAGAAACAACAGACAGATGACCGAACAGCAACACTCAAGTATATAAGAACAAATTGAGAAGTACTGTACATAAAAAAACAGTCTTCTTAAAGCAAAATACATCAACTACATAATTCCTTCCCCTACATCGCATACATCAATGCGATTAGTACCATAAAAACTTATGGTGTTTGCTTTTCTCAAGTGCTAAACATTGAACAAAAGGGAAAGATACATTGGGAAAAGTCAGCAAACAAGTCCTGATGTTTCCTCTCCCTTTCCCAGATTTCTTGCCTGGCTTTGCTTTCTCCTTTATGCTTCTCCTACATTCTATGGGACATTGCCTTTCTTGGTTGCTTCTTCACTCAGGCTCTCTTTCCTTCTTCCTGTTGCTTTTCTCCTCTTCTTTTGACTGATTCCAAGTTCTTCTCTGGCTTCCTCCTAGGCTTGATCCTGTGTGCCATCTTCTCTTCTCTTCTCTTCTCTTCTCTTCTCTTCTCTTCTCTTCTCTTCTCTTCTCTTCTCTTCTCTTCTCTCATAAACGGAATGGTTATTTCTCTTTCTTTGATTTCCCTATTGGTATAAGGAGGGAAATTTCTGCTAGGCTGAACTACTGTACTTCTGCTAAGTCATGAGTAGTCTTTCTGCTTGGGGGTGGGGTGGGGGAGGGTCCCTGCTTCTATCTTCTTTTGAGCTATTCTCTACTTCCTCCCAAAACTAGTTTCCCATCATCACATTCTCTGCCACTCTTCCATTAGCTGACCTTTAGGAATTGATGAAGCTTTAACTCTGATGCCAGGATGGCTAGCAGCATACGCAATCTATTTTTAGCTCTTTTTCCTACATCCTGCAATTTAACTAAACCTCCCCCCTCGTATCAGCTCCCACGACCTGCCTAATGAGAAGGCTTCATCTGAAAGGTGACCTATTTATCTCTTAAACAAACAAATAAATAAAGCACCTTGTGGCATATGATTATGGTATACAGTTGAAAAAAAAGCCACTCTTAAGTCATAGAATAGTTCCTATGAATGTGGCTATTTAATATGAAAGATCTGATGGACACATAGAAACCTTCTGTGATAGATAGGTTGAAATAATTTTAAAGATTCTCATTATATTCTGCTTGGGCTCATTATATGGTCATCTTGGCTCTTGCTCTTTACTTTCTTGTGTCTTGCTCTTGCCAACGCAACTATCAGTATGTAGGATCCTTCTTCTGGGTATTCTGCAAGGCAATAGCCCCCTTCCCCAGTTGCTTCCCAGGAGCCAGTATTTAAGGCCTATTGTCAGTGTTCAGGAAGTAGCAATCAGCCCCAAAAATTAGTTGCCATTGATAGCCTGATCCACCATGAACCTGTCGGGTCTTCTTCCAAATTGGCTGCCATTATTATAATTGCTGGTAATGAATTCCATTGTTTATGAAAAAAATATTTCCTTCTGTCCATTCTGAATTTCTCTGCATTTAAGTCTGGAGGATGAACTCAGATAGTAACATCATGGAAAAGGGGGAAAAAATTCCCTCTGTCCACATAATCTATACAATGCATGATTTTATGTATCTCCTTTATGTCTCCCCTTACCTTCCTTTGTTGCAAGGCAATGAGATTGAATTGCTCTAGTCTTTCTTCATAAGGAATTGTTGCTTCCCCCAATCATTTCTGGAAACCCACTCTTTTTTTTTTTGTAATTTTTTGCACCTTTTCTACTTGTTTCATGTGTGTTTGTGTATGTGAGTTTGCCCATGAATCAGTCTTGACACCCAGTGACTGCCTGGAAATCATTCGGTGGTTTCCTTGGCAAGAGTTTTGGAAGTGGTTTGCCTTTCCCTTCTCCTTCCTAGGGCAGAGAGAGAGAGACAGACAGACAGACAGACAGACAAACAGACAGACTGGCCCAAGGTCACCCAGCTGGCTTCATGCCTAAGGCAAGACTAGAATTTACAGTTTCCCAGTTTCTAGCCTTTAACCACTACACCAAAATGGCTGTCATGTTCTATCATATCCTTCCTAAACTGTGATGATCAGAACTGCATACCATACTCTTAATATGGTCCTACCACAGATTTATGTAAGGGCATTATATCAGTAGTTCTGTTTCCAATGTTCTTCTTAACAATTCCAAGCCTGGAATTGACCTTTTTAGCCCCCACATAAGGCTCTTCACTGAACTGTTCACTGTGACTGCACAATCCCTATCCATGGCCAGCTCAGATCCCACTAAGGCATAGGTGAAATCTGGATTGTAGGTGCCAACTAGCATCACTTTATTGTTGTTTATAAAATCTCTCCACTACTACCTAATGTACAGGCTGTGTTCACACAGCGCACATAACCGCCTCTGTTAAAGATCTAATACCTACCTCTGCACAATATACTAAGCTTAGCTTTATCTTGGTGGCTGTTGTTGTCGCTTAGTATATTGTGCAAATCCAGCTCATTTGGTTAGCTTCTGATCAGGTGCACCATGTCAGCCTAGACAATGGGTTAATTTAGGCATGTTATACAAAGCCAGACATTAAGCAGGAGCCTCTCTTCCTTCAACCATTTTTTCCTTTCCCCCATAATAGTTTGTGCAAATGCTATCCAAATGGATGGTGCTGGCTATTAGCCCTTAACTTTCCATTGAAGGTAGTTAGAGAAGATAGGGGTAAACATTTGATATTTCCCTTCATCTGTTCCTTTCATTATTTAACCTACACATACATATACTAAACCAGGCTTGATGGGCAAGGCAGTCTCTTCAGTTCACTGTGGTCTCCCCACCCCCAACTCCTGCTAAGGAGACCAGAGACCTGACATTTGATGTTGTTTGCTTGAAATGATAAACTTAATCATGAGTGAAATGTTAGGAAGTGACAAGGCTGGACACAGTAAGGTCACTTCACATGTGAGCCAAGTATAACACAGCTTTTCCATTAATTGCATTGCCAGCCTTTGCTGTCTGGAGAACTTGGGCCTTTTGCAAAGAGGGAACTGAATCTGTCTTTGTGATAATTAAAGCACGGACTTCTGTAAAGCTTGCCAAGTCTGCCATATGGTAGTTTTATGACCGAGACTGCTGTTATCTCTGGAGTAACCAAATGTCCTAATCTCATTTTAGTTATCTATGATCAGGTCCCACATTTCTAGAGGGCAAAATGCTGGCATTCAATGGTCCTGTGATATTCTAAAGCAATGCCATGCTATTCGCTGACAAGGGTGAATATGTGGAGGGAAATAGTTTCCCCAATACTCAGGAAATAATGTGCATCATGTCATTGCAGTATAAAATCCACCCATTTTGTACTTGCATCATGATGTCACTCACAAGTACATAAGAAACAGAGCTTGTGTCATGATGTCACAATGCATGTTTTGTCATCTGGATTAAATCTTAGCTTGCTGTGGACATCCTATTTTGGGTATTGCTGTTAAAAACAAAATAAAGTATACTGAAGCACTCTCAGAATGAAAGCTGTATGTTTAATGTAGAGAGGTTTAAATAGATACAGTCGTGTAAAAAGAAATTACACCCTCTTTGAGTTCTGCGGTTTTACATATCAAGACATAACAAAAATCATCTGGTCCTTAGCAGTTCTCAAAAGTAGGTAAATACAACCTCAGATGAACAACAACACGTGACATATTACACCATGGCATCATTTATTTTACAAAAAGAAAGCCAAAATGGAGAAGCCATGTGTGAAAAACTAAGTACACCCTTACTGCTTCCATAGGTATCAAGAGGCTAAGTAGCAGCCAGGTGCTGCTAATCAAATGCCCTTGATCAATTGATCATCAGCAAGTGTGACTACCTCTATAAAAGCTGAAGTTTTAGGAGTTTGGTGGTCTCGAGCATTGAGGTGTGTGTTAACACAATGCCAAAGAGTAAAGACATCAGCAATGATCTTAGAGAAGCAATTGTTGGTGCCCATCAATCTAGGAAGTGTTATAAGGCCATTTCCAAACAATTTAAAGTCCATCATTCTACAGTGAGGAAGATTATTCACAAGTGGAAAACATTCAAGACAGTTGCCAATCTTCCCAGGAGTGAATGTCCCAGCAAATTCACCCCAAGGTCAGACTGTGCAATGCTCAGAGAAATTGCAAAAAATCCAAGAGTTACATCTCAGACTCTACAGGCCTCAGTTAGCATGTTAAATGTTAAAGTTCATGACAGTACAATTAGAAAAAGACTGATCAAGTATGGCTCGTTTGGAAGGGTTGCCAGGAGAAAGCCTCTTCTCTCTAAAAAGAACATGGCAGCACGGCTTAGGTTTGCAAAGCTGCATCTGAACTAATCACAAGACTTCTGGAACACTGTCCTTCGGACAGATGAGACCAAAGTGGAGATGTTTGGCCATAATGCACAGCACCACCTTTGGCGAAAACCAAACACAGCATATCAGCACAAACATCTCATACCAATCGTCAAGCAGGGTGGTGGAGGGGTGATGATTTGGGCTTGTTTTGCAGCCACAGGACCTGGGCACCTTGCAGTCATTCAGTTGACCATGAACCCCTCTGTATACCAAAGTATTCTAAAACCAAATGTGAGGCCATCTGTCCAACAGCTAAAGCTTGACCGATATTGGGTCATGCAACAGGACAATGATCCCAAGCACACCAGCAAATCTACAACAGAATGGCTGAAAAAGAAAAGAATCAAGCTGTTGCAATGGCCCAGTCAGAGTCCAGACCTCAACCCGACTGAAATGCTGTGGCAGGACCTCAAGAGAGCTGTGCATAAACAAATGCCTGCAAACCTCAATGAACTGAAGCAATGTTGTAAAGAAGAGTGGGCAAAATTCCTCCACAATAATGTGAGAGACTGATAAAGTCATACAGAAAATGATTACTTCAAGTTATTGCTGCTAAAGTTGGTTCTATAAGCTATTGAATCATAAGATGTACTTAGCTTTTCACACATAGCTTCTCCATTTTGGCTTTCTTTTTGTAAAATAAATGATGACATGGTGTAATATGTCATGTGGCGTTGTTCATATGAGGTTGTATTTACCTACTTTTGAGAACTGCTGAGGACCAGATGATTTTTATTATGTCCTGATACATAAAAGCATAGAACTCAAACAGGGTGTACTTCTATGCGATAACAGTCTACAAATTATCTAAAATGCTGTGAAGCAAAAGGCAAGTGGAGATCTTGATTGTTCTAATCTGCTCCATCTTTTCCTCTGCTTTCTCATTAGCTGTTCTGTTCTTCTTCACTTTAACTTTTTGTCATTACAATTATGTTTGTCGTTTTAATAGAAATTAAAACAAAACTCAGTGGAATACAAATTAAAAAAGAACATGATGTTCACCTAAGAATTGATAGAGAAGTCATTGAAGAGGGATAAGAGAAATTTGAAAAAAGGCATTCATTTGTGATTCTATAAACACTAGAAGTCAATGACTCCATCAAGAATCATGACCATTGGAAGCCAGAGTTTAGATTTACCTGATTCTCTAGGTATACAGACATTTAATTAGGAATGGCTAAATCTTTGTTTTGTGCTCACAGTTATTTAAGCACATGTTTGTTCTGTCCATTTTCACATCAATTTGAATGTTTTCCCCTAACATGAAAATTTGTGTTCATTTTTGAATGGACAAGGTTTAAATGCTTATCGGTATGGATTTTCCCTAATATATATCTTTTTGTATACAGTTTCTCTTGCATCTCTGTATGCATTTTTTCACCAAAATTTAGATGTTTATATGTTGTTGTTTTTTAATTGGAGAATTGCATTTTAAAAAGTGTGAAGTCTGAAGAATTAAAAATAAACCATGTTGAGTATCAGTATCCAAGTTTATTATGGACACTGATCAGCAGGGAAAAAAAGAAAAAAGAAAGAACAAACAAAATCTACAAAATACAGTCTATAAACAACAAGATGATGTGTAATTTATTATGCTACAGTATAATCAAGCATTGTAGCTGATTAGATAAAAGTGTCTGAAGCTAAGTTAAATCAGATATTATCTGTTGTGGGAGCCTTCTGCAGTTAAACAAAACATTGGTGCACTGTGCAATATATTGTAATCCTAATCTTCTATTGGTACCTGATTACAAAGTTTAGGAAATATAAAATCAATTTGGTTTGTATTAAAATGTGAATCAAACCTTTTATTTTATCTATCCCTACAACAGAGAGTGATATTGTTGATCATTGTTCTGACAAGTTATACCATAAGCAGCACTAATTATGATTAGCACAACTCTAGGTCAAAGCCTAAGACCAATATCAGTTCATTAATGAAGGTAGGCAATTAGTTGTGGTTATTCCAAAAAGGTCACATTTCCTTTAAGCTAGGTTTGATTCCTGATGACTTCATGGACATGTCCCTGTGGCTTACTTGCATCAGTATGGAAATGGTTTGTCATTGCCTTCTGTTAAGAGGCTTTTTCAACTGCCCAATCTAGAAGACAACTCTGGGATCCCATCCTAGAACCAACCAGGTCTGACCCTTCTTAGCTTAGTGATGTCAGCCAAACATCACTACCTAGCTGAGCTATTATTATTCAGTGGGCATGTAAATTTGATATATATGTATCATATATATATGTGGGCATGTAAATTTGATATATATGTATCATATATATGTATATACATATATGATATATATGTGTGTGTGTATATATATATATATATATATATATACATGCATGCATGCATACATGCATGGATGCCCAGAGGTACTCCATCCTTTATTATTTTCTCAAAAGTTTCAGTCTTGTCTACTGATTCTAATAAAATTTGGGATCTGTTATTTAATGTGCTAGATGAAGTTCCAAGTAGCACATAAATACCCTGGAAAACCCATGCTCTTTAAAGGATTTAGATGACCCCCTGCTCCTATAATTTCAAGGCTGCAAGAATATCTCTCTGTTGCTCTCTCTCATTCCCTCTTCCTTTTTTTATCTTTTTAAATGCAAAATTCTAGTTATATAAACTAGATAATGCAGTCTGCTATAAATCAACCGAGTTGTCCCTTGATATTTTGAAAACTGATGAGGCCGCCGATTCGTGCTTCTTACTTTGTATGCAAATGATGAATTATAGATGGGGAAATGAGAAAAAGAAGGTTTTTACTCATTTGCTGGATTGAAAAGGACTGGATTAGCGAGTGAACACTAGTACCCTTGGACTATTTATTGTGACATTGTTCAGAAATATTCAAACTCCCCAAGCCTTCAAATCACCAGGGATGTTGTTAGCTTTCTTCAGGAATTATTAAAATGTACAGAAATGTATGAGCTTCACTTTGTAATAATTAATCAGGAGCTGTTGATTAATAAAGCTCATTTTTTTTCATCCCGATGATTCAGGGTATTATCCAAAGGACAGTGTCCTTGTCATATTGATTAAGAAACTAGACTTTGCAGGGAAGAAAGTGCACAAATTGTGGTGTTTCATCCTTCCTTCACTCCCCCCCCCCCACTCCAATTCTGCCACCTTCTCAATAAAATAAATATTGAATGAGAATATTAACTCGTTAACCTTGACAACAATTTGTAATTTTCATAAGGGGAAAAATCTTGCATATTCAGCAAATAAATTGCTTTGGGAATTTCTGAGAAACAAATTGGAGGGAATGAAGAATGCTGCCATATGAATTCTGTCATTTTTATGGGCTGGGGTGATTAATTTGTTTGTTTAGGTCCCTCAATTAAGGCCACAAATACTGGAAAGTGTCAGAAGCAAGCTAACTGGCATTGCTGATACAATCAACTTGGGGTGACTTCTAAGGTCACTCCAAGCTTAAGTTTTTTTTTTTTTCTGTTCATCTTCAGTTCTAAGCCTGAACTTTCCTTTCTCATTTCAGAACAAGTCGCTTGACCTCTGCCTCCCTTGATCATCAGAATATCATTTACTACTCATAATATGAAACTTTCTAGCAACAGAAGCAACTGCAGGATCTGATGCTTTCATCAACATGAAAGGCTCACAACACAAGCTCTGCCCCTTTCATACCTCTGTGGGATGTCATGATGTCCACGATGGGGCAGAAATGGCAGTGCTTTCATCATTGCCATCCCCTGCCTGCAGATGCTTCCAGCTAGTACCGTAACTGGGTTTGCTAACAGATCAATACATTTTAAGGACTTAAATTGTCCCTTGGTTTAATTTAATAGGCAGTTTCCTTTGCTTAGGCATTTCCTAATGGCTACGGATGAACTTTTTAAAGAGATAGGAATCCAAAGAATACTGTTTTAGCACCATCCCTGCACACACTAGGAGCACATGTTGGTTTACTTGTTGAGTTCTCTAAGATGTTACCCTTCAGATTATGGATCTCAGTTTGACTGAGTGTTGGCTGAGCTTGATATCTGTATCTATATCTATATATCTATATCTATCCCATAAAAAAAAGTCCCTGGGCATGGAAAGATTGATAGCCACTGTTTAATACTGCCAGTTTGTGATATGATTTAATATCATGACATTATATTTATTAAATTGCAAATAAGATGTACTTTTCTGTTTTATCCAGACACAGAACTCTTGATGAAAAATCTACGTCCAATACTCACATTTGATGAGGGATGATCAGGAGCAGGTGTTGGGTTTACAAATCACGTCTCCTGCCTGCCCTCCTTCTATGTCTGTAATGAATCCGAAAGTAAAGCGCAGTGCATCAGATTGCTCTTCCAAAGAACTGAGTATATGTGTTTCAATTGTATGCAATCATACCACACTTGCTATACAAGCTCAGAAAGTCTATATCACATTGTTCATACAAACCATTTGAGAAACTTACTTAAACCAAACATTTTGACCATAGAAACTCCTCAGTAGAAAATAATGATAGCCTTATCTGTAGAACTTTGTCTACTTTTGGTAGGTTCTAATAATGTTCTAATACATATCCCTTATAGCCTACAATACAAAACATAATACCCTACCTTACCAATCATTTAATAGTATTCACTTGACAAGGATATGTGCAAAAGTGAGTAGATTCGTTTTATGAATGGAAGCAGGAGCATCCATCAGGCAGGGGTGTCAAAGACGTCCATATGGCAGCCATGATCGTGCAATTGAAGCCCTGTTCCTTTTTTACATGCAACATATGTAAAACATGGGTGTGGCTATGATACCATGGTCATGGCTTTCATATGACTTCTTTGACTCCCCAACCTGTGGACCCCTCTGCCCAGAACTGTAACACACTTGAAACATTTATGCCCTGGAACTGGGCTTTCCAGATATCTGGAATGCCAGTTCCAGTTCCAACTAATGTATTTCTGGAACTGCATGAACCACCCCTGGAATGCTCAGATTGGCACATTCCAGAAACAAATGGAACATTCCAGGAGTAAAGCAGACCATTCTGTTGCCAGACCACTCCATTTTGAACATTCCTTAGCTTGGATAACAAAAATTTAGTATCTGTTAAAACATATAGTTACTCTTTTGGAATTTGTGTTGTGTTTCAAGATGTGTTTGAATGGAAGTGTCAGTCAGTTTTCAACATACTGGGTGTAATGAGAATTACAAAAGAGAACTTTGCGTGTAATACTAATATTTTAAGCTTTTTAATTGATACAGAATTCCTTTTATCTAAATGTAATACTGTTAGTTGATTAATATTTTGGTACAGTGTGGGGATCACCAATGCAAAGATTATCTCACTATCACTTCCCAGTGTTTGATAAGTCCTTGTGTCTACCATCCTGTTTAATTAGCAAAGCCATTACTTCATCAAACTACTGAGGTATTTCTTCCCTTTTAACTGGTGGATTCAGATCAGTTTGATGGATCATCCCTCTTAATTCTGGGGACTTCTGTAAGTGGCTGATAGTGAACCTCTTTGTTTTGCTTTAATCTTGTTTTTATATATAATGCCTGTCACATTTTATCATTTGAGGTCTTAACAATAACAAAAATGCTGAAGAATTAAACCACTGTTCCAGGAATAGTTATTTATTCACAAAGTAATGTGAAAAGAGAGTGCAGCAAACCCCCCAAATTTTAAATTAAGACCTCTAAATTTTTACATGGGAAAACCATAGATCAGGGTCATGATGACACATGCTAAGAAATATGAATGTTCAACTTATTGAAAAACAATAGCAGTAAGATCATTGTTGTTGTTCAGTCGTTAAGTCGTGTCCGACTCTTCGTGACCCCATGAACCATATTGCGCCAGGCCTTCCTGTCCTTCACTGCCTCCCTGAGTTTGCTCAGTTTCATGCTCATTGCTTCAGTGATGCTATCTAACCATCTCATCCTCTGCCGTCCTCTTCTCCTTTTGCCTTCCATCTTTCCCAGCATCAGGGTCTTTTCCAAAGAGTCTTCTCTTCGCATTAGGTGACCAAAGTTATCTGAGCTTGAGCTTCATTATCAATCCTTCCAATGAGCAATCAGGGTTGATTTCCTTTAAGATTGACTGGTTTGACCTCCTAGCAGTCCAGGGGACTCTTAAGAGTCTTCTCCAGCACCACAGTTCAAAGGCATCAATTCTTCGGCGCTCAGCCTTCTTTATGGTCCAGCTCTCACAGCCATACATTACTACTGGAAAAACCATAGCTTTGACTATGCGGATCTTTGTCGGCAAGGTGACATCTCTGCTTTTTAATATGCTATCTAGGTTTGCCATAGCTTTCCTCCCAAGGAGCAAGCGTCTCTTAATTTCATGGCTGCAGTCTCCATCTGCGGTGATCTTTGAGCCCAAATAAATGAAGTCTGTTACTGCTTCCATTTCTACCCCTTCTATTTGCCAGGAATTGATGGGCCCAGATGCCATGATCTTAGTTTTTTTAATGTTGAGTTTCAAGCCAGCTTTTGCACTCTCCTCTTTCACCCTCATCAAGAGGCTCTTTAGTTCTTCTTCACTTCCTGCCATTAGGGTGGTATCATCTGCATATCTGAGATTGTTGATATTTCTCCCTGCAAACTTTATTCCGGCTTTTGATTCTTCCAGCCTGGCATTTCTCATGATGTACTCTGCATATAGGTTAAATAAGCAGGGTGACAGTATACAGCCTTGTCGTACTCCTTTCCCTATTTTGAACCAATCGGTTGTTCCATGACCGGTTCTAACTGTTGCTTCATGGCCCGCGTACAGATTTCTCAGGAGACAGGTAAGGTGGTCTGGTACCCCCATCTCTTTAAGGATTTGCCACAGTTTGTTGTGATCCACACAATCAAAGGCTTTTGCATAGTCAATGAAGCAGAAGTAGATGCTTTTCTGGAACTCTCGTGCTTTCTCCATGATCCAGTGAATGTTGGCAATTTGATCTCTAGTTCCTCTGCCTCTTCGAAACCCAGCTTGTACATCTGGTAGTTCTCGGTTCATGTACTGCTGAAGCCTAGCTTGTAGGATTTTGAGCATAACCTTGCTAGCATGTGAAATGAGTGCAATTGTGCGATAGTTTGAGCATTCTTTGGCATTGCCCTTCTTTGGAATTGGAACATAAACTGACCTTTTCCAATCCTGTGGCCACTGTTGCGTTTTCCAAACTTGCTGGCATATTGAGTGCAGCACTTTAACAGCATCATCTTTTAGTATTTTAAATAACTCAGCTGGAATACTGTCATCTCCACTAGCTTTGTTGTTAGCAATGCTTCCTAAGGCCCACTTGACTTCACTCTCTAGGATGTCCGGCTCAAGGTCAGTGACCACACCAGTATGGACATCAGGGACATTAAGATCTTTCTTGTATAGTTCTTCTGTGTATTCCTGCCACCTCTTTTTAATCTCTTCTGCTTCTGTTAGGTCCCTGCCTTTTTTGTCCTTTATCATGCCCATCTTTGCACTAAACGTTCCTTTGATATCTCCAATTTTCTTGAAGAGATCTCTAGTCTTTCCCATTCTATTGTTTTCCTCGATTTCTTTGCATTGTTCATTTAAGAAGGCCTTTTTATCTCTTCTTGCTGTTCTCTGGAAATCTGCATTCAGTTGCTTATATCTTTCCCTTTCACCCTTGCTTTTCGCATTCCTTCTTTCCACAGCTATTTGTAAAGCCTCATCAGATAGCCATTTTGCTTTCTTGCATTTCTTTTTCTTTGGGATGGTTTTAGTTGCTGCCTCCTGTACAATGTTATGGACCTCCGTCCATAGTTCTTCAGGCACTCTGTCTACCAAATCTAATCCTCTAAATCTATTCATCACCTTCACTGTATACTCATAAGGAACATGATCTAAGTCATACCTGAGTGGTCTAGTGGTTTTCCCTACGTTCTTCAATTTAAGCCTAAATTTTGCAGTAAGAAGCTCATGATCTGAGCCACAGTCAGCTCCTGGTCTTGTTTTTGCTGTCTGTATAGAGCTTCTCCATCTTTGACTGCAAATTATATAATCAATCTGGTTTCGGTATTGACCGTCTGGTGATGTCCATGTGTAGAGTCGTCTCTTGTGTTGTTGGAAAAGAGTGTTTGCTATGACTAGCTTGTTCTCTTGACAGAACTCTATTAGCCTTTGCCCTGCTTCATTTTGTACTCCAAGGCCAAACTTGCCTGTTATTCCGATTACTCCTTGACTTCCTACTTTAGCATTCCAATCCCCTATGATGAAAAGGACATCTTTTTTTGTTGCTAGTTCTAGAAGGTGTTGTAGGTCTTCATAGAACTGGTCAACTTCAGCTTCTTTGGCATCAGTGGTTGGGGCATAGACTTGGATTACTGTGATGTTGAATGGTTTGCCCTGGATACGCACTGAGATCATTCTGTCGTTTTTGAGGTTGTACCCCATTACTGCCTTTCCCACTCTCTTATTGACTATGAGTGCAACTCCATTTCTTCTAAGGGTTTCTTGCCCACAGTAGTAGATATAATGGTCACCTGAATTAAATTCACCCATTCCCGTCCATTTCAATTCGCTGATTCCCAAGATGTCGATGTTTAATCTTGTCATCTCATGTTTGACCACATCCAGCTTGCCTTGGTTCATAGATCTTACATTCCAGGTACCTATACAATATTGTTCTTTACAGCATCGGACCTTCTTTTCGCTTCCAGATACATCCACAGCTGAACGTCCTTTCGGCTTTGGCCCAGCCGCTTCACTCTTTCTGGAGCTACTTGGAATTGCCCTCCGCTCTTCCCCAGTAGCATATTGGACACCTTCCGACCTGAGGGGCTCATCTTCCGGCGTCATATCTTTTAGCCTTTTAACATTGTCCATGGGGTTTTCTTGGCAAGAATACTGGAGTGGGTTGCCATTTCCTTCTCCAGTGGACCACATTTTGTCAGAACTCTCTGTCATGACCTGTCCGTCTTGGGTGGCCCTGCATGGTATAGCTCATGGCTTCACTGAGTTACGCAAGCCCCTTCGCCACGACAAGGCAGTGATCCATGAAGGGGTAAGATCATTAGTGTGACACAAAATGTTCATTGCCTCTTTTTAAAAGTTACCATATCAACATACCCCTTCATGGATGCAATATGGTTCATGGGGTCACGAAGAGTCGGACACGACTTAACGACTGAACAACAACAACAACAATATCAACATATTTTAAATAGAGATTCAACATCAGCTGGTTTGCATGAGCAAAATCCTTGTACGGGGTGCCATTAAAGTAGCCTTCCAATATTGTTGAAGACATTGAATTAGGACTTGCCAAAGAGAAAACTCAGCTGTATTTTTGAGCACAGTTAGATCTTGATTGTATACCATCAAGTTGGTGTTGACTTATGGCAACTATATAGACAGACCCTATTCAGGATGATCTGTCTGCAATCTAGCCCCTAGTCATCATCTTCTCTTCCCTCCTTTCTCAGCATTATAGACTTCTCAAGAGAGCTAGTTCTTCACATAATTTGTCCAAAATATGATAATTTGAGTCTGGACATTTGTATGTCAAGTGAGATCTCTGGATTGGTTTGACATGTGACCCATTTATTTCTTTTTTTGCCTACCCATAGTGTTCTCAGGATTCTTCTCCAAAACTGAAGTACAAAAGCATCAATACCCTTTCTATCCTAATTCTTCAAAGTCCAATGTTTACTTCTATAGCATGTCATAAGGAGAACTATTGTCTTCACAATTTGATCTTTATAGGCATAGACATATCATGGCATGTACACATATTTTCCAAGGCCTTCAGCTGCTGGCGTGTAGTATATTTCTTGACTGCTGGTTCCTTCACTGTTGGTAGTCAATCCTAAAAGTCAGATGCTAACCATCACTAACTCCCAAAGGAATAAAAATGGTTGAAAGTACAGTAAGTATGATTCTTCTTGTTGGCAGAAGCAGCAAAAACCTGCAATGTATCCCTTACTGTAAGAACCAGCAATACACAGGTGCCAGAACCTGGCTCTTTTTCCCCATTTAAATCAACTTGCTATATTTTTTAAACTCAAAAGAGGACTAAAGCCATAAGTATCCTGTGTAAGACCTGACAAGCACTTTGGTCAAGCTTTCTATGGGCAGATGTCACTGTTGAAGCCAGAGTGTCTCCTGAAATCCAAGCCAACATGACCATAATGGGCAGTCCTCAGTAGCTGGAGAGAGACAAGAATAGCCAACAGCAGTGTTTCTCAACCTTGGCAACTTTAAGACATGTGGACTTAAAGGATATGCTGGCTGGGGAGTTCTGGGAGTTGAAGTCCACACATCTTAAAGTTGCCAAGGTTGAGAAACATTGGCCAACAGGAACTGGTTAGATCCCAACACTGGCCCTGCCAGCAATCATGTTGTTGCTGAAGCATGCTAGATCATATCCATGGCAAACATGTATCAGGAGAAGAGGGAAAAGATACTGTGAAACTGAAAGATAAAGATGATCTTAAGTTGCCTCAGCTGTGGTCTGGGGATGAGATGATGGCAACGTCATGAAGCCATGACATGAAAAACAGTTCCTGGGGCACGTTTGTGCCATGCTTAGGGGGACAAGAAACTGAGCCCTAGATCAACCAAAGAGCTGTAATTGATCACTGTTGCCTTTAAATTTGTGTTAAATAAGAGTAGTAATATCAGTGCAACCTGTTTGTTATGTGTGCCATTAGGTTTACATGCCGCCTGTGTCTGCTTAGACACATTAAAAACATATGAGAAGATGAAAGATGTAATGCAGTTGCTTAAAGTTAAATTTTTTTAAGTGACTTTTTTTAGTGGTAGAAACCCATGCCTTGATGGAGGAATGAAAAGAAAATTAAATAAAGTGTTTTTAATATTTCCAGGAGCATGTGGGAACTGCTAAATGAATGACAGAAATGGAAAATAATCAAAGAAATGTACAGTTTGTAGCAGGAGCCCTTAATTGCCAAAGCTCAGCCTGAAAGAAGGGTCAGATAACGTGTGTGCTATGTTCTGAATAACTTGGCATTTCAACAGCGATGGTTAGCCTCCATCAACATTGGTTACTTCAGTATTCTGTCAGCTGTGTGTTTCTGATTCATCCAAAACAGCTAAAAGATGCTGAGGTGGACTTGCTGGCTTTACTGACGGTGTGTCACTTATTCCTCACTAGAGTTGCTGCAACCAGTAATGTCTGTGGGGGTTCAAAAAAGCCAAAATGGCAGCCCCATGATCCATGCTCCATCCCTTTTTTACATGCATTGCCTTTTTTTTTTTTTTTAATACTCTGGATGCCCTAGTGATAAATGATTGCCATTCTTCCACATATTTACCTATACACCACATCCAATCTGCTTGATCCTTTCTTCCACCAATTCTTATTTGATATGAACTTGGGGTTTCCTGGATTGGTTCAAGAATATGGTCAGTTTCTGGGGCCATAGCCCTCCTCTCCCTTGCAGTTTTAATATCTCCACATTGCCTTCTTCTCTTGCCAACCTTTTTCTAAATGTCTTCTGCCTTGCATGCCCTCTCCCATCCTCATCCCAGGAATCACCGCTGCTTCCTTCTTAAAGTGTGTTTGTTTATTTTACTTCATTGATGAGATTTATATTCTGCCTTTTCTTCAAGACCTCAAGGCAGCTTCCATGGGAATCTCTCTTCATTCTATTTCCAAAACAGCAACCTTGTGAGGTAGATGGGGTGGGAGTTTGTGAGTGGCTCAGAGTAACCCAGTGAGTTTCCATAGCTGAGGGAGGACTTGGACCACTGACTGTCCCAAACTTCTATTGAAAGCCCAGGATCTATTGGTTAGCATTTTAGAGGCAATTTTTATGGAGCCATATCTGATGTTTTGATTTTAAGTTGAGGTCCATAAGGCCTGAGGAGGTTTTTGAATTGATGATGTTTTCAAACTTTTGTATGTAACACTTACAGAAAGTTATTAAAATCAGGCAACAGGGGACAGACACAGCAATGTAGCCATTCATCTGTGTTGTGTTACACAGGGTGAGGCCATCAACAGTCCCTGTTAAAACCTTTGTTTTTCCAAGTGTTAATAGCAACCATTTTTTGTTATTATTTTATTCAATATTGCAATCCTATTACAGTACTGGTGGCACTGGAATATAATCAAGTACTACCTGCAGGATAAGTCAAAAGATAAATTAAGCTGGGATTTAAATCCCCACCAAACATAGAATCAAAGAAATATTACATCAGTGTTTTTGTTGAAACCTAGCCTTAGATTTATATGGTCCCCCTTTATTAGAGCTTCCCTAGAATACACATTATTTGCTTTAGTGGAGAATATGTGTAGCTCAGAGTTGAAATGCTGGAATCTCATGGTTTGTGGAAGATCCCAATGTTTGCTTTCTCCATTTGACATCTGAAATAAAAGTGAGGGGAAGCAAATTGGAGTCATTCATGCTAACTGTTATTCAGCAAGTGATCTCTTCCTTGCTATTCCCAAGTCTCTTGAAATCCTAAACCACAGTTCTCATGACACTTGATCATTCTCTGGTACTTTTTCTCATTCTGGTGTCTAATGCTGTATCTTCCTAGAGGTGATAACCTCCTTAGCTGTTCAATTTCCCTACCAGCTGAATGTTTTTCTACTTGAATTTTGATTGCCAGTGAATTCTCTATTTATGAAAAGTCTCTGTAAATTTAAATATGGGCTGAGAGAGAAAAGAGTGCTGGGGAAAACAACTTTATTGGGCAGACCAATATTTCTGTAATAAGCAATAGAATTCTAATTGTGAAGATTTTGAATCTCTATACTGAGATTGAAATGCAGCGATTAATGCAGTTTTCTGTTTGCACGTATTGGTTAGTATTTCTAATTTTGACAAGATTTAGGAATGTTCCCCATGAAGAACTAAGGTTCAAGTACTGGCATTTCCAGTTAAAAGGATCAGGTAAAAGCTGTTGAGAAGTTCAGTATGTTATGCGATGCAGAAGACAATTGTAACTGGCTCAAGCTTCACGTCACCTTTGTGATTGGTCCTTCCCATGAAGCTACCATTAAATGATATATGTTTGATTTGTGAAGCTAAGCCCACAGTATAATAAGAATAAACACAGATTATTTACACTGCAAATAATAAATGTTAGTTTAGTTGTGTGTCTATGTCTATGTCTATGTCTATGTCTATGTCTATGTCTATGTCTATGTCTGTCTGTCTGTCTGTCTGTCTGTCTGTCTGTCTGTCTATCTATCTATATCCCTTTTCCATCCTCTAACACTGCAGTATCTTAATCTGCTGAACTATTTTTTAAACCATTTATTGAATGATCCACAGTAACCTGATACAAGAGAGCCAGTTTGCTATAGTGGTTAGAGGTACCAAGCTAGACTGTCAGAGTATGAAATCTAGTCCAACCTTAGGCACAAAGCCAACTGGGTGACTTCGGGACTATTGTTCCTTCTCAGCCCTAGAAAGAAAGCAAAGGCAAGCCACTTCTGAAAATGTTGCCAAGGAACTGATGATTTCTCCATATACTCACCAGGAATCAAGACTAAATCAAAAGCACAAACACACTCAACACAAAACCTGATTAAAAGATAAAACTAAATGGCCATGTTCTCCATGTTAAGCCAAAAAAGGAATATATCAAATTATGGCTTAGCATTATGTATGAACTCAATCATAGGGAACCTGACTTATACAATTCTTGTATGTTCAAATAACTTAGAACTCCCACTTCACAAAACAAAGGTTTGAAGATAAAGGCAAAATCTCCTTTGAGTCAAGGGTAATGTCTGCATGGTTTTCTTGGCATCAGCATGCAAATAGTTTGCCATTGCTTTCTAGAATCTTATAGCCCTGGATCTTCCTGGTGGTTTCTCATACAAATTCTAACCAGATCCAATCCTGCTTAGCTTTCTGAGATCAGCCAAGTTTTCATTTAGGGTTGGCAAAACAGATAGGATCTCTTCACTAAATCATATATAATGAATTTAACTACACTGTACACATCAGAAATGTTTATATTTTTGCAGCAACATAATTCTCTGCTGGAAGAACTTCCAATTATTTTCAGTAGGGGGGATTACATTTCTTTATTCTTTGGTATCTGAGTGATAAATAGGAATCTCCTTTCTTTAGAAAGTGTTCCATATCACATGAAACCAAAAATAGTGGGAAAATCATGGGTATATATAAACATCAGAAGTGCCATTTAATTCACCTTTAAAATTATGGAGTTGGAAGGGGCCTTTTCACAACTTTTGATTTCAGTCCACTTCTTTGTGCATGATGAATCCAAATTACAGCATCTCCCAGCTGATGTTTATCTGTTATCTGCTTGAAGACATCCAGTGAACACAGGACTTTTCTAGGTAACTGGTTCCTCTGCTGAAGTAGTCTTATTGTTATAAAGTTTTCTGAACATGCAACAGCAACAACAATAACAAAAATTGAAACACACAACCAATAAACAACATCTAACTTAATATTTGTGTCCTATACTTCAGAGAAGCCAGTTTGGTACAGTAGTTAAGGTACCAGGCTAGAAACTTGGAGATTGTGAGAGCTGGGTGACCTTGGGCCAGTTGTTCCCTTTCAGCCCTAGGAAGAAGGCAATGGCACACCATTTCTGAAATCTTGCCAGCACTGACTTGAAGGCACCCCCACCCCCACCAAAAGTCATGATGTTGTCAGTGTGGTCTGCATGCCAGATTGCAGACTCAGACTCACATTCCACATCAATTTACAGTCGTGTGAAAAAGAAAGTACACACTCTTTGAGTTCTATGATTTTACGTATCAGGACGTAACAAAAATCAACTGGTCCTTAGCAGTTCTCAAAAGTAGGTAAATACAACCTCATATGAACAACGCCACATGACATATTACACCATGTCATCATTTATTTTACAAAAAGAAAGCCAAAATGGAGAAGCTATGTGTGAAAAGCTAAGTACATCTTATGATTCAATAGCTTATAGAACCAACTTTAGCAGCAATAACTTGAAGTAATCATTTTCTGTATGACTTTATCAGTCTCTCACATTATTGTGGAGGAATTTTGCCCACTCTTCTTTACAACATTGCTTCAGTTCATTGAGGTTTGCAGGCATTTGTTTATGCACAGCTCTCTTGAGGTCCTGCCACAGCATTTCAGTCGGGTTGAGGTCTGGACTCTGACTGGGCCATTGCAACAGCTTGATTCTTTTCTTTTTCAGCCATTCTGTTGTAGATTTGCTGATGTGCTTGGGATCATTGTCCTGTTGCATGACCCAATATCGGTCAAGCTTTAGCTGTTGGACAGATGGCCTCACATTTGGTTTTAGAATACTTTGGTATACAGAGGGGTTCATGGTCAACTGAATGACTGCAAGGTGCCCAGGTCCTGTGGCTGCAAAACAAGCCCAAATCATCACCCCTCCACCACCCTGCTTGACGATTGGTATGAGATGTTTGTGCTGATATGCTGTGTTTGGTTTTCGCCAAAGGTGGTGCTGTGCATTATGGCCAAACATCTCCACTTTGGTCTCATCTGTCCAAAGGACAGTGTTCCAGAAGTCTTGTGATTAGTTCAGATGCAGCTTTGCAAACCTAAGCCGTGCTGCCATGTTCTTTTTAGAGAGAAGAGGCTTTCTCCTGGCAACCCTTCCAAACGAGCCATACTTGATCAGTCTTTTTCTAATTGTACTGTCATGAACTTTAACATTTAACATGCTAACTGAGGCCTGTAGAGTCTGAGATGTAACTCTTGGATTTTTTGCAATTTCCCTGAGCATTGCACAGTCTGACCTTGGGGTGAATTTGCTGGGACGTCCACTCCTGGGAAGATTGGCAACTGTCTTGAATGTTTTCCACTTGTGAATAATCTTCCTCACTGTAGAATGATGGACTTTAAATTGTTCGGAAATGGCCTGATAACCCTTCCCAGATTGATGGGCACCAACAATTGCTTCTCTAAGATCATTGCTGATGTCTTTACTCTTTGGTATTGTGTTCACACACACCTCAATGCTCAAGACCAGCAAACTCCTAAAACTTCAGCTTTTATAGAGGTAGTCACACTTGCTGATGATCAATTGATCAAGGGCATTTGATTAGCAGCACCTGGCTGCTACTTAGCCTCTTGATACTTATGGAAGCAGTAATGGTGTACTTAGTTTTTCACACATGGCTTCTCCATTTTGGCTTTCTTTTTGTAAAATAAATGACGCCATGGTGTAATATATCATGTGTTGTTGTTCATCTGAGGTTGTATTTACCTACTTTTGAGAACTGCTAAGGACCAGATAATTTTTGTTCTGTCCTGATACATAAAACCATAGAACTCAAAGGGGGTGTAATTTCTTTTTCACATGACTGTATATATAGTTATGACTATGAATATGTTAGATATTCGTACTCATATATAGTTATGAGTTATAGTATATATAAGTATAGTATATAATGTATAACTATAGTTATAGTTATCGTTACTATATTCGTACTCATATATCGTTATGAGAATGAATATAGTAGAACAATTATTTCCTTTACTCTGGAAACTACACTTCAATTAAGACTGTGTTTGCCTTTTTAACAGCCACACCTCCTGTTCAGTTTGTGAACCACTATAATTGCACCAAGCCAAGTATCCTCCCATTCATGCCTCCATATTTGATGTCTGCTTCCTAACAGAAGAACATTGTATTTGTCTCTATTGATTTTCACTCTATTTTCAGCCCATTTCGCTAACCTAGCAACATCATTTTGAATTTACTTTTGGTCTTCTAGAGTATTAACTATGCCAGCTGGTTTTTTGTTTCTAAAATTTTGACAAAACATTTTCTCTACTCCTTAATACAAGTCATTAATACAAATGAAGAGTGCAGGTCCAAAACTCACTTAATCCCTCTGTCTTGGTTTGCATCTTGCTCTTTCCTATCAACCTGCTTGAAGGGAATCCTTTGAGAGCCACAAAAGCATGCTTCGATTATGCGTTGCTTCCAAACGTTTGACTGAATTTGGGAAGTTGTTGAATTTAAAGAATGTTTCCAAATGGCAAGGTTTATTTCCCTGTAACTTGAAGAGGAAATACAGTCAGCATAGCAACAATTTTTCTAAGGGCAATCACCAATAGTCTATCCTCTGTTTTGAGATGCTGTGGGTATAACTGGAAAACTACCAGCTATCTGGTATGTTTAATCCCCAGGAAACTCTAATTTTTCAGGATTTATATTCCCCAATATTCCCTAAATATCAATTCTACACTTCAGTTTGCTTATTTATTCCACTGTTCCTGCATAGATTCTGATTATTTTTATATAGTGATTCACTCTAAATGTGCATACTTAAGGTTGCAGTATTTATCTTCTTAAAAAGAAAAACAAGAACATTCCCACAGTAGTTTAGATGGTGAAATTAGAAGACTATAAGAGTGTTTTAGGCATAAGTTGGCTTGTTCTGCTTATTTTTCATCTGTTGCTGCTATTGGTGGTAGAAATAATAATAATAACAACAACAACAACAATGGAAAATAAAGATAAAATTAATTTCAAACGTTGGTACTGGACTGTTAAAGTATCTCTTTTTTTCTTCCCTTCTGGTCTTGGAAGCTACCTGTAGTAGTTCAAATTAAAAACCTTTTTTTCATAGAACTTGAAAAGGGTGGTTGTGTTATATATCCCAGTTCATTTCAGAGAAGCTAACTCTGGGTAAATGTAATTCTTGTTATCCTAGATGAGAGTTTACATGCACTTTTTGAGTTTTTTTTAAATTAAATAAAAGAAGATTTTTATTTAAACAAAAAAGCATAATTTTAAATCCAAAGGCCAATAAGAGTGGATATATTTTCTGCAAATATAGGCCTGACTCACGCATATTTAAACTAAATCAATCACACTAAGCCATAATGTAATTACTTGGTTGAAACTTAATTTTCATTTAAAGACACACTTTATGGATAAACATTATGTGTGAACCAAGCCAGCATTGCTTGTTCTAAGAATCATATATAGTATACAGTATATATCCATGATGCTATTCATTTTGGGGGGTAAGGAACACTATGCAAAGTGCAGAAAAGATGAAGTAGTAAGCAACAAGAGATAAGAATATAATAAGAAACTAATAAGAAATGGAAGGAAAGAAAATTTAGCTAAATCTAATTTAACCAACACAATTCATTATACCTTCCTAGCCTTTCAAATCACCCTAGCTTCCACCACATCCATGCTTTATATATTACCTTTTGCTTTTTATTGATTGATTTGTAATTATTTCTATGCTACCGACTCAATCAGGTTCTGTAAACATGTCACCTCTCTCTTTTGGAGGATCTCAACAACTGCATCAAGCCACAGTTTCCTTGGTCTTCCCCTCTTCTTAATCCACCCACTCTTCCTTTATATGTTTGTTTTACTATTTGATTCTCATTCATTCTCTTTAGATGACAAAACTACATCAAAACATATACTTATTTTGTCCTGGTCATCCACTTTTGCATTCAATCCACACTCATTCAGCATCCATTCTTCTTAACCCTTTCTCTTCTTGTTTTACCACACATACTATTTTAGTATCCTACTTCCACTGCATTCAACTTATTTTTATGGTCCTGATATACTCAATTCTCATTTCCCTATAGCAAAGTGGGCAAAAGCATGCTTTTTTACATACAATTTTTGTTTCTTCTGACAAATGTTCACTCCTTGCAACCACATAATACCCAGTATCATTTTACTAGAATTTGCAAGTTAAAAGTTAAGTCTTAAAAGTTATTCATCCATTTCCCCCTCTTTAGTAAACATTCTGTCAAAGTATATCTATCTATCTATCTATCTGCTCTAGTTTCACTCAATTTTCTCTGTCAAACACAACTATCTTCATCTTTGATATATTAGTTTTCAGATACATACTTCCTGTTGCATCATACAATATATCAAATATTCACTGCAAATCATTCAGATTTGCAGCCAAAAATATGTCATTGTCTACATACAACAATACACATTCATTCACATTCCCAACTAAACCCATCTTTAATATTACTACAAGCATTCCTTATACAATTATCCATAAATATATTAAACAATGTATGTGTGAAAGCAGATATTCTCTGTAGCTGATCAGTTTACTATTTACTGTAGAAATAAGTTCACATTATAAAAAATTTTATATCACAGTAACTTGTAAAAATACTAATATTGATTTTTTATAGTGCTGCACAAATTTCATTCATTATCTTTCTCATAATTTTATGGATCAAGCTTTTAGAGAAACAAAAGAAGCAGGTTGGACTTCCAGGGAAGCAATGGAGAACTGAAGATGGCTCTGCTGAGAGCGGAGCTGATGGCCACAGCAGAATGAGGAGCTGGTGAATGGACTGGCTTCTCAGAATTCCTCTCTGAACAAAGAGAGGACTTGGGATCACCCACAAGCACTCCAGACAGTGGTTCCCCATGAGGAAACAGTAAAAGCAGTCTCTGGTAGGTTAGAGCTCTGGGAGCCGAGGGATCACCATCTTTGCCCAAGCAGTCATCAGCACCTTCAAGGAGGTACTGGGTTCGCATACGTCCTTTCTTAATCACTTCTGGAAATTGCTTGTTAATGGTTTTTTGGATACTAAGAAGCTTCGGAATGACAAGTTTCATTACACCGGGTGAGTCTTTTTCAATCCTTGGTAAAAGAAGTTTTATGCAAATTTAAGGACTTAAAAATGTTTGGAATAAACAGCAAGAGGGTGATTAGAATGTTGATTTTGAAAAGTTATAAATGGATTAAGGGGCCAGATGGATTTGAAATAAGACTTTGAAATTAATTACAAGAATCCTTCCTGTGGGTTGTTTAGAATTCTATAAAAAATATATGAAGATTTTGAAATTATATATAAGAAACCTTCCTGTGGGAAAATGCTGTTGATTGGAAAACAACATGATAAGATGGGTCTTTGAAGGTTGGACACTAGAGGGAGCCAGAAAGAACTAAAGATTATAATTAGAGACCCACTAATATAGAATGCAGCAAAATACTCTAACTTTGGAAGAATTCAAGGACATTTAGGAACAATGCATTCAAAAGTTACTCTTAAGATTGTCTGCTATTATAAAAATGGATTTAAAAGAGGTTATAGAAGAGGAACAGGTGATACTGGACAAGACTGAGATTGAGGCTGATTCGAACGTGGATTTAAAAATGACAGGTAAAAGAATGATATGGTAAAAGATGTTACAGTGATTTTACAATGAAACTGGCTAATGTCTTAATAATTAAAAGGGATATGCAAATAACAAACCAGAAGAGTGAATTTGATAATTTTCCTATTTTGGATCTGCAAAAGAGATGTGTTAAAGTTTTGAAGGAGTTTCTGAGAAGAGACAAAGAGAAAATGAAAAGAAATCAAGTTCTGGGACACTATTTAAAGGGATTAAAGATCAGGATTATTAAAAGCAAAAGGAAGGAATATAAAGTTGGTTTATTTGATCAAGATTAAAATATATATGTTCTTGTTTCTGGTAACTCTTAATGGATTTTTGCTGACCAGGATTGAATGACAAGGCTTTAAAGATTTGTTTATAGACAAGAAATGAGATACAGGAAGAAGAGATCATTTGTTGCATTTTCAGAGAAGGTGATAAGTACCAATAGAAGAGAATACCCGTAGCTCAGGATTGAATTGTGGAGTACTTGGTGTTCTCTGAGCTTGATTGTTTACTTGCAGATGTTTTGTTACCTGACTAGGTAACATCTTCAGTGCAAGAAAGGAGTGGGGTTTGCTCTCTGTCTATGTATGGTAGCTTGACCTCTCAGTGTTGGTTGTGGTGTGATAAGGTGATAAGTTACTGAACTTGTTTGTACTGTCACAATGAAGGGGGAAGTAATTTCTTTATATATCACTTTTCTTTTTTCTTTACTATATTTTTTCTTCTCTTTCTTTTTAATTTTTTTCTCTTTTTTCTTTTTTATATTTTTTCTTAGCTTGTGTTAGTTTGTTATCTTTGTATCTGTAAACTTTAAAATAAAAATTATTATATATAAAAAAGAAGCAGGTCAGACTGGAATGCTTCTTTCCCCAGCCTTTCAACATTCTTCAGGTGGGGAAAAACCAGTGAAACCATGAAGCTCACAGGCTCTGAAGATGTAAACAATAATTTCTCCCAATATAATATAAAGATACTAAGACGATCAGCCATGATTAAATCTTTGACAAGATGACATTTTTGCAACAAGCATCTTGCCAGTATTTATTAGCATATTGGGCCTAACAAACTTTCCTCTGCTTTATGGTTGCCCTGCCTCAGCAGTTTGTTCCGTAGTTTGATGAACGGAATGTTTTGCATCATGTCATGCATGGAGGTACCCAGAGTAATAATTAGACTAATATTGTAAACCATAAAGGAATAAATGAAATGCAGTAATGTGCAGATATTATTAAATAGAAATAGGAAACCTAAATAATTAATTCTTAAAATCACCCAGAGAAAAGTATAGCTTTACCATGCCTCGTGCACACAGTCATGGAAATTAGATTAACTTGACAAGCCTATCTCAGATGGAACAGGGGTTCTTCAGTGCCCTTATTTAATAGACCTTGCATGGGTTATAAAGTACTGTTTTATTACAGTGTCCTCAAAAGTTGAGTGAAAAACATTTTAAACCCAGACCTCATTGAGGGATTTGGTAGGTCATATGTTCATGAAATATATAATAGCAACAGTGGTGCTTTAAAAAATAAAAACTGCCCAGTTTTCTTGTTTTTTTCATTCTATCTCATAGAGTTTCTCTTATACTTGATTGCACTTATTTATTTGCTATTTTGATATCCTCTGCTTCAATAGATTGTATGGAATCCAATAAAACTGTATAAATTAAATGAAAAATTATAATAATAAACCCCTAACAGTCAAAAGACTAAGTAAGATAAAACCTTGGAAGTCAATCTTCAGCTGGTGTTGGAGCAATACCACAATAATGTCAGGAAAGTATCACTGGGAAGAAGAAGAATCCCAGCATAACCACAAAAACTCTGTGGCCATTCTTCTGCCCGAAGATCCTTTCTAGATGATATAAATATAGTAGCATCCATTTCTTTAAATGTGCATGTCCCAAGCTACACCTGCACTTTGAATAGGACACTGAAATTGATAGGGAGCCAGTAGGTACTCTTGAATCTGGAGGTATACACTCACAGTTGTACCAACTAGAAGAGGGATGTGCAGGCTATGGCCACACTTAGCTTAATTTCCAAAGCTCTCCACCTGCAAATATTTCAGATTTCTGGTGAGGTTGAACACCTTACTTTCAATATAACTGGAAGAGTAATATGACAACATCCCAGTTCATGCTGCTGACAGTGGGGTGATAGTGATGATTACACATGTGTTACTGTACTTTCTATACGGGCTGGTAGTCAGATCTAGCGGCCCCACTGCTGTTAAACTGTTCCAGAAGTTGCTTGTGATCCATCTGTGTGTGTTTGCCTTTATATATATGCACTGGAAAGCATAGGATGGGCTGCATATGCTGTGGGTCACCAGGAAGGCAGATCAAGGGAGCTTAGACTGGAACAGTTGACAGCATTCCAAGCTGATGCTCAGCTGCATCTCCCATAGAAATGAATTTGGAGAAATTGCCCTAGAATGTTTTTCTTCACTGGTCAGTTTCCATCTCCAGTTCCAAGTCTAATTCTATGGTCACCACTTTCTAAGAAGGATTCAGATATACTGAATCAGGTTCACAGAAGGCCAAGTATGACTAAAGGACTGATGAAGTCCAGTGAAGACAGATGGAAGAAGCTGGAAATGCTTAGTTTTCAGAAGGAAAAAGAGAGAGAGAGAGAGAGAGACAGACAGACAGACAGGCAGACAGACAGACAGAATTCAACTATGCATAGACAAAAGGGATGGGATTGTACAGCTGCAGCCACCCTCTGGATTTTTGGACCTTCTCCTGCAGACACCCCTGGAGGCATCAATTATATATTACACTGATTTGTTGATCTAAACAAATTGGTTGACCTCCATGCTATTAGAAAATAGAAGATGTTCATTTCAACAAGAAAAGCAGGCATCTCTAGATTAAATGGAAGTGGAGGCAAAATGTTGGATTATAAAGTATTGCAAAAACGAAGTGAAAGTCAGGAGAAGCTACGTTGCCATGATGCACAGAGGGGACAATAAATTACAAAACAAGGATCAACCACAGAAATACCAAAGCAAATTAATCTAGTTTAGAAATGGACCTGGTAAATAAGTTGGAAAGCAATCCAACGTCCCAAACAAAGTACTAGAATTTCCAAAAATGGAGAAAATTATTTTCTTATTAGGCTGACATTTTTGAGACCTGAATGTGTGTGTATGTGTGTGTGTGCACATGCACATGCATGTGTATGTGCATAGGCACATACAGGTGAAACTCGAAAAATTAGAATATCGTGCAAATGTTCATTTATGTCAGTATGGCAACTCAAAAGGTGAAACCAATATATGAGATAGACGCATTACATGCAAAGCGAGATATGCCAAGCCTTACTTTGGTATAATTGTGATGATTATGGCGTACAGCTTATGAAAACCCCAAATTCACAATCTCAGAAAATTAGAAGAGTGTGAAAAGGTTCAATATTCTAGGCTCAAAGTGTCCCACTCTAATCAGCTAATGAATCCATAACACCTGCAAAGGGTTCCTGAGCCTTTAAATGGTTTCTCAGGCTGGTTCAGTAGGAATCACAAGCATGGGAAAGACTGCTGACCTGACAGTTGTGCAGAAAACCATCATTGACACCCTCCATAAGGAGGGAAAGCCCCAAAAGGTAATTTGAAAAGAAGCTGGATGTTCCCAAAGTGCTGTATCAAAGCCCATCAATAGAAGGTTATGTGGAAGGGAAAAGTGTGGTAGAAAAAGGTGCACAAGCAGCAGGGATGACCGCAGCCTGGAGAGGATTGTCAGGAAAAGGACATTCAAAAGTGTTGGGGACTTTCACAAGGAGTGGACTGAGGCTGGAGTTGGTGCATCAAGAGCCACCACACACAGACGGATCCTGGACATGGGCTTCAAATGTCGTATTTCTCTTGTCAAGCCACTCCTGAACAACAAACATCAGAAGCGTCTTACCTGGGCTACAGAAAAAAAGAACTGGTCTGTTGCCCAGTGATCCAAAGTCCCCTTTTCTGATGAGAGCAACTTTTGCATCTCATTTGGGAACCAAGGACCCAGAGTCTGGAGGATGAATGGAGAGGCACACAATGCACGATGCTTGAAGTCCAGGTGGTGCTGAAATTTCCACAGTCTGTGTTGATTTGGGGAGCCATGTCATCTGCTGGTGTTGGTCCACTGTGCTTCATTAAGTCCAGGGTCAACGCAGCCGTCCACCAGGAGATTTTGGAGCACTTCATGCTTCCTTCCGCAGACGAGCTTTATGGGGATGCTGACTTCATTTTCCAGCAGGACTTGGCACCTGCCCACACTGCCAAAAGTACCAAAACCTAGTTCAATGACCATGGGATTACTGTGCTTGATTGGCCAGCAAACTTGCCTGACCTGAACCCCATAGAGAATCTATGGGGCATTGCCAAGAGAAAGATGAGGGACATGAGACCGAACAATGCAGCGGAGCTGAAGGCCACTACTGAAGCATCCTGGTCTTCCATAACACCTCAGCAGTGCCACAGGCTGATAGCATCCATGCCACGCCGCATTGCGGCAGTCATTGCTGCAAAAGGGGCCCAAACCAAGTACTGAGTACATATGCATGCTTATACTTTGCAGAGGTCCGATATTGTTCTATTTCCAATCCTTGTGTTATTGATGTCATGTAATATTCTAATTTTCTGAGATTGTGAATTTGGGGTTTTCATAAGCTGTACGCCATAATCATCACAATTATACCAAAGTAAGGCTTGACATATCTCGCTTTGCATGTAATGCGTCTATCTCATATATTGGTTTCACCTTTTGAGTTGCCATACGGACATAAATGAACATTTGCACGATATTCTAATTTTTCGAGTTTCACCTGTATATATTATTGAATTCTGTCACCTAAGTAACACCCCTTTTACTATTTCCAAAATGGCTACTCAGCCACTGGATCAGATCAATTATATTTTAAATCATTTGAATTTACCTACACTTCCAGTGTGTGGCTTGGAGAAACAAACTAGTAACACCTCATTCTCAGTCTGTTCTCAAGATCCATTATACAAGAACACATCTGTTTGCTCAATTAAAGACCCAATGACTACAAAGCAACTGTATATCATTTTTATTACCTTTCCGTGACAGACATTTTATTCACAAATATCTGCCTCCAAAAGGTCCTTTTCTGCTTAGTTAGGTGCTTTATCCCAACTTGCGTTTAATTTTTTTTCTCAAGACTACAATATGCTTGAAGCTGAAATTTTCATGCCTTGCATATATCTGTATTGCATCCCTTCTATTTCTTTATTTTGCTGGAAGTATTATTTGTTTTCCTTCTTCCTTTACAGCCCTTTCATTCAACCTTATTTGTCAGATACTGTCTTTCTAATGTCAGGAAGGTCCTTGAAATATGAGGTCTTGAGAGTGTTTAAGTATCTTACCAATGGTTCTTTGTGGGATTCAGCATATTTTACAAGAATGAAATGTTACCCAATATACTGAAGAAATATAGCTTAATGTAGTAAAGACCTCTAGGAACAGTTTGAAGAAAAGCTTTTATTTAAACAGGGTAAAAATTACATCTAGGTTTGAGTCTCAGCCCGGAAGGTGTATGGAAACTTAATTTGTTGTTCTACACCTTTCTAATTTCAGTTCTTTTAAAAATCTCTAACTTGTCCCTTTTGTTTTATATTGATTTTATATGTGCAGGGAAAAAGAGGAAATATATTCTTGTTTGCACCTAAGAAAATAACAGCAACAATTCCTCCTTCAGAAAATGTAGCTTTATCAAAATGTAGTCCTGGCCAGTGAGTGCACACTAACATCAAAATGTGAGTGCATGCTGACATCTAAATCAACCCAAAACTTAACCATTGCCCTAAATGGGAAAAAAGTAAACCCTGAAGTTTATGAGAGGAAATCATTTCAAAGAATGAAGCAGAACTTCAGTGATATTTCTTTCTTTCTCCTTAAAACAGCTTCTTGCCTGTAAATTATACTATACTTAATACTACAGTTAAAGTGTAGTCTGTATGCTTAAATTAACTTATAGTTGATGCAAAAGAAGTAAAGATGGTAGATAATTTGTCTTTCAGGGAGGGGGGGTTAGAATAGAAACTGTGCTGGAAAAGTAAACATATTAATCCTCGAGAGGAAGGAAATGACAAACTCAGGCAAGATCATGGCAGAAAATGTACAAAGAACAGTAGAGGTAAAGCCATGGCTGATGAACCAGTTTGGTATGGTGGTTAAGGCACCAGGCTAGAAACTGGGAGAGTGTGAATCTTGCCTTAGGCACAAAGCCAGCTGGGTGACCTTGGGCCAGTCACTCTCTCTCAGCCCTAGGAAACAGGCAGTGGCAAACCACTTCCAAAACCTTGCAAAGAAAACTGCAGGGACTAGTCCAGGCAGCTGTCAGGAGCCAACACTGGCTCAAAGGCACCACCACCACCAACAAAAAAAAGGAATGATGTTGTCAGTGTAATCTGCATGCCAAATTGCAGACTCAGCCGTACATTCCACATCAAGTCAGGTCATCCCAACTCCTTCCTCTGAAGCAGATAGAAAAGCTCTTTTTATAAGCAAGGGGTAGAAGTCCATGGAGAAAAGCTATATGAAGAATTGGGTTTCCAGTGTCCACAGCAGCGTCCAATTAATGATGGAAATCTCTGAGAAACTGGAAGACCCAAGAAATTGAAGCAGAAGACCATTTACTTCAGGAAGAATTTTATTTCTGAAGAAATAGGTAATACACATAGCCAGGAATTTGCACTAGCTTTTTTATTGCCTGTTTTCTGTGTTGTGCTCAGTTTCATTTTCATTGTCTCTCTGTATAAGTAATGGAATAGTGTTTAATTTCAGCCTTCTTTCTTACCTCAGACTATGTGATGATGTTGTTATCCATTCAATCATGTCCAATTCTCGGTGATTGTATGGACCAGCTTTCTCCATATTTTCCAATCTTATATGGCTTCTTGAAGAAAGACTTGGTGACCTATCTTGCAAAAACCTCACCAAAAATTTTATGGAAAGGCTCTCAGGCTATGTACATGAACATATAATTTGATTTTATTTATTTAGAAACTTCTTGGAATCTGTAATGTTTTGAATTTGTGAACAGTGAATTTGGGCAGAGGGGTCTTCTTTTGAAGTAGACCATCACCATTTGGGCAATAATTTCATTATCTTCTTTCACACTGAATTTTAATACTTGAAAAGGGTGATTACATTTTAAAAAATAAGATAATATTTTAGTTTATCTCCTCTGAGAGACATCAATCTCCCAAGGCCAGAGAGGAAGAGCTACACAGCTGGGTGGTGGCACTAACCAGATTATTTTAGTGTTCATATATTGACTTTTTAATCCCAGAAAGGTAGCACAAACTGTGAGGGCTGTATCCTTCTTATACACCAGGGTTGAGGGGAGGGATACCAGGCAAGGCATCAGCTGGAAGATAGGTTGTGGCAGCTGGAATTACCAAGCTGCTACTGCAAAGCAGGAGGAGGGACCAAGTCATGAAGACAAAGAGCTTCTGTGGGAGAAGGTTTGGGCTCCAGCTTTTCACTCTTCAGGCCTCAGTATTGCTGCATTATTTTTATTTTATTTTTTTGCTAGTGGTAATATACAGTAGGGGAAGAGTAAGAAAAAGAAGATAAACACTGGCAAATTATGTGTTCGGAGATGGTTGCTAAGATTATAACAAACTGCAAAACGAATCAGCCAGTCACTCATGGACCAAATAAAGATGGAGTGCTCCCTTGAAAAGATGATCAGCAAGCAGAAACTCACACACTTTGAGCGTATGATGCGAGCAGATGATAGACCAGAAAAAATGATTATGTTTGGTGAGGTTGAAGGAGATAGAAAAAGAAGCAGACAATGGATAAGGTGGATGGACAGGGTCAAGGCGATTACTGGAATGTCTTTGGAAGAGCTAAAAGTTATTACTAGGGACAAATTGTGACCATTTGTCCATGCTGTCACCAGGAGTCAAATCCAGCTTGATAGCACCTAGCTAACCAACTGTGGCTCCTCTCCCAGGGAAAGTCATGTGGTTATGAGCACATGGAAAAGGAAATCCTTTCATATCCTCACAGGCTTTAAAAATAAGAATCAGTTCTCATGTGTAGAAACAAATCGGTTGTACAATGTACAGTCTGAATTGACTGTGCAATTTTATCAGAGGTTAAATGTTTATAAAATAAAAGAAATGAGCAGAGCAATTGTTCACAACAGGGATTCCTTTTAGTACAATCATCTTGCTGAATAAATCAACATACGTAGCAGGTCAGGACCCAAGATTTCTTACAAATTCTAATAGAGCTCTTTCAAACTGAGGTCCCTTTCAGGGTAGGCAGGCCCTGATTCTCCCTAACCTTATGAAATTCCTACCTTGGTCAATAAGAACTTTGGGTTCAATTCTAATGGGTCTGGAGAAATTGATATGTAGCAGAAATAAGTCCAAGCAAGTTTCTGTGGAGAAGATGTAGGATTGTCACCTTATCCACTAAACGTCATCTATATTATAATATTTATGAACTGTGGCATAGACCATTGCAACATTTTTTGAAAAGAAAAGTGACAGGTGTTATAGATTAATGCTGTCAGGCTTCCTGTTCAGGGCTTGGCAGAAAATCACTAATGACCCAATACTTCCAATTTAGCTGGACTCTTCAACTTCACTTGGCTGAAATCTCTCAGGCACAGCTCACCTAGATTAGAATCTGTTGCAGATAAGAATGAAGTCTTGCATAGTAGCTGATCACTCACTATTAGTGCAAAGTCTCAGGTGTTTAAACTTGAGGCTTCCTCCTCCAACATGCCCATTTTAAAGGATACTTGATGAGGTCCTTGGTGGCCCTGAAACCAACTGGTTGATGTGTTTTTATGGTCTTCTATGGCTTGGGATCCATTTATTCATGCCTTAATGGCCTCAACCCTTAGTGTATGTTTGCAAACGTGCATTTGCAAAGGGAAAAAAAAGAATAGATAAAATAGGGTAGTAGGGAATTTCCTGAGCAGTGAAGAGAAGATGAAGCGTAACCTCATTCATTTGCCCTCTGGCAACTTTCAAGTGGTCATACCCACCATGGCAACAACTTTGTGACTATGCAAGTATTTGGTCAAAGCGATTTTTGTCATAATGCCCATGAGAGGTTATCAAAATGTTCAGTGTGCCCACCAGTCACTGGTGAGCCTTCACCAGAAGGCTACAGAGCCTTCATAGTCTTGAAGATCATGAAAACATGGAAATATGCTATACATTAAAAAGGCAGAAACCATGCTAGGTTATGGAAACAGTACAATTGCAATGAACTGATTTCTTGCTTTTGCATTGAGGAAGCTTCAGTCTTACTTCAACTGTTTCTGCTGACATAATTAATTCTTAGTAAAGAAAATTATTGCAAAGTTGAAAAAAGAAAAGATGTTTTAGAAATAATCTAATAGTGGGAAGAAACTGGGGATCTATGAAGACAGATTAAGGTCTAATGTCACAACAGTTTATGGTATGAAGAGTGTGAGACCTTGCATGATTCTATTTAACAAGTGACATCCAACAGAGGAGGCAAGAACTGTAGGGTGTTTTGAAGTGAAAAATGTGGATTTGCTATATGAGTATTTATCTGAGCTCACAACTAGCAGGCAATGAGGCATGAAATGTATTGTCAAACATACAGAGTTCCAAATATAATGCATTACTTTAAGTTAAGCACTGCTTTTAGGAGACCTAGTGAGACTCTCATCCAAAGGCATGGACTCCTGCTTTTTCTGTTTCATCAGCTCTTTTAGCTGCAGCAGTTTATAACATCAATAATAAAGTTGCAAAGAGAAAGTAATTAAGTTCTGCCAAATCATGAGGAGTTCACAACTGGTTCACACTGACTCTTTGCTCCTAAGTATGGTTGTCAGTTTCTAAAGCTATTTGAAGATGCCTGCTTAGTGAGTTTTTAGCATTAGTAGTTACATAATAAATATCCATGAATGTGTGAATTCCAGTGCAATCAGAAAGAGAAAAAGAGGCCCAAGCTTTGGAAATAATTCATAAAGAAACTTACAGTCCTACACAATAATACATTCTGAGCAGTTTGTATTTGTATTCATTCATTCATTCATTCATTCATTCATTCATTCATTCTCTATACTGTGCCTTTTTATTTGTATAAATACTCATGGTATGGAAATTTGTGTAGCTCACAGGTGCAGCATTTTTTTCTCTCCCTTAGTTACAGCAGGTGGCAGCACCTAACTGACTTTGGCTGATCTAAAAAAAAAATCTAAGTAGGGTCAGACCAGGTTAGCATTTGGATGGGAGACTACCAGGGAATACCAAGTCTGGCAGGTTAAAAAAAAAAAATTCTGGAAAACACTCAAGAAAATAAACAAATAAATAAACAAACAAATAAATAAATAAATAAATAAATAAATATTGACCATTGTCTTATCATCACCAGGAATCAAACCTGACTTTGAAAGCTTTCACATTTATCACTTATCATTTATCTGGGTTGCTCACGGTCTCTTCTGTGCTCATATGCAAATAAAAAAGCAATGTGCAGGGACATCTTGTTCAAGATCATGAAGAAGCATGCTTCTGTTTGGTCAGCACAATTCATGTTTGATTTAATATGAAGCACAAAAGCATGAAAGCAAGAAGGTTGAGTAATATCCCAGGAAGTTTTCCTTCCATGCCTACCAGAAGGTATGCCCTGTGCCCTTCATTTGCCCAGTTTTCTTGCAAAAATGACAGTTATCTGTGTTCTCTCAAAGCTCACTAACTTCCTGAAAGAAACTCTCACTGCTGCTATGATATAACGCTGCAGTAGATTTCCTATTTTCCTATCACTGCTTTAATAGCATGTTAAGTTCTTATTTAATAGCTAAAAGGTGAACCATGGAGCAGCATCTCTATGGCAATTGCATTAATGGTAGGATTATGAGATAGGTTTCAGGTTATAGTTCACCAAACATATTATGTGAAATTGCACGTGGACTTGGTTACTCTTTGCATCAACTTCTGCTATGTTATAATACATTGGGTATGAAGGAAATCTGAATGGCAGGCAGCCTTAAATAGCTTCCATGGCTACTTCTAGATTAACAATAAGTTTAGGGACAAGATGGTAAGGATCTATTGGAAGATCCTCAAAGCAGCTGGCTGTCCCCCATTTTCAGGAGGTAAGAGGAGTTAAGGCCCAAAGGCATCGTTTTTCCATCGTTGGCCCAACCTTCTGGAATGGCCTCCCACAAGAAGTGTGTTTGGCCCAATTCTGGTTGCCTTCCAATAGTTTCTTAAAATGGAACTTTTCTGGGGGGGGTTGAGAGGCTGACAGCAGATGACCTTTGGAGTTGAGCTCTGTCTATTTTTACTGTTGGTTTTATTTTATAACATTTGCATTATTATTGTTGGTTTTCTTTTATGTTATGAGCTGCCAAGAGTCCATGCATGATTACGGTGGGCATAAATATGATAAATAAATAAATAAAAATGTTGTAAACCATGCATTATTCCTCTTTTGAAAATAAAGTTTATTTGTTTATTTATTTTTCTTGATTATTTGTCAGGAGACCTGAACTGAAATTGCCTCTTTTGTTGGTCAGCTGCTCTCAGATCTGGACAGATCTGGACAATTACATACAAGTCCTTCTACCTCTTATGTTAAAATCAAAGCTACAATTGCAGCAACCTTCACTTTCAGACTGCTTGTATTTCAGCTGGCAAAGCCTGCACAGAAATTAATAATAGCTTTTCCATCTGCAAATAAAAGTATGGCACTTTAAATTTTTGGCAGCAAACTGGCATTTTGTCATTTAATCATTTCACATCATTACACTGCAATATGCAATGTAATGATATGACACTCTTAGATGACAAACACTGGGTACCTCCTGTACTGGAAGGAATAATGTAATAGGAAGGAAATTATATACTTAAGGCTGCCAGAGTTTCACTCCTACAAGTTGGATTAAGATATTGTATGTGAATAGTTACAAGGAGAAAAAAAGGAGAAATTCACCTACAAATGACCTAGATAACCATTTAAAGTTAGTTCCTGCATGTTGATCAGCCTGTTACCAAAACAAGAGGTAGATGCAAACTCTGTCTCTCACTCAGAAGATATTTGCCTCTTGCTCTTTACATAGAATAGGTAGGAGAAAGAGGTGCAAGAGCTTCAAACGCTGATTGCTATACACAGAGCTTGCATTTAATTCACAGCAGTAACTGGAATTCTTTCATTATGGATTCATAGTTTTGGTACAATAAATCTAATGGTCTATATGCCATAGGAAACATATCCTTTTGCCTTGCCAATGAGGCTTGACAGGCTGTTTCTACTGGAACAACTATCTAGAACACCACAAACCACTTATGGTTTTGGAAAATTAGCAGAACCCCTCCAGAAAGGCAAGATTGATCCAATCTAGGGAGAAAAGGGACATTCAGAAATTATCTGAAATTTGCCGTTCCTAGAATGGTAAATTTTGTACATAACTACGTATTGCCCCTTTAAAAAACTGCATTCATTTTGCCTGAATCCTGTTTATAGTATAATACCTAGAACTTGATATAGTATTCAGTTCCAACTTTAGTACCTCCAAATAGAACCAGATAAACTCATTTGTGAAACTATGGATGGTTGTTGATTGGTTTTGACAACATTAAACTAATAGAAAAAGGGTCTGACTTTCTATAGGCAACTTCCTACATTCCTAAATGGGTAACCATGAATAATGCATGACAAAACTGAATACGTAGGCAGAAATGATGATCATAGAGTAGCCAAACGTTTCCTTATTAGATATAAAGAGAAACCACAGATTTACATTTTACTTTCTGTACAGCTAGTTCACATTAGAAGAGAATGCTATATATGAAGTTCAGGGTTGAACTGTGGAGTCCTTGGTGCTCTCTGAGCTCTCTGAGTTCACTACATGTTTATAGCGTGTTCCTCAGTATCACCCAAGATCTGTGTGAAATTCTGGCAGAAATGATCTAACTTGCTGTTTCTGTAGTCTAAATATGAATACGTACACACACGCAAGGGCACATACACCTACACACATTTGGGTCACTTTAATGATAGAATGAGAATTTGGCTACTGTATCGCTGGATTTGCAGGTCTCTTCTGGATCATTCATTTAATGAAACTGATTGAGTTAGCATGCTCTTTGGGGGTTGGATTTGTGATGGTCATCATTTCTAAACTAAAAAGCTAAAACTTCCTTATAGGGCTCAATGCCTTTCCTCCTATCTATTGTGCACCAATAAGCATGTAGATCAGCATTTAAAATAGCTACACTGAATATCAAACCATCCACTCAACGCTAGTAGCAATTTGATAATCTAGTAGAAAGCATTTTACCATTACTATTCTAGAACAAAATATGCCAACCAAACAGTTGGCAGATCTGGCTCTTCAGGTCTTCCAATGATACACTTCTCACCACTGTAATGGAGTCCATCCACCCTACTGCTGGTTCTCCTCTTCTTCTCTTTCCTTCCACCTTTCTCAGCCGTATGGACTTCTCAGGTGATGGTGAGATTGACTGTACACTGAAAGAACTTGAAAAACATATCAATAGAGTATAACTCTTAAGGGGATTGCCTTTTACATATTGGTTTAGTTGGCTTTTTTCTCACATTCTTAAATCTGAATTTAAATATGAGTTTGCTAAACCAACATTCCCCCCATCGCCAGAAAGCGGGTAAAATGGATACCTTAGAACAAGTGCTTTTCCAGATCCAAGATCAGCAGCACTCCTACTGATCAGCTCAGCTCTTGATCCAGATGATCCAGTGCACAGAGCTTTGCCAGTAGGAAAAGGGTAGGCCTTTTTCTACATGCAGGAACTTCTGCCTTGTTCTGCCTCTTTCTTCTCCTGGGGTTTCTCCTCCAGTCATGAAGTGAAAATGTCATGGTTCCTTGTCATCCTTTCCCCATTGCTTTTTGGCTTCTCCCTGAAAAGATATCATCAGAGAAAGAACCAAAAAGATGAGAAGTGTGCCCATTAGTTGTCATTTTTAGCACTCCTCCATTGGCCTGCTCAAAGAGGGGTGAGGAGACCCATCAAAGCCTGCATCGTGAGCTTCAGCAGGGGAAAAGCCAACAGTCATGAGGAAGGGGCCATAACTGCATTCTAAACAGAATCCTCCTCCTTAGTGTCTGTCTAAACTCTGGCAGAAGATTCTGGAAGCATTCCAAGAACCTGATCAAACAAAACAAAACAAAACAAAACTGCAAGTGGTAAGATATTTATTTAGCATGAGGATTTACCACAAATGTAAGCTGCTTTTCCCATTCATAAAATCAGGTCTCGGTTGAAGTTCTACTCTTTAAACAATGACTTTTGTTTAGAAACTGCTCTACTGAAACAAGAACATGCTTGGCATGTTCCTTATAAACAAATTCCTGAAGTGACAAGAAATGTCTGGCAGCCACTGAGAGAGAACGGGAAGCCACAAGCCACCTGTTAATAACTTTCTGATTATTGTTAGGGAACAAGTAGGAAATAGAATTCTACCCAGGGGGTAAGTAAAAAATGCTCACACGTATTTAAAGCAGAACTCTACAGGACTTCTTCACACATGAGATTGAAACCCCTTCCCTCCTTCCTTCCTTCCTTCCTTCCTTCCTTCCTTCCTTCCTTCCTTCCTTCCTTCCTTCCTTCCTTCCTTCCTTCCTTCCTTCCTTCCCTTCTTATGCCTTTTTATTGGTTAACAATTCTGGAAGCCTTTTTTGGCTGAAGAGGTCACATAAGAATAATTTTGATAAATAAATAAATGAATAAATAATTGGGATGTGGCATAAAGCAACCTGAAAACAGCTGAAGGGTGAAGAAATCCAGGAGACAGATTTAGGACTGATACTTTGTTTCTGACAATAAGCTATACACAATAAGCTAGTGACATAGTTGCCCCGCCCACACATACAAAAGTGGGTAATTAGGGAGCCCAAAACTCCTTAATTTAAGAGAGGAGCACACTAGTTATGATATGTTGTTTTTACATAGAAAGTGATCATTAATGCAACCCAAGAAATATTTTCCGCCTAATAATTGAAAGTGTTTTGTTAATGGAACCTAAGGGGGAGTTTTAAAGCAGGCTTGCATAAGGATGCGTGGAACTGTCTAAATCTAGTCCATGTGACATCTTTTCACATAATTCCGTTCTGTTCATTTTTAATGCAATTATTCCCAGTATGTGCTTTTTAAAAATTGAACCATCCCTCCCTCTCTCCCTTTCTCACTTCCTTCTTTATTTATGTATTTAATTGAGATTTCCCAAGCATATATTTTTCTTTGGTTGCTTCTTTCCAAAATATATCCTCCTCTGAGCATATTTGGAGTAAAAAATGGTAATCAGGAGCAGATCCCATTGCTGCCAGTCTGTGCCATCTTTTGGTGAACTGCATCATTTTTGTTTGCATTGTTTTTATGTTTGTTTACATACTTAGCAATAAGGCTGTTTGAAAAATATTTCTGAATTTCCATGGGTGACCTACATATCTAAAAAAGTTATTTAAATCTGAATATGCCATGCTTCTCTTAGCATCTCACTTTCTAATTGATTCAAAGCTTACTCCTAAATTCTAGAATGTGGAATTGAGGTGATTTGAATGAGTGAATGAATGAGTTGAGGGAAGGCAGAAGACTTGATTAGTTAGCCTATCAACTGAGTGACCTGTTACTTTATATTTTAGGGATACATTTGGTGCATTTTCAGCTGTATCCAGGTCATCTTCAGAATCCATGGTAAATGAACTCATGGAAGGGATGTAGTTAAACCTGCTGAATTTGCCTTGTCCTGCTTTCACAACACTCACCTAAATTAAAAACAAGTTCTATGCATGTGTAAGGATTTGAAGATGGGTATATGTTTAAGCTGCTATGCAAACATGGAGTTCATGGGCATTCTGGTTTAAATGTTGTACCAAGTGAACTTTAAGAACAAAAATGTTGAAGCGAGGTTCCACCCACTAGCGTAATCCATATGCACTTCCCCAAGCACAGGACTTAGAGGTCTGATTTGAAATACCATTGGCAGATTGCGGGAGCATCATCTCTTCAACGATAGTCCACCTGATTAGGTTCACAAGCAGGACATGGATTTACCAAACATCCTATACTGCAAGGTCCAGGGCCAGGGACATGTCTGAAGGTCCCCAGGTCAAACTCTTGGCCTTCACCATCCATCACTGAAGTAGGGGCCTAGTTGGCTGGTTGGCTGTTTTGTTTGTTCATTGGATTTATGTGCCCTGAACCACATAGGCTCCACTGATCTGGAGACTGTAACCCCAGCACTCCAAGCAATGCTAGCAGCTTGGATTTCACCTCCAATTTTATTCCTACTGCTGCTCTGGAGTACTGTAAGATGCTTAAATAGTACTTAAATGCAATCATCAAGACAGCTTACAATGCTGGGTCAGAAAACTAGTGTTTCATAAGGGAACTTAAGGCAAATGTTGGTGAAGTGCCTTGCCAGGGCAATGGAAATTCAGCCCCTGCTAAAATACAGCAGGTTCTAGAGGTGGTCTTGGCCCATTCTGTATGTTCAGAATTTGGTATCACTTTAACTATAGCCATAAATTGACTGATGCTTTCTAAGTAGGTAAGCCTTTTTTCAAAGTGAGCTCAGCTTTTATGTGTCTGTTAAACCATAAAATCACTCTCATACTGCCACTGTACTATCAACTTTGTCCCAGTAATTGGAATCCGGACATTTAGCACTATTTTTTGATATAGATTTTGCTCCTAGGGGAATGAAGTAGATTTTGAGGGCTAGTTTCAAGAATTTTTAATTCATAAAAACAAGGCCAAGGATGAAAGAAAGTCTATTCATCCTTGAGAAGACTTAATGGGATGCTTGTGCTTTACAGTCTCAAAGATTTCAAAGTAGAAATCAATGGGTTTTAATGGCATTTGCTCCTTGAATGAATCAAAACTGCAAATCAACAAATCAACACTTATGAAGTTAAATTTTACTGTACTTTCTCCATCTGTACTTTACTTTATCCAACTTGGTTATTCTTCTATCATTATCATTATCATCATCATCATCATCATTGTTGTTGTTATTACTATTGTTGTTATTGTTATTATTTAAATAGCCTTTCCTACTTTACCATAACTGGAACATTAGTCATGCATTTCCATAGCATGTCATTCAAGAATTTCAGGGCAATCCTAAAAAATATAAAATCCTTTTCCAGAGATATACAAAAGCAAATTAAACATTTACTAGCATATCTACTCCTTCCTTTATTTAAAATGTGTGGAAAGGGAATGCCTTACCAGACATAGTGCCAGGCATAGAAATTCTCCCCATTTTCTCTATCAATTCATATTCAATTTGATGAAAGAAACACCCTCAAGGGTTGGGTGATGGTTTCTCGTATGTATTTAGTTACAGTGGCAAAGGACTATTTTTGTGAATGCTTGTTGTTTCACTGTCTCCCTAGTGGTCTGGACGTCCCTGATTTCCTGTATATGCCTTCAAGTCTGTTTTTGTCTCCTGGCAACTGCCTGGAGTAGTCCCTGCAGTTTTCTTGGAAAGGTTTTTCAGAAGTGGTTTGCCTTTGCCTCCTTCCTAGGGCTGAGAGAGAGGAACTGGCCTAAGGTTACCCGGGTGGTGGGACTAGAACTCACAGTGCCGAGTGGTGCCTTAACCGCTACACCAACCTGGCTGTCTTATTTCCTACACTTCAGTTAAATTTCATTAGGGTTTTCAGAAACAGTGCTACCCTCAACACTAAGTTGGAATCCTGCCCTGGTGAAATTGTTGGAGAGTTCCTACCTCATCTGGAGAAATTTGGACAAATTGTCTACTCCCTCCCTACAGATCTGATGTACGTTTGTCCCAGCTCTAGGCACAGCAGAACCTGCTGCTGTATCTTTCATTTCTCCATCACGTTTGAGATCCAAGAAGCATTCTTTGAACCCTTCATTACTGTGGCAGAACAGCAGTTTCCTATATGTGGCCCCAGCCCTCCATAGGTGTTGACTGAATCTCCCAGATTTGTAACTCAACTTGGAGAACAGGAAGTTATAATCCAATTGTCTTAAAGAGAATTAGATTGGGCAAATCTGTTTTAGGGCTATGCAATGGATGTAGGATGTTCATGCCATTAGCTGCTTAAAATGCTCAGATGGTCAAAGTTGCTGGAAAATATAAAGATTTTCTAATGTAACAAAGATGAAATAAGACTGCAAAGAGTCATTTTTGATCAGCCTTGTTAGAGTGTTCATGGTAAGGGGGGGGGGAGGAAATCTGCATAAAACTCCTTCTGTTTAATCAAAGCCTTACTCTTTTTTTTTTTAACACAGGGTTACTGCTTTTTATTACAAGGGTGCATCAGAAGCTAAAAAACCCTCCCACTTTATCCAGAGCTATTTGATGAGCAGGGTTGAAAATAAAAATGTCACATTCAGTAAATCTTGGAAAATCTACTCCTTTAAGGCAATTCAAATCTGCCTCATGTTCACATTCAGGGCAGAAATACCCAGCAAAATTCTCTCCAATTTGATATCAATAATCCCACGTAGAAAAGAAATCATAACTCTTTAACTATTATTTAAGATGACATCCACCTTTTAACTTTAAGCTGTGTTCTTTAAATATTTCTAAACTTTTCCCCCCCTTTTCTCTCTCTGCTCCTTCCAAATGCTTTGATATGAATTTGCCTGTCATCCTAGGTTGTACACAAAGAGAAACGTAGACACCGAGCACAAAGATATGAGGAAGTGGTTTTCCTAGCAACAGTAATCATCAGAAAGATCCCAGAACATTCTTCCTATTCATACAGTATTTTGTGTTTTGAATAGCACTGACAGGTGAAGTGGATTCATAGTATTTAATATTTTTTTTTTAAAAATGCTGTGGATTGGATTTGCACAAAAGCAAAAATATCCATACTATTCATGAACAGATGAATTCACTGCGTGGTGAGTTCCCCCATATTACAGTACTTCTCTCTAAGATACAATGCTAAAGGCAAACAGTTCTAATTTATCCTCCAAATACATAATCTAGGGGATGCATTGAAAGAGACGGTGTCCAAACATGTTTTCAAATTATATGCCAGCAGTCCACACACACCCTATTGCTAATTGATCAGGACACATATATACAGTAAGTATATCTACAGGTGTGCAAAGTCTAGAATGTGTGGAGGAGAAAATCCACTTTTAAGGGACTTTGTTTTGAATGATCTAACACAGGGGATCCCAGAGGATCTCAGGGAGATCTAATAAAGGCAAATAAGTTGTCTTGGATGCACCTTCTATATATTTTTTTTAATCTGCACTCAATCGTGACCGATTCTGTGGCGACTGCCTGGACGAGTCCCTGGGGTTTTCAAGGCAAGGTGTTTCGGAAGTGGTTTGCCAGTGCCTCCTTCCTAGAGCAGAGCCCAGCTGGCGAGCGCAGGAGGCGGGCTTCTGTTGCTTCGCACCTTTTTTGGGCGTGCGTGGCTTCTGCATTACCAGCAACTGGTCCTGTCTCCCGTGCAAGGCACCGCCAGCGTTTTTCCTCCCACCGGGGTGAGAGTACCCATTTATCTACTCACGGAAGTTTTCGAGCTGCTGGGTTGGCAGAAGCTGGGGAGGAGACAGGAGCTCACTCTGCTGTGTGGAGCTGGGCTCGAACCATTGAAGTGTCGAGCATTTCTGGCCAGCAACTTTCAGCGTCATTAAGCCACTGCGCCACCGTGTCTCCTATCTTCTATATAACCTGCTGCAAACCATTGAGGTACTGCCTTAAAACAGTTTGGGGAACATTCTGTGGTACAGGTTTCAGTTCAGCTTCATACAGAGTTCATCAGTGTCCTGGGCTGCACTCATCCAGACCACTGTTATATGACAGCAAAGCAATACAGTCAAATCTAACTCTTTCCTGCCACTTACCCATCATCTGGATTTGTGCAGCCCAGCTATGGTAGCTCTCCTTGTGACTGCCTTTGAATCTAGGGCCTGGGTCTCCAACCGCTTGCCAGTGTGCCTGCTTTTTCAAAATCAGGTAATTAATTACCCCAGGAGATTAGGCAAGCTGTGCTGCTGATGTGGTTTTTGTCATTGGATGCATTGTTCACCTCAGGCTTCATGGGACATTGCTTGGAATTGTTGTGTTAATCCTTGTACACTGCCCAGAGCCACTGTTGTGAGATGGATGGCCATATAAAACATTTAAATAAATAAATTGTATTTTGCAATGGGAAACCAGCATACCACAGCCAGCTTCAAACGTAATCTCTTGAAGACAGAGAAAGAGAATGTTATATACTACCTATATTTCTATGGGACTCAAGGAAGTGTGCAAAAGAAGGAAATTGATATAATGAAGCAGATAATAAATATATAAATAAATAATCCATAAATAGGCAGCCTGTAGACCATTAGAAGGGCAATGACCAGAAGTGAGATAGGTAAGTATGTATGTATGTATGTAGGTAGGTAGGTAGGTAGGTAGGTAGGTAGGTAGGTAGATAGATAGATAGATAGATAGATAGATAGATAGATAGATAGATAGATCTTTCTTGGAGAAAAGAAAAATACATTGTATTGGGTGATTGCCAGTCATGCCTAACTTGGAATTTTCTGGATATCTTGTCATGCTGATATGTAATCTGCATTATTAAGATTGCTAATAAGTTTATTTTTTGGATTTACAGAATAATATTTTGATTATTGTTTAAGAATACCATTTAAAATTATTTCTGTTCATTTAAATCTACCAGTTTGGTGTTGGGGTTAAGGCACCAGGCTAGAAACTGGGAGACTGTGAGTTCTAGCCCCACTTACCTTGGGCCAGTCCCTCTCTCTCAGCTCTAGGAAAGGGGCAAAGGCAAACTGCTTCTGAAAAACCTTGCCAAAACTGCAGGAACTTGTCTAGGCTGTCACCAGGAGTGGGAACCTGACTCAAAGGGACTAAAAAAAAAACCCTACCAAAATAACTGAATTTTCAGATTTCCTTTTTTTCATATAATTATTAGGCAGGTATCTTATAAAGACATCTTGATTCCTTTTGCTTCTTGATTCTTCCCTTAGAGGCAATTAATTCATTCTGCTACTTGATAATTGATAATCCATCTCTCAAGGGCAGATTTGAATGGTGATATTCCATGAGTAAAACACTGGATTGAACAGTAGGTAAATAATGGACTATAAATAGTTTGGTCCACTGGATCAGGCCTGACTCTTGGTGACTATATAGAGAATACCTATAATAATCCATCACCTTCCAAGGAGGTTTCAGTGATCTCTTTAATCCTGTTGTCTTCCTTTTTGAAACTTCCTTCAACCTTACCAAGCAAAGTGACCTTTTTTTAGCACAAAGTGTATGAGTTTCTCTTAGATCATCTCCTTGATGTACTCAGTAAAACTAAGGTAAGCCTCCTTCATACATTATCTTGCTCTCGCTATTATCCATCTCACATTATCTATCTCGATTTGTGTTCCTCTGCCTTTTCCGAGTCATAATGATTCATTTGTTTCTTCAACTATGGCTCCAGAAGTATTGAGGGAGGAGGAGGTGGCAAAGGTAAATGGGTCAGTCTAATGAAAGTAGTGTCCTGCCTTCATAAACACATCCCTTTTGTACATGCATTATGACTTCACATGTATGTCCGATAGATACACAGCATATGGTATGATGGCATGATGCTGTTTTTTTTATTTTCATTTTGATAAAGGTACTCAGAGTCTGCAGTCATCCATGTATGTCTCTCTACTTCTTTGTAAAATTTTAAGCAAAACTTTGTTTGCTTGAGGATTTAATACAATAATTCAATAATATTCTTATTCTCTTTCATCTTTCTCCTTTGGTATGTTATACAGTCGTGTGAAACAGAAAGTACACCCTCTTTGAGTTCTGTGGTTCTACGTATCAGGACATAACAAAAATCATCTGGTCCTTAGCAGTTCTCAAAAGTAGGTAAATACAACCTCAGATGAACAACAACACGTGACATATTACACCATGGCATCATTTATTTTACAAAAAGAAAGCCAAAATGGAGAAGCCATGTGTGAAAAACTAAGTACACCCTTACTGCTTCCATAGGTGTGAAGAGGCTAAGTAACAGCCAGGTGTTGCTAATCAAACTCCCTTGATCAACTGATCATCAGCAAGCGTGACTACCTCTATAAAAGCTGAAGTTTTAGGAGTTTGCTGGTCTCGAGCATTGAGGTGTGTGTGAACACAATACCAAAGAGTAAAGACATCAGCAATGATCTTAGAGAAGCAATTGTTGGTGCCCATCAATCTGGGAAGGGTTATCAGGCCATTTCCGAACAATTTAAAGTCCATCATTCTACAGTGAGGAAGATTATTCACAAGTGGAAAACATTCAAGACAGTTGCCAATCTTCCCAGGAGTGGACGTCCCAGCAAATTCACCCCAAGGTCAGACTGTGCAATGCTCAGGGAAATTGCAAAAAATCCAAGAGTTACATCTCAGACTCTACAGGCCTCAATTAGCATGTTAAATGTTAAAGTTCATGACAGTACAATTAGAAAAAGACTGATCAAGTATGGCTTGTTTGGAAGGGTTGCCAGGAGAAAGCCTCTTCTCTCTAAAAAGAACATGGCAGCACTGCTTAGGTTTGCAAAGCTGCATCTGAACAAATCACAATACTTCTGGAACACTGTCCTTTGGATAGATGAGACCAAAGTGGAGATTCACATAATGCACAGCACCACATTTTATGTTTCACACATGGCTTCTCCATTTTGGCTTTCTTTTTGTAAAATAAATGATGACATAGTATAATATGTCATGTGTTGTTGTTCATCTGAGGTTGTATTTACCTACTTCTGAGAACTGCTAAGGACCAGATGATTTTTATTATGTCCTGATATGTAAAATCATAGAACTCAAAGAGGGTGTACTTTCTTCTTTACCCAACTGTATACTAAAAAAATCTCATAGTCAAGCCAGACATGCTGGTGTAGTTTCTTTGCAGGAATATGGAAGATTTTTTTTTTCTTTGCCTTCTTCCTTTTTTTTTTTTTTAACTTCACAATCTAGCCAGTGGGCCTAATATTCCCTGATGGTATCCCATCCAAGAACTAAGTGAGTCTCACCGATCTAGACCACTTAATCTTGTTCCATATCTGTTGACATAGAACTGTTGTCACTTAAACACTTCTTCTCCTGGAACTTTAACTAGTTCAGAAGATATTTTCTCCACTCAGGGTGCTTTTCTGACAGCTGGTCTATTGCTAGACATATCTCACTTTTTAATGTAGTCAATTCTCTCCTTACAGATGCTTTTCTTGTTCTATAATTCAGGTTGTAAAATATTTCAGTATAGTGTCTCCATTTTTCTTGACTCTCATTTGCTTCCAGTAGATCTTGCCTCTGATTACTCTTTAGAAGAAGAGAGTAAATAGAGAGTCATTTTAGATTTAAAATTTTCTGCAATTTCTTTGATCTCCTAAGAGATTTTTCTGATCTTCTTAATAAGAGATCTTCTGTTCTCTTATTTTCCTTCTTGTCATTCAATTGTTCAGTCACTTCTGAATCTTTGTAATCTAATGGGCTATAGTTCATCAGGACTGTCTGTCAGTAACTGCTTCTCTGAATTCTAGTAAACTCATACTCACAATATCAGTGAAAGTGCCTAGGCACCTTCTCTTTTCCTGAATCCTTTTTCTATTGCCTTCAGTTCATCAGGATGCTCTGCAAAGACTCTTGTTTCTGCATTATCTGTCCAAAGTATTTAAGCATCTACTTCATTATTAGTGCTTCTATTGAACAATCTGGTTTAACTTCATCTAGTATTGAATTATTTGTTCTTCTTGCTGTCCAAAATACTATCAACAATCTTCTCCAATGCCACAGTTCTAAAGTATTGATTTTTCTTCATTCAGCCTTTCTGATGATCCATCGTTCACAACCATATGTAACAATTTGAAAGATTATGGCTTTAACAATAAGTACCTTTGCTGCCAGTGTGATATATCTATCCATAATATTTTGTCTACATTTTTCATAGACTTTCTCCCAAGAAGCAGGTGTCTTTTTAATTCATGGTTACAGTTACCAGTCATATGGATTTTTGAACCCAGGCTGTTACTATTTCTACAACTTCTTTACCTATCTGCATTCTGTTGGGACTAGCAGTTGACATAATCTTGCCCCCTCCTTCTCCTGAATCAAACTGGCTTTTCCATTATTGTCTTTTACTGTCAGCCCTTCGAGGTAGTCCAGACAAGAAGCACCAACATAAATACCAACAGTACCTCTATTGTAAAGTTACATTAACAGAATCTTGCAAGTTTCAAAGTGCATCTCTCCTCCCTTGCCTTTACAATCCAAGAAACTAGGGAGGGTCCCTTCTGAGACATTTGACAAGCCCCATTCCTTTTGTGGGCTCAGCTGCCTCTTATCTGACTGTTGCCTTGTCTGTGCTCCTCCTCCTCCTCCTCCTCCTCCTGTCTCACAAGGACATTGTCACAGACCATTACGTTTACCTTCAATAAGAGATTCCTTAGGTTTTCCCCACTTCCAGCCCCCAAAGTGGTACCATCACTATATTTGAAATTATTAATATTATGTATATGTATACATTTTAATTTCAAATTTCTATTTGTCTCTTGTCAGCTTCATTTTGTATATCAAGACCAAATTTTCCCATTATTCCAGATGTCAGTTTAATTCCAAGTTTAAGTGTTCCAGTTGTTTATGATGCACATGACTTTTTTGTGTGTTGTATCAACAGGACATTGTTAATGTATTGTCGAAGGCTTTCACAGCCGGAATACGATGGCTGGTGTGGGTCTTCCGGGCTGTGTGGCCGTGGGATCACTGTAATAATGAAAGATTTTCTTTATAAACAGAGATCATCCTGTCATAGTTTGGATTTTATCTGAACACTGACTTTAGCATTCTTTTGTTAATAATGATGCCTATACCATTTCTTTGATTTTCTTGCTCATGGTAGAAGATCTGGTGCTACTCTGATGTGAAATGACCCATTCCAGTCAGTTGCTGATTCCCAGAATGTCAAGGTTTACTCCTGACATTTCTGCTCTGACAACATCAAGTTTGCCTTAGTTCATAGTTCTGACATTCCACATACCAACGGTATGTATATTTGCAGCATCAAATTTTCCTTTTGCCTCCTGTTACTTCATTCTTTTTATTTATATTCTTGATTGAGATACCTTTCCTTGCTCTTTCTTCACTGACCTTGAAAATCTGCATTCAGTCATCATACTGCATGTCCTTCTTGTTGCTCAAGGCTTTCATTCCGTCTTCCTTTGGCCATCATGATAGCTTGTTCTGAAAGTTACTTGGATCATTTCTCTTTGAACAGATGGAATTTTTTTCTACTTCAGTTTTTACAATGTTTCTTATCTCTTACTGTAGTTTCACAGGTTCTCCTTCACATAAGTATACTGAATCTGTTCCTTACATTGATCTTGTATTCTGACTGTATGTCCTCCAGCTCAAATCTTCAAATCAAAGTATTCTCTATAATTTTCTCAAGTTTAGCTCATATATTTGATACAATAATTCATGGTCTGTTCCACAATCTGACTGGGTTGCACTTCTCCATTTTCTACTTTCTATTATGTAGTCAGTTTGATACTGATGTTGTCTATTTGGTAATATCCATGCGTACAGCATGTATTTTTGGTGCCTAAAGCTGGTGTTGGTAGTGAACAAAAAATTAGCTTCACAAAACTCTATTAACCTATGTCCTGCATTATTGCATTTATCCAGCCCAAATCTTCTTGTAATTGCAGGTTCTTCCATTTCTCCAACTTGCAATCACCCATTAGTAATATTAAGTTCTCTCTAGAGGTTCCATTTATTACTTCTTGCACCTATAGGAGGGGTATGCACTTGGTAACATTGATATTCACTGAATATATACTATTTCTAATACTTATGATCCTGGTATCTATAGCGGAGCACATAGTTGCAGTGGCCTTTTTTGAGGTTATTTCCAATTTATTCCTTCATGTGGTCTCCTGCCTTGAAGAGTATATCATGTAATTATCTTATTTAAATTGGTCCATTCTGGTCCATCTAAGTTTACTTATTTCTAATACATCCAGTTTAGTAGTCTTCACTTCTTCCATTATAATCTCAAGTTTCCTTTTGTTTGTGCTTCTGACATTCAGTGTTCCAATTGTATGTCTTCTTGCAAAACGGGGAACTCCTTTTTCCATGCTAGCATCTTCAATGACTGGATATCGGTCTAGCCACATCATGATCTCCAGACTTTCACTCATAGGATCTGGAGATGATGATGTGGCTAGGCCAAGGATATCTAGTCATTGAAGGTGCTAGTATGGAAAAAGGAGTTCCCCATTTTGCAAGGATCCTATGAGTGAAAGTTTGACCTCTTCCTCCATGCTTTCTGATCTGTAGGGAGTCATCAACTGGCACCCAAATTGTCTAAATGTTGTCGTTATGTCTGTACAATGTTCTTGGCAACAACACAGATGTGATTTGCCATCGCCTTTTTCAAGGTATGATTATGGAGTTCCTTCTCCTAGAGGGTGGTTTCACTGATACCCACAGTATTTCATCTGCCCTCACATTGCTTCATCCCTTCCCTTTTGACCTTGTTGGAAGAAGTGATCCTACCAAAGCATTGTATTTGTGCTGGAGTCACTTTCAGACTCATGAAGCTATAAGCATATCAAGTTGCTAATCCCAGGAAGGGAGGGTTCTAAAATACCATTTACTAAACCAAACTTTTCAATTAGACCAGTTCTTCTTTGGCCCTCTTTTTCCCCTGGCTTGCTTGTTATTGTATACAGTACAGCAGTTGTAGCTCAGAGTTGGTTGGAGTTTATGATTGTAACAGTAAGGTAACCAATGGTGATATTCACCATTTTTCAAGAGAACCAATTCTTAAAGGACAGAAATAATGAAATAGCTACTTTCATAGAAGGGAATTCAGAAATTTTCCAAAAGGTGCGGCATAGCAAAACTTTAACAAACTAGAGTTAAGTATGCTTTTAAATTGCTCTCTTATTTTTTGCTGATTCCTAGGAATGTATTTATCTGGTCTCAGAGCTACTTGGTGGCTTAAAGTGTTTAGGCCAAAAAAAAAAAAAAAACCCTCTATAGGGTTTTAATCTTGTATAAGATTATCTCATAAATGTGGAAATCACTGCAGCTCCCAGGAAGATATCTCTGCTAAACTAGCAACACTTACTCTTTTATCTTTCACTTTTGCAAAGGCAAAGTTGAAGTTCTGCAGGATTAATAAACCTTGCTTATAGCAAGTTCCCAATGGAGAATGACTTGGAAGTAAGAAATGATAAACCCAACATCTGTCTGAATCAATCATTTATATATGCCAAAATAGCTTTCCCCAAACTGGTGCCCTCCAAAAGTGTCGGGATTTTAACATACTGCTGGCTGAGAATTAGGAAAAGCTGTAGTAAAAAAGAGTTAAGTAAGAAGTCTTTTGGCTTGATTTTGCTCCCAATTATTCTTATGAGCCTTACTTTCCTAATCAGTTCTTCTTCTCCCCACTCCATCTCTGTGTCCTTATATGCCCCCACCACTGAACACACTTCTTCTACCTCTAAGACCCTCATTCTTCATTTCTAATATTTGATCTTTTCTTTCTACATTTTTATTGCCAATGTTTGAAAACCTAACCATGGGTATTTAATAAATGGCATGAAATCATGCCTGCTGGGTGACAGAATTTGATAGATTAGAAGCAGTTTGCGTTTGGCAATTGACACTTTATGAGATTTCATATTTAACAACATTGTTTTCATTTATAGCATACTTAAATGTTCAGGTTAAAAATGCTCATATTTTAAGAGAATTGTTAATTCAGGCATTAGAAGAGGATTTAAAAAAAAAATCCTTCCTACTGACTCAAGGAGGCAACATTTAAATCATGCTGATTCTGAGTGAGCTTTTAATTTTTTAAATTAACAGGTTCCACACCCTTCCATGGAAAAACAAGATTGATGGAAAACACAGGCTGCTCTAACACAGCAATCTCCATAAGTATTCTGCTACTACAGACATTGGCTGATCAATACAAAGGCTTCTTCTGCCAAAAGATGTCAGATAGTATCTTGTGGGAAGTTTTGGTATCAATGTTCTGGTTTCTAAGCTCCTCCAGCTGATATTATCTACCATTCCTCTCCCCCCCCCCCCCGCCCCATCTTATTATCACTGTCACTAGACCTCTGGATATATGTCCTGTCTTCTAGGAAGAAATGTTAGTGAATGCCTTAGTGTCTTAGAGTCATTAACCCTTAGAGCTTGCATATTTATTTGTTTCTTCATGGGAAGGAAGGAAGGAAGGAAGGAAGGAAGGAAGGAAGGAAGGAAGGACGGACCTGATTGGCAGTACCTGATTGCCAGTTGGGACCAGAAATGCTTTTCTTCTTATCTTTTCATAGGTTACATGTCATATATGACTTGGGGTGAATATTGGAATAGAATCACTTCCAAAAACAACTATCTTTGTTAAATGTTAGCAGATGCTCTAGTGAGACAAAGGGAGAAACTACTGCAGCTTTTATAACTTCCACTATTTCTCTCGCTGTGAAAGTAAGTTACCCCTTGGGGAGGGGGGCAGGAGTACTAATAGATATGGGTATTCCATTAATATATCTGAACTTTTGGAAATGTTTGAATTGTGTGTGTCTGTGTGTGTGCGTGCATGCAGATCAAATCTTAAATTCTTTTAACCACATATTTTAACTCTTTCTGCGTGCATTCCCCCACCCCCCCACCCCCAAGTCCTGTTGTGCTGATTGGTGTTCCTGGGAGGGATGAGTGAAAAACTCTGGGACTCTCTGAAGTTCTGAACCTCATTAATTAGGAACCAGAGGAACTATAGAATGAAATCAAAGAATTGTTAAGGATGAATGTGAAGAGAGACTGACAAAGACCAAGAAACAGAAGAAAGCAAACTGGATGTCAGAACAAATGGTAGAAATTGCCAAAAAGAGAAGAAACCAAGAGAGTTGTTAGAAAAGACAAGAAGCAATATTACAGTGACATTTGTAAAGACACTGAAGATAGAAACAGACTAGGAAAAACGAGGAAAGTCTTCCAAAAGATCTCCAAGTTCAGAAGGAGGTTCCAACCTCAAATTAGTATGTTAAACGACAGCAAGGAAAAAAGATTAAACAAAGAGGAAGGAGTATATTGAAATTCTGCACAGTAGAGGCGTCAACATCCAAGATACTTTAGAAGATATTCCCTACTTACAAGAGCCTCAGTGCTAGAATATGAAATTAGATAAGCACTCTGGTTAGTACCAAGTTGGAATGAATTGATGAAATATCTACAGAAATATAGCAAGCAACCGAAGAAGAATCAGTAAAGGTGGTCTTACATCAGCATTGCACTTTTGGGAGATAAAAGAAAAATATAGCAATTCAAGATCGCTGGAAAGGAAGCATCAAACTTATTTTCAGCTTTCTTCATTTGTGCTATTCCCTTAGAGTCAAAAAGTCAACTTCTATTCATAAGTCCAGTCTTCATGCAGTTACAATTTTGTGTGAGAAGGAGAGAAGAAATGAACCCACTGATCCTGGTACCACTGGCATATTCTTGTAGCATGTCCCTACAGCCTTCCATGTATTGGAGAGATACTGTCTCTGAAAGGGGAAGTCTTGTGTCCTCACGTAGAACACTGATTTCTCAGGCTGGAAATCCACCAGGAGCTTCTCCAGATCTCAATCTCATCCATATGGAAAGCTGCAAGGAAAGGCAGTCAGGATACAATGAAGAGGGTAAGAGCTTTTTGGTTTATCTTCACTCTCTTCCCCCCCATTGAAAAGAAAAAGCTTCTATAGGGCAATAAACTTCTGATGATCAATCTGTAGTAACGGAAAGTATTTGAATTAAACTAGTAACGTGCTTTAGAAGTTTAAAATTACCTAGACTCTTGGCTGTTGCATGTAGTTCCTGAATTCTAAGGATCTTTATCATTTCCAAATCTGCAAGAGGACGGATTTTGCAGATTTTGTGAGTTGCATAGATTATTGTGGCATAGTGTTTGCCAAATGTGCAAGATGCCATAGTTAACACTCTAGATCAGTGTTTCTCAAACTTGGCAACTTTAAGATGTGTGGACTTCAACTCCCAGAATTCCCCAGCCAGCATGGGACTTGAAGTCCACACAGCTTAAAGTTCCCCAGCCAGGATTGCTTCAAGTTGCCAAGTTTGAGAAACACTGGACTAGATTGTACAATACTGGCTGCCAATTGTTATTGATGCTGCCTTAAAAAAAAAAAAAAAAACTAGACTTTTAATCCTGGAACTGCAACATATGGCCTTTTCAGGGATAGTGTTTTGACCAGACCTAGAGTGCTACTTTTTCAGTAGGCATCTTAGATTTATTTATTTATTATTTTATTGATTTATTTAAATTTATTGGCTACCCAACTCCAGTGGACCCTGGGTGGCATACAAAACTAGAAAAAACAAACAAACATAAAAACAGCTAAAAACATACAATCAGACAGACAGCACAGGCCAAAACAATCTGATAAACAACAAAATCTACAGAATGAAACAGGGGCCTTAAAAAAATCATAAACATCAACGCCAGGCTGGGATCAAAGCCAGGTTTTCAAAGCTTTCTGGAACTCCAGGAGAGGGGGCACCATCCTCATCTCTGGGGGGATGCTGGTCCAGAGGGTGGGGGCCACAACAGAGAAGACATATTTCCTAGGTCCCACAAGATGACAGTGTTTAATGGAGGTGACCTGGAGCACACCCACTCTGCTGGAGCGTACTGGGCAGGCAGAAACTATTAGAGACAAATGGTCTCTCAGATAGGTGACAAAGAAGAACCTATTCCCCTCTATCTAGCCACCTTCTAATTCTGGCAGCACAATTTGGTCAGGCCTCAGGTAAACATGCCTCCAACCTGATACCACTAGAGGTGCTAGGCTAGAGTCTCTCGTTTGGGAGCAAGTGTGAGGACTCCAAAGTGGAGAACATTGCTTTAGAGTGTTTCACAATCAGATCTGTCTTCTCAATGTTCACCAGTTCTGAATTTTCTAGAAAATGCCTCCCATATTAGGCCTCCTGCATACAACTTCCAATCTTTTCGTTTCTATTCATATTCTCTCTCTCTCCTTGCATTAACACCCTATAATGTCACTGCCTGAGTTATAAATCCTTTCCTTACTGAAGGTCAGCTTCAATCTTGTATGAAAATGAATGTCATAATTACTGCCACTCACTTTAAACAAGTATTAGCTATTATATTTCCAAAGACCCAGCTAACTTTTATCCCTTCTGTAACCTCCCTAGTATTTCCAGCATTTTGGCTGTCAGAGTGGTAAATGACTGCCCTCCCATTTACACACCACCCAGAATATATAATGGAAATGTCATCTAAAGTCCTTTCTTTCCCTGGAGACAAAAAGCTTTTTGTGGCTATTTCACTGCTAGTTTCATTTTTTAAAAATTGTTTAAATACTACTGAAAATAAAAACCCACAGTTATTTCAAGAAGCAAATCAAGCCCCAAACTTACAAGGCAATCGGGCAGCATCTCTACATGCTTTGTGTGTGAGTCCAGGCCCAGCTGTGCGTGGCGTGCAGTTGAATCATGGCTACCCATGGCCTTGAGAATGAGCACTTCTGATATTTCTGGACTCATGGTCATAATCTCAATGCTTTCCTGCTGTTTCCTTACAAGACTGGGCCCAGCTCAGTTCCTGATAAATAAAATCTTCCCCTATAAGTGCAACAGTTAGAAAAGAAGAAAAAAAAAAATAGGAAGAATTACAAATAAACAAATTATCCACACAACACTGAATGAAATCTTACAAAAACCCAACTTAATAGGCTAGCTTGGAAATAAGCAAGAGAGAAAATACAGCCAGACTGAAAAATAAGAGTATATTACCAACAAGGCTAAATAGATTTTAAGGCCACAATCATAACTTGGGACTCACCACAGTTAGGATATTATTTTCCCACACTGAGTAACTATCATCCTCCAAACCTTCAAACTATTACCCCAATTTTTGTTTTAGTTATTTCAGTGCAGAATTTTTTTTTTTTTCCTATCAGCCATCATTCTTTTTTGTGAAAGAGAATTTCCTTTCCAAATTTTTTTGCAGGGAATAAATGGTGGAGCATGATATTCTTAGATTTATTTCATCATTTAGTTATAAAGTTAAAAAGGAAAATAAACAAAAACAATTAAAGAAATGAAAGGAAAATGGGGAAAATTGAGACTTTCTATATGTTTAAGTGCCATTTTAAGGAGAAAGACAAATACAGGTGAAACTCGAAAAATTAGAATATTGTGCAAATGTTCATTTATGTCAGTATGGCAACTCAAAAGGTGAAACCAATATATGAGATAGACGCATTACATGCAAAGCGAGATATGTCAAGCCTTACTTTGGTATAATTGTGATGATTATGGCGTACAGCTTATGAAAACCCCAAATTCACAATCTCAGAAAATTAGAATATTACATGACATCAATAACACAAGGATTGGAAATAGAACAATATGGGACCTCTGCAAAGTATAAGCATGCATATGTACTCAGTACTTGGTTTGGGCCCCTTTTGCAGCAATGACTGCCGCAATGCGGCGTGGCATGGATGCTATCAGCCTGTGGCACTGCTGAGGTGTTATGGAAGACCAGGATGCTTCAGTAGTGGCCTTCAGCTCCGCTGCATTGTTCGGTCTCATGTCCCTCATCTTTCTCTTGGAAATGCCCCATAGATTCTCTATGGGGTTCAGGTCAGGCAAGTTTGCTGGCCAATCAAGCACAGTAATCCCATGGTCATTGAACTAGGTTTTGGTACTTTTGGCAGTGTGGGCAGGTGCCAAGTCCTGCTGGAAAATGAAGTCAGCATCCCCATAAAGCTCGTCTGCGGAAGGAAGCATGAAGTGCTCCAAAATCTCCTGGTGGACGGCTGCGTTGACCCTGGACTTAATGAAGCACAGTGGACCAACACCAGCAGATGACATGGCTCCCCAAATCAACACAGACTGTGGAAACTTCAGCACCACCTGGACTTCAAGCATCGTGCATTGTGCCTCTCCATTCGTCCTCCAGACTCTGGGTCCTTGGTTCCGAAATGAGATGCAAAAGTTGCTCTCATCAGAAAAGAGGACTTTGGACCACTGGGCAACAGACCAGTTCTTTTTTTCTGTAGCCCAGGTAAGACGCTTCTGACGTTTGTTGTTCAGGAGCGGCTTGACAAGAGGAATACAACATTTGAAGCCCATGTCCAGGATCCGTCTGTGTGTGGTGGCTCTTGATGCACTAACTCCAGCCTCAGTCCGCTCTTTGTGAAAGTCCCCAACACTTTTGAATGGCCTCTTCCTGACAATCCTCTCCAGGCTGCGGTCATCCCTGCTGCTTGTGCACCTTTTTCTACCACACTTTTCCCTTCCATATAACCTTCCATTGATGGGCTTTGATACAGCACTTTGGGAACATCCAGCTTCTTTTCAAATTACCTTTTGGGGCTTTCCCTCCTTATGGAGGGTGTCAATGATGGTTTTCTGCACAACTGTCAGGTCAGCAGTCTTTCCCATGCTTGTGATTCCTACTGAACCAGCCTGAGAAACCATTTAAAGGCTCAAGAACCCTTTGCAGGTGTTATGGATTCATTAGCTGATTAGAGTGGGACACTTTGAGCCTAGAATATTGAACCTTTTCACACTCTTCTAATTTTCTGAGATTGTGAATTTGGGGTTTTCATAAGCTGTACGCCATAATCATCACAATTATACCAAAGTAAGGCTTGACATATCTCGCTTTGCATGTAATGCGTCTATCTCATATATTGGTTTCACCTTTTCAGTTGCCATACTGACATAAATGAACATTTGCATGATATTCTAATTTTTCGAGTTTCACCTGTATTAATTAGTATTTGGAATGTACAATGCTATTACTAACTTTTATCAACATTGGTTTAGTGTTATTTCTTAGTTTCTTATTTCACAAATACTTAGTCTTCTTGAATCTTAGCAACACATTTAGAAATTGCTCATTAGTGGAAAAACAATTATTAGTATTAAAATTAATGCTCCACTTTTTAATTGTTTATCAGTAGGTAAACTGTGATCAAACCATGATAGACAAAGTGTCAGAACAAATTTGGGAATCTGATGAACAGACACCATCTAATTCATTGATTTTGTTCAGTCGTTAAGTCGTGTCCGACTCTTCGTGACCCCATGAACCATATTGTGCCAGGCCTTCCTATCTTTCACTGCCTCCCTGAGTTTGCTCAATTTCATGCTCATTGCTTCAGTGATGCTATCTAGCCATCTCATCCTCTGCCGTCCTCTTCTCCTTTTGCCTTCCATCTTTCCCAGCATCAGGGTCTTTTCCAAAGAGTCCTCTCTTCGCATTAGGTGACCAAAGTATCTGAGCTTGAGTTTCATTATCAATCCTTCCAATGAGCAATCAGAGTTGATTTCCTTTAAGATTGATTGGTTTGACCTCCTAGCAGTCCAGGGGACACTTAAGAGTCTTCTCCAGCACCACAGTTCAAAGGCATCAATTCTTCGGCGTTCAGCCTTCTTTATGGTCCAGCTCTCACAGCCATACATTACTACTGGAAAAACCATAGCTTTGACTATGCGGATCTTTGTCGGCAAGGTGACGTCTCTGCTTTTTAATATGCTATCTAGGTTTGCCATAGCTTTCCTCCCAAGGAGCAAGCGTCTTTTAATTTCATGGCTGCAGTCTCCGTCTGCAGTGATCTTGGAGCCCAAATAAATGAAGTCTGTTACTGCTTCCATTTCTACCCCTTCTATTTGCCAGGGATTGATGGGTCCAGATGCCATGATCTTAGTTTTTTTAATGTTGAGTTCCAAGCCAGCTTTCGCACTCTCCTCTTTCACCCTCATCAAGAGGCTCTTTAGTTCTTCTTCACTTTCTGCCATTAGGGTGGTATCGTCTGCATATCTGAGGTTATTGATGTTCTCCCTGCAATCTTAATTCCGGCTTGTGATTCTTCCAGCCTGGCATTTCTCATGATGTACTCTGCATATAGGTTAAATAAGCAGGGTGACAGTATACAGCCTTGTCGTACTCCTTTCCCTATTTGGAACCAATCGGTTGTTCCATGACCGGTTCTAACTGTTGCTTCTTGGCCTGCATACAGATTTCTCAGGAGACAGGTAAGGTGGTCTGGTATCCCCATCTCTTTAAGAATTTGCCACAGTTTGTTGTGATCCACACAATCAAAGGCTTTTGCATAGTCAATGAAGCAGAAGTAGATGCTTTTCTGGAACTCTCGTGCTTTCTCCATGATCCAGCGAATGTTGGCAATTTGATCTCTAGTTCCTCTGCCTCTTCGAAACCCAGCTTGTACATCTGGTAGTTCTCGGTTCACGTACTGCTGAAGCCTAGCTTGTAGGATTTTGAGCATAACCTTGCTAGCATGTGAAATGAGTGCAATTGTGCGATAGTTTGAGCATTCTTTGGCATTGCCCTTCTTTGGAATTGGAACGTAAACTGACCTTTTCCAATCCCGTGGCCACTGTTGTGTTTTCCAAACTTGCTGGCATATTGAGTGCAGCACTTTAACGGCATCGTCTTTTAGTATTTTAAATAACTCAGCTGGAATACTGTTATCTCCACTAGCTTTGTTGTTAGCAATGCTTCCTAAGGCCCACTTGACTTCACTCTCTAGGATGTCTGGCTCAGGGTCAGTGACCACCCCAGCATGGACATCAAGGACATTAAGATCTTTCTTGTATAGTTCTTCTGTGTATTCTTGCCACCTCTTCTTAATCTCTTCTGCTTCTGTTAGGTCCCTGTCTTTTTTGTCCTTTATCATGCCCATCTTTGCACTAAACGTTCCTTTGATATCTCCAATTTTCTTGAAGAGATCTCTAGTCTTCCCCATTCTATTGTTTTCTTCAATTTCTTTGCATTGTTCATTTAAGAAGGCCTTCTTATCTCTCCTTGCCATTCTCTGGAAATCTGCATTCAGTTGCTTATATCTTTCCCTTTCACCCTTGCTTTTCACATTCCTTCTTTCCACAGCTATTTATAAAGCCTCATCAGACAGCCATTTTGCTTTCTTGCATTTCTTTTTCTTTGGGATGGTTTTAGTTGCTGCCTCTTGTACAATGTTACAGACCTCCGTCCATAGTTCTTCAGGCACTCTGTCTACCAAATCTAATCCTCTAAATCTATTCATCACCTTCACTGTGTACTCACATGGAATATGATCTAAGTCATACCTGAGTGGTCTAGTGGTTTTCCCTACATTCTTCAATTTAAGCCTAAATTTTGCAATAAGAAGCTCGTGATCTGAGCCACAGTCAGCTCCTGGTCTTGTTTTTGCCGTCTGTATAGAGCTTCTCCGTCTTTGGCTGCAAAGTATGTAATCAATCTGGTTTCGGTATTGACCATCTGGTGATGTCCATGTGTAGAGTCATCTCTTGTGTTGTTGGAAAAGAGTGTTTGCTATGACTAGCTTGTTCTCTTGACAGAACTCTATTAGCCTTTGCCCTGCTTCATTTTGTACTCCAAGGCCAAACTTGCCTGTTATTCTGATTACTCCTTGACTTCCTACTTTAGCATTCCAATCCCCTATAATGAAAAGGACATCTTTTTTTGGTGCTAGTTCTAGAAGGTGTTGTAGGTCTTCATAGAACCGGTCAACTTCAGCTTCTTCGGCATCAGTGGTTGGGGCATAGACTTGGATTACCGTGATGTTGAATGGTTTTCCTTGGATACGCACTGAGATCATTCTGTCGTTTTTTTGGTTGTACCCCATTACTTCCTTTCCCACTCTCTTATTGACTATGAGTGCAACTCCATTTCTTCTAAGGGTTTCTTGCCCACAGTAGTAGATATAATGGTCACCTGAATTAAATTCACCCATTCCCGTCCATTTCAATTTGCTGATTCCCAAGATGTTGATGTTCAATCTTGTCATCTCATGTTTGACCACATCCAGCTTGCCTTGGTTCATGGATCTTACATTCCACGTATCTATACAATATTGTTCTTTACAGCATCGGACCTTCTTTTCGCTTCCAGATACATCCACAGCTGAACGTCCTTTCGGCTTTGGCCCAGCCGCTTCACTCTTTCTGGAGCTACTTGGAATTGCCCTCTGCTTTTCCCCAGTAGCATACTGGACACCTTCCGACCTGAGGGGCTCATCTTCCGGCGTCATATCTTTTAGCCTTTTAACATTGTCCATGGGGTTTTCTTGGCAAGGATACTGGAGTGGGTTGCCATTTCCTTCTCCAGTGGACCACATTTTGTCAGAACTCTCTGTCATGACCTGTCCGTCTTGGGTGGCCCTGCACGGTATAGCTCATGGCTTCACTGAGTTACACAAGCCCCTTCGCCACGACAAGGCAGTGATCCATGAAGGGGAATTCATTGATAGATTCTCATAAAAACAGCATTTTTCTTTAATATAGCAGTTCTCAAATCAGGTTATGTGTGTAGAGTAACTGGATTATTCTGTTAATTTGGATGATCATTAATTCCATGAAATTGATTTCAATTTGATTTCATGTTATATTTTCTGGCCTTCTCTGGATTGACTCTTGTAACTGTTTGATTTAACTATAATGTCTATACTTTTAAAAATACGTGTGTATATGTAGCTATACCCAGAGCTCTTAAAAAGAATATCAGAAAGAAAAAAAGGCCTATAGTTGTTTTATTAATTAATGGACTGAATTGTCATTTCTCAGCAAGCAGTTCTGTGTACCAATATCACTTTGATTATAGCATTGCTAACAGTGCTTTGTATTGTTACCATGATGGGATCCCTGTTATTCTCTTAAGGAGCAATAAAAATATAGAATACTGTGTGTGACACTCATTTGATTTGGATAGCCAAGAAATAAGTGTTTCAGTTGGGGGTTGAAGTGAAAATAAGAGATGGGGGGGTGGGGGTGAGAGAGAAGAAATTTGAATACAGCCATCCGCGCTTTCATCACAAGATGAATGGTGGATAGCTTCTATTATTCACATCCAGAGGAGACAGGCCTACCAAGAATGATTTGGCAAGTATTGAAGATAAATCATAACACAGATCGCTGCCATCATGATCCCATTGTGAACGTGATTCTTTTCTTTAAAAATCTGTGATGAACAAGAAGAAGATGAAATAGGGCAGGTGGGATGTATAATTAAAGAAGTTCAAGTCTCCTGTGAAATCATCCTCCAAGTTCACTCTTTCACCTCCCCAGAGGTCCTTTGGGGCACCACATTTTTTATAAAGAGAAACATTAGATAAAAAATGCTATGAAATAATGCTATATTTGTTTGCTGGTTTAAACATTAGTTTATTCTTTATTCTAAGAATTAATTAGAATACAATTAACTGTGTTGAGGATGTCTTATTTGGGATAAGATACTTTAAATACTAAATAAGCACAAACATTCTTTGCCTCATTCAACTTCTCAGCACTGTAGAAGCAGAGTTCCAGGCTGGACGTTTATTTGGAATGACTCCGGCTATAATACAAATGATAGAAACCAAGGCTTTAAGTACAGATCAAAATGCAGTTTGATTCCAAAATCCCTGCTTGATAAAAGGCAGATCATGCTGCGAGAGTCATCCCATTCAGGAGACCATGATAGGCAACAGTTCAGTCAAATGGACACCTCCACTGGGAAAGGCAAGATAGGACCCCACAGCTCCCTTGATTTCCAGGGGTTTTAGCAATAGTTGCTTCATGTCAAATGAGCTTTTAAAAGATTCTTTTAATTAAAAGAAACAAAATAAATGGGAATCTCCCAACCTCTTTCTGTAGCTAAAGACTGCTGTAGCCTTAAGACTCATACTATTTTTATATACTTAAGTCTGATGTTTATGTTATGGTTAGTATTATATATCACCTTATACTTCCTGAAAAACAGTACAATAATATTATGTGTGTGTGTCTATGACTATGACTATGACTATGACTAGGACTCTATCTATCTATCTATCTATCTATCTATCTATCTATCTATCTATCTATCATCAGACAGAGACTATAAGAGCAGCCCTGACTTGTCAGAATCAACCAAAAGCTTATAAGGAATTCTCAAGTGAGACATTAATGCAAGAAGGCTGCAAGAGGTATTAAAAAGTTTATTGAACTTGGAGGCCATTTGAATCCATTGTGCAACATTCTAGTAAATATCTCAAAAGGATATTGTGAATCTGGAGAAATTCTGACAGAAACATCAAAATGTTCAAAGGGCTGTAACAATCCCTCCAAGAAGAGAAGTTACCAAGTTTTTAGTTTAGGGGGGAAAAAAAATGAATAAGGATACAATGATAAATATCTGTGATGTATATTATGTAGTCCCATGACAGAATCTAAATGAATACGATAGATTTTTTTGAGCTAATTAGCCCATAACATGACTAACAAGCTTCCACATTTTTTAATTATGCTCCCACCATCTCTCGCCATTGGGCATACTGGCTGGTATTGATGAGAATTGGAGTCCAAAGCTTCAGGAGGCACCAGCTGCCCAGCCGTGGTCACTAGAATCCAGATATGAGTGGCCAAAACCAGGTATGAGTGATGCATATTGTAGCAATTCTTTCTTCCATCATTTCATTAGTTGCTTTTATATATGTGTAATTGATACCATTTGACCTTGTACTTAACTTATGAAAGCTTTTCTGGTTTTTGCTCACCACCACCATCTGTTGGATTAATAACGAAACAGTGTTTTGGGTTGCTTTGGGCTCAATGCATGATTCATACATCAAGCTATTGTATTGTATTGTATTGTATTGTATTGTATTGTATTGTATTGTATTGTATTGTAGACTTAGTGCTATTTGTAAACTTAACTTCAGAAGTTTGTTCAACAAGCCATAGTTAAATCAAACCATGTCTTTGTATGATGCATGAGCCCAACCATTGACCTGATTCTCATGCTAGCCAATGGCTTGCTTAACCATGTTCTTTTGGATAACCCATAAATGGCTGTTCACACATCACAGTAAGCAGGAACCATGGCATAGTGGTTGGATTCTCATAACACACAAAGGCACAAACAACCAAATTACCTTGGGCTTTTGGTGATATATAAATCCACTAGTGTCTCAAGCCTTCTAGCTTGGTGCAAAATTATGTTTCTCTTTATTTGCTCATTTTCTGCCTTTTGTCACCTTCCCATTTATAGGTATTCTGCTGCATATTCTCAAATCACTGTTTTTTATTCATTAGTTTCTTTGTTCACTAGCTCAATCCACAAGTCTTTAGTGCAAGCTAACATTGAAAATCCATATATTTAAATATTTAATTTTTTATATCAGATGTACTTTTTTTCTATTTAATTTGTTCTCTGATAACTTGTCGTGGATGTTCTGATGTTGCTGATACACACTGAGTTTCATGCACCTTAGATTTTATTTTGGAAAAAGTTCAAGAGTCAAATTTGTTTTGCAGTTATATCACACATGCACGCACATGTGTATCTATGTTGTCATTTTTTTTAAGTACTGATCAAGGTAATTGCTAAAGAATAGACCTGATTAATTCACTCAAACACAGACACAAGCAACTGAGTATTAGCATCTTCTAGCTATAAGATCAACCTCCCTCAACCTTCCTGGAACCTGTGGGGGTGCGGAGGGTGTCACTACACACATTCACCCTGAAATGTCTTCCCACGAATTCTACACCTCCATGCTGCAAAGGCTGTCTTCAACACAGATTCTGCTCCTCTCTTAGATCATTCTGCCTTCCTACATTTAAGACCCGGACCCGTGTCTCAGTCAGAATGTTGAGCTACAAAGAGGCTTCTGAAGCTGGTTGCCTGTGCCACTGTCACTGTCAGAAGTACCTTCAGTCGAAAATGATTACTGTGTCCTGAAAGTGTCAATCAGATATCAAAGATAAATCAAAGAGGAAGAAGGAAAATGTACCCTTTATAAAGAAAAAAGGAAAGAATAATAAAGGGGAAATGCTTTGGGGAGACATGTTTAGAAGTCCTTTGAAACATTTGAGAAGAAATATGTTACTGGAAGCCAAAGCACACTCAACTGTCCAACTTTAATTTGCACTGATAAGCCTCCTTCCCTTCCCCTCCTAAAAAAACCATTTTTCCAGCCATTTAAGTCCAATAAAACAGCCAAATTGCTACAAGGATCCATTTTACATTTGTTTTGGGTGTTTCTATCATTGGCCTCAGCCAGTTTGCCTGCATGTTAGAATTGTGGCCAAACTGTGACACAGGAAGGTTATCTTAGGAGGTCAGTAGCTGACATTATGAACCACAATATGAGGTGCCACATAAATGTAACTTAAAGACATAAACCAATGTATAATTCTAATTAATTAAGCAAGTTAAGAAAACCTGTGATGGTTGGTAACCAAAACATGCTGGGAATAGTAGACACAGATGACTCCTTGCCTTTTAGAATTTGTGGATAGAAAAAATGATGTATTTTCCTTAGCCAGTAGGTAATGGTAAACGACAAAGCAAAGATCCTTTTTAAATTAGCAGTGGCAAGAGTGCCTCTGGAATGGAGAGGAGCAAAAGATTGTTTGAAAGAGGTGTAATGGAACATTAATTGATACCATTTATTAAAGGAATGGGAATCATAGCTTCTGATATTCATGTTTCTGTATTTGCCAGGAGACGAAGAAAACAACAGATAGATGTGGGAGATAGATTTGTTAACTGTATCCCCAAGGCTCACTCTGAAGCAAGGACTGTAGCTATTATGGAGAGAAAAGAGCTGGAGGAAAAAAAGCCAGTAGTAGCAGAAGAAGATTTTGCTGTTAAGAAAGCAGGGGCTGTAGAAATAGGACACTTGGGAAAGCAGAGCTAAGAGCAAAAGAGGCTGCAGAAACAGACGGGAAAGATGCTCCAGAAGAACAAATGACTGCAGGAGAAGCTACAAAAGAAAAGAAATAAAGGTCTAGAGAAGATGGAAGAAGAAGCAAAAAAGGCTGAATGTTTGGGTGCTGAAAGTAGAAAGTTCAGTGGAGGAGGCATTTGGGAGGAGGTGAGGCAGGAAAAGAAAAGCAGATGATGGCTGTTGTTAAGAAGGGACACCAGGCAGAACAGCCACGCTGAGAAAAAGCCTTTCCCTACTTGTGTTTCAGTCCAGATGAGAGGTTCCACAGAAGGTTAGGAGAATAACAAGGCTAAAATCCTGTGGGACTTCCAGATCCAGACGGACAGGCAGGTACTGGCCAATCAACCAGACATCATGGTAGTGGACAAGGACCAGAAGACAGCAGTGGTGATAGATGTAGCAGTGCTAAGTGTCAGCAACATCAGGAAGAAAGACTATGAGAAGCTGGAGAAGGACCAGGGCCTGAAGGAGGAACTAGAGACGAAGTGGAAAGTAAAGGGCAAAGAGGTCCCAGCAGTGGTAGGAGCACTTGAGGCTCTGACTCCTAAGCTGGGAGAATGGCTCCAACAGATCCCAGAAACAGCATCAAAGCTCTCTGTCCAGAAGAGTGCAGTGCTAGGAATAGCTAAGATACTGCACAGAACCCTCAAACTCCCAGGCCTCTGGTAGAGATTGAGGAAGACACATACCACCCATGGGGGTGAGAGGGGAATTTTTTTTATATACACACGCATGGTGGAAAAAAATCTTCTGCTTAGACCTGTTCCCTGGAAGAATAGCAGTACTAAACGTAAAGGGGAGTATGCGATGAAACAGTAGATTACTAGTATAGCTCATGTGTAGCTCTTGTTTTAACACAACAGCTAGTCCAGTGTTTGAGAATGTGATCCCAACTTTCAACAAGCCTGCCACCAACTCTCCAACCAGCAGGGGGGGCTCTAGGGAACGATTTCCTCCTTGGATCCAGTCAGAACAACATAAACTTTTATTAGAAATGGAGAAGTGTAGCTTTACTTTATTAGTTGCATTAAGAAACCAATAACCATACAAATATTGTAACAAACAGGTAAAAAGGTACCAAAAAAAGCGGGTGGGGGGACACCTTTAAGCAACAATAGCTGCGGAACTCAAAGGCAGGGAACTCCTCTGTCTTGAGAACTATTAGCAAAGATTGTAGCTGCTGCTTCTCCCACCCAACATCCAGAAAAGGCTCTTTCAAGTGGCCTTGCATTTCAGAAGCTGAGTACAGAGTCAAAGAATCCAACTCCCCCCGCTACTGGGTAAAGATGCTCACAGCTTCGGCTTACTTTGCCAAAGCTGTATATGGCAGTTTGTCTTACTCTCCTCCCTTCTTGCCTGTTTAACCTCTCTGAGATCCTCCATCCTGGCTGGACCAGATTCTGCCTGCTGCTCCTTCTCCTTCTCTTCCTCAGCTCCGTAGCTCAGTTCTGCGTGAATCTGTTGGGTAATTCTCTCACTGGTGAAACTTCTTCATCCACATTGTCTGAAGGTATCAACCAATTGATCGTCATGGAGAAAATCTATCTCTGTGGTTGCTAGGAGTCAAAAACGACTTGATGGCACATAATCAATCAATCAAATCAAATCAACCAATTTGAATCCCTTGCACTCCCAGGCTGCCCCCTCTTCCAACTGGGTGCAGTGCTGCAAGGAAAAAAACCTCATGCTTTCTCCTTTTCATTTCATGCTCATAAGTGGCCTTTCTCTCTCTCCCTCTCCCTCTCTCTCTCTCTCTCTCTCTTCCTTAACTTGAAATCTTTACCTCAGACCTCCTTTGATCTCCCCAGGCTGCCTTTGATCACCCTAAGCATTTCTTTTCCTTTCTTCTCTTCTTCCTAGCGATTGCCTTCAGGCTAAACTTAGGTTTCTGTCCTTTCTCCCCTGTGCATATGTGCGTCCATCTGCATCTGTCTTGCATCCATAGTTCCACTGCTGTTGAAAAGGCTTTCCCAAACACTGAGTTTCCTTTTTCCCCTCTCTATTCTTTGGGACAGATTCCCCCTTCCGTCCCAGTTATGATTTCCTTGCAGGCTTGGTGCTGTCTTCCAGTAACCCCTTATCCCTTTCCTCAATCTCCAACCTCTATTTATCTCAGCATTTCTGAGGACCCTCTTTCTTCTGCTTCCCACTGTTTCTAATTCCAGACTAGTGCAGCCAGATTCTTAGCACCCAAGTTAACTTCCTTGCTTTTCATGGCAAACCCCTGCCAGTTTGTACCAGTTTTATTTCCTAACTTGACTGCACCTGTCTTGGTTACACCTGAATTCTAACAAGTAAGGAAACGTTTAACTAGAAAGTAAGGCTGGAAGCTAAAAGAACTTGCAAGGGGATGTTAAGACAGGAAAGAAGCAGCTGACATTTGGACAAGGAGAAAATGGACAGCCTGTGTATTAAGAAAGAAAAACAAGAGAAAGATAGCCCTTGTGATGATCAGGAAAAGACCTTGTGTTAGAGGACGTCTGTGTAAGAACCCTTAAGGTTTTTTTTTTTTTCCCTTTTGGCAGAGTGGGAGTTATAGGCATCCCTGGGGGAGGGGTCAAGAGGAGCAAAGGGTACAACATGCTTTGGGACATCATGATGTGACTTATGTACTTGCATCCAGCTTTGGGGCACAAGTACAAAAAACCTGGGTTTGCACAGTGTCACAACACACATCTTTGCATTTTTTTTTCATTCTTGTGGTTTGCACCAGATGTTTGTGGGAGCACTGATAGCTAAAGCATACTTTATTTAGTGCTGTGCAGTGCTTTGGATGTACTTGAGAAAAAGGGTTTGGGAAGACGTGTGACCATGAATGCAGCAACTTCCTGCGGCTCATTAAAGCACCTGTGTCTTTTCCCAGAGTCACATGGTTGTACCAGAAGCCTCCCTGCAGCTGTTATGAAAAAGATGCAGTGGCTGTAACAAGTCACAGATAGGATTGCACATTCCTGACTCCTAACTATTGCAGAGTCCTATGTTATTTTTGCCCAAATAATTTCAAAGAAATTGTTCTACTTCTGACCAAATAAACCTGGTTCACCACACCTCCCTGTTATCTCAGGTGTCATGGAAAGAAACTGTGATTGAGGCTGTCAGAGCCAAGGACAAGCTGCTTTCCGTCTGACTGAAGCGACATCAGCTTCTTGGCCAGGCTGTCCTGGTAGCATGCCTGCCTATTGAGTTTTTTCTTGTTTGGGTTTTAATTCACTTTACTAAGATTGCTTTTCACTCACTTAAGTGACAGGTAGTTATTTGTTTTCCTGGGTTCCATTTGACACTTTTTTGTTAGTGTAAAAATGCTAATAATAATAATTAGGGCTTTTTTAGAGTTGTCTGAGGTTTTAGTGCTGCTGCATTGTTAATCTCAAACCTCCACAACACTTTGCTGTATATGGGATAGTATGATAGCATTTAAATATAACAAAAGGATCTCATTATAGCAGGACCTGATTGCAGTATCTCTCAGCCTCTTGATAGCAAGCAAAGACTTAGCATGCTCTACATTTGTTTGCAGTGTTAATGCCTTCTGCAGATTTTTTTGGGGGGGGGGGGGAATACAAAGCCGTTTTAATTGTGGCCTTTTCTAAAGGTTCCTTATGGCTAATTCTCTCAGTCCCCTTGTACTGAAACAGGAAATGGATCTTGTAATAGAAGAAATGTCTAAGATCTGATGGAAGAAAAGATGACTTTTGGTTTGTTTGCTTGTTTTATTTTCAACTGGGGGCAGGCAATCTGTTAACCTGCAGATGCCGTGGACAATATCCCCTACAAAACTCTTGAGGTTTTACTTTGGGATTTAGCTCGAGTGTGGGAAGCCAGAAAGGTAGCAAACTGCCGGAAATGACTATACAATGACAGACAGGACATTCACACCACTTCTTGGTCACATTGCAACTATCTCCCAGATAGACTACTGCAGTGTGCTCTACATGGGGCTACCCTTGAAGAGTATCCTGAAGCTACAGCTGGTCCAGAATGCGGCCGCGCGGGCTATTTTTGGAGCCCCAAGAAGGGCCCATGTAACACCATTGCTCCGCGAGCTGCATTGGGTACCAGTTTGCTTCCGGGCCCAATTCAAGGTGTTGGTTATTACCTTTAGAGCCCTACATGGCATGGGACCAGGTTTATTTATTTATTTATTTGTTTGTTTGATTTGTCCCCGCCCATCTCCCCTACAATGGGGGACTCTGGGCGGCTTACAACCATTAAAATCAAAATACATAATTAAATTATAAAAGGTTTAAAAATTATAAAAGTTATAAAAACTAAAAATTTACAAAAATAAGATGGAGATAAAAAGCTAAAAACTCCAAGAGGCCAATAGGGCCACACCAGGCCACTAAGGGGGCCAGCCAACCCCATTTCTGGTATCCTCCCTCCCCGCCCCAGGCCAGGTTACCTAAGGGACCGCCTCTCACCTATGACTTCAACCCACCCGGTCACACAGAGACGGCATGCTTCGGACCCCCTCAGTAAAAGAACTCCATCTAGTGGGGTCCAGAAGGTGGGCCTTCTCTGCTGTAGCCCCTGCTCTTTGGAATATTCTGCCCCCGGAGATGAGATTGGCCCCCTCACTCCTGGCCTTCCGAAGGGTCTTGAAGACCTGGTTCTGCCACTTGGCCTGGGGCGGGGAGGGAACCTCTCAAGCAGGGAGATGGCTAGCCCCGTAGTGGCTGGCTGTCCCTGCCCTGATTTTCCATCTTGGATTTTTTGTTTCTAGTATTGTTTTAATTGTATGTATGGTATACATTTTATATACATTTATAGTTTTAATGTCTTTGTAACCCGCCCAGAGTCCCCTATTGTAGGGGAGATGGGCGGGACAGAAATCCAATAAATAAATTAAATAAATAAAAATAACTCCAAAACCACTACACTCTGTCCATGAACATTCATTAAAATGCTCTTCTTCTATGAAATACATTTCAAAGGAAAACTCTCCTTTCTCAGATGGAGGGAGAATGCTTTCTGAAAAATGCAGATCTTTTCTGTCCAGAAAAATAGTCATCCACTGTGATGGTTTGGGGATCAGGCAAACTAAGGGAGGAAGATGGTTACCTAAATTGCCCCCATTAACAGAGGAAATGTATCTTTTAAAACCTTTTCACGGAGAATACGAGCTACTTCTCTCATATTCTGTTTGATGGCTTCCAAGAAACATCTGGTGGGCCATTCTGAGAAAAGAATATTACACAGGATAGGCCTTTGATTTCATCTAACTGGGGTCTCCTTTCTGTGTTGATCAGAACAGTAGATGTTGGAACGAACTCCAGGTTTCATCTTAACAATAACCCTCTTTTATTTACTGAAACCTTCTTTTGCTTGGGTTGCAGTAAATAAAAGATGAATATGGTTTTCTTTCAGCCATTATAATCCTACACTAATGTTATTTTAGGCCCTCCCTTATTGTCTCATGTTTTTCCCCAAAGGACCTTTATTTTTTTTCTTTTCCCACTGCTCTCAATCACTTCCTCTTCCAGAAGGAGTTCAAGTGGGGAGCCTGGGGAAAGATTGCTTCAATTTGTTGTGAAGTAAGGAAAGCTTAAAATAAAATTGTCTTTTCCCAGAGACATTCTCTTTTGAGCTATTTAAAATGTAAAAATTATGGAAATTCACAGAAGTGGTATTCTGCTCAATAGCTCAACCTGAACTGCAGAATCATCATCATCATCATCGTCGTCGTCATCATCATCATCATCATCATCATCCCAATCTGTTGGTCAGAGTTTGGAAAGCATGTGGTGGATATACAGTCCCCTAAAGTGGGGGGACTTTGGAGCAAGAGAAAAGTTTTGTGTGAAGAGAAGGATAAGAAGGGTAAAGAAGAGAAGGTGAAGAGATGCTTCTGGAAGAGGAGACTGGAAATCATTTTCTTGGAAAGTTCCTAATTTTGAAAAAAAAATAATAAGATTTTGGATGGGGCAACTCCCCCCCCCCCCCAAACTGCCTCTCTCCCCAGCTGCAAAAGGAATCAGAAAAGTTGGATAGAATTTTTAAATTAACATTGCTACAAAATGAAAATATGCCTCAGTTTTGACAAAATCACAAATCCAGCATGAACTTAGTTGGTTCAAAAAGATTTGGGGAAAGAACAAAGGGAAGCTACTGTCCTTCTAAGAATAAATCAAACCGGAATGGTTCAGGATTTTCAAATCAGATGAAAATAGCTGGGCAACAGTGTTGCTGAAGATGTTCTGGTTTGTTTGTTTTCCACTGGGAGAGTTGTGTAGCAGACACCACTGGCACGGCAGTGACAAGAAGAAAATACAAAGAGCTTCACTTGGCACATTCATACCTCGTGATCTGGAAAGTCAAACAATATCAAGAGGATTGATTTAGTGTCAGTGTCTGACATAAATCTCCAAGAACGACTGCTAAGCAACTAAGAGGGCACAAAGCATTGTTTCTGGACTGTGTGCTTTTAGCACCACTCATATATTTTTCTTCAACTTAAGCTGCATATGGAATTACAACTCATTTTCTATTCTTCCATGAGTGTGTGTGCATCATCTGCATTACAAGCCATGTGATGGATGAAAGAATAATGCAACCTAGCATAGCCTATTAGCAGTATGTTTACTTTCAAACACAGGCTTAATTTGCATTAAAAAAATGTTCAGAAGAAATTTGGAGAACTCATCCCCCCCCCCCCCCCAATTTCTCTGTCCACAAACTTATTGGAAAATTCTGAAAGGCCATTTGTGCCCAACAATATTTGCAATGCCGTTGTAAGATTACTATACCTGATACCAAAGATTTAGATGTTTTCTAGATACATGAGAAGAAAATCATCTGTCTTAATTTCTTTGCATTATACAATTCATGTAATTATTTAAAGCTCAGCCAATTTACTCCAGCACTTCCAGACTTGATAAATGGTTCTCCTTACTATGGATTCCTTCAAACCTGAAACCAACTATCTCTAACTCTATGGATAATTCTCTCATGGTCTGAGGAGAGAAACCCCAATAATCTGCAATGATTCATCATTCCAAAGTCTTGAGAGTATCCGTTTGATGCCTTTAAGTTATTAAGCAAAAAGTAGAATTATCAGTTTAGATAAACTTGTGTAATGGAATAATTTGCACCAAGTTTGACCATAGTAATAATAAAAAATAATAATTACATATCTATTTTCCTCATTGCCAGTTGCACAATCTACTCAGACAAGATACAGCTGGGAAAAAAAAATAAAATCTGTGTATATAGAATAGAGACAATGGTCCGTAATCAACACAGTGCAGTAATACTGACTGACTGCCCTAATTTCTCTCTCACTCACACCCCAATCAAAGATTAAAAATAAATAAATGGGATGTAGCTAGAGAAATGCTGATATCTCCAGAAATACACAAACCACACGAGAATACTGACAGGATGTTACCTGTCTCCCACACAGAGGCAAGTTGAAATGGCTGCTGGCAATGCCAGGAAGTCTCAGAGAGATCAAAAACCATACGATTAAAAATGTATTTCAGAAATAAACTGTAAATCACAGCAATGAAGTATAAATTAGAAATGAGTTGGTGTCAGAGATACCCGCATCTCTTTGGAGGAAGAAAGTGAGAGAGAAGAAGAAAATAATGGTGTCCTTCAAAAATGCATCAAACTATGACTACCAAGGATTTGTTTCACTTTCCTCTTTTTGCCACCTGCACTGTAATCTTGGGGACCCCTGCAATGAAACAGCAAGTGTGTAAATCTCAATATCAAACAAAGAAAACGACAGGGATAGCTTCATTCTATTCTGCACTGGTCAGAACTCATCTCAGTTCCTGGCCCAGTTTTGGGTACCACAGTTTAAGAAGGATTGAAACAAGCTGGAGCAGGTATGAAGAGGGGCCGTGAGGATCTTCAGGAGATTGGAAGTAAACCCTACAAAGTGAGACTGAAGGCTGTGCATAGAGGAGAGAAAATGGGTGTGTGGTGGGATATGATAACACCATTTAAGCATCTGAAAGGATGCCAGACAGAAGAAGGTCAAGATCTATTCTCTGTCACTCCAGATTACAGGGTACCAACTAATGGTGTTAAGCTACAGGGAGGCAGATTGTGACTGAATGTTAGGAAAAATATCCTAATGATAAGAGTTCTTATTTCTTAGGAAGAAGGCAGATTGCCCTTCAATACTTTCAAGCATAAATTGAACAGACGTTTGTCAGGAATACTCTAAATTGGTAACTGCAAGGTACAGGGCATAGCCTTAACAGGCCACTTCCAATTTTTATAATTCTATATAAGAAAAGGTAATGATTGCCATATATATCTCCATAATAGGGTCAGATAGTTATTAGGAGAAACCAAAATGGCACAAAGAAGCATGCAAGCCTTTAGGTTCTCCAGAACTTTTCATAAGGCAAGTTTTTACAAAAAAGCAATGGAAGGAGAAGAAACAAGAAGTAAAGCAAATTATGTCATATTTTGAACAGCAGTCTAAATATCAAAAGAAATGAAGAGAAGAAAGGGATAAAGAGAAGGATGGTGAAGTGGTTCAGCAGTTCAGGGAAGGTTCATGTGTATTCATAGGTGTCTGGTACAAACCATGATGACATCATGTAAGCCATGACATCATTGCAGAAATGATGTGAATTATGTAAGATACATCATTTGTGTAATGATGTCATGATATATAACATAGGTTGTCCCCTTTGCCCATGTTCATGCATCTATTACAAGTAGGAACCTACCTGAGTTCCTGGTCTTGCTTCCCCTCCCTCCTACTTTTGATATAGTGACTCCTTCTTTCCTTTTGTTTGGGGCAAATATTGGCTGTGTTTCATGACACACTAATCGAAAATACCTGGTTAATCAATACCCATGTATTACAGTCTTCTCTTCCCTGTCCCCAGCTATGCCTTGTTCTTTATCCAAAATCTTAAACTTTGGGTAGAAAACCCATCATGCCAATTGTTACTTAACCACTCCCAACCTGTCAATGAAACCTGGCTAATGGAGATGAATGCTGGGAGCTGTATTTCAACAATATTTAGCATGCTACAAGCTGCCTATCCCTAGCTTAGGCTTATTCAACTTTTTCTCCAAATATGGAGTGATCACTTTGGGAGATTTATAGAGACCAGACTTAGTAATCTACTGCAAGGCTAGATATTTTAGTTTCCAAAAATCACAAGTAGTGTTTAGATGACCTAGTAAGCTTGAAACTTTGATTAAAGAGCAGCACACTTGAGGGGCAGAACTGCAGTATATGTGTGTGTCTATATCAATTCTATCTGTCTATCATTGGCATGGATAATAAGCAATTAATTGAAACAGCAAAAGTTCCAAATGGAGTCTCATGCCTGGGCTAGACTTCTATCATTCCACAGTAGTCCATTTGAAGGAAACACCCTATGTGCACAGACACATCTTTCTGAATTATTGCATTTTAACACTATCTCCTAAGTGACTTTGAACTCCTATAATATGGAAAATAATCTAGAACACTGCTTGAGGCTAATGAATGCTGCCTAGCCAGAACAACTCAGCAGAGAAAAAACATTGCCTGATCTGTGACAGAATTCTTGATATTTGTGTGAAATTCAAGGAGAGACTAATAAGAAGATAATATTATCAGATGGGAGCCAGTTGGAATCTGACTGTTACTAAATGTGAAGTTCTCTAACTAGAAAATGATTCCCAAAGAATTCTTTGCAAACAAAGGACATTCACTTTGCAAAGAGTTCTTTACAAACTAACAGCATGGAAGTTGTTAATTTTCAGCCTAAATCCTGAGATAGGAATCTTTTAATTTAGCATAGACAAGTGGTAATATTAGAAGGATTCTGTATATTAGCAGTTACTGTATTATACATTTCAAATGTGTCAGTAAATGAGATGAAGATATGAGAAAGCCCATACATTTGTTTATTTCATCTTTTATGTACAATATGTACATTAATATGATTACTGATCATATTCTAGGGAAATTGAGATAACTGGAGATCATGACAGTCCACTTCCTAGGAAGTATAATCTAATGAGAAAGGATAAGCCTTATTGGTTGCATATGCTAAACCCAGCTCTAAATCACACATAGGTAAAGATTCCCTCTTGATGACCACATGGATTCTTCCATCTTATTTTCTTGGGAAGCATTTGAAAATTATTCACAATTGCCTTCTTCCAGGATGTTTTTTTTTTTTCAACTTCACAGTCTAACTGACAGCACTTGAACTTCCTGGTGGCCCCCTGTCCAAATATTAACCTGATCCAATCCTGCTTAATTATTTGTCATCAGCCAAGATTGCCTAGATGCTTGCACCTGCTCCATTTATTTAAAACAAACACACAGAGAAACACATATTTTAAGGGGAAAAGCCCCAGCCCAATATAACTTACAAGAAATATTGAGCCTCACCAACCAAGCAAGCATTTTATGCTTCCAACCCAATAGTTACACTTCCAGTACAGGCCTGTAGTGATTCTCCTTCAACCTATCCACATCTGGTCCATTCCATCATGACTCTCCAGCTGGATGCTCTAAATTTCTATTAGGAAACTTGGGTGTCCTCCAGATATGTTGGATGACACCTTTCACAATCCCCATCCAGTATCTTCAATATAATGATCAGAGTCTATGTAAGTTTGTTATTCTAATGATAGAAAGATTTTAGACTCTGAATATCCCTCCTGATTAAAGACATAGCTTTGAACCCTACCTCAGCTATTTGTTCTCCAAAGATCTTTACAGCTGTGTCTCAGCCCTTCAAGGTAGTCCAGACAAGAAGCACCAACCATGATTGATAACACTACCTTTACTGTAAGGTTACAGTAACAGAATCTTGCAACTCTGAAAGTACCCCTCCCCTCCCTTACTTTTATTCTCCTGAAAACTAGGGAGGGTCACTTCTAAAACACTTTCTCCACCCCACCCCTCCTTCGAACTGAGGTTCCATTTATCACACCATTGTCTAGGCTGTGGCTCTTCCTCTTGTCTCCCAAGGTCATGCCCACATGCCATTACACTGTATGACAAACAGCAAATCATGGTATTGGATCCCTGCTAAAGGGAATAGCTATGGTTCTCAACCTCAACAGTTGCTATTGGTAGCTGAGGTCCATCTTTCAGTTAGATGGATGGGAGCTTGGCTGCTGCTGCTTCTCTTCCCAATGGCTGCAATATACTCACTAGGTTGTATCCCTAAAAACCAAGACATGACATCTTTATTACTTGCCCCATTCTGTTTACAGTCTCATCAAAATATGTCTGATTATTCTCCTGATGTGCCAAAAAGCATATTCTTTGCTGTAGATTCTGTGGGCAGATGTTACCACATATGAGTCCAGTGTTGCGTCCGAGTATTGATTGGATAGTTACTTATTGATTTGATAGTATACCACCCTAGATCCTACAAACAGAGTAAGCAAAAATGCAACAATATAAAAAACCAACCAACACAGGCTGTTGTCCTAGATAAAGACGCATTCTGAATAGGCTTTCCCTTGTGTTGCTCCCAAGCTGAGGAATGCATCTGTTGGGAGTTTCTTTCACCCACACTCTCTGCTTTTAGGAAAGGAGACAAGATTCTCCTCTTTAGCCAGACTTTTCAGACTAAAGACTTTTCCTATTGAGTTTGTTTGGTCTGATTGGTTTTTATCAGATATTAACTGTCCCCCCCCCCCCCTGCTTCTAGCTGCCTTGAGTACCCTTGTGCACGATCCAAATTAGATTCAGGAGAAGGAAGAGGAGAAAGAGGAGGAGATGATGATTTTCTTTATTATGGGGAAGCTTAGCTGTTCTTCCCAGTTCTATTGGATTTGATCTCAAACCTGCCACCCTGCTTATGTACTTGCCAAAGTCTATGATGAAGGACATATTGATAAACAGAGGGGGAATCAATAAAAAGAATCCATACAAATCCAAGGAAGTCATTGTTTTTTTATGGAAGTTTCCTTTTTTATGGCTGGTCTTGAGGAATATGTTCCAAGTCTCTGTTGATATTCATTTGTTGTGCCTCCCAGTTTTGCTGAAACAAAGTACTCAGATGAAAGATTTAACTACCTGAAACCATTTATTTTGGTAGCATTTCCACCATTAACCTTAGATCATCCTATAAAGACAGCTGGAAAAGAAACAAATAAACACATCTCATTCATCATGAAGTGTGATAATAGAATGTTTTACAAACAGGCAAAATGCTTTTCTTTTGAAAGGAAACCATGCAATTTTTAACACCGCATATGCAGAAATTCCCCAGGCGATTCAAGAAAGCAAAGCTATATATAGGTATCAAGGTGTTTTCATGACATCCTATTAACAGCTGGGACATTGCCGGAGGGACTCTTGATGTCATCAGAGCACTGTTAAAGATGGAACCAAGGAATGAGTTGGGGGAATCTTAATGTCAACACTGAAGTATATTCTTCAGTTAATTTGCTCTCAAAAAGAGATGATGATATCTATATATCTATGTATCTATACTGAGAGGGAGAGAAAATACAGAACTGCTCAAGTAGAAATCCACTTATTCTTGGCACTTCCCTCCTCCTTTCTCTCCACAAAGAAAGCTGCTCCTGAAGGCAAGGAAGTCTTCCAGAATGGAATGAGAGAGGCACAGAGAAGTTTGCAATTGGGTGGGAAATGTATGAGAATTCAGTGGGGCCAGCCCTACATGAGCCAAAATGAGACTTTTTCTGCTTCATGTGGCATAATAATTTGGCTGTCTGTGGTGATGATACACACTGGCTTGGGTGCTTGGGAAGCTATATTTGTTATCCACCCCAACTAGTTCTCTGGGGCTCCAAACCTATTATTCATGTTTATATCTGCATGCAGAGCATCTCTGCAGCAACTAAAGGATATACTTGCTGAATACTTCAAAAACAACAAATAGAGATTCTACTTCAGAAGCAGGCAAACAAACAAGAGCCAGACTTCAAGTGTCTCTAATGTTTAAAATAACATGAAACCATTGCTTATCAGATAAAACAGGGAGCCAGTGTGGTGCAATTGTTAAGGGGCTTTGGCTGATGTTGGGGAGACCAAAGTTCTAGACCTCCCTCAGCCACAGATGTCCACTGGATGACTTTGGGCCAGTCACACTCTCTCAGCCCAATCTACCTCATAGGGTTTTTGTGGTGGGGAAAAATCGGATGAGAGAGTGCTATCTACACCACCTTGATCTCCTACACAAAAGGCATGATATAAATCCAATAAATATATATGCTACTATCTGCTGTTTTTGAAGAGATATTCACATGGAAGTAGGCAACTACATTATTCTTCATTGCAGAATAGCCAACATGTTCCTTGTGGCAACTCAGGAAACTGGACACGGAGGCCATTAAGTGGAGGGGGAACAGATGAGAAGAATTGACTCATCTTCTCTCCACTTACTGTCCTTGCTGACTCTTTCCCTCCAGCCTCTGCATGTGTCATCCCAGATGCTGCATGTAAACCCAGATAGATTCCAGCCATAAGAATGGTTCTCTATAAATAATGTGTTACATTAATCACATGTATATCTTTAAAATAAACATCAAAGTAAATAAAAGGAAGAAAAGGGATTGTAGGGGAGGCAAAGCAAGGGGAAAGGAGGGGAGAATAAAGTCTGAATGCATATATTCAATAATCAAAATCCGTCAGTTTAAGGTGATATTATAAAGGGTTCCCAATGTCAAAAACATGGACACTGGAAATTGGAATGTATTTTCCAGTACATGCTGTGTTCTTCTTGTGGTGGAACGTATTCTCAACAATTTTCCCAACACCATAATTAAAAAACATCATTTTTTTCTTTGTTCTGCCTTTCTGATGGTCCAGCTTTCACAGCTGTATAGTGTGTTAAAATTAGGAAAACCATAGCCTTCACTGTGCCTACCTTTGTAGTCAGTTTGATGTCTCTGCCTCTTAAAATTTTATCTAGATTTTTCGTAGTCTTTCTCTCAGATCACAGACATCTCTTGATTGCATTGCCGTGAATTTTTGAGCCTAGGAAAATCAAGTTTGTTATTACTTCAACTTCTCTGTCTATTTTAGATTGGGGTTGCTTGATGACATATTCTTTGTCACTGTTGTTGTTTAAACAGGCTGGTTTTTGCATTCCCTCCTTTTACCTTCAAGAGATTCCTTAAATTTTTCTCACTTCCAAGTTTTCTCTGTGGCAATGTACAAAATTAAGGGGTTATTGATTCATACAATTTGGTCATGTAAATCACTGATATCTTTGTAGAATATATTTTAATGTACATAAATAGATTTATGGGGATAGTTTTAGTGTTAAAGATTGTGTTAAATTATGTCCTGAAACTTTGGAATTTAACTATTTTTGAGGAGTTATGGTTGTTTCTAAGAAAATTAATTTGAGAAAATGAAAAAGTAGCAATATTCCTGATATTAAGGATTGGATTAAGGAGATATGTGACTTACCCATTTTTAAAAAGGGAATTTTATCTACTAATCTAAAAATGACTCAATATGTTTTTATGTGGCATAGATTTTATGATATTTTGTAATGTTAGAAAATCATTAAATATTTTTCCTTAAAGTAGATTTACAAGTCTGTTTGATATGTAACTAATATGTGGCACCTATAGATTCACTTTTCTATTTTTGTTTTGTTTTGGAATTTTTAAAATATATTTCTTTCCTTTTTTTTATTTTATTTTTTTCCATCTGAGGTTGTTGACATTTCTCCCAATAATTTTAATTCCAGTTTCTATTTCTTCTACTCCAGCATTTCTCAGGATATAATCAGCATATAAACTAAATAGGTAAGGTGACAGTATGCATCCTTGGATATTCCTTTCCCAATTTTGAACTAATTAGAAGATCCATTTTCCATTTTAACTGTTGCTTCTTTGTCATCATACAAATCCTTCAATATGTAGATGGGGTGGCCCAATAGATATATTTTTAAGGGCTATCCATAATTTGTTGTGGCCTACCCAGTCAAAAGCCTTAGTACCATCATTAAAGCAAAATAGCATGTATGTTGCCTTTTTCACTGTTTATCAGAGGATAGCAGTGTGATGATAGGTGACCAGACTCTTTTAAATCCAACTTGTACATCTGATAGCAACTTGTTCCATTTATTTTTGAAGTCTGGACTGTATTGTCTTACTGCTATATTAGCGAAATAGAATTGTTCAGTAGTTGGAACATTCTATATCACTGTCATTTTTTCTTTTTTTTCTTTTGGTAATGGAATATAAATTGATTTTTTTCTCATCTTTGGTCCACTGTTATGTTTGCCATACTTGCTTAAAGACTCTATGCTGCACTTTAACTGGATCATCTTGCAAGATTGTGAATAGTCCTGCTGGTATTTCATCAGCTTCTGCAGGTTTGTTGTTAGCAATATTGTCTAGGGGACATTTAACTTCACTTTCCAGAATGTCTGGCTCTAACTCAGTGATCAAACATATTATTGGTTTTAAAGTTATTTGTTTATTTCAAATATTTTTATGCTGCCTACTCATATACCTCTAGGTTTACAATATACATCCATTAAAACATCCATAAAAGTCAATTCTCCATTAAAACAATATCCGTTACTATCTTCAGTTAAAGTCTTTCTTACTGAATGCCCTACAAAGCGAATTGTTTCTACCAGTTTGCTAAACATCAAAACAGTGAGGGCTAACCTAATCTGGGAGTGGGGAAGGGGGCACTGTTTCAAAGTGAGGAGAGTGCCACTGAGACCGCCATTCTCCAGGTTCCAACCCACCTGATCTCTCTAAGGATGGGCACCTACCACATCCCCCCCAACTGGACTATGAAAAGTGGTCAGGTTCTCTATTTCTTCCATATAGTTGTACCACCTCTTTTTAATATCTTCTCTTTCCAATATATATTTGTCTTTGTCTTTCCTTGTGCCCATCTTTGCATAAAAGTTTCCCTTGATTTCTGTAATTTTCCTAAGTACATCTCTTCTCCTTCCTGCATTATTGCTTTCCTTAGTTTATTCACTTTGGCTATTTACAGTTCTGTGCAAAAAACTGAACTGTCAAGATTGGATCACCTTCTGCTCACTTAGGGATTCATACATGAAACATACAATTTTAGCAGGGCTGCCTAAACTTCTGCATGCGATTATAAATGTAACTCCTTGTTTTTTTCTTGTTCTTCCCTGGAACTCAGTATCTTGTTGGGCTTTTTTGTTCTCTCTGTTGTCTTTTGCTTTCTGCCTTTCTTCAGTTATTTTCAATGTGTCAGCTGACAGATATTGTGCTTTTTGCATTTGGGAATATTTTCGTTTGCTTCATCTTTAATGATGATATAAATTTTAGTCCAGAGTTCTTCAAGCACTCTATTTATCAAATTGAATCCATTAAATCTATTCTCTACCTTCTCTGAATACTCATATAAAATACTACTGAGGTCACACCTCACTGGTCTGATGATTCCTTTTTTTTTTAGTTTTAGGTTGTAATTTTGCAAGGAGTTCATGAACTGAGTTGCCATTAGCACTAGGTCTTGTTTTTGCTGACTGAAAAGAATTTCCCCATCTTCATTTGCAAAATTAATTATTTTGTATCCCACCACAATCCAGCAACTCTTGCAGGCTATGCAATTAATCCGATTTTGATGTTGTCCTTCTGGTGATATCCATGTTCAAGGCTGGCTTTTAGATAGTTGGAAAATGGTATTTGCAATAATCGCTTAATTTTCTTTTTCTGTTTCCTGCTTCATTTTGTAAACCGAAGGCAAATTTTCCCATTATTCCAGAGGGTATTTTACTTCCAACTTTGGCATTCTAGACTCTTATAGTTGCTTAGATGTCTTTTTAGTTGTTTTGTGAACCAGATGTTCCAAATCACCATACAAGTGTACATATATAGTTACCATAACACTGACTGGCTTGGCTTGGATTCAAATTGAGATTGTTCTATCATTTTTGAATTGTACCTAAGCATTGACTTTAACACCCCTTTGTTAATAGTGATGTGTACTCAATTTCTTCTATGATTTTCTTGTCTGCAGTAGATCTGATGCTTCTCAGATGTGGAGTAACCCACTCCAGTCTATTTCAGTTCACCAAATCCAAGAATGGCAACGTTGAATATTGAAAATCACATGTCTTTACAGCATCAAACTTTCATTTTCCTTCTGGAAACTTCAACATCTTAACATCCTTTGGGTTTTAATCTAGCTTCATCATAAGAATCATCAGCAGAACTACCTGTACTTGCCCTCTACTCTTCCCCAGTAGCTTATTGGATACTTTCCAGCCTGGGGTTCATCTTCCAGCATCAAGTTGATAAAATCCCTGATTGTAAATGCCTATTTGGGTTTCTTGGCAGAATATAGAAGTGGCTTACCTGTTCCTTCCCCAGTGGATCATAATTAATCTGATCCCTCCTCTCTGACCTGATCTTCATGAGTGACCCTCCTGGGAGTATACACTTTTAATAGTGAGGTCATAGCATCATTGGGATGTGCAAGTACTTCAGTACTACAAGATAATGAACCATGAAGAAGGTTTTTAGATAGGGAAAAAAGGGATTATAGACACAACAAAATGACTGGATACTGCTTAACTGTATTGCCTTATCAACTAAAATTGACTTACACATCTTTTCATTGCCCTCCACATGTAGAAAGTAAATGTCTCCAGTGAAGGGCCTCTCTAGCCTAATGGAGGATGTTTGTGTGATTGAAGACCCCAATTTTCCAGTGTCTTTACTACATTGGTACAGATAATCTCTGCTTCCTCTTGTAGAAGATCACAAGAGGTCTTTATTCCCCCATGAAAGGCAGCTAAGGTTTCTCCCTCTCTGCCACCATTTCAGCCATTTGCTTTCCTTACTTCACTCTCAAAAGCACTGACGGTACTTAGCCAATCTTGTTTGGACTTGGTTTAGTATCTGAATAGGGGCACCTGGGAATTGGCTGTTGGCTAGATGGGAAGTTGAAAAAAAAATCCCAAAAGAAGGCAATGGCAAATTACTTTGACAACACTGTCAAGAAAGTTACATGGATGTAGTCATCAGAGTTCAGTGGAAAGAAGTCATTGTTGGTGTAAATCTAATAGCACTGACTGTTCAATACCTCTTGATCTACTATCCACAAGGGGGCAGTAGACTGTAGAAAAAGTTAAGGATTTCCTCTCTATCTCCTCTTTGTCTATCACTCTGCCTACTCTTTCTTTAATAGACTGGTAATCTCAAGTCACTGCCTTTCTTGCCAGGCACACATGCACAGAGCATGTGCTTTTTGACTCTCCTCTTGGCAGGATGTAGGTGCTAGGCTCTGCCTGTCCTTATAATGTACTTCCAGTAAATAAATCTTTCTGCTATAGCTATAAAACCTGGTTCATTAGTGATTGCTCATGTCAGGTTCCCATTCTCAGGAATGCTCACGTGCAGATTCAGAATGCCTCAATGTCCAACAGTCTTCGCCTTCCTTTGTTCTCTTTCAACAGCACCTTCCATTAGCATATTCTCAATGAATGTAAGACAGCTCTCCCATTTCAAAGGCAATTATTTGAAGCAGAAAAACCCTAACATTTTTGTCAGTAATATGGTCATTTATTTTAGGTATCAAGGCTGGTGTGGATCTTCCGGGTTGTGTGGCCGTGGTCTGGAAGTTCTGTTTCCTAACGTTTCGCCAGCATCTGTGACCGGCATCTTCAGAGTGCAGGAGCACAGACAGGAGCAGTTCTCTCTGTGCCCAGGATGGTGTGACCCTTTTGTGGGTATTTATAGAGATGTGGAGGGGGGGGGTATGGGGTGTTAATGAGTGGCTGCTTGCCCAGGTGTCAGGAGATCTGTGTATCTTCCTGTGGGCCAGGCAGGGTCCCTTCTTCTATTGAGTTGTTAACGAGTGGCTGTTGAGGGTGATTAGCATGTTCATTGTGTGAGTTGTTCGCGTGTCCTGGTGGCTGAGCTGAGTTCGTTGACCTTTTGCAGGCTGTATTTCTCAGGATTGGTAGCCAGGTTTTGTTGATTTTTAGACTCTCCTCTTTTTTATTGAAACTGTGCTGGTGTTTGTGAATCTCAATGGCTTCCCGGTATAGCCTGGTGTAGTGGCTGTTTGTGTTGTCCAGTATCTCTGTGTTTTCAAATAGGATTTTGTGTCCAGTGTGCCTGAGAGCATGTTCAGCTACTGCCGATTTTTCTGGTTGCTGTAGTCTGCAGTGTCTTTCGTGAGAGACAGGAGAGAACTGCTCCTGTCTGTGCTCCTGCACTCTGAAGATGCCGGTCACAGATGCTGGCGAAACGTTAGGAAACAGAACTTCCAGACCATGGCCACACAACCCGGAAGATCCACACCAGCCTTCGTATGCCGGCCGTGAAAGCCTTCGACAATATTTTAGGTATCCTTTGCTAAAATACATGTTTGAGTTCAACTACTTTTGCCATAGCATCTAAACACAGTTCTATTCTTTATGCTGATTTCCTTTTCCTCTTACCTGATTTCCAAACCCTGTCCTCAGTCTTGTAGTGTAAAAAGACATAGCATGCAATGAAACGTTATGGGGAGCAAGGATGAAAAGAGTTTATGATCTCTGAGCTGAGCCAACAAAATAGCCCTGACATGAAATGGCTGCTGCCAGGTAACTATGAGAAGGTAAGCAGAAAGAAGAAGGCTGGAGAAAGAAAAGATTTGGCCAAGTCTCATTTGGCCAAGAGCTAACAGTTGGAAAGAAATGTGACTTTATGATTACTCCTACATAAGCAGCTTCTGCAGCAAAAGGCATGGAAGAGGAAGATCTAACATATATCTGGTACTCTGCAAATGTACTTGTTGACTGACAGACAGAAGCTAAATCTGACTGACTGACTGACTGACTGACTGACTGACTGACTGACTGACTGACTCATTCATTCATTCATTCATTCATTCATTCATTCATTCAACATCCTATTCTCTGTTTATGTGCCCCATTAAATCACTAGTGGTTTGTTAACCACAAATCAGCATGAAGACTGGAATTCATCATGATTAGTTAATAATTCTGAAGCACCTTCAGCACTTCCTTCATTCCTGATTACACAGGCCTACTATAGTCATCACAGATTTGTTACACTTCCTTTCCTCTTTCACTGGACTGATTACAGCCAATGGCTGAACATGTGTAAAAGTGACACGGATCAAAAAAAGTGAAGATGTCTGAAATGCATTGCAGAATTTTAACTTCTAGGGATTTGGCTGAAACCAAGATTCAAGTTCATTTCTGCTCTGCAGCTGAACATCTCCAACAACCGCACATACAGAGAAAAATAAGAACACTGTTTTTAGAGCCAAGAATCAGAATACACATGCTGTGCTGAATTAAAAGGAGAAATTAGAGGCTATGAGGTGATATTGGCTGGGAATTCCCAATCCATATGGAGGTCATCAGACTGCAGAAGCTCGGACTCTTTTGCAGCATCTCTGGGACTTCAGGTAAGAGACTTTCCTAGCTCTAGCTAGTAATTCCAAGAATTCAAGTAGGGACCATTTTTGTATGTGACATGCTCAGCTGTTAAGCTATGGGGCTTTCCCAGGAGTTCATATCTGCTTAGCTTTGAAGCTAGAAAGAAACTCTGTAGATGGTTTACAGCCTTAGATATGTTATCAAGCAATTTGCCTTGAGGAGCAAAGTAAGAAGGGTAAAAAAAAAAAAAAAATGACGCATCCTGAACATTGTGGTAAGAATACATTTTAAAAAATAACATCCTAGGAAATGACAAGACAGTAGGAAATGGAATTTGGTCACTAAAACCCAACTGCATTTTGTGAAACGCCTTTATTTGTCCCAGGCAGGAGTTTCTTCTAATTTAAGTAGTAGCTCTTAGCAGCGTGTGACATTTCTAGTCCATCCAGGGTGTTACTAGTACATGACAGGTCAAGTCTGTCACCTTCATAAAAGCAATGAACATCTACCCTGGCACACCACACTGTTGAATCCCTCTGAGTATTACCAGTGTCATACCAAATATTGTCAACAGTATTTATCCGCCTTCATCATTGCCGTTTATAGGAGTATCTAAAAAAAAACAAAACCCACTTACTTTTCCAAAAAGATAGTTCTCCTCTTTACTCCCCTCAATGCTACAAACTGCATAGAAGATCTTTAAAAAAAATCCAGGAGAGTTAATTTGTCCTCCTGGCACTTGTAATTAAAATTACAAAACCTCCCGGGTGGAGTGAGGTGGGGAGAATACTGGTAAAATGAAGGTTATTGTTGTCTCTATTATTAATTAAATATTATCAGATTGTGCAATTTAAAAGAAAAGATCCGCCACTAGGATTTGATGCTCCCTATTATCCTCATTAGGTAAATGGTGAAATAAAGATGAATGAATTAACAAGGAGATGAATTAATGATTAAGGCAGCCTGGCACACTTTAGATTAGATTCCATTAAGAGTGAGGGGTGAATGTCAGGGTGAAACTGTTGCATCCCATCTGTAATTCAAATACATGTTGAAATGAAAATGAAAATTAAGATTTAATTGGAATGGTTCAAGTCAGAGTGACTGCCAGTCAGTGCAGGCATTACTAGTTGAGTCCAAAGGTCTTTCTTGATATAGAAGCAGCTACATATATTCTTGTGCTGCATGGGTCCACATTAGGAATTTATTGACCCAGGGCACTTCCAAATTGATTGATTGATTGATTGACTGATTTAAATGTATGGTCATGGACTAAAAGAAGAATAAGAACTTAGGTAAATTGGATAAAATGAATATCAGTAGATTTACAAATCTACATGATAGCTAATAGAAAAATAAAAGATCATCATCAAAGATAAAAGTAGGCCTCTCAAACTTTATAAGTCATTGGAATTGTGGACCAGTCTAGTCAAACACAGTATCTTCTGACTGCAATTGTTATGGCACAAAATTTCTTAACTTTTATAGCAATTTCTGTAGACTGGTCACATCATAAGAAAAGAACAATTTCTCTTTGGGACCAGCCCAAGCCTCTGCTGAGAGGCACTAGGCACTCAATATGGAGATGATGCAACTCAGAACAGCATGTGCAATCTCTGTATCTGCGAACGGATATTGTAATATCTCCCTGCCATCACCTTTCAGGTTAGTGCATTAAATCATCCAGATGACCATTTTAAAATGATATGCTCCAGTATATGAGTCAGCAGGAAAGTACCCTGCCCTCCTTGTTGAGCTCTATTCTGTCCCAGCAACAAGACTGCCAAGTGGTGCTCTCTTTGCAGTCCTTAACGTGGGACAAGTTAAGGTAAGAGCTGGTTCTCACAATGTTAAAAAAAATTGCAGACACCCCCCCCCCCCCAATAATAAAAGCAATAGATAATGCAACTATGTGAAACCCCTGTTGACCAAAGCAGTTTGAAAAAGTGTAATGCACTCATGGGCATTCTTTGAACTTTGAACCACCAAAGTTCAAAAGCATTATTCTTTCTTTCCGGCTTCTTCAAAGTCCAACTTTTGCTTCCATAAAGTGTCACAGAAATACCGATACTGATCTTTGTAGCTATAGACACATCACCACATCTACATGTCTTTTCCAAAGCCTTCATGACTACTCTACCAAGTGCTAGTCTGTAGTGTATTGACTACTTGTTCCTTTACTGTTGACAGTTGATCCTAAAAGTCAGAAGCCGTCTATGACTTCAGTATCTTCAGGGCCAATTCTAAGGCTTGCATTGTAGCCAAGTCCTGTTATACCTATCCTAACTATAAAAACAACACTGTTCCTTCTTTGTTTTTCGTGTCCTGAGCAGTAACCATTGTGATCTTCTGACTGAAAGTGTCCAATCCCAGTCCATCTCAGTTTGCTGATGCCTAAGATGTCAATTTGTAGTTATTTCATTTCATCTTTCACTGTGCTGGGCTTTCCTGTATACATGCTTTTCACATTCCATATTCTCACTGTAATTCTGTCTTTGCAGCTTCAGATTTTCTTTTCTTGCATGGCAACATCAACAACTAGCTGTCCTGATACTTTAATCTAGCCGCATTATAAACACCATTAGTACTCTGAAAAATCCTCAAGCCTTCCTCAGTAGCATGTTGAGTGCCATCCATCATCTGGCACTATATTGTCAATCATTTTATGTTTTCTATCCATGTGGGTTTTTTGGTAAAATAATAGGGTTACCATTGCCTTCTCCCACAAACTATGAATTGATGCCTTTGCCGTTGTCACTGAAGTGATCATCTACCTCCAGCATCTTCCAAAATCACTGCTGCACAATACAGGTGCCTGCTTGCTTTAACTGGGCAGTGGGATGACCTTCGAGCCTTAGGTGACCCTGCTGGGAATGTATACTTTTGACATACTTTCAGACATTCTTTTCTCTTTCCTCCCTGAAACACCCCCCTGCCATGATGAGGCAACACAGCAGGATTTGGCAGTATGTGAATGTGTGTGCATTGGGGGGGGGGGGGAGGGAATAGAGGGAGGGCAAAGGTTGAAAATTCTCCGTTAATATAGCTCTTGACTAGCTCTTCCTCTTAATCCCTTACATGTAGACCATTATAGAATTTTTACAATAAAATACACTCTGAACCTGCACCAGGATCTGACATACAAGAGGTTCATCTACATATTCCTGTAGCATTTCAGGAAGAGAGTGGAAGTCACCAAAACCAGCAGAATATTTGGACTGAAGTCTGACCACCTCAAGCCAGTGACCCATGTGAAATTTAACAGGGGTCCCTCCCCCTTCCTCTATAGGAGACATCATAGCCAGAGATGGAGTTCTGGCAGTCATCTGCAACAGACGTGCTATGCTTGCCCTTCTCCCAGAACTCAAAGTGGACTTAATTTGTGTGAAGTGTCAGCTAGTAGAAGTTCTGAAAGGCAAGATTGATGAACTGGAGTCCTGAGTATCATTACTGTCTTCTATTTGTCAAGATGAAGACTCCTTGAATAGTAATGTGGATGCTATTACTCACCACAAGCAGGAGAACAATAGGAAGCTTACAACTTCACCAAAACATTAGGGTGAAGATAGCTGACACCATGTCACCACTGGAAGCAAAATGATCACAACCATTCCCCTTCGATCTTGGTACCTGATTCCAGCTACTAGCCTCCAAGGAACCTTCTACAAATGTGAGCAAGCTACAAAAGGCCACAGTTGAACCCTAGAGGCCTAGTGTGGCTTCCATCAGCCTCTTGGATTTTTTTCTCTTCTTTCCATCTGTGTAGATGTGTTTGTCTTTTTATAAATTTTAATCATGTATTTATTGTTTTAACTTCATGTAAACCGCCCAGAGTCCCCCATTGCGGAGAGATGGGCGGGGATAAGTCTATGTATAAATAAAAATAAATAAAAAACCTCTGTCACCTAATCCAAGTGGAAGTGATGAATCACTTATCACAAAGAAGAACAAGGATGTGATTGTAGGTAAGCTCATCCTGAGAGACACAGAAACTCCCATTTGTTAGCCAGATCTTTCCTCTCAATATGTATACTGTCTCCCAGGTGCCCAAAACCAAGATGGAATGAAAAGACATACAAGGCTTTTCAGATCTGCCAGTCATAGCCTCTCCTACTCATCAATGTGGACACAGATCATTCTGCAAGGCAAGACCTCCATCATATTAAATGTGAGTTTGTGGCTTTGTGGGGGGGAGTAAAGGATCTTAGAGTCCAAATGGTTGTGTCAATACTTCTCATTGGAAGAAAAAGTCCAGCAAAAGAAGGGAATTCTTGGTTGCACTTCAAGGAGAAGGAGCTGCTTTGCAGAGATGGAATCAATCTCTTAAAGAAGGAAAGGATATCTCTGGAAGACGGCTGCTAATTTGTTCAGGAGGGCTTTAAACTAGGTTGGGAGTTGTAAGGCTAGGGTTAACAAGGGTACACTAGGGTTGGGAGTTGTAAGATCATTGATGAATAATGAACTGACAAGTAATAGATTAAATAGAAAAGCAAAGTATTCTGGAAACTACTAGCTTAACAACAACAACAACAACAAAAAGTAATATATGCACAAAGCAAAAGGAAGACAGAATACAGGAAATCTAATCTACTACCTTAAATGTCTCTTTACTAGTGCACAAAGTATGGGTAACAAGCAAGGTGAGCTGGATGTCATGAAGCACAAAGGGAGATATGATATAATAAGGATTACAGAAACATGGTGGGATGAATTCCTCCAGTGAAACATTGACCTTGATTGGTATACCTCATTTCAGAGGTACAGGTAACACAAGGGAGGTGGTGGTGTAGCACTGTATCTCACTAATGAACTTTTATCTGTAAAGAGGTCCACTGGAGTGATGGTAATATGAGGGTTGAAAGCATCTAGGTTTAGAAACTGGGCAAGCTAACAGAAGGTACATCTTGCAAGAAGTCTGCTACAGACCATCAAACAAGTCAGAGGAAGTAGATGAAGATTTATAAAAGCAGATATTTGAAGCCTCAAGAATTATGAAATGGTTGTGATGGCAGATTTCAGCTATGCAGGCATGTATTGGAAGACTAGTTCTGCCAAACCCAAGATATCAGATAAATTCTTCACTTGCTTTGGTGATAATTTTCTCTTTCAAAAGACTGAGGTGGGTACTAGGGGATCTGCTATTTTAGATTTGGTCTTTACTAACAAGGAGGAGTTGATTGAAAGTATTACAGTTGTGGGAACTTTGGATGGAAGTGACCATTGTATGGTCCTAATCAACATCTTTACCACTATACCCCCTTCAGTCCCTATGGTTTTTGCTGGTCTTTCTCTCTCACGTGTGATAATTGCATTGTTAGCCATTCATAAAAATAGTTAATAGGTGATGAAATAGGTTGCAATCCATAGAACCTTGTTTCATCTAATGCATGGTTGTGTGATCCTGGAAAAAGGACCCTGAGAGCTTGGCCTTTATCTGTTGTGTTCGAAGCCACACTTGAACCAGTACGACCAGGACAAAAACTACAGTAACTTACTGTAACTCTCATATGTTTAATAATTTCCCACGTCTGTCAATTTGGTGGCAATTTTTAGAGGCTCTATAGACATCTCCAAGGTTTGGGGAGGGGATATATGCTGTACAGTGTACATTAGCTATAATGGCTGAGCAAAGATGCCTGAAGTCCTTTCTTGATTTTGCTGGAAGAGATTAAAATATCTACCTCTCTAGAAAACACCATGTACTGCATTTTTCTTTCTATCCAAGATTCTTGCCAATTAGTTCTAGCATTCATTTTGGTGTCTTAGCTGTTGAAGTGTTACAAATGCTGCTGGTGTCTTTATTTGTTATTCGCTTTATGCCATGAAAGAAGTGGAAAGTGTCTACTGATGTTTCTTTGATGGATCGTATTCCACATACTGGTTAAATCACCAGAAAGCCTCTTACTTTCACTGGGCAAAATACTGCCTGGACATTTTAACACATGTCCCTGAGACTGGCAAGAACTGGTAAATTAAACAAATAAAATCTGAATGCCAGGAAATTGAGCTAGCTCATTCATTCAGTGGGAACCAGAGGCCTGTCAGAAACAGTGGCCTATACCTAGATATTGGTAGAGTTTAGCACTTCCTGATCTTGCTGTTTTCCTCTTGAATTTGGTTTGTTGCACCTTTTTATAAAGGCTGGTTGCTTTTTAAAAATGGAACATGAGTAGCCAAAGGTTAACTTGGAACAGAGAAGCAGTAGAGATGCCAAAGTCTGGCCTCTGATACTATTAACAAATGAATTAATTTACACCAAACTAGCAAATGGTACACAGTGTGGATTTTGCCTAGCCTGAAGGAGAGGCCATCCAGCTTCCATTTAGTGTATTAACTGGCTCAGTTTCCTAGCATTCAGTGTTTGTTCTTTGCAAGTAATGTGCAGTTAAGTCCTGTGATATCTATAGTTCCATCCAATCCCCTTTCTCTCATTTAAATTTAGACTTCTTATAACCCAGGTTTCAGCAGAATGATAAATGGAATGGACTGTGCTTCTCCAGCTATAGGAGCTAGAGCTATAGAGAGCTTCTGGTGAGGATTCATGGTGAACTAGACATCCCTGAAGGAGCGGGGATGGCATTGCAGTAGATATTGGTGGCCAGACAGCGAATTCTGGCAGGTGTAGTCTCTCCGGAAAAAGGAGAGATTGTGAGATCACCCACTTGCACTTGAGACAGCTGTTCCTCATGAGTACACTATAGACTGCAGGAACTGAGATTTTTGCAGTCAGCTCATGAGTTGAGTGACTGGGAGTTGAGGGATTCCAATCAAGCTCACAGCCATAACATAGCTTATATGGACATAAGGCTTGCAAGAGCCTCGTTTCTTAACCACTTTTGGATGTAATTAATTTACAGCTAAAGAGAGATTTTCTGAGTGGCAAGATAAGAAAATTCCACTTGGTGAATTATTATTTGTTCAGGATTACAAAGAAATAATTAAAAAAAAAAGTTTTAAAGACTTTAAAACTTTTGCCAAAAAGCTTAACAAGGAGTCGATATAAGAAAGTTTAAAACAGATAAAGGGGACAGTTATTTTGAAAGATTATTTTTTGGTGAAAGTGCTTTTGAAGAAATTGGAATTAAATTGGACAAACAAACTGGACCTTTGTGGAAATGTTTTTTTTGGGGGGGGGATTGTTTGTTTGTTTGTTTTTTGCTTATTAGTGCAGACAATTTTATTTATTTATTTATTTGTTTGTTTGTTTGTTTGTTTATTTACTTATCTATCAAATTTATATGTCTGTCCATCTCACAAAAAGTGACTCTGGGCAGTGTACAACAATTAAGTAAAACAATAAATATACAAAAATAACCATTAAAAATATAAACAGTAATTATTAAAAATAAAAAAGGCACAGGAGAGAGTGAATATTAACTGCAATGATAGAACCATCTTGGAATGTCACCAGTGATGACATAGCCAGGCCTTGAAGGACTTCCAGAACATTAACAAGGATGGAATGCGGGGGAGGGGGGGGAGAATTTTCCATAAGGCAAGCAGGCACCACAGCAGAGAAGGCCTGCCAAGTGTAAGTCCCTAGCAGATGGGACCCACAGCATGCCTTCTCTGCTACTTCTAACCCCCATCCCGCCCTTGCCAGAGGTCATTAAAAAGTGTGACCAAGTCTGTTTCCATCCCATACCCAGGCCTGAATCCCAAATGAAAGGGATCCAGATAATCCACTTCTTCTAAGGTCCTCTGAAGCTGCTGTTCAGCTACCTTCTCAACTACCTTCTCAACCTTAAGAAGGGGAGGTTAGATACTGGATGAAAATTGTCTAGTATAGTGGGGTCCAGCAATGGCTTTTTGAGGAGGGGGTGAACCAAGGCCTCTTTAAGAGATAAAAGAACAACTCCTAACTCAAGGAGGAGTTCACCATTGCTAGAACCCACTCACACAACACCTCCCAGGCCACTTTAACAAGCCAGGAGGGGCATGGATCTAAAGAGCAGGTGGCTGAGCTCAAAGTCCTAAATTAGTGGATTTTACAAAACAAAAGAGAAAGATAATATGAGCCAGACTATGATGCTGACTGGAACTATGGAGATGTTGACTGTGATGCTAACTGTAACTACAGAGTGCCACTTGAGATGAAAGTGTTAGGGCGCAAGGAGACAAAAGTGAAAAAAAGGGGGAGGCTTGCCTTTTCTTTTTCCCTTGTTTGAGACACTTTCATTTTTGGATTATAATATGATAATGGCAAGTACCAGAAAAGCAGCAAGAATGGAGGGGAGGGGAGGATCACTACAGCTACCTGCAGAGAGAGGAATTACACCAGATTTGCTTCAGAAAATGTTTGAGCAAATGGGAAGTAGGTTAGCTGAATCACTTGATACTAAATTGACAGCTTTTGAAAAAAGAATGGATGAAAGACTTGTAAAGATGAAAGAAGAGATGAAAGAAGAAGTTAAGATGGAAAGCTCTGTTAAACAAGTCCCTGGACATGTAAAACAAATTAATGAAAAAATGGAAATTTTGGAGAGTAAGACAAAAATTATAGACAAAGAGTTGGAAAGAGAACCAGATAGTCTGGCTGTATTCAAATTGAGAGAGAAGGAATTTTGTTTGAGACTTAGACCAATCTCAGAGGATTCTGGTGAAGATATTAGAGAAAAGATTATTAAAGTCTTAGCAAATTCTTTGGATTGGGATGAGGAGGATACAGAGGCAGAAAATATAGAATAAATACAAGATTTGCAAAAATAAGAAATGCTCCAAGGGATGTTTTGGTGCATTTTGTCGAGAAGAAAACAAGGGATCAAGTTTTGCAGCAGCACTTTAATACAAGACTGAAGATTGAAACTACAGATGTAATTGTTCTTAAAGAAATCTCTATTAGAATTTTGCATAAGATAAAAGTGTACTCTTTTTTGACTGAGAAATTAAAGCAGGAAAAAGATCCCATTTCGATGGGACAAATTGAAAAGTGTGATTTTTACTTTTAAACAGCAGAGGTTTCCATTCAATTCTGTACAGAAGGCAAGAGAATTTCTAGAAAAATTCAAAAAACATTGGAGGAGATTCAAATGGAGGAGTCAGAGAAGACTACACAAAAACTCCAACAAGTGCAACAGGAAACTGAAAAGGGTGATACTGAACTAGGCACTACGGGTATTGATTTTTCTAAATTTTTGGGTTGATTATGGATTACAAATGCTTAATGTAGAATATAAATAGAGCAAATGCTCCTCAAAATGAAAAAAAAAAAACATTATTTGAAAAAATTAAAATAAGATATAATTTGCCTACAAGAGACACATATTAGAAAAAAGGATATAAAATATTTGATTTATAAAAACTTTTGAAATAAAAAAGAATTTATTTCAGCAGGAACAAAAAAAGAAAAAGAAAAGAAATGGAGCTATTTTGTATATAAATCCCCAACTAAAACTAGTACTTGTATTGACTGATGAGCATGGTAGATTTGTTGGGGTGGGAGTTAATTTGCATGGGACTAAGACTTTGACACTGGGAATTTATGCCTCAAATGAGGACAAAGTATTGTTTTATAAATGTCTTATGGAGGGATTAATAGGTTTCCCTTATGAAAATTGGTATATAAAAGGGGATTGGAATGGAGTGATCTCCCGACAACTGGATAGAACTTCTGAAAAAAATATTAAAATCACTCAAGGCAAATTACCAAATGTTTTCTTTGATTTGATGGAAATTTAGGGCTGGTTGATATATGGAGTCAGAAAAATGGCAATATACCATTTTCCAAGAGTATACCTACTTTTCTGAAAGACATATATCCTTTTCAAGAATAGACATGATTTGGATTGCGAAGAACTTGGCTACTAAGGTTTCTAAAGTAGAGATATTACCAAAGACTTTTTCAGATCATAATCCTGTGAGTTTGGTTTATAAAAGAAAATTTAATTCTTTTAGATGGAAACTAAACAAAATCCTGCCCCAGAAAAAAACAATAGTGGAGGATTATAAAAAATAATTTTTTGAAAATAATTTAGGTAAAGGCACTGATTTAAGAATGGTTTGAGATGCAAGTAAAGCTTTTGTTAGAGGTTATTTTATGCAACATAATAGTGAACTTAAAAAGAAGAGTCAAGAGAAAACACAAGCTATTTTGGATGAAGTAAATAGAAAAGAAGAATAAAAGAAATTTCCAGAGAAGATAACTATTTCTCAATAAATTAAGCTTTTACAATGATACTGATCTGTGTTAATAGTAAGAGAAATAGAAATAAAAATGAATTATGTAAAGCAAAAAAAAATTGAGTTTGAGGGAAGTCGCTAGCATATAAATTATGAAAAGAATAAGAAAAGAAAATGATATTGAAATTACAAGACGGAGATACTGTATTAATGGACCATGTGGCCAAACAAAAAGCATTTCATCAATATTATTCCAATTCATATAAAGGAAGTGACATCTCTTTAGAGAAAATAGATGAATATCTAAAGAAACAAAATTTACTGAGGGCTACAAGGAACAGAGACAGATTATGAAAGGCCATATAACAATAAGGGGAGTTTCTGAAGCTATAAAAAAGATTAAGCTACGAAAGGTGCCTGGACCAGATGGATTATCAGGTTCTTATTATAAATGTTTTGAGGATGAACTTTTACAACCTGTACAAAACACGATGAACTCTATTTTACAAGGAGGAAAGATGCCAGAGAGTTGGAAAGAGGCCAATATAGCATTAATACCTAAAGAGGGACAAGATTTGACTTTAACAAGAAACTGTAGGCCAACATTATTGAATAATGACTACAAGCTGTTCACAGTGACTCTAGCTTATAGACTGAAAATAATTTTGCAGGAATTTATTCATGAGGATATGTGGGTTTTCACCTAAAAGACAGTTAAAGGACAATGTTAGAAATGTGTTGGACATTTTGGAATATTTGGAGCAACATAATGAAAAACAAGCTGCATTGATTTTCTTAGATGTAGAGAAGGCCTTTGACAGTTTGAACTGGTCTTTTTTGTTTAAGGTTTTGGAAGATATGAATTTTGGAGAAAACTTTATAAAATGGGTAAGATCGATTTGCACTTCACAGAAAGCACAATATTTGTTAATGGAGATCTAACAAAACTCTGAGGGATACAAAAAGGAACAAGACAGGGATGCCCACCATCTCCTTTCGTGTTTATTTTGGTTCTTGAAATACTGAATAGAGATATAAGATAAGATGAGAAGATTGTGGGAGTAAAGATTAAAAAAGAAACTTGTAAGTTAAGGGATTTTGCAGATGTCTTGCTGTTGATTCTGGAAGATCCTTTAAAGGGAATTGAAATATTAATGAGCAAATTAAAAGAATTTGGTGCATTAGCAAGTTTCAAGATTACTAAACAGAAGATGAAGATGTTAACAAAAAATATGAAAATAGAAGATCAAACAGAGTTGATAAATAACTCTGAGTTTTAAGATTGAAGAGAAGATAAAATATCTGGATATCACTATGACAAATATGAATTGTATGTTATTTCAAAATAACTATGTTAAGACATGGAATAAAGTTAAAAAAGACATGTTAAGATGGGGAAAACTACAACTGTCATTGCTGGGGAGAATTTCTGTAAAAAAAATTAATGTCTTGCCTAGAATGATGTTTTTGTTTTAGACAATACCTGTTTTGACAATTGATGTACCATTTAAACAGTGGCAGAAGGATATATCTAAATTTGTGTGGCAGGGGAAAAAACCACGAGTTAAATATAAGGTGTTACAAGATGCAAAGGAAAGAGAAGGATTGGATCTACCTGATTTGAAATTATATTTTGCAGCTTGCTGTTTGGTTTGGATGATAGAGTAGGTGTTGCTGAGAAATAGAAGGCTTTTGGAGTTAGAAGAACATGACCTGAGATTTGGGTGGCATGGATATTTGTGGTATGATAAAGTCAAGGTTAATACAGATTTTAAAAATCATTATGTTAGATCTGCAATACTGAGAATATAGAATAGATACAATCCCAAGTTGTGCTCAAAAACACCTTTGTGGCTCTCAGTACTTTATATTAAAGAAATAATAGACAAACACAAATGCTAACTTACTGTGAGATACTAGAAATTTGTCAAGGAGAATGTAAAATACAATCAAGAGAAGAACTGGTGACAGAGAGATATAATTGTCAAGGTTCTCTTATTTACAATTATTAGAAAGATTTAAAGTAGACGAAACAATTTATGGCTTTGAACATTGTAAGACGGAGTTTGAAACAGAATTGTGTACAAATTATGAACATATAATTGCTAAAATGTATAAACTTTTATTGAAATTTGAATCAGAACAAGTAAAAGAATGTATGATAAAGTGGACTAAAATGTTGTTTATAATATACTGATGGAACAATGGGAAGATATGTGGCTGAAAGGATTGAAATTTACATTATAATCTTAAAAAGAATTTTTATAAAATGTTTAAACAACTCATCACCCATTGAGATATTTCCTTACCTAAACAGAGAAACAGAATGACCAAGGGCAAAAAAGCAGGGGGAATTTGAGCAACTTATGATTTGCTGTTGGCTTCCCCATTGACTTTGTTTGTGGGAAGCTGGCAGGGAGAATCAGAAATCTTCCTTCCTTCCTTCCTTCCTTCCTTCCTTCCTTCCTTCCTTCCTTCCTTCCTTCCTTCCTCCCTCCCTCCCTCCCTCCCTCCCTCCCTCCCTCCCTCCCTCTCCTTCCTTTCCAGATATAATATAGGCTTGCACCATTTGCCTTCCCCTCATGACCCTCAGGACAGCCCTGGTGAAGCCTCCTCCTCCTCCTTGGCTGACCCATGGAACTGCTGGCGACTTTGCTGGGGAGAGGTGGAACAAAGGGAGCCACAGACCGTGAGGAAACCTGTGCCCCCACTCCCCATTCTGGTGTGTCCCCAAGGGCCCCCTCCCTCAAGAAAGAGGGCTCACCCATCAACCACCAGTGCCCCCCAGCCAGCCCTACTTCACCAACAGGTATCCAAATTGCTCCCTCATCCTTCCTTCAACAACCACCGCTGTTAAGAGATTTACAATTTCTTCCTCATTTCCAAAGCAACCAATTGCTACTTGCCTGCTGGGCCTTGCCACCTGTGATTGGGCACAGGGGACAGAGGGAGGCAGGAAAGAGGTTGAGGATATGCCAATGATGATCATGTGACCTGAGCTGGCCACGATGGCATGGCGGTGTAGCAGTGCTGGAGTGGCCACAAATTTCCCAAATTTCAATCCCACAGGTCCCAAATTTTGGGTACATTCTATAAGTTAGCACATTTGAGTTACCTTGCTTCAAAAGGTTTTGCCGTATGAGGCACCATTTCACCCAGTTGAAGGTTACAGACACAAGAGTTTTAGTAGTATATAGATGTACCATTGATATATGTCACCAGAGAAATTGTCTAGAATGTATAAAGGAACTTCAAATTTATGCTGGAAATGTGAACAACAAAAAGCGACATTTTATCATGTTTGGTGGACGTGTAAAAAAGCTAGAAAATTCTGGATTCAAATTCATACACTGATTCAGAGGATTTTAAGGATTAACATACAATTGAAGCCAGGGGTTTTTATTTTGGGATTGATGGACAAACAGTTGGAAAAAAGTTATGGAACTTTGTTTTTGTACATGATAACTGCAACAAGATTATTGTATGCCCAAAGATGGAAAGGTTCAGCACTACCCACAATGGAGGAATGGTTGGTGAAGATAATGAACTTGCTGAGATGCCTAAATTGACTTTGATCAGAGAAAAGACAATATCTACATTTATGCTGACTGGAAACCCCTTATAGATTTTTTTGCGTGAAACAGAAAAAAATGAACTTACAATTTATGGTTTTGATGATTAGACAGGATAGATTATAGAAAGAAGAGAGTTATGCTGTAACCATAGAGTAAGAGGTAAATTTATAATTGTACTGCTGTAAAGAAGATCAGAAGCTACTTTTTTTCTTCCATTTCTATTTTTCTTTTATTTTTTCTTGCACCTTTAGCTTTCTCTTTGATTTCTTTTTCTTTTTTTCCTTTTTCTGTAGTATTTCTCTCTCTCTCTCTCTCTCTCTGAAATCTACATGTGGTAGAGGTATAGGATTCAAGTGCTTCCCTACATAAACAAGCACCTAAAAAAGAAAAATTCTGCTCCAATAATACCCTGCAATGATGTTTTCTTTCTGCATTGAAGATGTTGTACAACATTAACACAGAGGACCATGGTACAATCCATTCCAGAGGCATTTATTTTTTTAACAAATTGATATGGCCACCCATCTAACCAGTGGAACTCTGGACAGTGAACAATAGCATAATGCATAATCCAGATCTGTTAAAAAAAACAAGCTGATCCCCTATTAAAAATCTCATTGCCAACAGGTCACACTTGTAAACACCTATAAATGCCAGAGCTCCACGAACAACGTAGCCCCAGTGCCTGGGGGAAAAACAAGGTCTTTATGGCCTTCTGAAAGGCCAACCATGTTGAGGCCATCCATATCTCTGAGGAAGCCTGTTCCATAAGACAGTCACCATTGCAGAGATCCGCAGGTGATATTAATATCTCAAGATAGAGACCATAACCAATGGCCAAAGCCATTTTTAGGTACAGGCTTATTCACATAGCCACACCTACCATCTCTTGACATTTTTGCACACACAACACCCCCCCCCCCCCCCCCCGTAGGTGCTTCTGATCCGTTCTATCACTACTAATATACTATGGACAGAAGTACAGCCTTAGTGTGGCTGAATCTGAGGAATGTGGTCTCCTGTCCTACTTTGAATACTTGAATCGGTTGACCCCTCAACTGATTCTCATTCCCACTGGGTACAAAGCTATTAATAGCCTCAACTATTTGTTGATTCATTTGCTTTGGCTATGTCAATACTTCTGGTGTGTGTGGAGGGGGTGGGTGGGATTTCATCTTGAACTGTGTTCTACTTCTTGTGCAGAATAGATTTAGTGTTGCCAGGTTACTTGGGGAAAAAAATTAGCAAAAAATTGTTGAGGATTGCTACAACTCTCCTCCTTCCCTCATGAATTGCAAAGAAACCATAAGAGGTTTATTGGTAGCAAGGAAGCAACTCTACACCTTGGTTGTGGTATTATCTGCTTTTGCAATTCTTTTTTTTAATGAAAAAATGCTCACTCTCACACACATACTTTACACTGAGTTTTTGTTTAAAAAGTTTTGGGAGGCATCCAATGGCTACCCTGAGGTGGGCATGATTTAGTCACAAAAACAACATCATGGTGAGTGTGGTCAAGTACAGGAAATTCATTTATCAAACAGCAGATGGATAACGTTATTCCCACCAATCCTTCCAGGCTGCTAAGATGTTCCATACTACCCTAATTTACCTGTATCTTTTTTTTTTCTGAGCAGGTGAACACACTGAGTTGCAGCCACCCACAAAAGGCAAATAAAGATGAAGCAGAAGTCAGAGGTTTTGCTTGGCAAGATTCCACCTTCTCACTCATTATCATTCTTAATCACAATGGGAATTTTAAAATTTATTATTTATTTTTATTTATTAAATTTCTCCCCCTGCCCATCTCCCCCCAATGGGGAGTGTCTATGGGCATATGTTGCCATACCCGGCAACATTTGACAAGCATCACAAATAAGGATTAGCAAACAGCAAAGCAATGTTTGAGAAACATTAATGTTGGACAAGCATTGCAAACATTCCCAAGCATACTGCCCCTAAGTTTTTAATGTGAACTGGAAAGGAAGTAAGCCCCTTCCCACTCCTTTATCCCTTTCTATCTTTATCCCTATCTTTATTCCTCTCTATCTCTATTCCTATCTTTATTCCTCTCTCCTCCTTTAGTCATGTTGCTGCTGTAGACATGAGAAGAGGATATAGAAATCGCTCCCTTCATCCAGTCTGCAGTATGCTAGGGTGCACATCAAGTACAAGGAACCCTGTCTCTTGGCAGCGGCCTAAAACCAAAAGGGATTTTTTTTCCCTGGGACAATTTTCACAGAGTGGTCTTTGGCAAGATTTGTGGAGAATTCAAGATGAATTTCAGCAATTCATCTTGAGAAGACAAGAATTCCAGCAGCATATTCCCATGTACAGTAGATCAGAAACTTATTTTCTTTCTTACATCCTTCCTATGATCCAATGAGGAGGCAGGCCACTTCACTGATAAGTTTACAGCTAGCTGTTTATGCAATGGTCTCCTGAATCTTTATCAGTATGGGGACCAACCGTTAAACCCTGGACATTGTAGTTTCTTCAGTGGAGCCAGCCCATTTCAGTAGTGCTGGAAACTAATCCCTAGCAGTCTTCGCAATTGGCACACAGCCCATCCCTGTGTAGCTTCCAGAAGAGCTAGGAGAACAAGTATCTTGGTCTTCACAGAGATTAGGGTTGTAAATGGGACCTGGCCTTCTCAGAGTCCATATGTCATTGTGGGATAGGTGTGTTCCAAATTGGATTTTGAGGAGGGGGATATTTTCCAAGCTAATTGCCTTGTTTTTCTGAAGACAGTTTAGGTAGGGATAGGGGAGAAATTTGTTTGCTTTGCATTTGTATGAAAACATGTCTAATGATACATTTTTGAACCAGAAACCTAACTGCCCTTCAAAATTTGTTTCTTCCTGAATGAGTTCTCCAAATTAAAAAAAAAAAAAGGAAGGGAGAAGGACATATTGGAAAAACATCTGCCTCCGTTGCATATATTTATGAAAATTATTTATTGTATCAGGGTAAATAGGTTGTGTATTATGTATTTGTAATTGTGTATTAGGCAACATTGCAAACAACAATGTGTATGCTTGAGGAACTATGCCCAGAAATGTATACAGGTTTTACTTTTGAAAAAAATTCAAGTGCAACAAACTGACACATTTGCAAACAAAGAGAAGCAAAAGTTGATAAATTTACCCGTTCCTAGTACTGAGCTTGACTGGGTGTGACTGTGTAACAAAAAGGTATGCCCTGAAGTTTTTGCATCCTATTTTGAGACTTGAGCAGTGGCACTGGTGTTAATTAAGAATTATTTTGTTTGGATTGCTAAATACATGCTGTAACTTTGGAGGAAGAACAGGTCTGGATTTTGAGAAAAGGCTTGCTAATACCTTTTTCAAAAACATATAAAAATATTGATTTAGTGGCTGGTCATTTTTCTCAATAGAATATGCATTCCTCTTTTTTTTTAAAAAATCACAATAAATGCTATGCAGTCTAATTTGATATCTAAAGGAAAAGGACTTGAATATAATCCAACCCAGGTATTTTGCATCTGGCTTTTCACAGGGAAACATTTATCAGCTCAGGGACATTGGGGGGCGGGAGCAGAGATGCCAATCAACTTGGCATCTCTGATCACACAAAGCCCCTTTTTTTAATACATGCTGCGCATGCCATGCACACTTTGATAGTGTAGTCACAGCCACCATCTTGATTTTTTTGACTGCCCCTCCTGCAAACACCCCTGTATTAGCTTAAGATTGTATGTATCATGGGTAGTGGTGCTAGGAGTGGAGTTAAAGAACAGGCCATGACAGTTTGTACGTGTTTAATGGCACTCTTTCTTTGCTCCCCTTAAGTAAACAGAAATTACAATAGAAAGACATTAAATGTCACCAGCTACTGCTGTGTTCTCTTTGCCTGTCCTCAGCTAATTGATTGGCCACCATTCGGCCTCTGCAAGGCAACTGAGATTACTTCAGTGAAGTGCTTTGTGTTGCAGAAGCCACGTTAGCTTGCCTTGCCCAGGTGCTCAAATTGCCTCACTGAGGCACCTCGTGTTGCTCCAGTGGTCTCCTCCAGCTCTAAGAGTCTTCTGTCTCCACACAGCAGCCTTTCCAGGTATAAGAAAGGTCAGAGACAACCATCTGAGCAATGCAAAACATAACAAAGCAACATAGCAGCGTCGTGTCACTCTTGAGAAGTGAAGCTTCATTGCCTTACAAAGCAAATTCAAAAGATGGTTGAAATAAAGCCACTTCTCGAAGCTTTGCCCAGCTCTGGTTACTATTTTCCTCTTGCACATTTCCTAAACTGGTAACAAATTTGCTACGGAAGACCTGTGCTTGACTCGGCTGATCAATTTTTCTGGACCCTTCTGCTCCCTCCTCATGTATCTTCTCTTTCTGAGCTATGACTTCAGATACTACATTATAAATATTCCAGCTGCGCCTACAAGCATTACCCAGTTCCAGCAAGAACCCCATTTCAGAAGGATTTACAGCTTGGCTTTAAGAGTGGCGTCTGGATGCAACTTGGCACGCACGGTCTCACCATAAGAGCCCCATCTTTGAGATCATAAATCAATCCAGTTATTTTTAAAAGAGATCATGGCAAAGCATGAAGTTTTATCACTCTCTGACACTTCCTTGATCTCAACATGCACCTGAATTCCATAGGCCAGCAAAAAGTCATTGCCTCAATGGATTAGCAGTCACTGAAAGTTGATGCTGATACTTTTAATAGCATTTATACCGTTTCTTATTTTTCTGGAGACAGCCTGGGGGGTGGGAGGCAGTTCAAAACATAATCTAAGCACCTGTGAGGGAAAGAAATGAAAAACCTATAGACCCTAATCCAGTCCAGAGAAAATCATTTTTGGTCTCTCTAAAGGGAGCAGGATTCTCCTTGATTATAGAAGTTCAAGGTGGATATTCAGTTTCTTTGCTCTCTTAACTGTTCTGTTATTTTTAAAATCTGCAAGCATCCTGGCCGCACACAGAGAAATAAAATATCTTGGAGTACATTAACTTATAATACATATATCCTGTTCCTATTTTGAAGTAGTTCGGACAAAGGATCTGATGCTATCCCAGAATGAATTCATCACAAACCTATGAGGCCAGGTAAACATACTTTTGTGAAATGTGAGTGAGCGTGATATTTACCTACCCTCACTCCTCATAACTTGATCTGCACAACAGGGAGTTTTGCATTGTCTTAACCATAGTTTAGTATGGCACCTAGTGGAAGTTGATTCCACCAGACAACACTTTCAAAATTACAGAGGCAAACCTGCCCTGTCTCACCAATCTCAGTGGATCCATGGCAAGGTGAACTAAAAGGAACAAAGTTTGGCTAACAATTATCTTTCCTACCCCATTTCACATAGTACAAGGTACATATTTTTTCTTTTATAGTGCAGGGCTTCCCATAAGTTGTTTCTCCTTTGCAGCACTTCCTCAATTCATCATGTGTCCGTACACCATCCCTCCCTTAATCATTTTCAGTTGCTTTTAATGAGATCAACAAATAGTCATATTTGAGTAACTAAGCAATGTAGGGAACTTATCTCGCTCACTATGTGATTTCTGATGGACTAGGTCCAGTGTAGGATAGGAAAAAAAATTCTAACTAGAAAAAATGAAATAACAAAACCTCAACTTCTATTTCATCCTCATAGAGTCACCACCTACCCTAGACACTGTTTTGGACTGAAAAATCAAACCAAATGGATATTCTGTGCAGTACTAGCTTATCTAACAATATTACTTGCCCTGTTAGGACAACAAATTGTACTGAGTGCACATAAAGCCTGTGTTTTATAAATAATTCTTTATTTCCAGAATAAGCATATTTAATGCTTTCATATCTCTCTGTTCATTGCCATAGGCTACCCTTCTGAATGACTTGCATACTTTCATCATAATATAATCACTGTTTTTGTGACCAGTATAGTTACTTCTCTGTAATTATCTCTGACTTTCATATTTTGAACCTATTTCCAGGTTAAAAAATAATAATCCTGGAAGAACGCAATGGCAAACCACCTAGTATTGCTGCTACCAGGTGTTGAACTTGACTTGAAGGATTCTTTATTGTTTATCTTCTCTTGTAGATATTCCAGAAGCAATGCATATATGTACTTTGGTAGTCATGCATTTAATGGAAAAGCTGTATAGGTAGTCCCCGGGTTAAGAACACCTGGTTTACAGACGTCCCATAGTTAAGAACGGATCTTATTGTAGCAAAATTCAAGATAAATACACAGTGATTCAAGTCAATTACACGATACTATTTATATAGTATTATACAATAGTACTGTTCTGGCTTACGTACAAATTCAACTTAACGACAGACCTTGGGAACAGAACTTGTTCTTAAACTGGGGATTACCTGTATATTCCTATTTCTCCGTAGACTGTAATGTAGTTATTATTGTTATTTTGCTAAAGTGTCTCTATATCCAAAAAAGAGAGTTTAGAGCAAGATTGAAAAATACAGATAAATCTTCAATGGGGCACTGTGCAATTCATAAGGACAAAATACTGCCATATCGAAAAGTTCTCCTCTACTTTTTTTTAAAAAATCAATTCTCATTCTGTTTGATGAAAAAGAACTTGCATTTGAAATTGATTTCAAAGGGAAAGAGAATTCTGGTTAAATTCTCATGGGAGAACATGAAGTTCTTGCACTTTTTACCATAGGAATGCCTTGCTTTTCATTGTACAATTATCTTTCCCAGTCTGCAGCCTCCCTTGCTTCTCAGACTTTGATTAAATCTGAAAGGAATTCTTTTTCCAAATTGGGAAAAGTGGGCAGCTAGGAAGCCCAGAGTGAAGGACTGTTCCCTTCAGGTTTCTGGATCTGAAAATACCTGTGGACTCCCAGCCTTTGCATGGGTGTATGGGCAGGAACTGAAGAAACTTCCCACTTATTTCTCCATCCACAAAAACCAGAGAAAACAGAATCGCCATCTCTTTCCCTCATCTTGGGGAATTGCAAAAAAGGGAGATCTCCATTTCAGGAGACAAGCCAACAGTGTCGAAAAGTGTCATTTCAGACAAAGGGTGGTAGAAGGGGTTGTACATCCTCAAATTCCGCCCACCAAGAGAAATTCTAATGAAATTTTCAAGGATCCCGAGAATAAGGTAAAAAATCAGGGAAATAAGCATTCTGAGAAACTGAAAGGTAGATTTTGTCACAGCTTTACAGCCAAGGGCAGCTTACACCAAAACCAAGCATCTTTCTCAAAAATGCTTTCTAACAAGAACAGAAAAGAGTCACTGTATCCAGTTGCATTGAGGAAGCTAATCTCAGGATTCGCAGCCAGCATTTTTAGAATTGCAGTCCCAACTTAGCTGGTGGGCACCAGGCTAGGAAAAGGTGAGGTAGGTTTTCTTCACGAAGAGACTCTTCTTGTGCGAACCAGCCTCACAATGTAGCAAAAACAACAAAGGCTCTTGTAGCATCTTAAAAGCTGACAAATTGATTATGGCATAAGCTCTCTGTAGGGGCTTTATGTGCACTCAGTACAATTTGTTGTCCTAACAGGGCAAGTTGCAGAGTCCCATAGGGAATCTTGATTCTCAGAAATGGCACTTCCATCTGAGCACCACAGGCTGACAAACTCCCGTGCCTTACAATGCATTTGAGTGGGAAATGGCTGCAAGTGTGACATGGAGAAAAATAGCTTACAGTCTCTCTCTCTCTCTCATGTGCACGCACACACACACACACACACACACACACAAAGAGAGAGAGAGAGAGAGATCAATAGACCTGTATGAATATTTGACACCTTGGATTGATTTGAACTAATTTCAATACTTTCTGTCTGTGTGCTCGTGCATTCGAATGATCCAAATCAATCCAAATTGAATAAGGTCCTATTCAAAAAGTCAGTCCAAATTGATTTGGATCCAAATTGCACACTTCTAATGGCTGACTCTAAATTGAAGCATCTTTTTTAATTTATTTTGAATTACAATATAGAGATCCATATTCAGTTAAAAATAAGAGTGGTGAAACATCAGGGAGGTATGCATGTGTGCAGAGACCTCCTACAGCTGGAAAGCATATCTCCTCCCCTCCACAGCATTAGCAAAGGTAATGTCTTAAATATAAACACTTCCCTTATTTTGCCCCTGTACATTCCTCTTTCTCTCCCCCCCCCCCCCCCCGTACTTTTCCTTTTATTGAATAATTCAGCTTCTGTACAGGCTCAGCTGACCTTTGCTTGATAAAGTCATATTTCCGAGCATTTGCTTGCATTTGGTATTTTTAATCAGGTTCAAGTCCACTGGCTACACATCAGAGCTGAGAATAATGATGCTACAGATATGTATTTTAGCCAAATGATGTTCTCTCTGCCGCACACACATCTCCCAAATCACTGAGTTGTTAACTAAAGTGTAGGAGAATTTATGATGCTAAATAAAACCAGGGAGGGAAGGGGAAAAAAAGATGTTTTAATAAGATGAAAATCCAAATGTTAAAATAATGAGCCATCTGTATGGGTGGCCCTCTCTTGAGATATGCCAAGAGCTTTACCATCTGTGAAACATTTACCAGCTGTTTCCTTCTTTCTCTCTCTCTCTCTCTCTTTGTAAGAACATAAGAAATCCTCATGCAACTGACATATCCTACGGATGGAAGAAGGTTGGTTTGGCTTCAAGATGCAGTACCAAAGCTACCCCAGTTAAAATATACTTGGAAATCTTGGAGGGGGGGGGGGGAGAGGGATTGAGAATGTTACAATTCCCTGCATTTCAAATCTCCCTGTACCTGAAGTCTGGGTAAATTGCTGTGGACAGGAAGTCTGTTTCCACATTAGCACACCTCCATGAACCATCCTTAGTACCGTGTCTGCTAATGGATTTTGTTTCATTGCTATATTCACCCAAAAGCTGTATGAGCTCTGTTTGTGTGTGTGTGTGTGTGTGTGTGTGTGTGTGCCAGTGCCAGTGCCTGCTCATCCCCCTAATGGAGCTGCTTCTTTCTATTTTTAGGATACGTTTAATTCTTTTAAAAAATGGTGCCAGACATGCTTGCACACCCCTTTAGCTCAGAGCACATGCAAAATTGGAGAGGAGGAACAGTCCCTTGTTGAAAAGGGATCTGAGTTAGTGCAGGCAAATGTGATTTTTCACAGTACAGGAAATAGTGCACTGTACTTACATGCCATGATCAATTAACTGTACTTACATGTCAATGATTTCTGTGCAAGAGGACAAAAATGTCCATATTCCACAGCAGGCTCTCTGAAGGAAAAGCCTATGAATTCTGTCCAATGGGTTTGCTTTCCAAAGAGACAATTGAAACCCTGATTTTCAAACGACATTGCAGGAAATTCTGGGATTCTTCTGGAAAATCGCAACCATTCTTCCAACTGCATGTATTTTGGCTTCCACAGATTATTTGGCTCCTTGCTCAGAGAGAAGCCAATTCCAATTGTCTTCTGCTGGCTTTTGTGTTCCACGTACAAATGTCTGCAGGAGCCTACATAATCTGAATGATGCTAGCCAGTGAACATAGTGGAATGAGTACTGCCAGAGCAAGGGTATATTTTAGGGCTGGGGACTCTATTTTGCAGTGGTTCACTCTGAAAATTAGTGGTTGCTTCTAGTCAGTATCAGTTGGGGCTGAGAGTTCAAACCAGGAGTTGTCTCCTTGTCTAGTTTTCTTTCCCCCGCTGCTTCATTGTTATATGAAACCATAGGCTGAAGTCATCTGCCAAGATGCTACATACAGTACCCCTAATCTGGGATGAGCCAGAGATACTGTGGAAGGTTTGGAGGCTGTGAAAGCCTGGATGGAATGAAATAGGGAGAGGCTGAATCCTAGGAAGAAGGTGCTGATTTGGGCAGAAACCCTTGGGTTTTCTATTACCTCCGGTGGTAATTCTAAATGGTGTAGCACTCCCCTAAACTGGGAGTTCTCCTGGATTCACAACTACTGCTAGATATATGTTGCACAGGTATGTGTTGTGGCCAAGGGAGACTTTACTGAACTGCAACTGCAGGACTTGGCAACATTGACCCTTAATACCACCCCTATGGACCATCATAAAGTGCTCTACCTAGGGGGCTGCCTTTGAAGTTCACCTGGAAGCTACAACTGACACAAAATGCAAGCACCTGCAGGTAGGCAAGATGAGAGTCATGTAACACTGGTGGTTTGGGTGCTGTATTGGTTGCAAGTAGGCTTCCATGCAATTCAAGGTGTTGCTTTTAACCTTTAAAGCCCTACATTGTTAGGCACCAAGGTTTCTTCAGGACTGCCTGACTCAGAATCTTAATGACAATCCCAGCCTTCCTAAAAGAGCCACCTGGCCTCATATGGACAGAGAATGTGTGATGAGTTTAACAGTCTGATTTCGGAAGTCACTTGTAGTGTCTCTACAGTACTTCACCAATTTCATTTCAACCAGCACTGCAAATTACTGGCTATTATTTCTTTCATCTTTTTATCAACTTGATGACACTATTTTTGCCTTATAATTCTCCAACTTCAGCCACATGAATCTTTTCAGGTTTGCTTGCCTAAAACTTGCTGTTTCCATGTCAAGTTTATATGAGCTTTTTGCTCTGTATGTATAAGTTTTAAGTAGGGAAATATGTATTTAATCTTACTATTTGTCTTGCCTTAGAATTCCTTCAGTGTCTCAGCCTTTGTGCTCTATCAATTATTTTTGGTTTTCTATCTTCAGTTAAGCCCAACACTTTCTCTTTTTTTGTGAGTTTACATGAATGTTGCAAAAGATCTCAGAATATATATTTGGATAGATGTTCAGGAAAATAGATTACACTCAAACCTACTGAGAATTCTCTTCTAACAGATCCTTTAGAGATTGGTAGCTGTCATTGGCTATAGTTTTCAAAGAATCCTTAGCATAGTGGATCTGATGGACCTATCTCTTTGGGATAAATTCTGACAAGTATTTCTGGTGCTAGGAAGTAAGTCACCATTTCAATTTTCCACAATTCCACTGAGGAGTATTACACTAATGGGGGCATTTTGGGAAACTGGCAGCTCCCAGGTTAATACAATTAAGCTCATCTAAATGTCCATTTAGGCCATTCAACCCACTGCTTGGTGCAGGAATCCAAATTAAGTTTCCCCAGCAGATGGCATAAATAAATTTATATGCTACCTGACTCCTAGCAATTCCGTCCAGGGAAGAGAAACTACCACTTCTCTGAGTAACTGTTGAACTGCTGCTATTATTAGGAAGTGTTCTTTTTCCCTCATATTCAGGTAGAATTGGCCTTCCTGTAATTTGGTTTCACTATTTTGTGTATTGTACCCTGGAATGAGAGATAATAGATCTTGATCTTCCTTTGTGTGAATTAAAATACATTTTGGGTGGGCCCACTAGGGGTGTAGAGCTTCTGGCAGATATCCATGTGATGAATGCTATCTTAGGTCATCCAAATTAGATATTTCAGATATTTTGCATTAGGGTTCAGCTACAGCAAACATGAACAGACTTCGGGAGGGCATCATATTGAGCTGTTTCTTATCTATAAAGTGGACTTTATAACTTTGCTCTACTCTACAAAAACTAATAAGATTCCCAGTAAGAAGATCTATGTGAATCTCTTTGGATGTTTGAAACACTGCAGGATTGATTTGCCTTGACTTCCTAATGCTGTAATTTCACACTGCTTTGAGAATACGTCTCTGTAAAGACTGTGTTTTAGGAAATATGTATTTAGTAAACATATACTATTTAGGGAGCCCATTTTATCCCTTAAAGAGTCTAGTAGCTAAATATGTCCTGGGATATGTAGTAACATACGTTTGCTTAAAAGCTAATCAGGAGGAAGAGATTAAGTGGACTGAATTACATCATTTTGCCCCAAGAGATAGACTAGTTCTCCATGGTCAGGTCATTAAAAGGGCAGGGTGAATGAGAAAATATACATTAAAAGCATTTTCATGAATTTGTCCCAAGATATTGTTAACGTCAGTCCCTTAAGTATGTTAGTAAAGTGAGTAAACACAATTTGTGCATGTGCTGCACGTTAGTCCAAAGTTTTCAGTAAGGAAATGTACCGTGTAGTTATGATCCAACATGAGAATTTGCATACTGTAAGTCATTGGGTTTCTGTTGCTTTTTATTGCAAAGGCGAAGGTGGGCTATGTACAGGTTAGGGCTACGCAGATCTTAGAGAGGGTGCTCCACTTAACAAAGGTTCAAGTGCCACTTTGAAGCTGCTTCATGAATAATGAGGCCCTCTTACATTTAAGAGAGAAGTAAAGCAACTGTGCCATGGAGAAAATCTCTCTATGGGGTCGCTAAGAGTCGACATAGCTTTGATGGCACATAATCAATCAACCAATCAGTCGATTGAAAATAACTGTGTAGCATTGGGTCATCTGCTCTAATGCCTCATCCAGGGGTTCCAACAGCTAGAAGAGGCCTCTCCTCAGCTCTTAGATGCATGAGAAAAGGTGGCTGTGCTTGTGGGGTGCGCGCATGGGAGCTATTTCTAACTATTGTAGGTGCCAGTCAGGGCTGCAAGACAACATCATGTATTTATCATGGCAACTTGGGTCTTCTGGTTAAAGCAAACCAAAGTCGCTTCACACAGACCCCATGCATGTGCGTTCTGAAGATACACGAGCATTGTATGCACTCTTTCAGAATGCCACACTTATTCAGAACTTTAAATGAATATATGGAGAAATGGATGATGAAGCAGAAGACACCTCTAATGGTGTATAACACCTGAGGTAGGATAAGTTGCTCAATCAGGGCACTGGAATTTATATAAAATGTTGTATCCTTCTTTTCTCTTAATGATAAAGATCCCTCCCCAAAGATCCACCTTCCAGATATACTCCTGTGCCTTTAAATTAAGGGTCAGATCTTAAATGGTTTGTTTAATCTTAGCATGGGGAGTTTCAATTTATTTTGTTCAGGTTTGAAACCATGAAAAGCAGGCTTTTAATAAACAGTTCTCTCCCCTTAAAAAGATATTTTATCTCATGGTGTGCTTGCATTTCTGGTTCTAGCTGAGAATATTAATCTCGGTGTTAATAACAGTGTCCCTGTTCAAAATTCCGTGTTGTTTAGGGAAAACTGCCTTTGTCCTATCTTTGCATTTGATTAGAATTTTATAACTGGAAGAAAAACAATCATGCCTAAGTCTTGAACCTTTACATTCAGGGGTAATTTTAGTAGGCTTAATTGCTTTAATCACACACTTCAGGGTATTTGGAGAAGTGTTATAATGCAAGTCTGTAAAACTTAATTTACCCAAATGGCCTAGAGAACATCAAAAACACTCTGAAAAAGAACAACTCTAGAAATTAACGAGTGTTAATGACAAATCAAGATTTTGACAGAAGATCACAGAGGTGAGAGGTAAACTGGCCTTACTACAAGTCCATGGGAATTTAAACAGAGCTGTCCTGCACTGCAGGGAGCAGATAAAAGACTGGTGTTTTCCTTGGGTGTTTCTTTCCTCGTTTTGCCATATGGATCCTTTTATTGTAACTTGCTCCTGACAAAAGAAAAATCACCGAGGAGGAATTTGCACATAACTAGGCCACTTTTTAATGCTTCTGTTTTTTACAGGTTTTTGTATTTCTATTTCTCCTTCCTTTTCTCTTTCTCCCTTTCCCTGAACATTTTAGAAAGTCAGGCAGCAGAGAAACATTCAGTGTGAATACAAGGAATGAATTCTAGGGTTCAACAGAAGAGCATAAAACTAACTGAGAGGCACCATCAGATCATAGGTTCAAAACTGAATCTTTCATTTGCCAAAAAAAGGAAAGAAAAATAAAAATTGTCACGTGCCAAACAAGTTAGATGGCAGAACGGAACACTTTAAGCCTTGATGAGAAAGATGGAGAACTTGATCCCAGATCCTTGCATGGACAGGGACTAAGATGACCCACAATTTGGAATGCTTTTCATATGGAATCAGGGGAATTGCTCTACCTCGACTAAATTTATCCTCCAGTTCCAGAATCTTGCAGAAACCAAGGCGCAAAGATTGCAACCATGCTGATCTTTAGCCAAGGCCTGGCCATACAGAGCATAACCACCTGGATTTCTACCTGGGAAGCCAACTAAAGAGAAGTACTGATTTCTGGACAAAAGCTTCACTTAATGCTTGGCTAATTATTTGGCTACAGGTGGTGTAACTCCTCTCTTTGCCCAGTTCCCAGCTATGTCTATTAGGTGATGTGTGAAAGGGAAGGAAAAAAATGGCATTTAGGGCATAGAGTAATTGATTTTTTAAATTGCTTTGCTAGTAGTGAGTGAGCTGTATTAAATGGTCTTACAGGCCCCTATGTTATTCCATAATGTGTCTATCCAAAGTGTGTTATGTTATGACAGTGTGCATGGAGGGCATTTAAGGAAGATGAAGTTCCCCCCCTCCCTTGCCACTTCTTTCTCATTATTGCTGTTCCTAGTAGTCACTCAAACATCTGGTTTTGTTCCTCTGTCTGGAGCCAAGGTAGCAGGTTGTATTGCCCAACAGGTTTTACTGCTGAACAGTCAGACCTACATGTGAACTGGGAGCTAGACCAACTGAACTTCCCTAATAGGAGCCATCTGCTAGGGATAACCAATCTGGCATTTGTTGTGGATATCCTACATTATCTATTCTGCACAGAGGGCTGGGATTAGATTAGCTTCAAGGTCTTCTTCTCCATTTTCAACGTTCTATGATAAATGGCCTTTGGAAGCAGAATCCCCTTTGGGACTGGATATGTGGGGATTATGGTAGGATATTTCATATTTCTTTTCAGCCCTCTGCCCCTTTTAGTAACTCAGATGAGAAGTTTTTAAACAATGCTATCTTAAGTTTCTGTGGTGATGGTTTGGTGGTTTAAAAACAAGGGGCCATGGGGGAATACACATGCTTGATATAGAAAAGGTCTTGGAAATATCAATTCCTTGTACTTCTAGGGAGATCTGGGTCAAAGTGAAGAGTGACTGCTAGGCAGAGTTGACAATAAAGGGCAACATGGACCTTTCTGACATGGTGAAGGAAACTTCTTGTTCTGAGTATCAAGTAGAAGCAACAATGGTATCACGTGCATCATGATGTCATCATACAAATGTTGCAAAGTACACCATGCCCTCTCCTGCAGGCCTCCATAATTCACATAGTCCTATCTTCCTTTATTGGATGTTAAGATATGATTTAGGTTTGTTTCCATGAGCTATGGAACTGGCTGATTTTTTTTTTTTTTTAAGTGGGACAAAGAGCTCCTTCCTTTTTTATATATTCACACAACTGAGACAGAAAACGTTTGGGAACAGAACCATTTTTTTTTTCCTTTTTCTTTTTAAGTTGCTCTGCTTTTTTGACCCTGCCTCCTCCTTATTGCTATAATATTTATGATCTTGTGGATCTTGGTTCCTCTGCAACGGGTGGCCGCCTGATTTGCAGCGCAGGTGTTACGTAGGTGGGTGCTATGTGGGTTTCCCCTGCACAGCTAGGATGCCTGAACTGTGCTAGCTAAGCACCAGGCGCTGGCAGTCCTGCATATCCTTGCCGCCAAGACTGACAATCTGTGCCAACTTGTGGAAGCAGTTGGGGGTTAATAAACCTTTTCTAAACTTGTCAGATTGTATAAATAGCACAAATCTGTGCTTCCAATAGAAAATAAAAAAGAAATAAATGTTATTAACTCTCCCCCACCCTACAAAAGCAAAGAGCAATGCAAGCAAAAATACATGGAAAGAGCCAAATTCCACTGGCTTTAAAGGCCTGGATTGAGATCCAGGGTGGGCAGTGGGACAAATCAATCACCGATGCTTGTGGCTCTCCTTGAAGACCTGCGTGGTGATCATTTCTAAAGAATGAAGCGGTTTGCAGAAAGCTGCTTTTTTGGATGGTTGCCAAGATCCATAGCAGGGCAAGGCCTGATCAGAAAGGCAAGGCAGTGCAATGTAATGTGGTCAATCACTCAATCGTTTGTTCAAGGCTCCTTGATTTACATGATGGATCACTACCTAGGCTATGGGGAGTATTCCATACCAGGTCAACCTATTTCTCCACTGAACCCAAAATTATGTATTCTGACTGTTTTCTTCCAAGTTATGGAGAGCAAGAGAAAGTGTGTGTGAGAGAGAGAGCTTTCCCATTTCTGCCTGCCTACCTAATCCTTTAGCTGTGTACATTTGTTAGAAACTGGAAACTGCATCCATTTGGCTTCCATCATAAACTGTAGCCCTGTATCACACTTCCTTTACAGCATGGCTGGTATGAGAAATCTATAGACTTCTGCTTTCAGCACCAGTGGACTGTTTATTCTCATAAATCTAGTTCATCCTTCTCTGGGTGTGATAGATCTACCCAACATCTGCTTTCAGACATGGGATGTTCACAGGCATAGTCCATTACACATGCTCTACCATAGTGTAGGATAGTGTAACTAAATCTTTTGTATGTTTAAATCAGAGGTTGATTTTCTAATGGATCTCTTTAAAATAGGTGAACCTCTCATTGATGCTTTTTTTTAAAAAATGCCTCTATTAATTCATGAAGATGGTAATGGCTTGGTTTCCCTCTACCTACCCTTGCATTTTGTCAGATGATGAAAAATTCAATTCAAGCAAAGTTTGAGTCTGAACTTTGTTTTGTTTTCGAGTGTTCATCTCTTTCTTTTGCTTCAACTCCTCCCAACTATTTTCTTGCCATTCCAATTCTCCTCCTCTGTATCTTTAGCAATGATGTTCCAGGGTACTCTCTCATGAGTTAAAAAATCACACAGTATCTATTTGCCAGTGTTTATTTTTAAGCAGTGCCAAAAGTGTTTATAGATAGAAACAACAGGACAACCCATAATTAAATCATTGTTTCTGCTAGATCTGCTATTTAGCAACTCGAAAGAAAATAATTTGCTCACAACAACGAGGGAATGGTCAAGGAAGCTCTTGCACCCAGTATTACCATATACAATAACATATTAGTTGCTTAGTTACCAATCATAAAATGAGGCCAATTAAAAATGCAAGACTCTTAACTAAACTGCATGGAATAGAAATGAAGAAAGTTAAAAGCTGTCAGGTGGTTACTAGAAATAATACCAAGGAGTGATTGACAAAGTGGGCTTTGCTCAGCTTCAAATTTGGCTTTGATTCAATAAATGATTGGCGTACCGATATCCTCTGAAAAAATGGATTATGCTTTGGAGAGGTTATTTAGCAAGCCACTGATTGACAGTTTACTAAAACTGTCCCATGGACAGAGGTAACCAAACAGAGTTGTATTTTGACAGGTAAATTTCTTTAATCTCTATCTTGCTATACCATTTTTCTTGCTCTAAGCAGATGCTCTGAACTGCCAGTCAGCTACCATGCAAAAGCCTTCCTACTTAGTAGGGTTCTCTTTTTCTTCTTCTTGTTATTGCTAAGAACACTGCAGATTAAAATAATAATAATAATAATAAGTCATCCTAGTAGGCATTAGTAAAACCAAATAGATAAACAGGTTTTGTCTGAAAATGTAGGAGCAGAGGTCCAGTCTCTTCAGCACATTAGTGGGGCCCTGGATTTTTGCTTGAATATTTTGCTGCCATCAGGGCAAAATGTTCAAGCAGAAATCCAGGGCCCCACTCAATGGAAGTAGGAACCTCCTCCCAGAATGCTGGACTGTCACATAGACTACCTTTTAAAAGGGCCTTTTGTAACACCATTAAATTCAGACTAATATTATTAAATGCAAAGCTGGTCAGGGACCTAATGTATGAACTGGGAATGGAAGCTTCTAGCTGAAGCTGGTCTTCACCTATAGGGATTAGGTCTCTCCATACTCTGCTTTATTAGATCTCTAGATTAATCATGTTAGACATAAAAACTTGGCCTGATCAACAAGACATCACTTATGGTATGCCTAAGGATACCTTAACTCCCGTAGTATCTAATTACAGATACTCAGGTTTGGAAAATATCTGGGTTATCAGCAGAGGCTGAGTTAAAAGGAGCTTTTTACTGTGCAGTTCTGATGGTTAATTGCAGCAATTTAAGGAGACTCCAGATGATGCCATCTTTCTTTAGCACACAGGCTATGTTTTTCTCTTTTCTTTTCCAGCTGTCTTTTACCTGAGAGGGGATAATCTGTTTAGGTAGAAAGTTGTAAGAAAAAAAAGTAAAAAGGCAAAAAATAGAAAACATCAAGGACTATAGAATAAAGGGACAATTTCTTAAACTGTCAATGCTCATTGGTGCTTAATCCCATCCGATCTTGGCTTCTACCTCAGCCATGATTGCTGTTTTCCCTCTTGGTTCAACCCCTCCCACATAGACCCCTCCCACAACTAAATATGCATACTGCTTTTCCATTTCCCTTTGATCTGTGAAAACTGCATGGTTCTGATCACAAAGCAAATGAAAATTGTGCTGCTAAGTTGAATAATCGAGTGCATACTCATGAGGGCTGGCAGTTGTGTGTGGGAGAAATTGAAGTGGGCACAAAAAAATTAGGATGGTCAGCATTCCGTCAGGATCTGCCTGAGATCTGGATGGAGATGTGGCAGGTTATTTTCGATGGGAAAATGTGGAACAATAAAATATATGAACACTATGCTGTAGTTCTGAGAGCAAGAAATAAATATTATCTCTACCACTGTTCCATTAGAGTCTCTAATGTAATAATTTACATCAGCCTGGTTGTTGTTGTTGTTATTGTTGTTGTTATCTCCAATGATATTATAGTCTGCTCTTATTAGAAGACTGAGGCCAACATTGTCAACAGTCTTTTTTTCTTTTTTATAGCTTGAATGGGACTGAAAATGGTGCTTTAAACCTGTAAAGCATTAACTCACCTATTGTGCACCCTTTAATTTTTTTAAAAAGTGCACATCTCTATTTTGCTGTGAGAAAATGGCAGCAGCTTTGTGGATGAATTTTGGTGGCATTACCTTAGAGTGATCTGGGAGCTACAAAATCAGCGTTTCTGGATCTTACCCACCTCTCACTTATTTACCCTGCTTAACAGCTTTAACCGCTAACCGCATTGAAAAAAAATCAGGATACAGCTTTGTTCTACATTCCAAATATAAGAACTATAGTCATGATGAAGTTGTGGATATTCTCTGAGTTGAAGCATGTGTGTCAGTATATTGCATGTACCTCCTAGTTGGTGGGATATTGCAACCGTATGCTGACTTCCATAATAGTCTCTGGATGAGAGATCCTAGTTTCAAAGAATGTGAGCATATTGGGGATGAAAGTGGACTTTGGTTGTGCTTCTGACATACTGACCAAACAGTGCCCAAATTGACCAGTTCTGTCCTGTAAGCAGGAAATGCTGTATTTGGTATGGATATTACTCAGACTGGTAACCTAGTCTGCACCTTCTCTCTTTTACCAAAAAGCATGTGAAATCCTTTACTGACCAAAGCCATGATAAACAGCAATAGTCAATATTTATCAGCCCATCTGGGAATAACCGCAGATTAAAGAAGATCACAGCTTGGTCTGTAACAGGAGTAAATGGTAAAAAAGCATTAATTAACAAATGTCATGAATAAAAGAAAAATGTGTTCTGTATTTGTGAAGCTAAAATGAAAGGAAACAAGAAAATAATTGCGATGAAAGTGGTCTGATCTTACAGATTGGAGTTTCATCATCATCATCATCATCATCATCATCATCATCATCATCATCTAAATTTATATGCTCCCCAACTCCCAGTGACTCTGCATAAATACATCAGGGAAGTGAAGGTGTAGGTTTAATTATGAAAAACACTAAAAAGTATGTCAAAATGTATAAATAGGTCACATCTAGGTTGTTGTGATGTGTATGAAAGTAGGAATCCATAGGTTGGTGATAGTTACATGTTACATTCTAGTGAATGGATGAGTCTGGGAAAAATTGTTCAATTTCTGAATAAATGAAATCCAAAAGAAATTCTGTTAGGTGACTGATGAATGAATGATGAATGATGGTAGAGTATTAAGAAGTAATTACACTATTTGGAGACCCAAGAATGAATGAGAAGGTGAGTGATTGATGAGTATCTGCTAAGAAAAGAATGCAATAAGTGTAACTAAGTGTAAATCTTTACATGCACACGGTACAGGATGAAAATAAATCTAAATACATGACTGATTTGATTGTTTATGATGAAAGACTAAGATAATTAGTGAAGAATACAGAGGTGATGAGAGTTTCTGAATGTGGGGCATTGTATAATGGAAGATATTGTGTAATGGAAGAAAAAAGGAAAGAAGTCAAAGAAGTTTAAGTGAAAATAGAATAACTCTAGGGAGAGAAATGTGACTCCTGCATGAAAAAATATTAGAAGATGGTTTAATCTCCAAACAGAAAAAAAGGAAGGTGGATCTAGGGAAAGAGAACATAGAAAATGCTTAGAATAGAATGAAAAGGATGATTTTACAGAGTAGAACACAGATTTTTTAAATATAAATTTATTGAAGAATTTTTAACAAAGTAAAAGCCATAAGTAAAAATAAAGATAATTAAAAAAAAAATAAATAGTGAAAAAAGTGAAGTAAAAAAAAGGAATTAGTGAAAAAAAGGAAAGGATAGGGAAAAAGAAAGAGGAAGGAAGGAAGGAAGGAAGGAAGGAAGGAAGGAAGGAAGGAAGGAAGGAAGGAAGGAAGGAAGGAAGGAAGGAAGGGGAAAAAGAAGAATTATAAATAAGTGGCTTCCAATCTTCTTGACAGTGGTTATAGATACATTTATACTTTTGCCCTTTCTCTCTAAACTTACATCATAATCTTCTTCTTTCCATAAACTACCCTTTTTAATCTTCAAACCCATAAATCACAAGTTCATTTTTCTCTTTTTTCAGCAAAACGTCCATAAGGGCTTGTAAGCTGTCAGAGTCACTTTTTGTGAGATGGGTGGCTATATAAATTTGCTAAGTAAATCAGCAAACAAACAAATAAATAATGGGTTTCCAGTCACTAATAAATGTAATTGTTGATCCTTCTTTAATCAAACAAGTTAATTTTGCCATCTCCGCTAATTCTGTCATTTTCACCAGCCAATCCTCCATTGTGGGTATTTCAGAGTCTTTCCATTTTTGCACATATAATAGTCTTGTAGCAGTAATTATATATAAAAATAGTCTTCCATGGGTCTTTTCTAATTGACTGTCCATTAATCCCAGCAAGAAAAGTTCTGGTTTCAGTTGAATGCTGATCTTTAAAATTCTTTGTATCATTATATTGTATGTATTGCAACCCAAAAAATTCTGGCTTTTTTACAAGTCCACCAGGCATGATAAAATGACTCTTCACATTGTCCACATTTCCAACATAAATCTGAAGTATCTTTATACATTCTTGACAATTTTTCTGAAGTCATATACCAATGGTACATCATTTTATAAAAATTCTCTTTTAAGTTATAATGTAAATTTCAATCCATTTAACCACACATTTTCCCACTTTTCCATCCATGTATTATGTCCAAAGTTCTTAGCCCATTTTAACATATAGTCTTTCACTTGTTCTGTTTCAAATTTCAGTAAAAGTTTATACATTTTAGCAATTACATGTTCATCATTTGTACATAGTTCAACTTCAAATTCTGTCTTCCGCTGCGCAATTCCAAATATCCTATTATCTACCTTAAAAAGTAGCACAGAAATGTGAGGAGCTACACAATAGAAAATATGAAAAAAGGATGTTTAATAGAATGATGAAGTGAAAGAGTCGGTGGATGAGAAGAAAAAGGAAATGATTGCTACAAAAAATGAGGAAGAGAGAGATATTGTATAATGTTTAAAGTGAAAAAGATAGTTGCAAAGAATGTAGTCAAAGAGAACAAGGAATGGTTACATTTTAAAAAGGTAGAGTGATTTTGATAGAACTAAACTAAAAAAAACCCTGGGAAGTGGGTGAAGAGGGATAAACAAGGCGCCTCCAGCAGAGTGAATGGATTTTAAAAAATTGATTAAATTATTTGGGGTGAAAGTGAAGCGCAGGAATGTTGAAAAGAGTATTTTAGAGATTTCTATGAGAACAATAGTGATATGTAAACATTGGAAATTAAATAAATATATAAATGTTAATGCCCAAGGGGAAGATGAGAAAACTTATAAATATTATGTGAATTTTGAAAAATAGTAAGGCTGTAAATTAAGATGAGGTAATTGGAGAAACATTAAAATATGAATGTGGTTTGCTTAAGGACATGCTATCCTACTTATTTAATGCTGTATGAAGACATCCCAATGGAGGAATGGCTGGTGAAGATGATGGAATAATGCTGTGATTATTCCAACATACAAGGGAAAATTTGCAAGAATGAATGCATATCTTTCAACCAGGATTCTGCCAAACACCTCCCCAGGGACACATTTAGCAGGTAGTAACATAAGGATGCTTGATGTCCCCTTGGTGGTTTAATATATTTGTGGACAAATGTATGAGGAATGTTTTTGGAGATGTTAGAGGTATGCTGGTCAGGGACATGAATGCCTGTGTACTTTGTATGCAGACAATGCTCTGTCACTGGCTGAGAACCAAAATGGTTTGCAGTGGATGTTAGATAGATTGTGCAATACAACAAGAAGCATGGATCTGAAAATTAATGTATCAAAGTCCAAGATAATTGTGCTTGATGGGGAAATGGAATAAATGATTGCAGGTGCAAGTTGATGAATTTGTGTACCTTGCTTATTAATGCTTATTAAAAATGGAAAAATGGATAGAGAAATTCTAAGATGTAGAAATGCTAGTAGGAAGGTTCTGTGTATGCAATTAGTCTTTATCAGAAGACATAAAAATGACTATATATTACGACATGTTCTGCCCATTTTATTATAAAGAAATTAGAGTTGGGTATATTAGTAAAAACAATGCTTAAGACCCTGTTCCAACTAAGAACAGACATACACAGGGGTTAAAATGCATTTGTTTTCTCAGACATGAATCTGGAACCATATCTGAGAAAAGTGGCTTAAGGAGAGATCTAGACTATGAAAATTTCAATTTATTTGCATCTGAAAATCACACTTTTTTTTCTTTTTAGAACAAGAGAAGTCAAGGGAACATTGTAGTGTCGTAATAGGGATGTACAAAGTGGATGTGATTCACTTTTATGAGACATTTTGCACTATGGGGACACAGAGGCACTGCAGTCTGCTGCCCTGGGATCATTCCAACCACCTTGAGGTCTCCTCCATTATTTCCATTATGTTGTAAGAGGCTTCTGCAAATGCCATGCACATGTGCAGAAGCCACTTCCAGCTCTTAGAATTGCCAGAAGAGGCCTCCAAAGTAAGGCAACATGAGGCAACATAGCCCTTCAAATCTCTGTCAATCAATCTCTGGTCTACCAGCTATAGCTGTTCCTGGAACAAAAATGTCTTTGTCACTTCACAGTTGTACTACTGTAGCTTGCTCTATGTGGGACTGCTCTTGGAGACTACCCAAAAACTTCCAGATACCGTCACATAACACCAGCACTATGACCATTGGTATATGTCACCGGAACAACTGTCTAGCATGTACAAAGGTATTTTGAATTTATGTTGGAAATGTGAACAACAAGAAGGGACAATTTACCATGCTTGGTGGACATATAAAAAAAGCTAAAAAAATTTGGATTGAATTACATAAGCTAATCAGAAGATCTTAAAGATTAATATAATAAGATATAACTATAAGATATAGTTGAAACCAGAGGTGTTTCTTTTGTGATTGATCAATAAACAGTTGGAAAAAAGCTATAGAACTTTGTTTTCATACATGATAATTGCTGTGAGATTATGATATGCACAAAGGTGGAAAGACTTGACATTACCCACAATGGAGGAATGGTTGGTGAAGATGATGGAACTTGCTGAAATGGCCATATTGACATCTTTGATTAGAGAAAATGCATTAACTAAGTTTAATGCTGACTGGAAACCCGTTATTGAGTTTTTGTGTGAAACAGAAAAAAATGAACTTTTGATATATGGTTTTGAGGATTAGAAAAAACAATAGATTATAGAAAAAATGAAAACCATGCTGTAATCATAGAGTAAGAGGTTAATTCACATTTATACTTATAACTGCTGTAAAAAAAAAATCGGAAGTTACTTCTTTATATTGTCTTTTTCTTTTTCTGCACGTTTGGCCTTGTCTTTTCTTTCTCTCTCTACTTCTTTCTTTTCTTTATTCCAAATATTAGTTTCTGTTAGTTTTTATCCTTCTTGTTTAAAATCCTAATAAAGTTATTTAAAAAAAAAGCAACACCAGCACTATGGGAGTTGCATTGGTTACCATTTTGTCTCTAGGTACAACTCAAGGTCTTGGTAGTAACCGATAAAAGCTTTCATGGCTTGAGACCTAATATGTATGAGATGACTTGGCCCAAGTAGAATCTGTCCACCCAAGGTATGTTGGCAGAAAGACCAGTTTAAAGACATGTATTCTTGAAATACAGCAGGAGGGAAACTGGAAGTGAACATTTTTTTCTGGACCTCCTCTCCTGAGGAACCTGTTTCCTCAGAAATAAGATTGGCCTCCTCACCACTAACATTTAGAAAGCTTGTTAAGATCTGGCTGTTTAGACAAGGATTTGGGAGTCAAGAAGCCAATGGAGTCTGTACCGGGGATGTGTGTTGGCCCTGTTTATTACTGTTATCGTTATGATTATTACTGATGCTGAATAGTGTATTAAATTTATTCTTGCTGTTATTATTTTTTGTATAGTTTCCATAAACTACTTAGATTCTTTTGATTGAATCGTGTAAAGCTCCTGCAATAAATAAATAAACTAAGAGTAAATACTCTCTTTGCACTGCTATTGCAAAGAAAGACATACAGGAGACAGTCATACACATCTGATCTGTTAAGTGATTAATATTAATAATAAAATAGTTTGCACATTTCTCCTCCCTTTGTTCTTGCATTTTTGGTCTTGAAGCACTTCAAGGACCCCACCCCCAAGTTACATTTCAATTAAAATGCCATGACGTGTAGTTGGTTCTCTTAGCTGAGTTTGGTATTTCAGTTAAGCTTGCCCTGTGCTGTTTATTCGGCAAGCACCCACAGTATGTGTAAACTATATTTGTCCATTTATCTTTCCTTGATATTTAAGAAAGAAAAAACAGAATTTTGCACAGACTTTATGCCTGAGCAAACGATACGGTTTTCTGCCAGAGGCAAAGCCAAAGCTGTCAGATACACACACGTATGCAGAAACTCTTCACAAATAATACTAATAGTAATCATTCTAATTCTTATAATGCTACTGCTGCAAATAATAATACAAAATGCAAAATTGAAAAAGTCATATGGCACTGCAGGCCTTAACATGTAGCAATCCAGGTTAATCCTACCTTTCTTATACCTTCTCCCAAATAATGTTAATCGATTACATTATTAATGATAATCTAGGGAAGTGTCTTTCTTCCCTTGATTGTTAATTTCATCCTGGCAACATTTCCAGCCTTCTTTAATTTTGTTGTTTTGTTGCAATGGAACTACCATTGGTGCTTCTTCATCAACAAAATACGTGAATGGAGCTACCAGAAGAAAACAGGAAGGTGATTGAATCAGAAAGCAAAATTCCTTCTATTTTCATGTGCCTAGCCCATCAAGGGGTATCCACAGGTGTGTGTGTGTGTGTGTGTGTGTGAGATGGCAATCATGACTACTACTTTGTGGGCACTACAGAAGTATTATGCCATTGCTTTCTCACAAAATGCTTCTTTTGCACTTACCATTCTAGTCTGGAAGTTCTTGGTAGTCTCTCACTGAAATACTAACCAGATGGGATCCTGCTTAGCTTTCTGAAGTCAGCCAAGGTTGGCAAGGTATTGCCAGAAATACTGAATGTGGATGATTAAAGATATTTCTCCTTAAGATCACATCTGGGAAATTAAACGGATGCCTCTGTTCAAAAGCCTGATGGTATTTTGAGTGGAGTACTACAGGAAAAACAAAACAAACTAACAGAAAGAACCCCAGGGTAGGCATCAGAACTAGCCCCAAATACCTTTCTTGTACTTCAAAGATTTTTTTCCCCTTATTTAGAAATCCTTATTTTTTTTCCTCATTTCCTCTTATTTCCTTATTTTAACCTTATTTAGGGTTAAAACAGTGTTGGAAAGATTTTGTATAGAGGCTCTAGGCCAGTGTTTCTCAACCTTTAGCAACTTTAAGATGTGTGGACTTCAACTCCCAGAATTCCCCAGCCAGCCAGACTGTTGAAGTCCACACATCTTAAAGTTGCCAAGGTTAAAAGATAGTGTTGCTTTTTAAGTTGATAGGGATTCAGTTTTTTTTCCTTTTTCAGTCACTGGAAATATGGAACCTAAGCACAAAAAAATCTTTTCATTGAACAAGCCATCTGTATAAATATTTTATTGTTAATCACTTCTGCTATTTTTCTTTAATGCTGCTTTTCATTTTTTTTTAAAAAGTATGTTAGCATTTAGCTTTACTCATGAGAAATAGCACTGAAATCCATCTGACAATTAGTTATTATGAGTAATTTAAGTCTTACTAATTTCAGAGGACTGAGTTCTCACTAATTTAGTCTGAATGCTATTCATGAATTCTAGGAATAACTTGTTTAGAAAGGCAGTATATAAATATATTAATTAAAGAACCATTATACATGACAGTATCTTCTTAAAAATTCTGCTCATGTGCTACACAGGTCACTTTATTAAAGTTTTACAAGAAATTCCTTATTCTGGAGGTTTTTTATGGTGCTGCCAGGTGCTGAGGCTAACTCTCATTGCAGACCTAAGTCAGCAGACCTGGCAGCCAGATCATGCTCTCCATAGTAGGACTGTGCAATGCATTCAGAAGAGGTGCAATACATAATGCTGGGACCAGAGCACCCTGCCCTCCTTGAAGCATGAAAGCAGCTACATCCTATTGAACGAAAGCTTGTGGGACTGTCTCAAAGGCTGTCCCTATTTCTGCTGGGATGGTCAGCCTTAGATACCCACCCTTTGTGGTTTACTCCATTTAAAAATGTGTGTGTTTGTTTATTTATTTATTTTTGTCTCTTGTCCTTCCCATTAAATATGGAAAGATCCATTTTTCGAAGGAAGGAAGGAAGGGAGGGAGGGAGGGAGGGAGGGAGGGAGGAAGGAAGGAAGGAAGGAAGGAAGGAAGGTTGGTTTTCTTACATACCTATAAAATAAAAGAAGGACCAAGATTGCAGATCCTGTATACTGTCAGTTCTGTCCAGAATTATAAATGGACACCAGCAGGCATGTAAAAATGGATACCAAATTTTACTTCTCTCTTTACTCCCCCCCTCAGGCCTTTGTAATCCCACCCCTATTCTTTCTTGAAAGGTATTTCTGTTCTGCCAGCCACAATGACATCTGCTGGTGGAGACAGGAAGCCATAAATCTGTGTGTCTCCTCTCAAGCAAGCCTCTTTAATGTTTTCATACACACACACACATAGATACATACACATACACACACACACAACACATACATACATATACATACATACACACACATACATACACATATGCAGATACATACACACACCCCACATCAAGAGAGACAGAGGATAGGACAGCATTTCATTCCTTTTGTACTTAGAAGCCCATCTTTGTATTTTATCTTTTTCCCCAAAGTCTCACTGATATTTCTCCCCTCATGTTGCATATCAAACCTTCAAAAGTCATGAGCCTAATGCAAATGATATAACCACCAGCATGTGCCCTTTGAATTGAAGCCACGCAATCTCCCGTTGCAGATTCCTGGCTTGACAGTTTAACCGGATGCATGTTCTAGAGATGAACCTTTTTGTGAAAAATGACTTTAGCAAGGAAGAAGAAGAAGAAAAACCCTCCATGGTATTTAAATAAATTATAGATATCTCCCTACCACTCCACAGTATCTTTCTTTGGAAGAACATCAAAAAAACCTGCTCTTTCTTTGTGTTTGTATGTGTGCATGAGTAAGTATGTGTGAGAGAAAAAATAAAAAGCCCTCAGCAGAAAGGTAGAAAAAGTAGGATGCAAACCCTAATAACAACAAAATTATTTACATATAGTCTACCAGAAACGTCCGAATGGATTTACTACTTTTGACTATTAGATCCTTCCCAAGATCTAGGTGGAGGAGGAGGAGGATTCCAACAGTACAGCTTGCTGCAAATAATGGCCATTTGCATGTTCATCCTCAGAACATAAGACTTCCAAATTGCTTATCCCCAACATGTTTACATTCAAGCAGTCATTGGCTGTGGTAGCTACCAAGTGTGAATTGCCAAAATCCAGATCACCATTAGAGGAAAGAAACATGATATCTGAATGTTTGTAATTCAGTTTTCTTAGCCCAAATTGAGAGAAAGTGACGAATTCAAAATCAAAAAGTAAGCTCTATGGCCAAGTTGGAATTTGAACTTGGGTCTCCCCAATCTTAACTACTACAACATGTTTGTTGTTCAACTGTTGAACAAATAACAAGTGGAAATTAGGCATCTGTGCCATCTCTGCTGGAAATTATATAAACTACTTAGAGAGTGGATGGATATGGGATTGAATAGAGTCATATTAAATCTGGGGAATATGAGTGTTTCCTTGGGAATCCTTACTTAGACTCCCATGAGACATGGTATCAGACCTAGAATGGAGTGCTCCAAAGGAATGAACAAAACCCCCACTGAACCTGCTCAATATCTCATGTAGCAAAAGATTTCAGAAAACACATTATCTTTCAACTGTCCAGAAGCTGAACAGCTCAGGTGTCAATACAGGGGAAGGGGCCAAGATGGAAGCATCCCAAGAGTTGCCCATCCCACAATCCAGTTCAAAAAGCAGTTAATCATTGTACTTGCTTTTTCATATATATGTTATCCATATAGAACATTTTCTCTTCTTCTTTTTTTTCCAGTTTCTTTTTTAGGGAAAGTTATGTATGCCTCAGGTATGAATAACCCAAAGAGATGGGGGACTCTGCCTGTGTTTGGAAAATAAGCCAAGCTTCTTTGGAATGAAACAAAATAGCTTGATTTCTCCTCCTCCTCCTCCTCCTCCTCCTCCTCCTCCTCCTCCTCCTTCTTCTTTTTGCTTGTGGCAATCTGACTTCAGAGTTTTCTTCGCACATATTTATACCATCAGATCAACCACCTACCCCAATATATCAAACTCTCTATCCTTTAAATGTGGCCTGGAAACAGCAGAGCCATCACCACTGCATTTCACTATTAGGCATCTTGAATCAGTTAATGGAGTGGAATGTCTGGTGTTTAAGAAATTCAACATGTGGTCTTCTGAATTACCTTTGCTTTTCCACATTCTTTCCTCCAGAATCATTTTGGTGAAGCATGTTTTAAGACAGGATTCCTCAACCTTGGTGACTTGAAGAGGTGTGGACTTCAAGTCACCAAGGCTGAGGAGTCCTGTTTTAAGAGATAATTTCTCAAATATTGGTTATTATTCACCCCATGTGACAGAGTTAAATGTCTCCAACAGGTTATTTCACTAATGAATATTGCTTCTGGCACGTGAACTTCACCACCCCTTCTCTCTGCATCCTGATGTCATGCTGGATGCCAAACTTTTATTTGAAAAATTGAGCAAACTTTACCCTGAAGGTTTTTGTAGTGGGGTTCACACAATTCTTCAAATAAGGTGAGCTTGCCGTGAAGTTGCATGGCAGTTGGGCTACCCAGATACTGGCCACCAATGCAGAAATCAATCGACAACAAGTTATAGATCTTTGATGATTCTGAACATGTCCTGTGTTCCTTATGAATAAGAAGGTCCTGTGTCCTCTCTTACTAGGGATGATTTTACTGGTTTGAAGGAAATACACTTCATAGTAATATTTTGGAAGGTGTAAGTAACTGTATTTTAATGCCTGCCCATTCCTGTAAATCTGAAGTTGTTCACATCTGTTCACATCAGGATCAGAGAAGAGATATGAGCCAAGAATTTTGATCTTGGCAAGGAAATAGCATCCTCTTTTAGCGCATTTCAGCATCTGATTCATGGCTCAAATGTGTAAACACGCACCAGAGGTAAAGCTGAAGTCAAGGATTATTATCCATTTAATCTAAGGGTCACTGGTGCACTAGCCTGAAAACTACTTTCCACTTTAGATTATATGAAATATGGAACATGATCACTGAGCATGTTCAAAGTATTTTTCATTACCACTGACAGTTATGGCACACGCACATTAACATGATTCACAGACTGCACAAAGCTGTAGTGTGTCTTCTTTGGTTCTGACATTGTGTGTTGTATGGATCAAAGCATTTGTGGCTTATTCAACAGTGGTTAGCCAAATCATAGTTAATGTGTGAAACCAGCCATTTATGATTTTCATGAGTACACAGAAACTATTTTCTAGATGCTCATAAAACAAAACTCTTTTGAGTTGGCGTGTCACTTGTCAGCAGCAACCTTGTCATCGATATCAGACAAAAATAAAATAAAGTTCTGCTGTAAATCCAAGTTAAATTATTTCCATCCAGATAAAATTATCTGTAAAGCCTCCTGTTTTAATATTGATGGGTAGGGGAAGAAAATGTTTTTAAGGCACAACTGGTTGCTTCAGGTGACTAAACCATTTGAATTTTCTAAGATTAAAATGTAATCAGGAAATAAGCTAATAAAAACACACAAAATATTTTGTCTAAAAATGGATTGATTCATGTATGTGTTCATTTGATTGATATCCTGTTTTGTCTTGAAATCACTCCACACTCCATCACCAGCCATTGACGTGGCCAAATGCAAAAACAGATAAAGCTTTTGGATTTTTATGGTTGGATAGAAAATACAATTTCAAAGGCCAATGACTTTTTTTCTACTGACCAGTGTAAGGGGGTGTGCTCCTGGCTGTGGAATGCCTTACATAATAAAGTATACCTCTTTCTCCTTTTTAATCCTTCTGGGAAAATCATGTTTATTCTCTCAGGCCTTTTAATATTGTAATATATAATTATTTAAAATCTGCATGCTGCAGTATGCTTTTAGTTTTAAAACATACATGCATGTATGCACACACACACCCCAATCGTATTGTTCCTTTTTAGCCTGAGCAATGATATGCAGAGTTAGTGTTTAGACACTGTATTTTAATCATTTCATTTTAAGGTAGTTTAAATTGAGAGATTAGATGGTTTCAAGCTGCTATGAAAAAACTTTGCCTTGAAAGACCTTTCAGGTTGCAGCCTACCCAAGGAAGTCAAAGTAACTGTGGCGATGGCCACACAGGTCTAAAACCCTACTCTTCAATATATCAGGTGAGGTCTTGTTAAAGCATTTATTATCCTCTACCATGGAGAACTGCCAGACAAAAAGATGGGATTTAATCTCCTCCACCAGTTCTGTCTGCTTGGTGATATAGCAGGCACAACTGGAGAGCAGAAAGAGTGAATGGCCATAGAAATGCTCCATCTGACAATCTTCCCATTGTGACAGCATGCTGGTGGCTTGAACAATTTAGGAATACTGCAAGTGGACCATTATCAGCCCTTCAGGGTAGACCAGACTAGGAAACGAATGCCATGTTCTTCTTTTATTGTGAGGTTCTTGTAACAGAATCTTGCAAGTCTGAATGTGCTTCTACCCTCCTTCCCTTTATCTTTGTGTGAACTAAGGAGGGGCTTTTCTGAGGCGTTTACTCATGTTACATTCTTGGCCTGGGTTCAGGCCCCTTAAAGCTGACGGTTGCCTTGGTAGTGAGTCTTCCTCCTGTCCCTCAAGTTCATTCCCTCTGCCCTCTACAACCATCTACCCTGTTGCCTTACAAAATTTCTACCAGTGCCAGCAGAAGTGACCCTGGGTGTGGCATTGTATTACTTTATAGTACTAGAGGATTTCAGTGCTAGGAACAGCTCAGCATTGCACATCCTCCATTGACACACACCCCAACAAATATGCAGCCCCATGCAGTTTGGGAGTGTTCCTACATCCCCCGTTGTTAGTAGATTCAGAGGTGGTGAAGAGGGCTTTTGCCCTGGTGTGCCAGCCATGATCCGAGCTGGTCAAATCTGATGAGTTCACCATGCATTATGGCAGATTATGATGGGGACTTGTTACTTATTTCTGACTGATATGTTCTAATTTGTTATGGGTTTAATTGGCCAGTTTTATCGTTTAAATTGTAACTGTATTATATTATGTTCTGTCTAGAGTGTTATTTTTTGGTCGAAGGAATAATAATGGCAATCAATCAATCAAATAAACAAACCCTGCTGTGCAACCAGATGTATTTTCAGCTTTCATTGACATGTGATCGCTTTTCCTATACACCTCAATGCTAGCTAAAAATCATTGGGGGCATGCAATGGAGCATCAGATTATCAATTCAGCATACACCTATTCTCTTTAATGGCTATTTCAGTCAACAAAAGTAGATAGCTTTCATTTGTTCATTCACTCATTTGTTTGTTTAAATTTATTTATATGGCCGTCCACATTGCAGATGTGGCAGGTAACAAATTTGAGCTGGGTTTCCCTTTCACCTGATGCCTTTTAAGCATGGATTGAGACTCTTGCAGGATCCATGCATTGGGCCAGAAAGATGTACAGTATTGCATGTTTATTGTGTCAAAATACATTAGCCCTCATAGTTAGGTCTTCTATAGAAAAGAAAATGAGGCCAAGAAAACTGGTGACATGTCAAAAGCCAAGCCAGGGCTCTCCACATGGGGGGGGGGGGGGGAGATTAAAAAATAAGATGTCAGCTGCAACCATGCAGTCAAAGCCCCCTTTTAAACATGCATCAAAGCATGTAGAAATGCGGGGTCTTTGATCGCATGGCTGTGGTTACTACTGCTGCAGACATCCCTGAGCCAACCCCTGAATCCAGTGCTAAGGAAGGGACACGGGCCTTATTTTTCTACTAACCTTAGTTTGCAATAGCAGCCAGTCCCATACACAGCTCCCCTCTGCTGAAAATAGTAGCCAAACTGCTGGACGTATCAGCTCCAGATGTTTCCAATGTCTGGGTAACTCTCTCAAATTGTAATGTTACTTCCTCTTTACACATTTCACACAAGGTAAGTTCCTTTCTGGTTATGATTTCCAGGTGGATAAGATGTATATATTCTGCACACCAATCTCTGACAGGACAGTTCTATATCACCAGCATGCTTAACCCCTTCCCATTCTCCACACAACAGTTTAAAACTACTACCAACCTTGAAATAATTAAAAAGCAAAACAGGAATCATGTTGTCTTTCTTTCCAGTTGAGCAGTAGGAGAGCATACAAATAATGTTCTCTGAGGAGTATCTCATTCCTGAGCTACCCATGGCCATGGAGTAAAAAAAAATCCCACTCACCCTCATGCCCCACAAAATAAAAATAAAATGAAGAGCAAGCAACAGCCCTTAAGCTTTTCAGTACATTTCTTGAGGTCCAAAATGTGTCTCGTGGTTTGTCAAAATTTTAAGACATTGCCATGATTGTAAAAATGAAACTGAAGCAATCAAAAGAATCCCACAACAGTTTCCAGCTGTTCCCCCACTTCATTAAAAACAAACAATCAACCTCTGCAAATTGTGAAGGTGAAATTATAGCCATTGAGGATCTTGGTGGCCAGGTGCTTTTCTCAATAGGGAAGACAAGGGTTGTTGTGGCTGTTGTATCAGGAAGGAGAGAGAGAGAAGGTCTAATGGATTCAGGAAGAGAAAAGCTCAAGGAACACAACACTGAGTCTCTGGGGGGAAAGGGTGGCCAGCCAGAGCTCAGAAAGTAGGATAGGTCCATTGGGGAAACGGACCATCCACAAAGGCTGCAGTGCTGCAGAAGTTCAAAGGAAAATGCCAGCTTTGTTGTGGCTTCCAAAGAGTAACGCATTGACTAAATGCCCCCAAACTAACAATGCTGTGGAACTCTAATTCCAGAATGGTACAAAACAGTAATGTGGAAAGTGTCCATAACCAGACATTTGCACACTGAGTGGTGTCTTCACACAGCAGAAAGTGGCATCTGGCACATGCCTGGGTCCAAGAAGACTCTCCCTATGCACCCATGTCCAAGTAGGCTTGCTTGCTTTTCATATGGTGTCCATGCATGGCTGCTGTTTTCCCAATAAACATTTTGTCAGAACAGGAAATATATCATAAAACCTGTTGCCTTCGGTTCAGCTCTTCCCCAACTCCTTTTCTTCCAATTCCCTTTTCTAGAGCTTGTCTCCACTTCTCTGGACTTATGTTCAGCACGTACCAGCATACAAACAGCTGCAACCTTCATCTGCCCGTCTCTGCCAAACACCTGGGTAAAACAGAGGAAGAGGAAATAAAAGGAAACCTCACACAGCTTGTTCCAGAGGCAACCCAACACTTTTCAGATGCCTTTCTCAGGTGGTGAGAACTTGCCAGCAATCTATTGCCAAAAGTGAGGGAAAGAGAGAACTTTCTTCTCTACTTTATTAAAATTTAGTTTTATGCATGGATGAAAGAGAGAGGGGGGCCATAATATTTCAAAAGGGAGGGGAAAATTAAATAGTTAAAATGTTGTATGTCTGTGTGAGAGCAAGCAAGCAAGCAAAAGCAAGGACCTTCATCTCTTTTAAAAGGGGGAAAAAAGTGTTCTGTGGAAATGATGAGTTTCTGTTTATGTTAGAGGCAGCGGGCAGGATGAGGGGGGAGAGCTGCATTATAAAATCCTTTGATAGAAGAAAAGCACTCTAAACATGTTCAGCAGCACAGTGCACCAGCCCGCCACCACCATCCTAAGGCAACCTCTGCCAGAAAAGCATTTTTTAAGACTGAATCCAAGATGCAATTGATCACTAAATGACCTGGTGAGGGAGAAACTGGGATCAGATTTATCAGAAAGTGGGGCTTGCAGGAAAGGGTCGTAAGGGAGGTAGGGGGTGGGTATGGGATATGGGAATGTCGATATGCACACAGGTTGGTACTCCAGAACGGCTGCATCCCCTCAAACCCCATTTCCCCCCCTCTGGCCCAGATGTCTGCGATCAGCCAAAGTCCTGTCTCTTTAATAAACTGACTGCCTTCTGTCTGCTCGGAGTAAATTTCATCCTGTCATCAGGTCGCGGAGGAGGGGTTTGCTAATACACAGTTTGCTCAGTGGATCGATGCTTCCTGGCATCGCCTCGTCCTGCCTGTATGTGTGTGCGTGTGTGTGTGTGTGTTTGTGTGTATATGTATGTGGGTGAGTATATGGATGTGTGTTAGGGTGCGTGCGTGGACGCGTGAGTGTGTGAACACCAGATTTCCTTCCACCCCAAGCTTCTCTGTCCTCTTCCACATCACTCACAACCTGGCATCTGACGGCAACAAACCTGCAGTTTTCTCGGCGAATAGGCGCCAATCCGCCATATAGAGCTACGCGAAGGAGGCGGAGAGGAGAAGGAAAAAAGGCGAGGAGGGAAGACGAGGAAATAGCAACCCCCCTTCCCCTCCACCAGCCGAGCAAACAGAACTATTTACATATCCCTATTTTGTTATTTATTGATCCACTTAAAAAAAAAATTCCCCCAGCGCACAGCGAGGGTCCCTCCTTTGCCTCGGATGCGCCTGGATGTTTGCATCAAAGGAAGTCTTGCAACAGTTCAAACAAAACAAGAGGGACAAAAAAGGCAGCCCCCCCCCGCTCCCCCAGCGCCGTTTTTGTTGTAAGAAAGAAAAAAAGCCCAAACAAAGCTGCCGCCCTCCGCATAAGAAAGACTCCGAACAGGTTGATTTCGTCCGAGAAGTGCCGGAGGAGCGGCGAGGGCGCACGGCGGTGTGGCGGCTGCTGGCGGTGTGCCGCTGAGCCGGAGAGCGGCTGAGAAGAGGGAAAGGGAGGAAAACACACACACGCGCGCACACACGCGCACACACACGCGCGCACGCCGAGAGTGAGGGAGAAAGAGAGAGAGAAAACAAACCCCGCGAGCCTCCGAGCGGCTTCGGATCTGGGAAGAGAAGTGAGGTTGGAGAAAGTACAGCGATGCCAAGGCGGAAACAGCAGGCACCCAAAAGGGCGGCAGGTAAGAAAGCCAGCGAGGCGCCCGGCTCCTCTCCCCGCCTCCCCGGATCTGGCTGGTGGGTCATCCTTTCAGACATTCCCTCTGTGGGTGCGTGCCGGGTATGGACGCTTCGCACGCCCCGCTCAAGCAGGTCCACCTCAGCTGCTTGATTTCGCAGTCCCCCTTCTCTTTCCTCGCTCACTCTCCTTCTCTCTCTCTGACATACACACACACACACACGCACGCACGCACGCACACAGACCCCGCTTTATCAACTTGGACAAGACTGAATCAGTTTCTTCTGCAGTTCCCTCTCTTTCGCTATTGGAGGGGGGGCGTGTTGGTGTTCCTCTGCCCCGCTTCTCCAAGCTACAATTTCTTAAACTTTCTCTCCCCCCTCCCGCAACTTTCTTCCGCTTGGCTTTCTCTCGCCCCCACCTCTTTCTCTCTCTGCCGCCCCTCCCCGCTTCGCCCTCGCTTGGCATCCCTTCGGGCGTGGGGGGGGGGGGGACGGTTGGATCTGTATTTTTGCAAGGCAGGTGGCGTCCGTAAAGGAGGGGTGATTTTTCTTGGAACGGGGGGGGGGGGGGGGAGGCGGCCGCCAAGGATGTCTTTTTAAAGCTTTGTTTCTGGTGCAGTTTGGTGCGCCCGTCCGGGAGAAAGCGCTCGGGGGTGGGGGCGGTGAAGGTCGCTGTGCTGCAGATGAACCCGCCAGTTGAAGTTCAGCCCTTTGATCTTCGGGGGCGAAAAAGAAAGGAAAAGCAAAGCGAAAGTCCGAACGGAAACGAGGGAGCCGTTCGGAGGGGTTTGGCGGCGGGCAGCCGCGGGGATCCCGTGAGGATCCAGCTTCCCGCTGCCCGGCTCGGCGCCGCCGGGTTCGCCAAGTTGCAGAGCGAGGCCGAAAGGCCGCGCGGGGGTCGAGGGCGGCGGGGCTGCGATTCGCAGGACCCGGAGAGCTCGCTCAACTTTCGGGGAAGCGGGCGGCGGGGCTTTCTGGCGAGGGGACGCCGAGGGCGAGGCAGCGGGCGCTTCCACGGCGATGAGCTGAAGGCCGGCCTGGCCGAGAAGTCGGCGCGGGGAAGGCTTCGCGTTGGTCTGGCTGCGGATGCTCAGTTCAAGTTTGGTTCGGCGCATTTGGAAAGAGGTCGGAAAGAGTTGGCTGGGCTTTTTCGCCGTAGCTAGCGAGGTGCGGAAGAAGTTCGTTTTTCTGTCACCAGACCCACCCACCGGGGGGGGGGGGGGGAACAGCTTTCCAGTTGATTGCCAGCTTTGATTTGACATTTGATTGATCACCTGTCATCTTGCTGCCTTTGATCTATTCATTCTTGATATATATCAATAAATCACTCACTATGGTAACCTGAGTGCCAATGACGCAAGTCTTGCCCTCTAGAATCTCTTAGCCAGGCAAGTACAATTATTATCTTGTTTGGCTTTAATGTGGGTGGGATTCTTCTTTTATCTCCCCCCTCCTGTTTTTTTTTTTTTATTGTGTCCAGTTAAAACTGCACAATGAAGCAAAGTTGATTTTAAAAAGCAAACCAACTAACTCTCCCCTACCATGAAACTATCTGGATGTTCAGGGTGATGGGCTGGAGTAAATCTTGTGCCCTAAAGCTTGAGGATTGTTCAAAGGTTGAAAATAAATTTGGAAGGAAAAGATTTGGGAAACTTTTGCAAACTTGATCCAGTTCAATCTTGTGTGTGTGTGTGTGTGTATACTTCACATTCTCCACATCTGGGATTTAATGCATATAAAAAGTGTGTGTGAGAGAGCTCATCTGTATATAAACTCATTTGCAGAACAAATAATAATGCATGGCTATTATTTATCTATTTCCCAGCAATGCAAAGTAGTTTAGGTCTTCTCCGTATACAACGTTTTGAAAACGCCTTCCTTGGTCATTATGCCTCTTCTTGTTTTTAAACTTTCCAACTCTAATGACTCCATAATAGAGTATTTTTGTAACTGTTGCTATCGTGAAAACTCATAACCCATAAAGTATGCATTCCATTTCAGAGCGTTGCATTTTCCTCTTTCTGTCTTACTAAATTTGCTTTTCATTCAAATAGTGCTAGAATAGGAACAAATAGGTCTGATGGCAGAGGAGTGGGGGGAGGAACAGGAAAAGAAATAATACTGGGCAACAGCAATTGATTTGATACCATCTTCTCAGCTGATCACTGTGATGCCATCCTTGGCCTGTACCCAAGGTTATGCTCCCTTGATCATAACTCAGGCATTTCTTGTAAAGGTTTTCAAACTGACACTTTGGAAAACTTGGGCACACCTCATTTTCTCTGCTACAGAATACTGTCTGTAGTTCTCTTTCAACGGTGCCTCCTTTCTGCTTTCCTTTTGTCTTCCACTCTATATGGTTTCAGCTGGTTTCTTTAAGGGGCAATTCAGTTTCACCCAAGAGAGTCCACCTGAAGCAAGATTAAACTGCACAACTCTGATTTGCAGGGTGTGCATTATATCTAGCTATTGTTGGAAGATTACTTTCGTTTCCCTTGTTCCAGTGAAAAGGTTCTGTTTTAAAAGCTGAATACAATCTCAAAGTCTCTGTGCCACAGTGTGGCCTTGGAACAGAATGAGGAAGGAAAGGAAATAATTGATTATCCCGATGTTTGGCACAACTATTCTCTTTTGCTTTCTTTATTGAGCTTTTAATCTTTCTCTTCAAAGGGAAGCAAGGGGGGGGGGGGGAATACATGTTTGGGAAGGTCTATCTGATTCTTTTGTTTGATTAGGAGTTTGACTGTGTTGATTCAGAAAAAGTTTACAACTTTTGAGACTGCCAGTCTGTAAGGGAAGAAAGAGGGTAAGTGATGGGATTTTGGATTTAGCCGTCTTGATTATGGCTTGGATTTAAAGCCTATGCAAAACTATAAATAATTACATCCAAGCATCTACTTCAGAAACAGGTTTCTTCTCTGATTAATGAACATCATAAAGGTTAGAGAGAACAAGCAAGGGAATCAAGGGGGATGGCCCGCTGGATCCTGGAAACATGACAATTCCTCCCCCCCCCCCCATTAATTTTAAGTCATGACAACCTTATATTTTACAGAGTGCTGTAATGAAAATCAGCAATGTAAGTGGATAAGGAGATGATGAAGGCACTTTTTATCCTGCTCTCATTCCAAATGCATTTTCAGAAATGGTAGTTTCAGTCAGGAAAACAGCAGTGTCAAATGCATATGTTCCTCTTGACTCATTTCTCAGCAGCATTGTTCTTTTTGACTATTGTCTGCATAATTCTTCAAGCAGATGCCTGAATATTTTTAGGTCAGCGCCTGACATTACATCATACCTTTATTTGCAATGATATATTACATGTGCATTGTTATCCTCCATCCCCAAAGAGCCCAAGGTGCTTTCAGATTGTCTGTCTGATTCTCCTCTTCTCCTATGGCTGCAAGACAACAGACATTCTCTTGCAGCCAATGGGATTACGTAGAGGGGAGGAAGAGGAGAATCAGGCCAGGAACATTGTTTCTGAATTATAAAAATGCAGGTGTCTCTGGGGAACAGCCATTGCATGACCCAACACAATTGAAAGGAAAGGAAAAGCTAGGACTAAGACTGAATTGATATGTTAATTCCATTTTTATTTTTCTATAACGGAAATAGCTTTCAAACCCAATTCCACAGGATTAAGCTCTCCTCTCCTCCTACGGCTTGTTGAGATGTGCATATTTTATTTTGCACATCGTAAATTTGCTGTTCATTGCTACTGAATATAAATCTGGACTTAATACTTTTCTTTTCTGCTTCCTCCCCACCCTTTGGTGCCTTTTCCTACCTCTGCTGGGCCCTGAGAGGTTTCCCATTTAAGAAGCAAAAGCCCAAAAGTACAACAGAGGAAGAGAGAGAGCAAGCAACCAGCTGCATCTACTTTGTTTACGGGAGGTAGAAATGAATAATGCAGAATTTGTTTTCATGAAAGTCCTTGTGTGGCAGTAAACATAAGGCTATTAGCAATCATTACTTAAAAGTTGCAATTTGCACCTTAATAGTACCAGTTATTAAAATAGCGAATGATACATTCAGATGGGGCAAATCTGCATTCTTCAGAGACAGACTACGGAAGACTGTGTTCTGATTTATGCTACAGGAAGAAATATGAGCATGCTCTAACAATGAAACCTTTTGCTTTTATATTTTGCTACTTCTAGCCCTATTATTAGGAAAGATAATAAAACTGGGTTCTAAGCAAAGTAGGCTGTAATAGCGTTGAAGAAATGTGCTACGCCTTTCTTTTATTCTTCCGAGGCAAAGAAGTACATATTAAAAACAGTGAAGTACCTCTAGGCTCAGAGCTCTTCACCTCAAGCTTCCTACATCATAACACAGACCGATGACTTAAAAACAAAAGTGTTCAGAAAGAGAAATGTACAGAGATGGGCTTATCAGAGGAATGAAAGGGATAATTCCCTGGTTCATGGATCACACTATTGGATATTACCCAAAGTACACGGGGGATCTTCAAAATGCCCTGGTTGTGCCCTGGCCCAATCAGAAGGAAAAGGTGAGGTGTGCAAGAGATACCAACAGTGAGAGCTGACTTGTGGCAAAAGTCCAGAAACCACTTGGCAATATAAAACCATGTTACGCACCTGGAAAATTGCTGCTTGGAAAGAGTCTGTCTTGTATTATTCTACTACTACTTTTCTTTAGAATATCAGAATGGAACACTGCACCAAAAAAATCACTGAATTTCCCTAGAGTTCAGGTCTTCTTGATAGAAGCAACTCATGTCTATTGACAGTGGGTAATGATTAGAGTTTCCTCTGATTATCATCAATAATTACTATAGAGTGTTTTTCATAGAACGTGGTTAAGTCAGGCTGGGAAAATGCTTTACCTGCAAGGGCCATTGGATGAACAGAACTTTGCGCCTGAGCGCATAGACAACTTACATTCTAACCCTGTCTTTCCCCCAACCTTACCCTCTTTCTAGGGGCTGAATGCATATACCTCTCACTGTTCCTGAACAGTTGCATGGCTGGCTGGGGTTGATAGCAGTTGAATTCAAGAGCATGGTTGGAAGGAAGGAAGGAAGGAAGGAAGGAAGGAAGGAAGGAAGGAAGGAAGGAAGGAGGGAGGGAGGGAGGGAGGGAGGGAGGGAGGGAGGAAGAAAAAAATGTCCTCAGGGACCTCCATAGGTTCCAGTGCTTTTATCAAAATAATGAAAGCAACACTGCACCACTGTGACACAAGAATTATCCCTTTCATATGTCCCTGCAGTGTCACAATGCATGTATCAAAGGGCTGGACCTCGCATCATGACAGTGCAACTGTTGCTTTTGTCATTTGCCCTCCCTCAGCATCCTTTCCCCTGGGGATGCCTCTGGGCAGCCCCCAGAATGAAGCATAATGTCCCTGCTTGCTTAGTTATGAGGAAGCCAAAGGGTGTGCATGTGTGATGTCCAGGTGCCAGTGTACAATTATCTTTACAGTGGCCTGTAGTTTTTCTGGCATTTGATATTGTGAAGGAATTTCTCCCACTGGGTGTTTCAGACTGGGAAGTATGGGCCCTCAAGGAGCTTGTGTAACGGAACTGTGTAACAGAAAATGACAACATCCGCAGTAGCCTTTCTGCCATCTCCAACAGCAAAGTAAGCTCAAAAAAACTACAAAGCAAAATTCAAAAAAGACTCTCAGGCAGTGTTGGGCTGGGGGGGGGAGAAAAAGTGGGGGCAGCCACTTTTACAGGGGAAGGAAGCACTTGTAAATCAGATTTCAGCATTCGGATTAGATTTAGTAAGCGATGCCTTCGCCATATCTTTCATCTACTTTAAGCAGCTGGCTCCAAAGTTTCTGGGCCCTGTAAGCAGCAAATCACTAGTGGACTTCTTTAACCCCAGAGAGACTGAAGAATTTGTTCCTTCACTTTCTCTGGCTGTTCATGCGCTGATGGTGTAATGGCACGCAGACTGTGAGCTCTATTGTCATTTGTACACCACACCAATCTCATGAACTAGCCTGAGCTTCCATTGCCCATCGCCTGATCTCCCATAGGATGAAATATTTAAAAAGTTGGTATCTGTGCTTCACACTTCCATGAAGAGGTTGCATATAATGCTATACCAACTCCAGAATGGTATACATCTATAGAGCAGTTAATAAAGGCTTTCAGCTAGGATATACAATTTTTCTAACCCCAAGTCTCTCCAGAATCTGAAAACAGTTTCTGCTAAATTTGTTCCTAGTTAGGATATCATCAGGTGGAACCCAGCACTACCTAGAACATTTCTTCTGCCTCTTCCTCTAACATCTTTTTTCCTCTTAAACCACAACCTCCAGGAAATTTGTTTTACATACAGTTTACATAAATTTTGCTTCCAGTTTCAGCATGTGAAATATTCAACTTCAGTAAAGCTGATGTTATGTTGTTTGGAAGCACCCAAATGCACAGAATTTAAGAGCTCAGAGGTTGATTTGTGCAAGAAATGTAGTAATTTAATGGACGATACAACAGTTGCAAATCTGGATTCATTGTTTTTTTTTTAAATATTCTTTGTAAAAACTTTTTTTAAAAAAAATATTGCATGGCAGACAGGTTAACATGTGCATGTGTATACATTATGCTTCCTTTCCCAAGATCTAGCTGTGAAAATAGCTTATTGTTAATTTTATTAAGACAGCTTGCTTTTTGCTAGCTAGCTAGCTAGCTTGCTTTCCTAAATTTTAAGTCATTTATATCTTTAAAAAACCCCAAACATACAAAGCTACAGAGGATGCTTCCATAAGCAGCAGGGTGGCATTAAGAGTCTGGCACTTGAGCCAGCTGGAAGTGCTGGAAATGTAAAAGATTTTGGTTTCATTTGTTCAGCAAATTTAACAATTGATTTTTGTATTGTTGGTCCAGCTCAGCAAACCCATTGCAAGGGAACTGACTCTTGAGTATCTGGACATAGAATTACTGCCTGGGCTTTATTTCTAGATCTGGCGTTAAAAGGAAGATGAGATTAGGTCCTTAATTCAAAAGAAGAAAAGGATATTGTTAAGGTTATGGCATGAGATACATTTTACCCTCTGCTGTCCTGCCGAAGTGCTCTACTGAATCTTTGGGGAAGTCTGGTTGTTTTGATTGTAGTTGCTTTACAATCCTACAGCAGTTTTTCCATTTGGATGGCATTATCGCTATTGTATTTTCCTTAAATTATAAATGTTATGCTGGAATGCTTTTCTGTACCATCCCAATAAAGTGGATTTTTACTTCTATTTTGCTAGTGTATAATACATCACGCTACTTTTGAGAGATTATTAAAATGGGCAATTTTACTTGGGATTGCAGTTTCAAGAAACAGAATCTAAATATTGTGAATATCCAATTCCACCCTACCTTCTGTACACTAAAAGCACCATGTACGTGGAGTTTTACAAATAATGATTTTTTTTTCATGCTATAATAACCTCTGATCTTCACAGAGGCACATGGAACATGTATCTTTTTTAGCCTTTAAAAAGGAGGGGGGGGGTCTCAAAGCACCTTTCGCACAATAGAAATGTTCTCATTTTGAAACAAAACCACCACCACCCCCCAGAAAAAAAAACCCACCGTAGAGAATAATGCCTTTGCTAGATTTCTTAGGGAATGGATCACGAACAAGCAGCTCCCCCTAGTAGATTAACATGTTCTTTTTGGCAACCCGTGTTGATTGTTACATTGTTTTTAAAACTTAGATTCTCTCCATATGACACATTTCTGGAGGAAAAAAACCCTTTCCATTATCGTTATGATTGCCCTTGTTTATAAACTTCCTGCTTCTAATGACTCAGGAGAGTATTTCTGCAACTATTGCCATTATGAAAGCTTGTTATTCTCCAGCCCTTGAGCCATAAAGTATAAATTCCATTTCCACAACCTACATTTTCTTCTTTGTGTCTGACTTTCTTACCAAACTTGCTTTCTATTTAGAGTGTGCTACCAATGAAGAAATTAGAGTTGACTTGGGCGGGTGGGGGAGTAGAGAAGGAAATAGTGCCGGGCAACAGCATTGATTTGATAACATCTTCTGAGCTGGTCACAGTGATGCCATCCTTGGTCCGCATCCAAGGTTCTGGTCCCTTGATCATCACTGCAAAGCATTTCTTGTAAAAGTTTTCAGACTAACACTTGGGAAACAGTTCCTTTGGTGACTGTTGATGAAAATTTGGCTTATAAAAGATGAAAATAAAGCAAAAACTCTCTCTTGGTATAGAAGGTTTACAACAGAAAAAGCAGAGGTTCTTTCTTTCTTAAGAAGCATCCTGTACTTTTAGTTTCAGGAAAGGAGAAGACAGTCCAGCAATTGTTAGCTTTTCAGACATAATGAAAACACTGTCTATGATATACCCCTGGTTGTGTAACATGGCCCAACAAAATTGATCAAGGCTAAATTTGCTCTCTTCTAGGACAACCAACCTGTAAATAACTGTGCCTTCACAAGTATCTCTTTGCTCCTTCTCCAACACATGTGACAGTCCTCCCTCTCCCGAACTCCACATGTGGAAGCACACATGGGGAGAGCGAACGTACCGAGAGATGAGGCACTAGCGATCTTACTGACGTACAGAAAACAAAAGAAGGCAAAAGGAAAAACCCACATCTTAAAACAGCAAGGGATAATTTGAAATAGTTGTTTTGTTATAGAACAAAACGATTCTGCTCTTCCCTCCCACCCCTCAAATGAATGAGCCTTGACATTAAAAAAGAAGTCTTAGCATGCTTCTACTTGCATTACAAACTGGAGAAAAGACAGAGTAAGCAAGTTACTTTGCAGGGTTGCTTTGCTCTGGCTGTGGCTCACCTAGAAGAGGTTTTTCAGTCCTAGCTGATTCCATCACCTATTTTCAGGGGCTGCCCCAAAGTTCATTCTGATGGTATTTTCCATTAGAAACAATGACATTCAAGCACATTAACAGCCAGGCACTTTGCAGGAATGCTTACATGTGAGTAAAGTGTGTGGCAAAGGCACTTTCTTTCTTTTAAGCTCTTTGTGATGATAAACATAGTATTGTTCAACTTTACTGGGAGAGGAAAAACCGAAGAAAAAAGTTTGAACATTAAAGCTGCCTTTTGATTGTATTAATGGAAATGGGAAGCTGTGTTCCTCTTTCATCTCCGTATATTATATATATTATTTCTCTTTCTGACTCTTTGCTGGATAAGTGTCTATATTTCTCTTTGCATTCAGTATGAAACTGCTATCATCTAATGATACCCTACCTCATTAAAGTTGTTCACGATGCAGAGGGGACCGCAATAGGTGCCGTCTTCTACCATAAATGGTTATGGAAAAGCAGGGCCGCTGAATGTGTGAAAATAACACAATCCATCTTGAATAACCATTAAACTTGGGCATGTCAGAAAAGAACCACAGCCACTACAAAAACTTTTTTTTACTGCAAAAGAACCAGGCCATTGCCCCAGGTGGCATATATGAGAAGCAATAAGATTTTTAAGAAGCTCTTGCCTCTTCCTATATCACTCTCAGAAGGCTAATTTAATTGAAAAACCTGTTTGCTGGAGTTTTTGTAGGTAAAGAGGAATGGCCCAGTTTTCCTTGGGATCTGTATTCTGGATTATGTTAATAGTTAATTGATTGAAACAACAACAACAGTAAATTCCCAATTCTCATCCCACCCCTCGAAATATTGAACTTAAATGCAGAAGATTTTAACTGGTAAAGAATTCTTTTTGTATGCTATTCTAAGAAAATGCTATTAAATATCCCCCAAGCACATTCCTACGTAGAATATTTGGCCTGTTTCTATAAGATTCCTTTACATTTTGCCTTGGAAAAGGAATATCGTGCTGTTTGTGATTTTAATGAAAATAATTACATCCATCAAAATCCACAGGGTGATTTTGGCTCTTCATGTAACTGTAGAGAAAGAAGAAAAAGGAATGAATGGTTTGGATTGAATTGAAAGCATTAGAATATAAAGATTAAAATCCATATATATTCAGTCTTTTTGATTGTAGCATTTAGATGGAGGATTTGTTCTGTTCAATTATTATTTTTTTTTTAATATTTGGTTATGGAATGGTGGTAAACATTTGCCTTCACCTATGGCCAAATCTGAGACTTTATGAGTATAGCGGAATCATTTCATTTCCATCCACAAGGTGAGACTTTTTTTTAAAAAAAGAAAAGAATACCCATTTTTGATATTTTTTTTAAAAAGAAAAGAATAGCAACTTGGGACTCAAAAAGAGACAAAGGATGCCAGTCCCATGGAATTTAAATGGCAGTGTTGACTAATAAGTAGAACCGAGTCATAAAAGTGAGAGTTATGGCAGACGGGAAGGATCCTCTTATCTCATTCAAAACAGGAAAAGGTGAAATACGAATTGTCTAAGCCAAATAAAAGCGTCAAAAAATCCAGTGCTAAGTAAAAAAGCTTTATGTGTTCTGGGAGTTTGTATCAATCTGTGCAATAGGGAGAAATCTGTCTACCATTGTGACCTCAGCATGTGCTGTTTGAGCATCACCAAAGGACCTATTGAAATTATTTACTCCCTTAAGCAGCTGAGATAGGTGGATGTATGTATCTTTCCCTTATTCTGTCTCTTGTCACAGTCATATTAGCAATGCAATCAGGTCGACTCCAAGCTAAAGAGCACAATATGTAAAAATGCAGCAGTCTTTCCCAATTTATTTTATGCTAGGGGAAAGGCATAATGGCCTGATTCTTCCTCCCACCCCCCACCCAATGCAGGTGCATTATTTTTAATTCCAGTAGTTTTTTTTTCCCCACAACACCCTCCCATATTTAATTAGGGGAACAGAATTTTAAAATTAAAAAGGGTGACAAAAAGAATAGGCTATTCCTCCACATTAAAGGTGATTGAACACAAATTGGTCCACCACGTGCCTTACAAGAGTGTTAAGCAAATTTGTAAGAGTTGCTGCATGATATAGATTGTAGAAATAATTCCTGTCAAGTTCTGTGGGATTTACTTACAGAGTAAATGTGCCTATAATTGCCATTTTTCTTTAAAAAAAAATCCATAAATATTAATCAATGTGGTTATATAACAGAAAAATCTAAACACTGCCATGTTCTAGCTTGAAAGTTTCATTATTAAATTATCTATTTTTTTTTAGTACTTATTTGTTTTTCCCATCATGGAAATCAAGATTGCATGAATCAAATTTCCATTTAGCCTTCCACCCAAGTAGTTTTAGCAAGGCAGTGGCTGTATCTGTCTTCAGGTCTATGTAAGGTGGCGTCCTTCTGCCACCAGAAGGACAAAGGACAGATTATAAAATGAGATAAGTACGGAACTGATTATTTAAAATGTTGATTTCTTTTCTCTCTCTTTTTCTGCATATATTTCCAACAGACCTGCTGAATTTCTGCAGTGTTGACTTTTCATGCAAGAAATGTAGTAATTGAAATGTAGAAATTTCACTGAAAATATTTTTCTTTGCACTTCTGTTTGGCCACTTTGCTTCTGTTTGATACTGCTACCTGAGAAGCAGTTTCCTTCCTGGATGCTGTTAGCTCTGAGTTCAACCTTTTGCATTTCCACTTAAAGAGATAAAATAGTATGGAATCTGCTGGAGAATTTGGACGAACCAGCCTTCCTCAGCCTGGCTGAGAATTTTGGGAATTGCAGCCCCAATTTATCTAGAAGGCTGGTGAAGGCTGGTATAGATTATGCTGGATTTACATGGTTAGATTGTTTGAACCACAAGTCATTTATTTCCCATGTTTTTATGACTGACTGATTGATTTGCTTACTTATTCATTTAAAATCATGCTCCTCTAAGGACAGAAATGTCTGAGATAGCTTCGGCAATAAAATCACATAAAGTTAAAAACACAATACTGAAATGTGAATGTAACCAATAAATATCAGTAGCTGAACATTATTAGTATTTCTTAGATGTCTATTCCACCTTTTCTGTAGAAGTTCAAAGTGGCTTATACTGTGACCTCCATTTTATTCCCACAACCACAATCCTGAAAGTAGGCGGGGCTGAGAAAGAGTGATTGGCACAAGTCATCCTTGAACTTCTGTGGCAAAGGGTAGACTTGAAACTGGGTCAGCCCATTCCTAGTCCAGCTACCATTGTTCCCTTCCAAAAATATGAAAACAGGTACTTTTGAAGCTAACCCCTCTCTTTTCCTCAAGAGCAGAACCATGAAATCCATCAGGGAAGGCCTGAGAAAATAATTTGGTATTAATATATTTTATTTATTTTATTTTATTTATTATGCATGTTTTATGCCACTTCAATCAATTTTGACTCCAAGCAGTATAAATATTTATGGTGCTTCAATCAATTTTGACTCTAAGCAGCATAAATATTGTTGTTACTGTTTCATATTCTGGGATTTCCATTCGGCATATAGGGATTTCTTCCCATGGTGAAAAGAGGGATAGTTTGGGCTGACGAAGAGTGAGCCCCACAGTCCAGTGGGGAGGTGCATCTGGCCTTCCTCAGTCCCAGCTCAGCACATGAAACATTTTTCAATACTAGCTCTACACTGCTTGCTTGCTTGCTTGCTTTCTCTTTCTTTCTTTCTTTCTTTCTTTCTTTCTTTCTTTCTTTCTTTCTTTCTTTCTTTCTTTCTTTCTTTCTTTCTTTCTTCTCTTTTGGCAATGATAGCACCACTGAAGGCAACTGAGACTTAAGCTAGTTGTAAATGGAAGAGTCATCATTTCCACAAAGACTCTTGGAAAAAGTGGGGAAATCTTTCAGCAGTTCCAAAACCATTTCTGCAAAACTATGCAAAGTTTAAGGCTGTGCCTTAGATTTATTGGATTTGCTCAGAGCAATGTATCCACATAGCATTCTCCAGCAATTATATCACAACGGTCAACTTTGAATGGTGTTGAGGAAAGGGTGGATAATGGAGTGTTACTCTATGTCAGGGGGCTAACTCACAGTTGATTCCCACAGCCTGATTTTCTCATCAATGGCTAATCAGATTCCCATAACTGTTAATAGCAAATCCCTCATCTGGGAATTCCATTTAAAAGAATTCTGATGGGAATTGTTCCATGGCAAATAAATAAATAAATTAATTTTTTAAAAATCACAAAACAAAGCAGTATTTAATGCTCCATACATTGGCATCACAGGGATGTTATGGAGAGCAAGAATCAGCAAAAACTTTGCAAAATTGTTAATACTTAAGGTGCCAGACCACATTCAGTCCTTAAGGTCATCAGTGCATCAACATTCAGAACTTTTGTACTGATTTTTGGCCCTGGCCAAACCAGAAAGAAAGCTATTGTGGTTTACAAATTTAGCCAGTGATATACCAATGTTCTGGAACAAAAGTGGGAGAAGAAAGACAAAGAGAAAGAAAAAAAGAGCAATCTATGAGGCAGAGTTAGGAAAGATATAGAGTGCTGATACAGTGAGAACATAGGAAATTTAAATATTAAAGATGAAATGTACTCTGCAGCCTAAGATTAAATGTAGATTCTGATTCTGAAACCATTTTTAATATAGTCAGCATGATTACTAATTGAACCCTAAGACCTATCCTCTCAGTTATAATACATATGATTCTTACTAGTCATCCATGTTCGTGTCAGCTCTTCTTAATTGTGTGTAATAGCAATTATTTAATAATGCTGCATTTTTTTTCCCTTAGAGAGTAGAAAAAGGATTTCGGAGTATATCTGTGGGTGGGTATGTTTGGAACACTAGCCCTACAGCTGTATGTCTGGAATTTGGTGAGGCATGTCTAATGCTTTAAGAGAGACTTCCCTATTGCTGGCTGTGAGAATGGAAGGAGTTTCCCATGCTTCAATTTTTTGTGGATTCCAGCTCAAGCATTATCCTTTTAGCTTGCTTAAAGTTACTATTTTTTCCTCATTGATCCCAGATCACTGAATCTACTCTGAAATGGAGCATGTGGTTAGTTGTAATACCTTTCAAGCTATACAAAAGAACATTTTAAATATTCAGGAAGCCAGATGTATGGTGCCTGCTTTCAAATTATTCCACATTTCATAATTCTGCATATTGAAGCTGTATTTTGTTTTTCATCAGGGTGATATAGAATCCACTTCATAAAAATGCATTGTTTAATATCACAAATAAGACTCCACTTGGCAGTTTTCCCTTAGAACACCTCTTAATATGTACTGTCAAGATGTCTAAAGATGTTTCTTACTTGTAAGCATTTAATTATTTGTGACACTCAAACTAATATTCAGAGATGGGGGGGGGGGGCGAATAATGGTATTAAATATTTTCTCTTGTCAAAAGGTAACAAAACATTATATGCGTGGCAAACTCTTCATTATTTTCATGAAACTTATTTGTGGCAACTTCTTAATGCTAAGACTGAATGTGAATACTGATGTTCATATTATATTCTTGATGTTCCATATAGTACCAACTTAATTAAGACAAAATGGTGAAAATATGGTTGAGAACAACATATCATCCTTAAAATTTGGGGCTCAGATAATGGAAACCTCATACATGTCCCTAGAGCAGCCTTCTGTAATGTAGTGTCCTCCAGGTGTGTTACACCATGCAGTCAAAAGTTGCTTCTTGCCAGATCTGCTAGCCTGGAATTATAGAAATTATAGTCCTAACACATTTGAAGGATGCCAGGTTGGAAAAAACTGATATACTGTAAATGATACTGAACAAATGGAACTACATTCTTTCTGTATAAAGTAGTGTTCTGAGTTCTTTGAAAACATTTTAACGGAGCAGAGAGATTCTCTATAGAAATATTCAAAATTTCATCAAGAAATACAGTCCACTGGTGTCTGGGAAGATAAAACAAGTCAAGTTGGTAGGACCCACTGCACCATTGATGCCCTGCCCCTTTTTAATGTATGTTTCATGTATTACATGCATGTAAAAAAGGGTGGAGCTGCTATTGCACAGTCACACCAGCTGTCTTCATTTTTTTTGCTGCACTGAGGAAAATGAGCAACTCTTCTTGAAGACACAACAAGATGGATAACTGTACCTCCAAACATCTCTTCCCACTGATTAGGAGCAAGAGCTCATGGAAGCTGAAGTTCAACAGCATTTGCAAAGTCCAACTTTAGACTCAACAAGAGACTTTTGAATCCCAACTGAACATTTCATAACAATTATTAGATGGTATTTCAGCAAGAAGAATACTCAATAGCCAGAAAAATGAAAGGCATTAAATGACATGACTATGGAACAAAATCTGAAATGAATGTCCACTACTATGTCTATCTAGTGGTTTTATAGAGGCATAAGGATTTCTATCTCTTCAAATTATTTATGCTTTGTTTCAGAAGCCCCCTACTATCTTTCTGAATTATAGCCTTAGATTTGAATTTCATGACTCTAGCTTCAGTCTCTAATTATAACTAAGGAATGTCTGAAATGCACTGCAGCCTGAAATGCATCTTGGGGGAAATCTTAAACATCAATAAATAATTTAGTTTGACAAAAACAGATGAGAAGGAACAATTTGGAAACTGAGTTGCATTTAATATGCTATCTCTTAAACATTGTTCTGACAAAGAAATGTGGAGTATCCTGGAGTGATATTTATTCTGGTCCCATCCTTCCCTCCCAATTGGGACAGATTAGTTTTTGACAAATTGTTGTGTTAATTGGTGGAACATTTTTGAGTTGGTTGGTGGAACAATAGATATGCACATATTTGAGGTTGCATATTTATTGAAATTAATTAAATAAGGTACCTGCTGAAATAAAAGATATTTCAGCTTCTCTGGTAGAAATGGGAGCCTAAAATAAGCCGAGTCCCTGGCAGTAGTTTGGGTGGCTTTAAATTGATTGGGCATATCTCAGTAGTGCTCACAGGAAGCGTCAACAAAAAAGCCAAGATGGTGGTAATAATGAGGTGTAGAAAAGAGGTGGGGCTTCAGAGAACACCACGAGATGCAGCATTTGGATTGGATAAAATCCCATGTCATTCAGAGACTTTTTGTCTCTGTCAGAAGTCATCTTCTGAGATGTCAGATGTGGCTCCATTTTAGGTTTGTCAGTCTTTGGATTGTATACACTTGTACAAATTAACAGAATAGATAGTTAGAAATCTGTAATGATTGAATATATTTATTTTTTTGTTTACAACAATTAAATGATGAAGATGTTCAGTCTACATTTAGAAAATAAAATGTTTTTATTGCCTAATTAGTATTTCATATGTTTGGAAAATAAATCAGCCCAGGCAAAAGTCCAGTTGGCTTCAAAGAATCTGAAAGATTCTTAAGTAACTTCAGAGATTCAAATTTGCACAGGTTCAATAATGGCAGCAATATTAGTAGAGTCTTGGACATGCCTACTGAGAAGAAAGTTTCTCTTTGTTCAGCAAAGCATGCCCCCAATTCAGCAGATGTAGTATTGTGCTGCCCAAGATGTTCTAATTGGCAGTGAAATAAACTTTTCAATTCCTTAAAACATTTGTATAATTTCCATGACTTGTCGTACTTTCTCTCCTTTTAGTACAGGAGTTAAATGCAAGAAAATACTGTGTGTGTGTGTGCGTGTATCATGCATTTTCAGTTGTCTAGACTAAATATGTTTTTGTTCATTCTTCAGCAAGTGTCTTTTAAAAATGCTTTGCTTTATGTTAAGCATGTGTTGTATGCAAACAGTTTATGAAGCTTTGCCAAACCTCAAAAGGAAGCAAGTTCCAGAGTTAGAGAAAAGGACAAGATGGGACATCACAACCAAGGATATGACTTTACAATGGTTCAGCATATGGAAATGCGATGCAAGTACCATGTGCAACAGAGGAACAGGTCATAGCTCAGCGATGAGTATATAAAGTCAAGTCTTTTTTGAATTAAGCTCAGTTACTGGTGGCTTGATGGACATATCCATGCAGTTTTCTTGGCAGCAGTATGAAAGTGGTTTGCCACTGTCTTCTCTGGGATGTCTTTCAACATCCTGGTCTCAGGATTTCCTAGGGGTTTCCCATTTTTAACCTAGCTGAAAGATGCTTAGCTTTTTTCAAGATCAATTAAATTGGGTTAGGTCCTGCCATCTGCTATGACATCTCCTGGTGATTGATGGACATGTCTATGTAGTTTTCTTTGCAAGTATATGGAAGTGGCTTGCTATTCCCTTCTCCTTGAAAGTTTTTTGGACTTCCCCACCTAGCCTATGAACAAGCATACACTTACATGTGATGGGACTTGGGTTCTATCCCTGGTTTCTTTAGATAGGTCTGGGAAATACCAAAATATTGGCAGCTCAGTGGCCTGATAAAGCAGCTTATACTCTGACAGTGCTCTTGACTGGTATCAGAGAAGCAGAGTTAGACTAATACCCAGTGTTAGTTTTTACCCCCCCCCCCCCCCAAATCAGGTGAACTGCACTGTCAAAAGTGGCCTTGCCAAACTGCTATTCAGTCAGTATCAACAGTTTCTATGGAAATTCAACCATCTATTAAAATTAAATTAAATTGAATATTTATGTTCAGTTGCAACATATTTCTGAATACCAGATGCAAGATGTTGTGTTTGGGTTTGTACTATAGGTAGTTGGAAGCAAAATATACAGCCAGACTGTCTGATCCAGCAGATTTTATCATACAACTTTTGCCTTGTATAGTACACTGAGAATACGGTTCAGAACTAAGTGCAAGATGTTTGGATATGGAGCTTTGACAACACCTTTGATAAGAGGATGAAGTCATTTTTATTTCTGGCATCCTCTGGCAGATATGCTGCATTTTAGGAACTCCCTTAATATAGTTTATTCTTGTAGGCATTTAAGATGGAATTAATACTTAGGAAAGGAGGCTAAATATTGTCCTTGAATTATTCATTTGAGTTTGAGACTGCTTTTGTTTTATTGTGCATTTTGGGAATATTTTAATGATGGGACTATATTTGCCAATTACTCTTGTGAATTGTCCTGGCATATTTTTGTATAAAGGACATTAATAAAACAAACTAACAAAATTGCATTTCCTGCAAATGCCCTTTGCCCAACAGAAGGGAGAGGTAGCCTTCTTAAAAATGATCAAATGAAAAGAGAGCCTTACTTTTGGATTTCTAAATCCCCCCCTTTCTGCCAATAGTTTCCCCCCCTGTGGTTGCTAATGAGGGTGACATGAATTACAGAAGCTCCCAGGAGATTTCATTTTTCCCTTATTTGGGGGCATCTCAGGGCACAAATGGGTTGCCCTGAGACATACCTTTGCAAATGCAATAGAAGAAACTTCAGAAATAAATAGCATGAGTATGAAAGACCCAGCTGTTTAAGTCTTAAAGATGTGGATTTTTGTGCTTTAAAAAAAAAATTAATAAAGATATTATTAAAAAAGAAAAAAGAAAAATGTGGATTTGAATCTCTGAGTATGCAATTGCTAGGTATTCAGAGAAAGTTCTAATGATTTTTCACTGGGCTGGATGCATAAGAATGTCTTTTGATTCATTTTTTTCTTTAATTTGACGTGTCCCCATATTCAGGGTTTTCATAATAAAGGAAGAACTGAGTTTTGCAGATTTTGAATATAGAAGGAAGCAAAATTAGCATAACTGTCCCTCCCTAATTACAGCCCAAATAAACTTACATAATAACATTTCAGAATTATTCCAAAGTGGAAACTTGCAAGAAGCTAAAGATACTTCAGTGGGTATTAAAAGTAGTTGATTACAATCTGTAGCAATATGATGAATACCTACCAGTTTTAATCACAAACTGAATTAAAATATGCTGGTTTTTTTACTAGTCCAGATATGAAATGATGTTCTTAATTATTGAATGTTCCTTTTTGTACAGCATGGTATGTAAAACATAGAGCATGGTAAAATAGATTTGTCGTGGCTTTGCCTTTCCAACAGAAAGAATCAGTGTGATGGAATTTAATTTAATTTAATTTTATTGAAATATTATAATAAAGAGAGTGACCTGCTCCTTTTACTTCCCAGATCTGACATATCATTTTTAGATGGTCATTTATAAGCCTTCATTAAATGGTAAATATAATTGGTCATCTTTTACAGGGAACACTTAAAATCAGTGTAGAAATGTTTGTATATCTGTCTAATGCATGAATATTTTCACAGCTGTTCTTTAACACTACTGAAAATTATACACAACCAGGGATTTACAAAGAAGTCTCTTTTGAACAGAGTACTGATTTTACTTTTAATGTACTGTGTGGAGTAAGTGTGTGTGTCTGTAAGATTGACAGAATGTTTGTTTTTAACTCCATATTTTTTCATTTCAAAAAAACATGGAGCTTCTAGTTTTAAAGCTGAAATTCTAAAGGGAGTTACATTATCTATTATAAAGTGAGCATTTTACAATAAATCTCCCAAGTTTCTAAAAAACAGAAGCGTATGTGTGAGGGGAACAAAGAATACAAAAGTGCAACTTTGGAAGGAAAAACAAAAAAGAAACAATTTTTATACAGGTAGTCCCTGGGTTAAGAACGCCTGGTTTACCAACAATCCACAGTTAACAATGGAGCCTACTGTAGCAAAATTTGAGTTAAATACACAATGAGTTGAGTTAATTACACAATACTACTTATGCAATATTATACAATAATACTGTTCCGGCTTACATACAAATTCGACTTAAGGACAGACCTTGAGAACGGAACTTGTTCTTAAACCAGGGACTACCTGTATATCTTTCTATTGTAGAGAAACCAGTGTGGTGGATTACAAATATACTAGGCTGACATGGGCTTTGAAGGGAGTCTATCCAGATCAGCTTCATGCCCAAGTTTTTTTGCAGAGAAATTCATAGGTTTTCCTAGAGTTAGGTTACAACTCTGCTGTGTAGCATCTCAGTTTCTATTTTGCATCATTCTGCTTGATTTTTTTAAACCATGCTTTTACACAGCCAGAAACACCTGTTTTATACTAGAGTATTTCATTCGTACTTGATAACACAACCCCAAAAAATCTTGTCTCAAAGGAAAAAAAAAAAAAGACAATTGACATGTTCCTCTTTCTGGTTGATTTCCATCTGAGGTAAGAGAAGAGGGAGATGACTAACTCCAGCTATAAAGGTTGTTCCTGCTCCTGAAGAGGTCCAGAGACCAGGGGTGCCTTGAGATTAGGCGTGTGTATTACATTTGGCTGAAGCCTCAATGGAGCAGGATCATTCAGAATTGAGTAAACATGTTTGAAGCTGTTGGATTTTGATTTTGGACTTCCACTAAACTCTGTCTTGAATCTGTTTCTCATGAGGTCGCAGGGTTGAGTTGTAAAACAAAATGAAGCAAAAAATGAAAAGGAGCTTTTGTCATTTATATAAAACATGATGGGATGAGAAGGGAGACAATGGTATTGTATTCAGTGATGAAAAGGTCTTCCCTGAACTCAGAATGATCCTTGAGTGTCCGAGTTGTAGCATTTGGGGGAAGGTGAAGGCTTAAAGGCTTTTATATTTTGCTTCCTGGTAATTACTAGAGAAACATTTTCCAATGTTTTATTATATAACCTCTTGTGATATGGTAAGCCATTCAGAACATGGTTTACCATGTAAAAAATGGCATAAGAGTAAATTAACAAAGCAACAGAGAGATGAGTAGAAGATGAGAGTCCTGTGTTCAGAGCTTTTAACTGGGGTTGCAGAAAAAGGGCAAGAAACTACATCATTATTCTGCAACGAATATTCAGAACAACTGGAGAGCCATCGGGGTGGGTGGCTCTGCTGCATTCTGGATCATGTTGCTTTCGTCAGTTAGAGCTTTGCCCCTTAGGATTTCTATATGAACCGGATTTTTTAAAAAACCCTGACGATTCCAGTATAAATATGCATTTCAATATTTGTGAAGCTGCATTATTTCTAAGTATCCTTTTCTAAATAAATATTACCTCTAAATGCACATCTCCACATGACGGATAGCCATACTATAAATCGGTACACGAGGGTCAGCCCAGTTTGCATCAGGATTTGCAGACATGATTTCCTTCAAGCATGCTTGTCTAAGAGAGTGGAGGCAGTAGAGTTTAATGGCATTGGGTTGCTAAAGAGTATACTTTTGTGAGAGATACTGTGCTGGCTGGACAGATGTCCTGGATTTCTGGCCCAGTATAATCCGTGGCAGTACCTTCCTGAACTTGGCTGATCTCGAAAAGCTAAAGTGGACCACTTAGCTAGTACTTGGATGGAAGGTCATTGGGAAATCCCAGACAGTATAGACTGGCCTAGGAAATTAATTAAAAACCAGAAGAAGGCAATGGCAAACCATTCTGTTTTACTGCCAAGAAAAAAGCATGGATGTGTCCATAAAATTAACAGGAATTGCCTTGAAGGAGACTTGATTTATCCTATAACCTGTGTAACCTGTGTATATAAGATACATATGAATTGATAGTGAAGTGAACTAGCTCCAAACATTTTCTTTGCAATGTGTGCCAGCACAGATTTAGAAAAGGAGTTGATCTACCCTTTCCTTTCCTTTCCTTTCCTTTCCTTTCCTTTCCTTTCCTTTCCTTTCCTTTCCTTTCCTTTCCTTTCCTTTCCTTTCCTTTCCTTTCCTTTCCTTTCCTTTCCTTTCCTTTCCTTTCCTTTCCTTTCCTTTCCTTTCCTTCCCTTCCCTTCCCTTCCCTTCCCTTCCCTTCCCTTCCCTTCCCTTCCCTTCCCTTCCCTTCCCTTCCCTTCCCTTCCCTTCCCTTCCCTTCCCTTCCCTTCCCTTCCCTTCCCTTCCCTTCCCTTCCCTTCCCTTCCCTTCCTCTCCTCTCCTCTCCTCTCCTCTCCTCTCCTCTCCTCTCCTCTCCTCTCCTCTCCTCTCCTCTCCTCTCCCTTCCCTTCCCTTCTCTTCCCTTTTCATTGTCAGGTTACAGGCACTTATCCCTGATATTGGCCTATCCACACATGGGTAAAATATATTCTTGCCATCTTATTAAAGTTCTTTAACCTTCCTTGAAATTCATATGGATGTCTTCCCCAAGACATTTACCTTCATTTTCCTTTTAGGCAAAATTTAATGGTGACTTAAAGTACGGGCATAACTATATGCCATAAAGTGCTGTCATTTGGAATGGGGAACTACAGAAGGTGCTGGAGAAGACAGATTATTTGTACATTTGATTAGCTGAAGCAATGAACTTGTTTGCCATCTGGCAGGCAGCAATCACTGATTTCCCTATTATTCAAAATGAGAGGATTTTTAAAGAAGGTTTTAAAGTTCATGTTTGCCTGAAGCATAAGGCAGTGTTCCAGAATCTTAATGGATTTTTCTAAAAAATAATAAACAAGAAGAATAACAGATTATATATTCTATAACTATCTATCTATCTGTCTGTCTGTCTATCTATCTATCTATCTATCTATCTATCTATCTATCTATCTATCTATCTATCATTATATATACATGTCTCTCTCTCTCTCTCATTCCTGACCTTCTTATATATATGTATAACCATGCTGGGTTATATTTAAAATCAATGCAAAATTAAAATATTTAAAAGACAAAAAAAAAAAAAAAAAAGGGTGGTGGTGGTGGGCAACATTGAGATACAAACACACACAAAAATTACAGAAATAGCTAATGAATATTTTAAAACAAGCCGAAGCAGGAGATAGCATCTTCTAAAATTTAAATGTCTATGGAGTGAGTGCCTTCCAAAAAAGGAAGACTTTAGTCCCTCAGTAAGTGGAGATTCCAGAGTATAGAGGTGCTATTGCCATCATTATGAGTCACCTTCTGCCCTTTCAACTAGGACATATTAGAGATAGGCTCCAACATGTTATCTCCTTTCCAGCCAGAAATTGGCACAAAAGCTGCTGTATCTGGATTGTAGCTAGTTTTCTTTATGTATGTGCTGATTTTTTTGACAATTTCCTCAAATCTCTTCTGGCATTGACAATAAGCTGTTTCATGCCCAGAGTATAGACTGGAATGGCATACTCAGAGATTGGCTATTCTTGGAAAATACCTGCTTCAAATTTACCAACCCCAGCAGGACAGTTCAGTCTGCCTAGAAAGTACCAGCAATCATGTTTTTGATGAAATCTGTGTCCATGAACATCAATGATAACAACACAGGATTTTCAAGTTTCAAATTTCCAGAGGGAATTATGAATTGCCACATTCCTATACTGCCTTCAGTTTCTCCAATACTCATGCATACTTGAAGGATCCTTTAACCATCTCGGAGGGTTCCTTCTCCAGACTTCTCAACGGTTCTCTTGTCAATCCCTTCACATTTGTAAATTAGATAACAGGTGGTGGTGGAGTTGCCAGAATCAACGTTCCCAGTGACAACAGTGTTGATGTGGGACTTTTCCTTTCCCACTTTGGATGAGTTAGAAATGTTTTTCTTCAGTTTCAATAAAGCTCGTCTGAAGCAGCAACAAACCAGTATCTCTACTGAGAAAGCTCTTTCTTTTGCCCCACTCAAATGTGCCTCTGCTTCAGTTGAGACATACAGAGGTCTTCAGTCAAATATGAGGTAGAGGGTAATGTGAAATACAGGCTTATGACCAAGACAACTGGCTAAACAAGTCAATGGTTTACATCCCATACTTGGTCATGTTTATAAAATATCCATGGATTCAACTGATTTACAACCAACATATCTGCTGGATTTCAGTGGGTTAACTCTAAGCATGGATTCAAGCTAATAGATTTAGCTTCTCTTTCCTTCCACTTTTCTCAGAATTATAGACTTGTCTATAGACCTAAGTCTTTACATAATTGTCCAAAGTAAGATAATTTAAGCCTGGTCATTTGTTCCTTGAGTGAGAACTCTAGTTTGATTTATTTGATCATCCATTTGTTTGTTTCTTGAATAACCATGGTATTCTCAGGAGTCTTCTCCAAGACCAAAGTTCAGAAGCATCAATATTCTTTCTATCCCATTTCTTCAAAGTCCAATGCACTCATTAGGTCTTTTTTTTAACTTTAAAATACTAGCATTGATGAATAGAAGAAGCATAGAAGAATCAAGATTGACACTTTGCCATGCATTGGAAGTAGGCAAGCATAAAATATTTTCCCCTATCTTCTACTATTTCTTGACAAGCTTACTTTTTATATCCGGGTACCATGGAAAATTCATGTTCCTTGAATCAGCTGTGATGTGTTTGCATTTAAATATAGATGATGTGGATTCATCTCAAATGGAGTTGATGAGCAAAGGAAATGAGTCCAAATGATCTATATGTTCTTTTAGTTCTAGTGTGTCATGATTTGCATTCATTTCAGAATAATGGAAGAGAAAGGTAGCTTTGTAATTGAAAGGTGGAGAATTGTAGAAGGTATCTCTTGTGAAAAGTATTCTTACTATATACTAGTCCATTCAGTGTTGAAATAATTGTTCAGAGGTAGGATGTTCATCAAAAAAGAGGAAAAACTTCACACAAAAAATACTTATGCTAACTTATATGTGTCGAAGCAAGTATAGATAAAATTACTGTAATTTAAATATAATTACAAGATAACATACCATAGTAGGGAAAATTGTAACCAGGTGAGTTGTGTGCTTGCTCACTTGCAGGCTAGGAAATGATGGTTAATTGGCAACTTCAAGTCTGTTTCTCCTGCTCTCCTTCTACATGATTTTTGAGTCAAATACTATGTCCTGAATTTTAAGACCATTTAAAATCTCATCATTTCCAGCATTTCAGCTCAAATATGCTTATTTATTCGTATGTTTTGAAAAAAAAAATACAGTGTGCTGCCCATTCCTACTTGTTCTAGGTAGCTTACTGTCTCTCTGCTTTTAATGAGAAAGATTTGCTACTTTTTCAGGATCAGGACTTGCAGGAGCCAATGGCATCCCAGCCAACTCTCTGGGAAGAGGTGAAGGCAATCACTCCATCTTTCTTTCAGCAGCCTCAGTTGCCACTCTTGGATCTGGAGGAAGAGTAGGTTCAACTCTGTGCCCTCTTTAGGAGAAATGGTCACCTTCTGATCTTCCCTAGCAACTGGCTAGGATCCTACTGTTTCCTACAAGTCCTGCTGATCCTGAAAAGGTACCACATTTTCCTCCTTTGAGGAATCATCAGAGGCAGGTAGATGTTCATGTACAGTTAAAACTATTGAAACTCATATAATAAACCCTCTAAAAATTATTTTTACCTGGGTGAGAGCCAGTTTGGTGAAGTGGTTCAGGCATCAGGCTAGAAACTGGAAGACTGGGAGTTCTAGTCCTACCTTAGGCATGAAGCCAGCTGGGTGACTTTGGGCCGGTCCTTCTCTCTCAGCCCTAGGAAGAAGAAGGCAAGGGCAAACTACTTCCGAAAATGTTGCCAAGAAAATTGGAGGGACTTGCCCAGGCAATTGCCAGGAGTTAAGACTGACTCAAAGGCACGCACGCACACACACACACATACACACACACAGCCAACCCATTGAGTAAAAGGAAATGTTCCAAAATGTAACAAGGAGTGGGCCAGCCTCAGTTGCATAATCTGGGTCAACAGAATTAGCTGCTATTGATGATAAGTTTATCTGTAGCTAGACTTGCAAAAGATGCACCATTGAAGGTCTACGAGTTTGGAAGTGATATCTGTATGGATAGGTCATTCCTGTACAATACATAATGTTGGATACTATGCATGCAGGAGGTTAGCTGTATGACATCCATGGGTGCCTGGCTATTTGTCATCAACCCCACAAACTGCATCTACAGATCCAACATTTCAAATTATTTTAAAAAAATAAAACAGGCAAAATGATCCAAATCTCATGATACTGGCAAACAGATGTTCATATGAAATCTCACAAGTTCTAGGCTGAGTTAGCAAAAAACTGATCAGGGGTCTTTTTTACTGTTGTTGTTGTTATGGGGAGGCCCAAGGCCTGAAAAGGCCAACCTGGTATATGTTAAAATTCTGTTTCTACACATTGTAGAAGTTCCTCTATAATGTCAATGTTGCTTTTATAAATGTGCCCAATATTTGATAAGAAGAGTCTTGCAGGATTAAAAAAAAAAGGGGGTCAATGTGGTCTATCATTGTGTTTTCTACAGGGGCCAAACAGATGCATTCTGGGAGATCACAAGCTGGACAGGAAGATAATGATCATTTCTACTATTGCTCTCCAGTAGCCAGTATTTAAATTATGCTGTCTTTGAGTTAGAAGGTTCTTCTACAGCTATCAAGTCTAATAGTCACTGATAGCCCAGTCATTCATGAATTTGTCTAGTTGCACTGAGGTCCCATGACAGGCAAATGAATGTATTACTGAACTTTGGCTTGGTAGCAAGGCACTATCTTTGTATACAGAAAGTCCCAGGTTCAAACCTGAGCATCTCCAGCAGAGCTGGGAAAGACTTCTGCTAAAACTATGAGAGGATGCTATTAAGTGATCAAGGTTCATATGTAGGTTTAATGCATTTGGCCTATACACCTATTCTTGGGTTATATATATATTTTTTTTCCTCTTTAATACAGCCTTTCCTAGACTGCTGCCCTCCAGCTGTGTGGGCACTACAGTCTCAAGAATTTACATGGGGGCAGGGAAGGATGCATTAAAAGGGAGGAAGGGAGGAAGAGAGAGAGACCTTAAAAAACAAAGGGTTGGAAATAAAACTTCAACAAAAAGAAATCTCACAGCTTTGACAGGTCCACAAAGATAGAAGTGTTAGATATCATGAAGAAAAATATGTTAGTACAACAGCAGGGAAAGATGGACAGTGAGGCATTTTGGTGTGGCTACAGCAAAGAAAAATTAGTGCGTCAAAGTGTGTACAGGTCATATTACTTGGCTAAGTCTCTGATATCGAGAGGTAAGAAAAGGAATTACGTGGTGCTTTTGGTGGATTGCCCGTGCAGAGTTTGCTTAGTTTTTCTTATTGTACCTCAGATGGCTATGAGATTTAAGCGATTCTGCTTTTACATAGTACAACTGACATTATCAAGGCACACTGTGCATTTTACACTGGAAATGCAATTTTCTATTTCCGCTTGATTCCTGGGAATGCTGGCATTTTCCAGGCTGTCAGACAAATGAATGCTCAGTAGGACATTTAGGCCTGTCTTTCTATCTAATCTAGCCAATCTATCTCATTTCTAAAGTGCCCATCACCTTGGCATCTAGGTGTAACCTTCCTGTCCAAGTCTCTTGAGCTGGTATAATTTAGTCAAGTCCTAAGAGAGTTCAAAAGCTGATCAGGTAGAAACCATTTTCATGAGGATGAAATCAGGCCAATGACTGCAATGGGTCAGTTCCATTGCTCCCAGTCAACTCAAATGGCGACAGCATTCTGATTTCTGAATATATCTAATGAAGAATTGATTTAATCCCTGAGCATATGTGTTAAATACTTAGAATACTATAAGTGAATGTGGGAGAGGGGGTGATAAGTGATTGCACACTAAGCATGTAACCACAAATTGCAATGCGTCTACTGTATGTGACCATCTCACTGAAGTGATAAAAGATAAAATGTGAGTTTCATTCCTTAACCCACTTCTGGATCTCCTATGGAAACTGTACATATCAGTCGAGTCTCTGGATTGAATACTGCAGCTATCACTTCTTGACCTGGTTTCAAAAATTGGGGCAGCCATTTTTAAACCAGCTATTCTCTCAACAAATCGGCCCATGAATTATATATACTTACATGAATAAGCACTATAGAATGTATCTAATAGAGTCCTTGTGCTTGTTAGAAGCTGTGCCAGAGACGTCTACAAATAGAAATGTGTTAGGGGGAGAAGCATTGGTTTTCATGAATGCCCCTCTGTGTTCCCCAACACAGAATTCTCCTCTGGAGGGTTGTGGCCCTTTGCTGGATCAGAACCTATTTATGGAAAGTTTCTGATCCATGTGTATTCATATGCCAGCTCATAAGAATATATATGTTTCTGCATCAGAATATCAGTATCCCTATTTAACCCCTGAGGGAAAGCATATTTTGTATATATTAAACTATCAGCATTTTTTTATAGGTAGTACTGCATGTTAGTCATAGGGCTGAAGATGGTCTGAAAATAACTTTGTGGCTCTGATCCTTCTTGACTCTTATGACTCCCATGTGTACGTCAGAATTATCCATGCCGTCTTCAAACTGCTAGTATATCTGCAAGTGATGTGTGTCATTAATGGGGTCTGTAGTCTAATATATCAGCAGTGCATCAGATATGAGAAGTTGTGCTAGACTCATCATAACATTTCCTATCCATCACTGTATTTACAACATTCACTGAAGATTATAAAAAAAGGGAGGAAAATGCTTAACACAATATTTCATGGATGTTTACAGCTTTAAATGTAATTTTTATGCATGCTTACTCAAAGGTAAGTCCTAATGTAGTCAGTAGGTCTGCTCTGCTAACTGAGAATAAGATTGCAGCCTTAAATTATTACATGAACATTTTACATTTACTTGTGTATAAGTGTTCAGATTTAAATTATTATGTAAATGTTAGCATGATCTTTTCATCCTATCTGGCAATATTTGTTTCTTGTCACTGAATCTGAACACTTCTCAGTTTCATTTTAGTGCCGACAAATGATTTTGATTTCCCCCCAAAAGAATTTAATGTACATTTTATTTCCTTCATACAGGAAATAAAATCAATTAATTTATTCGTCATCAAAATATGACATACGTTTAAACTCCATTTTGGAACCATTCCAAACATTCATGGATACTTTTTTTCATTCTTCCAGAAGGTTTTAATTTGGAGATTAGGGAAAGATTACCCATGCTTCAATTCCTAGTAAGAGAGAGAGGTTATCTTTGTGAATTCTGCTTTCTGCTTGATTTGGGTACTCTCTTTGATATCTACCCCATTTCTTTTAGGATATTGTCCTTTAGGAAAAGACATAATATTTTAATCAGCTATAGAATCAATTTGATCTTTTTGCAATAAGTATTCCCCTTCCCTCCTTGGTTGACCTCTGAATGGACAAAAAGTATTACAGTAGAGTATGTCCATTTAAATGGTGAAAAACCAGTGTTTTGAGGAAACCTGTTGGCTAGCATCTATGCTATTCCTAATTAATTCATAGCTCCAAAACCAAGGGTTTTGTGTGAGGAGAATGGAAATGTGGAAAATGAAAATATATACAGAAATGTAATATGCAGGAGCTACTTTAAGATAAGCATTGCACTGAAAATCACTGAAAAATAGTTACAGTATTTGCAAGTAGTCAGCTTGTCTGTAGAACACACCAAGGGATTAGATGTTGGTGAAGAAGAACCTAATTAGAATGGTTATAAAGGGTACATCTGTCCTCATCCATTTACCCAGCACAGTTTGTTGAGAGATAATGTGGTTATTTTTAAGTTAACATATAAAGGGATTTCATATCTTAAGACAGGAATGAGAAGCCTGTACCCCAAGAGCCAGAGACATCCCTCAGTCTAGTTTCATGTGGTTGGCTCTTCATGGGATGGGAAGAGAGAGAAAGACAGAAGCTCTGAGGGATTAAAGGAAATGGGAGCAGCAGAAAAAAGAGAGAGCAGGAACTAAGTGCTGGGCAGAAAAATTCCCCTGCATTTCTTTCCTTATATTTATTCTGTTTGTCAAAGGAAAATAATTAGTCTGTAACTACCTTACTGGAGTCAGTATTTAGGTTCAATAAGAATAGTTCAACCATCCAGAACTTTTGCAAGCAGATTTTAAGGTAGACTGAAAACTGCTCAGAGAATTCTTAAAGGTTAACTCTACCTCTGAAACTCAATCCCACACCCAAATAATAGCAGCTGCAATTTTTTTACACCAAGCATAAAAGAAGGGAACTTTTTGTACATATTGCATGGCAGAAGAGTTCTCCTGCATCTTTTCGTAGGCTGTCCTGTAATTTGATGAAAGAGGATTCCCTTTCAAAATAGCATTTGCAAGAAGTTCAGGGTAGCCAAGAGGTCCTGACTTTTATTGGAGAGCTCTGGTTTCCTTCAAGGGCTTGCAGTTCTTGACATTCATATGCAGAATCTAGAGCGTGCCACTAAACTACTACCTATCCCCGATCCCTTAAGTCAAATACATCTTTATGCAGGATAGCACAGTAGCTGCAGATTTGCAGGCCTGCTATCTTCATAAGCATTGTGCTCTGAGGCACCTTTTTGCCTTTGAATTTAAAAAGGCGTGCAGCTCTCTTCCCCACACTTCCCAAGAGAAGACACCATGAAGAACCTCCTTCTATGGGGCTTTTTCATATATGGAAGTATGGGGAACCGGAAAGTGATGGAAAGAGATGTCACAGGAAGCAAGACCATTAGGAACAGCTTCCTCCAGTGATAAAATAAACTCACAAATACCACTTAGAGAAGCCTTTTGCAGGCAAAGAAAAATGTTGAGTAGCTGAAGGCAGATAGTTTTAGTGTGAGCTATATAATCCAGCAACAATGCAAAACCATCCACTTTTATCTCTGCCTGCTGCTAGCTCTGATCTTGCCCACAGTTAGCATGGAGCTCCTGACAATTTCACTTTTCCTTTCCAATTTAGCTCTAGAATTTCTTGGCAGCTTTCCATCCAAATACTAACCAGGTCCACTCTACTTAGCCCTTTTAATATCAGGCAAGGTTGGCTAGGTGCTGTTCCCTGCTAGGAACTGGCCATAGTGTGCCTTTGCATCAAAAACATTTTCTCAGTTTGCCATTGCTGCCTTCTTCCTAGGGCTGAGAGAGAGGGACTGTCCCAAAGCCACCCAGCTGACTTCATGCCCAAGGCAGGACTTGAGTTCATGTTCTCCTGGTTTCTAGCCTGGTGCCTTAACCACTACACCAAATTGGTTTTCATATAGTGTAATTAGTGCATCCTGACTATCAAATATTCACAAACAGTGAAATAAAATCCCCAAGTCTAGCATCAAGTATATGAGATGATGAATTAAAATTCTGCAGAGGTCTAATATGCCTTAAAACACTGAATACCAATATAGTAATATGAAGGGTCAGCTACCATTTGATGACGGGATTATACATAACGTTTTGAAGGAGGGTTGAAGGTTTCAGAGAACAGGGGTGACTGGAAGTGGACAGGATCATATCTCATAGATGGAGAGTGCCAGGTTCTTTTTACCACCAGGATCTTAAAGGTATTTTCTAAACCTCTTATTACCAAAACAAGGTGGTAAGCCACATTGCTGATTAATGCTAAATAATGCCATTCAATCGATGGGACTCGAGTTACAGTTTGCATATCCTGATCTGTATTAATGTCCTATTACAATTTTGTATACCTTAGCTCTCTTTATAATATATTAGATTGCTACTATATTGGAGACAAAGTTGTCAGAACTCTGCTATGGATACTCCTGAACCTGGAAGGGGTGAAAACACCCTTCTGTCCTCTTTCAACTGGATGGTGGGACAACTGTGTTACTCTGATCCACTTCCCACAAGCAGAAACACCTGCTCTCCTGAATCGGTATCTCCACTAGATTCAGTGGAGCTCGATTTCAGAGAACAGGAAGAATGAGAGTGGATCCAATCTGTTGCAGGTAGCCCATTCAGAGATAGGCACTAGATACCCAAGAGAATCATGAACTCAAGATCAAGAGCAGCACAAGATAACTGTCCCATTGCCATGCCAGAACCCAACTCTGAAACCGATTTTGGGTCTACTTAGGAGAGAGAATGGAAGTGTGAGAGAGAGAAGTAAGTGCCACTTGGGTGGCTGTCATAGGAAGCTACTATTCTGTACTCCTGCAGTGCACATCAGATGGAGACATTGCAGGAAGTGCAAATGGTGTCTTCAAGATGGCTGGAATTTGTTGAAAATTGCTGCTGATTCCCATAACCAGTTCAGCCGCCTCTACTGGTTACTAATTACTCACTCAATTAGTACTGGGGCTACCAAAGGATATTTTCCCAGGGTCCTCAAACCTGGATTTTGAACCCAGTATTGGCTACTCTTAACTGTTACCCTTGATCATAAGTAGGAATCTTTTCTCATTGCCTGCTGCTTGGATTTTCTCTCTTTTAGTGGCAAATGACAGGGTTTTGTCATTTAAGATGACTTGTTACTGAAGTAAATTTTAATTTGATGAGTAAGATTTTAATTGATGACTTGAATGATTCTGTTTTGTCTAATTCTGTGTCAAGATCTGCCTTGTAATTTCTCAAAAAAATTTTTTCCTCCTGCAGAAGAAGTTTCTATTAAAAAAAAAAAAAAACTTATTCTCAGGGTAATATTCCTGAGCTTACTTTAAAATCAGAAAGGCTGAAATGTACTACTGATGGCATTGTTGTTTTCTGTTGTACTTCATTCTGTCACTCTAAATTCTCCATGGCTGCCCACACTTGCAAGTCTGAAAAAGCCCAAATGCAGGAATTCCCTCATGATGTCTTCTCCTGGAATTTATTGAAGAATGAGAAGTCAGCGAGACTACTGGAGAAATAATAGTATGATGAAAGAAAGGACATGGTTTGAATCTTTTCCCTTATATGTGCAAAGCATGCTTTCTACCATAGCACTGTGCCTTTCTTGATGCTTACCTACCAGCCTTCTCCCTCTCTTTGAATTACAGAATGTTCCTATCATTCATGATGTATCGAATGCTAGCTTTAGGCTAAGTGTATGGGGCTTCATGGGAGGAGAAAGGAGGAGGTAATGTCAGGGTTAAGTGGTTAGCAGGCCCAGCATTTTATTTTGAGCATGACTTAATTTTATTTTGTCTTAATGGGATATTCTACAGTGATTTTACACATGCCTTTTCCTTTGAGATGAAGCATCTCTAAGTTGCTGCTTCTGACCCATGGATAGATTTAGAATCAGAGTAGACAGTGTACAGAATCCATGTAGCCTGTCTGTCTCAAGTACCCTAGGGAAAAAAAAAAGATTGAAAGGAGTCAGAATGAGTCAGTATTTTGAGAATTCCCTTCTGGGTCAGCTTCCTATTCAGTTTGTTTCCCTTATAAAGCAATTACCATCCAGTCTTCTCAGAGAAATAGTGGATAAATGTGTACCACTTGACATGAATCAGGGCCATCTCTAACGTTAGGCCGAGTGGTGTGACACAACTGTCTCAGGCAAGTGATGTTGGGCAGTGAAGCAGCTTCTGGTTTTTATCTCTTTGTCGGAGGACAAAAGAATCTATGCTATCTGCCCTATCTTGGATAACCTGACTTATTGTGCTGCTTCCACTTGGGGTAATGGATGTCATTTCATCAGTGACATCGAAGTCTGATTCAGTTGCAAGTCTTATGAAGTTTTGCATGTGGAAAAGTAAAGGGGGAACACATTTAAACAAGCCTTGTATCAGCTTTGCCCTCAGTATTTAGTACAATTTCAGGGCCAGAGGGAACTCCTTCACAGAGTCTGAGCCATGAAAAGGGTTTTAGTCAGAGAATTTCCACTATGATCCTTATTACTGCTATTCATTTGATAGGTCCACTTAAAACAGGGAACTTGTAGACCTCCAGATGTTCCTGGAATATGACACCCATAGCCAGTGGTGAATAATGCAGAGATCTATAGTTCAGCCACACCTGGAGAATCAAAGGTTCTCCATCCCTCACTTAAGCAACAACTTTTGGTATCAATAAACATTTGAACTTGAACAAGCACATTCCATTTTACAGGTAGATGTTACCATAGTGGTATTGAGCTATCAAAACCTGAGTTAAGAAGTTTCTGGCAGTGAAATACTCCCAGGCTGAGAAATAGCCTCATCTCCCCAACCGAGCAATATATCCACAATGGAGGGCTAGATCAAATGATTGTACCTCATCTAATGAGGATCTAATGGGTGGAAGAAAGGGCTAGCAGCCCAAAAGAACTTTTTCTTAGTGGCCACCTCCACACCATGAAACATCTCCACAAGGTGCATGGAGCCCCCACCCTGGTAACCTTTTGCAAGGTCTTTTGTTCCATCGGGCTTTTCATGCTGATCGTGTGGAGGACCTATCATGATGAGACCATTTATCTTTGCTGTTCTTTTGGTTTGGACTGGATTTTTTCATGGGGTAGTGTTCTGTTCTGTTGTTTTGATAGTTGGAAACTTTTGAGAGTCTCTGAGGTGGGGAGGGAGATACAACATTTAAAATAAATAAATAAAGTATTGATTTCAGGTGAAGGTTGAGAAACCACATGGTGGTTAAAGCAATTTGACAGAGGAATTCCTTACACAGAGTAATGATGAGTTCTCTTTCTTTGGTGTTGTCGGTAGAGATTGGACTGCCACTTCTTAAGAATGCCTGCATCTTAGCCCCTCTTGTTCTATGATTCTATTGTTTAAACTGTTTTTGCTTCAAATGGGATGTTGCTTGGACAATAAAGCCTCATTACTGTTGCTGTGTTTCTTTGCGTCCCTTTTTTCTGACCTCATGGCTCAGCTCCTGACACTCGACCTCAGCTTCACTGCCCCCTTTTGGCGTTCCATTGACCTGCTTTTGAAATCTTTTATATACCACTGACCTTGTTTTCAGAATGTTTGTTTTTAATGAGCTGCTTTAAATCTCCAGGTAGAAAGCAAGCAGGTTAGCATTTTTAAATAAAGTAAACCAATAACAACAGAACAAGAACCCTGCCGGAGCAGTTCACAAGTCCATCTGGTCCAGCATTCTGGGTCATACATTTGGGAAGGTCACAAACCTGG